>OY728129.1:1637082466-1638332466 GCA_963277665.1 Viscum album
ACATTATTTCCAAGAAGTTTCTTTTACAATTATTCAAGTTTATTTTTAATCAACTTATTTTAGTTTAAAATTGTATGACATGTTAAGAAAGGAAAAGTGTTTTTGAAGTAGAAAAGATATTTTCCTCAAGAATGGAGTTCAAGTATTTTATCAAAATTATTTTCCATCTAAGATAATAAAAGGGTTATGCTTTTATCCCTATTATTACATGGATTTTATTATGTTGTGATGGAAATATTTTTTTTCTTTATCTTATATGAATTGTTTTATGTTGTCATGTTGTTTAAGAATCCCATTTTTATTACATGGGTTATGAAATGATGTATGGTTTATGATTTTGTGGCACACATAAGAATGGTATCATTATGAGATGGGTGGGACCTATATCTCCCTCCAATGAATTGGGTAATGATTTTATATCTCATGAGAAAGACATGGCTGGAATGGTAGGTTATACCGGTTCAGTGAAATAGGACTGAAACGAGGGTGACTCAGTTCAGAAAGGGACTTTGTCCACTAAGATAGTCTTGGAAATGAGTCTTGACTAACAAGAAATGATTCTCTATGATTATGTGTGTATGCCACACAGTTTCATGTTTTAAGTTACGATTATTGGTATTTTATTTCACTACTATGATTTATCCCATGTTATGAAATTATGCTCTCTTTTGCAGGTTAAGATTTCCAAAAGTTATGTTCTTATGAATATGATGTGATTGATTTCTCTTTTGTTTACCCTTACTGAGCATTTAAGCTCACCCTTTTATGTTTTCTTTTCCCCAGGATATAAAGGAAGGTTTTAGGTAAAAAAAGGGAAGATCTTTATGGGAGATATTGAAGATCTTTCACCACGATTAGAAGATTACGTTCTGAGTTTCCAAAGACACTAAACTATTACGATCCTTGTGTGTGTGTTTTTTTATGTACTAAGTATTCCGAAAAAGTAATGTAATGTTCATGTACGTTAAGCTTAGGGTCTCTACAGTTGGTATTAGAGGCTAAGGAGGAAGGAATGTGTCCGATCCTTGGGAACTCTCACATGTGAGCGTTGGACGAAGCATGGCTCTCCGCCCAAGGGCTTCATGCGGAAATGGTTTCCAGTGGGGATGGTGGTGTGTCCCACCCAGGGGGTGTAGCCGCCCATGGAGTACCCTGATAGGTATCAATTATAGTCCACTGGAAGTAATTCCAGACCGCTATAGTTGGTATCAGAGGAAAGGTTTAGTCAACCATTGGAAACTAGGATGCGATAACTTTAGTGAGATCCCTAGAGATATTTATATGGTATGTCTAGGGATGTCCCTAAGGATAAGTATATGTATAGGATACAGTCCTAGAACTACGGTAACGATCATAGAATTTAACCTAAGATGTTAGATATTGAGGATACTCCACCTTTATTATGTTGTTTTCCCTAGCATGATTTTTGCCTCTCACACTATTCTTTTTTTTTGGGTTTTTGAAAATGGCTGGAAAAAAGATGATTCACGATAATGGAGGATATGATGGACAATGGAATGATATTATTCATAATTAAATGGTATTTGGAAGTCCAAACATCATTATTATGCCGAATCAGCAATATCATAATCTGACCAATAAAGTAAAATTTGGTAAGTTTCCTGACTCAGCTAATAAGAGAAAGATGGAGTTTCATGATGATCATAGAGGAATGAAAGTTCAATTTCCCTTATGTAAATCATGTGGGAAGAGGCATCAAGGAGAATGTTTCAAAGGAACTGGAAGATGCTTTGGGTGTGGAAAAGAAGGACACAAAGCAAGTAAGTGCAAAGGAAAAGGTTCAGTTAACACCATGGATGAGGATAATGGTATTGCTACGACATCAACAATGGTTAAATGTTTTAAATGTGGAATGTACGGGCATTATGAAAACCAATTCCCTAAGGGAAAGTCTCATGAAGATAATCAGTATGGTCATATGGGAAGTATTTATGTTGATGATGATGAAGAGACTACAAATGATATGTGAGATGAAAGAATTGTTAAAGCTCGGTCAATGGTTTAAGAATGTAGTGGAATGATTACATGTTTATCATGTGTAATGTTGTATAAGAAATCTCATGGTACTATGGAATAAAGAGACATCTAAGGATTGTTACGCTGTTGTCTTTCCTTGAGTTATGAAAGTACCACTATCCATGAAAGGTTATTCAGATATTTTTGGAATTTAGATGATATGCGCATAATGAAGGAATAATAAGATAATGAGGTGTTTGATTGTATTCATGATCTCACGACTGATATAAGGAGAAGGTTATATCATGGTTTGAGTATATAGAATTTTTGGATTTTGGTATGCGGAAAGAGTTAACTTTTAACTACATTCATGTTTTCACTAAGGTTCAATGGGTATTCAAGAGAATACATGATTAAGGCCTTTGAATGTTTGGAATGTGACCAACAAGACATATCTTATGATATATGGGGATTAACGACAATATTAAATCTCTGGTAATCGTTTTCACCATATTATGAGAGTTAACTGTAGTATTATGGATAAGCCTAAAGATTAGAATGGATTATGTTGGACATAAGTTAGTATTGTTTAAGGATACAAGATTTTCGATATTATTGATGGGATGTCATAGTAATGTAGTTTTAGAAAAAGGACATCCTCCAGGACGGGCGACAGCCCATCGCTTCGGACAAGGCTGTGGGAATCGAACCCACAACCGAAGTGCGACTGGCCTTTATCGCCTACCACTGGCCTACATGATGTCTCTATTTAGTAGAAACTAGTTTTATTGTATTAAGTAGTATGATATATGAAGTATAAGTCCATTTTAGGAACCATATATGATTAATCTCACTATAGATCGACTTATGTATATAATTTTTGCTAACCTTTTGTTTGAGACAGATGGAATGACCCATCATTCTATCACATGATCTGCTAACACTTCACGAATAAAAAATTCAACATCATTTATTTAAGAGATGAAGTGGAAATTGTTCAAGGCACGAACAATAGTACGATTGTACCAAAATAAAGTAAGTATTTATTCTGATTCAAATTCTTCACCTTTAGGGAAACGATCATGAAAACCAAAAAATGTTGTCATAGTGATCTTATATATGATTAATCGGATGGTACCTTAGATCGTCACAAATTTATGGATTTGTGATTGTTGGATTTTCCATAGCCATGTTCTCTACCACTCTCCATCAGAACATGATGGTTAGATTTTTCTTCCATATCCATATTTTCACCTATGTGGAAACCCAGTGATTAGTTTATTTGGGTAACCGTTAAGTTTCATAATTTTGATTTTAAATATTTTTTTTGGTATTCCTTTTTACGATGTGGGTTTCTATTAAAGAATCTTTCGAATAGTAAACAATTTATAACCCCGGCGAATTTCGATGGTGAAATTCATTTTAAGGGGGGTAGAATGTAACAACCCAAGATTGTATGAATAATATTCTTTTTAATTTCACTAATGTCTTGTGTTGTACGCTACACCAAAAGGATCTTGCACAACACAATCCTTGACTTTCCTTGCATTACACGCAATCACAACCTTCCTCGATAGCGTGTGTAGTACGCAATACTGACTTTCACGAAACAAAGATATGCTATTAAAATATTATTAAAACTAGCTGTTATGAATAGTAATAACCACTTTTATAAATTTTAGATATTTTAGCTCTCAAAATGGACTTCATTTTTGGATTCGGAGTATTGAATTTAGCCTAAGGTTAAATTTTGGTACTTTTCGGATAACTTTCATATTCTGATGAATAGTGAAAATTACTAAATTATAATAAAAAACAACTTTTATAATCGAAATAATTAATAGTGATAAATCATTAATTTGAGTGTTTTTAAAGTATATTTCGAATATATTTTTACAATTTAATACAATGTTGGTCATTGGATGTAATTTCACATTTAAACCAGACATAGTCAAGTGTCAATCTTTTGATAGATATTGTTTCTTAAAAACACGCTATTTGTTTTAACAGCGGGATTTAATTATAAAATTAATTAATGCAATTTCTATGTTATGAAGTTGGTAAAATAGACTTCATTTTTGAATTCGGAATATGAAATATAGCTTAGGATGAAATTTTGGCATTGTTCTGAAAAACATCAATTTTTGATGAATAGTGAAACTACTATGTGGTAGTTAAAAAACTGAATTTTTCATAAAACTTAATTTTACCGCTTCTGTGAATGGAATTTCAAAAATCCGAGAGACACGGTTGATGTCAGTAAGTAAAATGTGGTTCAATGAGATGAAAATAATTTTTGGTGAATAGTAACTTTTTACTTTTATTTACCACGGTTAAAAGTAAATAGGGTAATTAAGGGTAATAATGATATTAATATTACCCTAACACATGTCCTAATTCTATTGGAAAAGTTTATCTAGACCAAAAACAACCTTAAGTGTAAAAGATTATCATTTAGGCCAACTTGGATTAGATTAGGACATTTATTATTATTTAATTCAAAAAAGAGTTCAAAGAGTTAAAATCAAAGTTTATTTACTAAAACATTTTTAATATAGGGTTTTACATAAGATAAATTCGATTGTAAATATTCATTAGAAATCTAAAAATATTTTCTACATAAAGGTATTTTATTTTTAATTTTTAGACATCAAATAATTTAATTTATTTATGACACAAAGATGATGCATTAATTATCTTATTAATGAAATATTGACATAATTGATATTATAAATACCAAACTAAATGTAATTTAAGAATTTTTATGAATTCCACTAATTTTATAGGTTACGATGATATATTATTGTTGATTTAATCAACTTGGTTCGAACATATAATTCTTTTATGACTTTCACAAAAATCATATATCAAATAGTGTCAAAATTGACACAAAATAGTTTTTAAATAAAATATTATATTATTAATTGTTATTTTATTCCTAAAAATCTATGGTTCGGCCAAATGACTTAGATAAGGATATATATATTAATAATAAACAATTTTGGGTTCGTTTTCCATGTTATAGTAAGTGTATTAACCATATAGTGTAAGAAAACAAAAAGACACGGTAAAAGTTAAATGATTTAACTTACAGTTAAATCTAATTGATAAGGTTAAAATAATAACCTAAACTTGTATTAATCCTATTGGTTGATAGTATTTAGACCCATCCCCACTTTAGCATCGAAATAAGACCCTTTGGAACCATTATAAACCGATTTTGACTTTAATATAAAATAATATTTTGAATTATTCCTAAGGTGCCCCTCTCCTCCCTTATAAAAGGGCACCTCCTCCCCCTCCTACTCACACCGATTTGAGCACTCAAGCTCGGCCAACCCCTGCCAAAATCGCTTATCCACTTCCCTAGAATAATCCTATAGGTCTTTCTCTTCTTCAAAGATCAATCTTAGTTCCCTATGTGGAGGATTCAAAGAGGTGTTCCAAAGAAGAGGTAATATCCATTACCGATCTATTCAATTTCTTTCTTCTTAAACTTCTTCTTCTTTAGTTTTTTAATGATAAAGTAATAACATCAGTATTTATTATATACTGATATGTTATTATAAATATGAAACAACTCTAATTAACCTTATATCCATCCTACGGAGAAAAGAAATCACCGCGCGTGTGTACGTACGGAATACCGTCTCCACGCCGTGATGTAATCTATTTTCCGTCACCACCTTAATTGGATGGGTATAATGATGTAATGAGTAACTATACATGATTATTATAAAGTTATATTGATACTAAAATAGTATAAATACACTTCAACACAATTCCATGACCATGGTAACGATATCATCGCTCGTGCGTACGTACGGACTACCGTCTCCACGAAGCGATGAGATTCATTCTCCATGTTAACCATTTAAGAATGATTACAATGTATATATAAGAAATAATAATGAAATACATGACATTATAAAGCTACTGGATTTATTTATATATATATATGTATGTCATCTACTTACTTCCATTCAAGACAATAAGGAAAGGAAAACAGCGTTCATGCGTACGTACGGACTACCGTCTCCATGAACGGTGTTTTTCATTTCATTTATCTATCTATTATATATATATATATATACTGAATATATATGATATATAAATCATATTTTATATTCTGGAAGTAAGTAAATCAGGATATAAGTAATAATAATGTCAAGAACAACAAGTCAAAACACCTACGATAAATGAAACGATTTTACCCAAAACGCTTCTTTAACATGGAATTTACAAAAGAACGTGTAATATAAAGTAATAAATGAACCATATATGATATCA
This sequence comes from Viscum album, assembly GCA_963277665.1. NCBI lineage: Eukaryota > Viridiplantae > Streptophyta > Magnoliopsida > Santalales > Viscaceae > Viscum > Viscum album. The sequence goes on from OY728129.1 coordinate 1,637,088,734, forward strand.
TAACAATGAATATGATTCTGTAATAAGTCAATGATATTATTTAAATCATTATACAGGAGGTTCGGACACATACGAAGCAAATTGGACCTAAGGTAAGGGAAATATAACAATCTCGTTTTTATCCGAGATTGTTTATAGTTTAGTATTTAATGCGGTGTATGTTATCATCCACATCCATATTTCCTCAATATGTAATATTATTTCCATCCACCTACAATTGTTTAAATCCAATTTTACCCTTCGGTGAGTTTTTAGTAAAAGGTATGAAAGGAATCTTTTGTCGTTTTTCGTATGAGGTACTTTTTGACTTTTCTGACAAAAGTACGAAGAATGTTTTTTAACTTATACGGCATGAATGGATTTCTAAAACATTATTTCCAAGAAGTTTCCTTTACAAGTATTCGAGTTTATTATTAATCAACTTCTTTTAGTTTAAAATTGTATGACATGTTATGAAAGGAAAAGTGTTTTTGAAGTAGAAAGGTAATTTTCCTCAAGAATGGAGTTCATGTATTTTATCAAAAATATTTTACATCTAAGATAATAAAAGGGTTCTGTTTTTAACCCTATTATTAAATGGATTTGATTATTTTGTGATGGAAATAATTTTTTTCTTTATCTTATATGAATTGTTTTATGTTGTCATGTTGTTTAAGAATCCCATTTTTTAACATGGGTTATGAAATGATGTATGGTTTATGATTTTGTGGCACCCATAAGAATAGTATCATTATGAGATGGGTGGGACCTATATCTCCCTCCAATGCATTGGGTAAAGATTTGATATCTCATGAGATAGACATGGCTAGAAGGGTAGGTTATACCGGTTCAGTGAAATAGGACTGAAATGAGGGTGACTCAGTTCAGAAAGGGACTTTGTCCACTAAGATAGTCTTGGCAATGAGTCTTGACTAACAAGAAATGATTCTCTATGATTATGTGTGTATGCCACAAAGTTTCATGTTTTATGTTATGATTATTGGGATTTCATTTCACTACTATGATTTGTCCCATGTTATGAAATTATGCTCTCTTTTGTATGTTATGATTTCCAAAAGTTATGTTCTTATGAATATGATGTGATTGATTTCTCTTTTGTTTACCCTTACTGAGCATTTGAGATCACCCTTTTATGTTTTCTTTTCCCCAGGATATAAAGAATGGTTTTAGGAAAAAAAAGGGAAGATCTTTATGGGAGATATTGAAGATCTTTCACCACGATTAGAAGATTACGTTCCGAGTTTCAAAGACACTAAACTCTTATGATCCTTGTGTGTGTGTTTTTGTTATGTACTAAGTATTCTGCAAAAGTAATGTAATGTCCATGTAAGTCATGATTCGGGTCTCTACAATGGGTTGTGTAGTTGATGGAGAATAAGTTATCACTACATGAATTGGATTCTTCCTACTCAAAGAAATTTTCAAGATAATGAAGAGATTCTAGAGGCCATGGATTAAATGTTTGGTGGGTGATGTGGAAGGATTATATGAGGATTAAAATCCTGTTGAATATCGTCCCAAACCAAAGGATCGAGCTTATCAAATGCTTAATCCAGGTGAAGAGGATATTTATTCTGGTGATGAATAGGTTGAAGCTAAGCATCCAAGGGAATATTTGTCTCCTATATATGATAGGTGTGACCCTGGTATTTCTACGATCCTAAATGATATGTCTTATGGACCTTCCAATCCACCATTGGAGTTACCCTCTTGAGATCCATTATTAGGGGATGAAGAAGAGGAAGAGAAAATGGTCTCTAGAGAGGAATGTTATATCAGTTAGTTTGATGATCATGGTGATGTTGACAAGGAGGAGGAGGAGGAGGATAATGGTGATCATGTTAGTGAATAATTAAAAGTAGGAAAATAAGTAGTAGACAAGTCAAGTGAGGAATCTATGCATACAACAGATTATGGGCCTCATAAAGAAGGGGATGTCGATCCGGATGAACAAGATATTATTTATCAGGATACTGAATATTATGAAGATGAGGAAAAAACATACCACCGTAATGATGATCATGGAATCATTCATAAAATTAAAAAAATTATTTCTGGAGGTTAAGAAGAATATTTTGATGATTTGGTTGCAGTTATGCCTGATGTCGATAATGTTCATGGAGTCAGTGATGTGGTTGGAGTGCAAGAAGAACGTCAAGTTAAGCTCATACTAGTTCATAGAAATGTTATTTTTTTAAAGGATAGGAAGAATATGATGATGATGAAGTATAGATTATACTTGATGCTCAGGGAAGAAGAGTTTGAATTGATACAGTGGAGCCAATAGATTGGAATTCTACTCATGAGTAGAATAGATATCCAAGTTACATTCTGTCTAGTTTGGACAATGACTCTGTTTATGAGATGGTAGATCCTACTTCACCTATTGAAAAAGAACCAATTATACTAGAATTGAATGCACCCAGTTCACCAATAGTACCTCCTGTATAAGATCTAGTTCTACATCTAGTTCCTAGTGACTATGTCACCAAGGAGGATTTAGAACAATTCAAAGATGATATATGTGAGTAACTGAAAACCGTTATTGGAGCCAGAAGCGAAGCTTCTACTTGTCAAAGGATTTTAGAAGCTGATGCTTCTATAATTTCAAGGATAGTTATTCAGGGTATTCAATATAATTTCATAACTGTACCCAAGACAATCATTAAAAAAACTATGCTGAAAGAATAAGTGTAGATGATGAGTAATGAGTTGAAATCTCTCACCAAGGATTTAAAGACCTCATTAATTGGTGTGATGGAGGTTCGTAAGAACATAGTTACACATATAATGAGTGAATATTTGAAGAACTTAATTTAGGAATGTGACAGTGTGATCTCGGTTCTGTCTAGTTCTAAAGGTACCAGGGCTACTACTACTGATATGAAGTCTCTCAAGGTTATAATGAGGGACGAAATCAAGAATCTTTAGAGTGATTCTAAAAAAAAATCTTACCATGGTGCACCAAAATATTGATCTTATTTATAATATGCTGAGGCAATGAACCAATGAAACCTTTGCTACTTAGATTGAGATTCAGGAAAAAGATGATAGGTATTTTACCAATATTTATATTAAGCATGATTTGATCAATAGAATCAAATATTTCGATGAAAATCTCTATATCCCTTCAGAGAAAAAAATCCTTCAATAGGAAAGTGGCATATTTGAAGGAGTTTACTCCAATTTTAAATAAATTCATGGAGAACGAGGATTATTTTGTGGAGACTATGCAATATGAAGGTGAAATTAAAAATGATTTCATCAAGATTTTGATTCATTTTTTGCATTTTCATGCAGAGGAAATTATGGTACCAACTTATAATTTTTTTCGACATAGTTCTATGCCTTCTAGCCAGATTACAGTGTCTTAGGACGTTTCTATGATCATCCCAGTGATTATATAGTAGCCTCAGATTTGTGTTTTATTAGATAGAAGACTCAGCCTTGCAGCAAATTTTCTTACTGGTGTTTTCATTCCAAGTGTGTTTATTCGAAAAACCCTACCTACACCCATACCCAAACCTTCTGAACCAACTATTGACCATTCAGAAAAAAGGGAAATCACCTAAAAATTCAAATATTTAACTATGGATTTTTTATAGGTAATTTTACTTTGTACTTTTCTATAGAAGATTATTTTTCATTCCTCTTTAATGAATATAAAATTTTCCTTCATAGTTTTTCAAATTTTCTTTATGTTACTTTTATTTATTCATTTTATTTTTCCCTTTTACTTATCCTAAAATGGGGAGACATATCTATGCGTCATAAATTCTTAATCTAAGTGGGAGTAAATCTGGAATTGGCAACATGGCATATACTCAATAGAATATGGTAGGTACTAAACAGAATTGCTCTAATACAAAGGGATAGCATGAAAATGCTCTGATATAAAGTAACCTCCTAAATATTTCCTACGATACAATAATTTAGGGGGAGAATAAAAGGAAATACTTAGTCATATTGAAAATTAACATTCCCTATTTGTATGTTAAGTCAAATAATTTTTATTCCCTAACACTTTGTATTACTCCTTAATTCCATATTTTGTAATTATCAAAATGGAAGATATTGTTGGACCCTTTCTGAAATTGTGGTTTTGATACTAAAAAATCATGTCAATCTACTAATCCTATTAATTCATATATTATGTTATAACACAATATTAATCTTTTCAATCAATATTTTTATGTGAGTCAATTATGTCGCATTGTATATTACCTTTAAATAATGAAATAAATTAGGAATATTTATGTTTCAATATGTTTAAAAGTGTATATTTACATTTATTTATGAATATCACATAATATGGTAGTGTTCTGGTTAAGACAGACACATTATAAATTTTTCAGATTCCATGGAACAGATAGTTTTAATGACTCACAGATGAACGAGTCAGCAATGGACAACTCATCGATGGAAGTGGCACTGGTTGGAAGACTCACCGACGAGAGAGCCACAGATGGTTGAATCTATGATAAAAACATCACCGAGAAATGAATCTCCGATGAACGAGACACTGATAGACGAATCACTGATGAATGAGTTGTCATTGGACAACTCACTAATGAACAAGTCACTGATGGACGACTCGGCGATGAATGAGTCACCTATGGGAGACACAACTATAGTTCTAAATGAGTCACCAATGAAGACTCGCCGATTTCAGAATAGATCTATATCACAAATGACACTTCGATTTCCATAATAAAAAAACCAATGAATATGACACACCAATATAGAATGTCACTGATGATAATATGTTGATTCTAATGAATCACTGATAATTATGAATCATCAATAGTAATAAAAAAAATTCTTTAATTTATTTATTAAAACTTATATTTAATGGTCATATTTAGGAAAATTATTATTTTTACAGTTATATAATTTTGTTAGGACATTCAGTAGACAATATGAGTTACATGCACACAGGGATATTTTCATTTTTGTTAGTCATCGATGAATAAAAAATTACAAGATGGATCATTCAAGATACACTAAAAAGTAGGAAGAACAGAAGAACTGAAATCTCTTTCATCTCTCGGGCTTACATCAAATCCCGATATCAAAAAGTAAAAACATACATAGAGATAAATAAGAAAACCTAAACCTGGTGAGCTACAATTAAGATATCTCGAAAAAAGAATATGAAATTTCACACTCCTGGATGCAAAACTATAGAGACTATGATACAATTTTTTGGAGACAACGTCCAGATGAGGACATAGACAACATCTCGACTACATCATATGTGTCCAAATCCATACTGCATAAGACATCAAGACTTCTAAACCATTTTTTACATTTATAGCTATATTGTGTTTATTATCAAATATTTTTGAGTAGTGTGTATATCTCTTTATCTCACACACACACATTGTCTCTTGTGTATAACAGAAGGTTACATGATATCCTAAAAATCTATCTCTTTTTAACATTTTTTTCCCATGTAGAATAGTGGAAGAGGACATGTGTAACCTATTTGTTGTTTTTATAATGAATAACTATTGTAGAGTTCATGTATGACCTGGACTAACTTGTGTGTTGTTGTGAACCCTAATTTAGGGGTTGGATCATACTATTTATTAATTTAAACATCATGGTGCCAGGTGATCACCAAGTGGAGAGGACTAAGTTTCATCTTGAGACAGAAACTATTGGATATATCTGCAATGCCTTTATCTTAGTTTCAATCTGTGTTTAATAAATTTTACATAAAACTAAATTTAACTTTTGTTATTAGTTTATTAATTGGTAATATCTATTTTGAACATGTAGGTTAGTTTAAAATTATTTAGTAATCTTTAGATTAGTATATCAAAGGAAAAAATCAATCTTTGAGGAAATTAATTGGTAATCTAAGACATTTATAAATTTACTACAAACTAATAGTCATTATATTTTTTAATTGTGGGATGATTTACAATGAAACAGTTGTAACAGAAAATTTTATAGATACTCATTTCACCCCCCCTCTTGAGTAATCTACTACGAACAACACCAAAAACTACCTATACTTTAATGAATCGTGGAATAATATCTAGAAGTGTTAATGGAAAAAATCATTACTCTGTAAACTATATGGTTTCTCCAAAATGATAATCCATTTATAGAACTCTCAAAATAATCTGGAGTAATTATAGGAAATGATGGTAGGGACTAGATAATCTCAAACATCACCAAAACACATCATAAGAATCTATTATTTTTATAGTGGCATGTTTAGTGAGTAAATGGGTAATTTCCATCAGGAATCAAGTGAGACACTCTCTCATTGGGCTTCTATTTTAATTTGGAGAGGATAGAACTACTATTATTGCATACTGTGGAGATTAACTATTACAAGATCATCCTAAAGGTATCCTCCCAGCTATCAATGGATCAGGAAATCAGTTGGTTATGCCACAAAAATGAGGGTCTGTTTAATGATTGGATTAAACAATAGACATTAGTACAATTATTTTGTTTCATAGGACCCGTTATTAGTCCTCACCTCGAGGTTATGTGAGCATGATTTTTCAGTAGATCACTTGATCCATTACATCTAGTGAACATTGATAACTAAATTCGAGTGTCTAGAATATATGGTCAATAAATTCCCATTATGTTTTTACCTTAGGTGTAATAACATCTATCTCATCACCAAAGTATATTGAGGCAGTCATTGAGAGCATATATGACATCATCATTGTATTTAATTTCAGTAAACTATTCTATGATTGGATAATTGTAAAATAAGATATGAAGCATTGATCTATATATAGATAGGTTCACTACTATGATAGAGTGGGAGAATCATATATAGGTTCTTTTCCATATCCTCCATCTTATTAAAAATTTAGAATATTCAAGACTACCTGGTTCAAATCTGGGATCCTTTCCATGAAAGACTAGGATCCCAACTGGAGGAGTGACATGGCCAATTTTAACATTACCATTGTCTAAATGTTTCTTGAATTGAAGATCTACATTAAGACTCTTTTAGACATCCATATCATGGATACAATATGATATTTTGGAGTCTATCATGTGTTTGGGCACAATTATATTTGATTATAAGCTTAACATACCTACTTAATTTTTCATGATATGGGAAGGATGGAAAAAATATATCACTGGGGGACTCCCAAGGACTATAGATAGTTTCAATTAATGGGTGCGAACAACTATTTGATGATCAACATGGTTTAATGTGACCCATAAGGGTAGGTTATACCTATCTTTAATGGGTTCAATATTTTTATTTAAATGATCCTCAAGAAAATCGACGATGATTAAATTCACCATGGAAGACGTCATGGAAGAAAATGTAATATTAGTTGGTGGTCTAGATTGATTGGCTCATTATAACTCTAGGATGGAGATGAAATTGAAGGTAGCATACTATTCCCAACCTCTGATCTCCACATGTTGAGATGAATCTACCATATCTCATTGTTGAATTGTATAGAAATAGACACAAATAATTTAGAGAGACTAGATGTATCCATATGATTCTTAATACTAAGCTACTATACGTTTTGTGATCTTAACCCTCTTTCACTATTCATAAATATCATCATGGTGCTCATGTATATCTGGGTAGGATAGATAGAAATCCCAGAGGCTACTGAATATTACCAAAATATTATACAAGAAACAAAACACATAGTCTATATTGAGGGGACCTAGGATGAAAATTTCAATTGATGTAGGTTTCTGAAATAAATATGATATCTGGTTGTGGTCCAGGAGTCCCCAAATGTCAAATTTTTCATTACCAAGTGGATTTAGACACTCATCATTCACCCAATCCATAATTGGAATTGGTCGGGAAGCTAATAGAATCACTAACACAGATCTTCATTGGGGTTACTTCATAGGGTGAGGGGTGCTGCATTAAACAAATATCCCCTACATATCAAAATATCCCTAGTATGTGGTGAAAACATCAAGATCATACCCATATAGGATGGTGTGTTTTTTCCTCCTCATGTTTGAGTGTGGAATAATATTTATTAGCATACATGTGTGCTCGCCATAATATAAGGGAGCCAACTTTGTCTCTGACATCTCTCCAACTTCTTGTGTAGAGGTAGAAATGAGGGAAACTGATTTTTAAATATATAGCTTCACTGTGAGTTCATGTAAGGCTTTCATAACATCATCAACCTATATCTATATTTGGAGGTATTTAGGGATCATGTGGACCTCATATTCAAAAATTGTAATCCTTGGTTAATGGGATTATACCCCCCATAACTGTTAGTTGGGTTAACAGTTACCTCATTTAGTCACATGTAATATCAGATTTTTAGTAGTCGAGAGTGAAATGATTATTCATTGGGTCGATCCACTAATGTTTCAGGACATCCCCAACATACATTTGTTGATAGTCAATTGTTTTACTTCAATGTTTGTTGCGACATACACTGCGTGAGTGAACCTCACGACCCCTAATGGTAATCAATGGTGGTGATGAATGAGGGATTTGACTTATCCATCCTAGTATGTGGCAATGGTATTGATCCTCATCAGTTGAATATGGATCCTCATTCATTAGTTGTGTGAATGGTATGGGATATTATAGTGGTGGTTGTTCCACATTAGACATATATGATGTCTCTTAATGATCGATGTTATGTTCATTTCCCTAGTGTCGGGGTCATGAGTTCTTGATAAGAGATAGATGAGTAGGGAATGTGTAAATATTCTCAATATCATATGGGACTGATCAATGATGGAACTAATGTGGCTAGGTTACAGCCCTCTCAGGTATCTCTTGAGTGGTGGTCATGATGGGGACGTCTAGATAATCAAATACATCCTCACCATATGGGTGTGAGTTATCCAAACAATCTAGGATGAGAGTTGTAAATAATTTTTGTACTCAAATGGGGGGGTCCTACTGTGTAGACCTCAATGGTGGGGTTTTTGGTGACGTTCTATTGATTTGAGATCTTGCAAGTCCATATCAATAGTTTGTATAATCCCTTCTTATTTGTTGCGGAAGAAAATTTTTTTGATTACTCTACATTGTATGAGATACTAGGACGAGATAAGGCATGGGAAACTAGTACCCAGAGAAAAGGTTGGCCTCATGGTAAGAACATTTGGGATTGGTATTGCCAGACTACTAGTCCCATACCTTCACACCTATTGGAGGAGGGTCATAATTTTGTTTTATGTGGATGGTGTCCTCTGAAAGCATATATACCCAACCATTATTATTTTCACCATATTGGTGATTCCCATCATTTAAAACACTATTCAGCCTTCTCCATGGTGGATGAAATTCCCTTTTTAACCATTCCTTGGATTAGGGATGCTTAATGACCTTGATATTCTCCCAATTATTGTTGTAGAATTTCACACCATTCCCATAATCTATTTTTTTTTGGCACAATACCAGGTATCTAGATATAATCATTATCAAATATAATAGAGCCCAGAAATAATGACGTACTCAATGTTTTCATCAAATAACTTCACATTGGGTTCACCATTTTTCCAATGAATCCTCACCGTGGATGAATATAATGCATTATTTGGCTCTATATTCCCACATTATAAATACAATCAATATCCCCCATAATTATTGGTGATGTTGGATCCATGGTCAAAACAGGAAGATTGGATATTGGTTCCTCTTTCCATCGATTCCTCCTCTGAGTTTATTTCCAATTCTAGGTCTCTATAAAATATAATTAATTCATCTTCATTAAATTCAATCATCAGTCTATCCCAAGGTTGAAACCGGTTAATTACATTCCTTATATCTCAAAAGTGCAGCAACCTATGTTCAGGGTAGATAGTAACATTATGAGTATTTGAGCTTTTTTAGGCATTGTTCGTATTGGGATACTTTATATTTTTCCTCATTTTAGTCTAGTGAATCTCATGTGTGATTCATATTAGGCATAGAACAGAATGCATCTTTGTAGGCCATGGTGTAGTTCACACTAGCGGTGGAATGCATCTGATATTTTTATCCATTGGAGTCCCTTGCATATTATACTGGATATAGGTTTAATGGATTCTACATGTTTAATGTTTTGTTGATAAATATTATATGTTATTTGTTTCCCTAGGTGGGATGATAGTCAAACATGAGGTTTTGGTTAGGTGTGTCCCCAACGTGTAAGATTACACATGTGAGGGTTTGGTTATGTGTGTCCCAAAGGGAGAGGGGGTTCCACAGATGCGGGTTGGAATAAGTGTGTCTATATGGAACAAGATTTAAAACATGATGGTTTGGTTGTATAATTCCTCAGGGGGAATATTTATTACATGGGGTTTTGGTTAAGTGTGTCCCTAGTTTGGGAGATTTCAAACCTGGGATTTTGATTATTTATATCCCCAGTGGAGACGATTTTACAGTTGGTATTTGGTTGTAATGTAGGGGGTGTTAGGATTGATCCTTTAGAGGTATCCCTAATTTGTTAGGATGTTGATATTTAAACTTATTTGGGTTTCTTATATACTCTATTGGAAAATAGTTATAAAAGTCTTTATAGTTAGATACCCATGGTAAATGTTGTATTATAGTAATAGTTTGTGTAGTTTAATGAAATGTTGTAAGGATGATCGTGTGGTAGAAAAATTATCATTGAAGGATTGTTTTTTGATTAAACATAGAATCTATCCAATGTATGGTTATCATTCCTAATGGTGTGAGGCTAATGCATGTGATCTTACTTGGTGTTTGGGGATGTTTTAGAGATTACACATGTTATATACTTGAAGTAGGAAAATCATACCATGATGAGGAATGAGGTGGAATCCCATGATGATCATACACAGGAAATCACATTTTTATCACAATGATTAAAAATACAGTTTCTCGTTATTCATGAATGATGTTTTAATGCAGTTTAACATCATTAGATTATAAAATTATCCATTTTTTACTTTTAAATCATGTATCCCATGCATTGGAGTGACCAACATAAAGGTGGTCCATTTAGAAAGGGGATAGGATGATCAGGGAATGATCCTCTCTAATTGTAATGTTCAAAAGTTTCCCTTGATTATTCCACCATTAGGGGTTACATGTTTACCACTCATGTGACTCTAGGTGGTGCATTGAAAAATCACCTTCATGGAAAAGTGTAAATGAGGGGTCTTGAAGTTAGGGTGTCTATTCGTTGGTTATTGTGTCATTTGGGTTCAAATAATTATGATAAGAAAGTAAATGTAATGGTATAGGTTTTTCTTGAAGTGAATGGTTTGGAGACAATGGTTGATGGTTCTAGTCACAAGAGAATATGGAGTACTAATGAAAAAATATTGTAGGGGTATAGGGGAACTGGGCACTCAACTATTTTAAAAGGGAATTATATATAATGATTAACCATAGGGACTCCTGGTGGATGGGTTATGTAAGTGATTGTATTTCATTAAAGTTGATGGATTCGTAATGTAAAGGTTTCTTGTGAAAGTACTTGTTTTGCAAAAAAGGATGATCATGTCTTCATGTGATGTTCTGATTCCCATGTGTATGGTTTCACAAAGGATAATTTTCTATAAAATTACCAAGAGACAGTAAGGTATTTCTTCTTACATAAGGACATAGAAATTTGAAAAATTCATCTCTAACATGGTTTGAGGTTCATAAAAATCCATGGTAGGTAGATTCATGATAGATGGATACCTTGGTTAATCTATAATTTATTTGGCTCATGAATGATAGTGTTCCATGTATTCAAATATTTGGATATAATTTCAATGGTCATGTCCCCCGTAAAGTAACACATATTAAAGTATTTATATCCATAGTGGAGGTGGGACATTGATTTTGTAATACATTGGGAGTTATGCGAAATAACATAACCATTAAGATATCTAAGTAATTCTATAGATTTGAAATAATTTGATTAATTGTTACCACCTCTACCTTTTCATGGCCCGAGGACCTCCACAAATGAGAGATACACTTCTAGAAGGTTACCATCTATATCTCCAAGTGGACTAAAAACCTTATCAAATTGAATTCATGCTTTATGGAGTTTTCCAATTCCATATATTCATGTATGATCCACCTTCATGAGGATATTATTGTTAAAAAATGTGTTAACCTATGTGAACATTTTCCCATAGATAAATATTATATAAACTTTTATAGAGACTTGGGAATATCATATACTAATTTTACATATTTTTATTAGAATATTCATTACCTTACAAAAACACATTCCAGAGGATTTAATAGTTTAGTGAAATTAGAATCTTATTAAAGAATGTTCTCATTTGGGGAATGCTCTTCAAATTTTCCCAAAATGATATTCCCATTTATTACCATACATAAAACGTTTCTTCATAACCTAGGAAAACAAAACATAAGAAATGGTGAGATCAGATGGTCAATAAGGGTAAACCTAAGATATATCAATTTATAGGAATATGAATGAAAAGGATTTGTATAAGGGAATATGATAATGAAATTAAATTGCAATGTACATACCCAATACATCATTGATTATAATCATGTGGCATGGAATAATGATTCGTAGTTCATAATGCCTAAATCAGAAAGGGAATCATGGAAGGTGTTCAATGAGACCATAATATTGGATTAAGATATATATTTCTTTAATATATATAGGATTATAATATCACACGTCAAGGATAACACCAAATAAATTCCAAAAATGTTAGACTTGGGATAATCACCTGTGTACCTCTTCAATCTAGGGACGTACTACCATATACCCTATTATTTTTTGGATTTTGATGTCCTTGCATTTACCTGATTGTTTTAGGTTAGTATTTCTTATAATTTATCCTCTTGTTATTGGCATGGGATGACCTATTTTGTAAATTTTATATCAGGATTTGGATGACCTTCTCTATTACCCATTGAGCTTATATAATATTTATTATTACACAATGCATCCGAGGGAGATATAGGTCCAATACATCACATAATAAAAAAAATATTTTTGTGTAGCACAATATCATAAAAACTCATCATATAATTTCCCATGAAAAAATTTTTTTTTCATAAAAATGTCAACAAATCATATCTTCGGGAAACTATATAGGTTTCATAATTATTTCATCATTTAATAACCCCTAAAAAGTCGTTTATATCATAGGGATTTCCTGATGGTATAACTTGTGGAAGATAAACAGTTTTCATAAACTCCATAAAACAAAAACATAAAAAATTAAACGAAATAATATTAATGGAATCCTTTGATCATATCCCTAGGGAGGCATAGGTAACACCAATATATTTATAATCATGGATTGAAATTAATTTTGATCTATCATTTAAAAAATTTCATGAGGAGAATATACATTTTGTTGAAAAATTAGTTCTCGAACATAAAATATTTTAGAAATCTATTTCATTAAAAATAAATTCCTAAAATTTTAAAATAATAATTAAAACAATTATTTTTCATAGTGTTGGAAGATCATGTTTATTCCATACACTTTAAAATGAACATTGCATTCACATTTTCCTTAAAATAAAAATGGAAATGGTTTCGGAAAATGACATAAATAATCACTTGAAATATTTTTTTTAAATTCTAACACATGGGTAATAATTTATTTTAATCATCATAAGTGTGTAATAAATATTTTCTGGAATTTTTTAGAAAACCTTGTTTTTAACCAAAACATATTCTAATTGAAGAGAGAAATAACGTCAAATCATCATAAAAATATTTCTTAAAGTATCTTAATTAACAAAGATAATAAAATGGTAGCATTAATTGAATATATCATGGATAGATAAAGTGGGATAAAATTCATGAATGTTCCTGGGATTTATATTAAGATATATCATGGTTTATGACTTTATAATAAACAATTTACATAAACGATGAGATTGTATCAAAAATCATTACCACATTGGTAACCTTCAATTATAAGGCCCGTGAAAGAATAAAATAAATGGAGACATTAATTATCATAAAATATGGTAGGTTACTCATATAGTACTTTATAGGGTAGTATATACACCACACAAAATAAACTACAGGTGAATATGGTGTATGCCTCTCATAAATAAAAGTGATACTAGAAATCCCATTACCTATTATATATGTTTTGAAACATAAAAACCCAAAAAGATGAATCCTAAAATTGATGTGTAATCCAAAAAATTTTTAATGAAGAGAAACCTAAAATACATTCATCGGTAGTATATACACCCCATAAAATAAATAGGTGATCAATGTTTCATGTGTCTATCAAAAGTAAAAAAGTGAGACTAACTTCCTTTAACATTAGTCTGAAAATATATCAGACTCATTCAAATATCATTTATTGTAAGTAAATGTTAATAACAAATACATGAAATAACTATAATCATTAATATCATACCATATATTATTTACTTTGTGGATTTATATTACCTATTTTTTACTATTTAATTTTAAAGTTATGTTTCGGGTAATAACCTCTTTGTTAATCTTGTATGTTTTGGCATATTATTTTCGGTCCTTTAAGATATATAACTATTTCATAATATACATAATTTAATTAATTATATATTTATCATATATATTCATAATTATTTTTTCAATAGTCCAATAAATTTATTGATAGAATTGGAAATGCACCATTCATGGAGACGGTAGGTCTTATTTATGCATGAACATTGTTTCTATTTTCGTTAAATAATTAATGAAATAAAAGTAAATTATATATATATTAATATATTCATTTTAAAAGAATTATTATGTCATATATATCAAATATTTTTATTAAACTCATCTGTAATACATTCCATGTAAATCTTTAATGAATCACATTTCTTCATGCCGCAGTAGTCCGTCGTTCCGATGAATGGCATTATTGTATTCCCAAAAAATGGAAAAAATGAAGTTATATATTATATAGTAATTAGATAATCATAATAATATAATTAAGAAAATATATATTTCATATGTTAATTTTATTTCTATCATTATTCACTATTTGGAATAGTGGTAATGGAAAGAAAAGGCCATTATTTTGCGAGGTAGTAGTCCATTGTACACCTGAATGATGATTTTATAACCCATTTTATGGAAGTGTGTGAGGTGTTAGGTATTATATATAACATAAAAACATCAAAATAAAGGGAAATATTTGGGTTATTATTTAATCCTGAAATTAAAAAAAATGAAAGTGTTTGAGAAAAACAAAAAAATTACTTGTTCAATAACATTACCAATTTTTCGAGTATCCTTCATGAAGTATCACTAAAGTATTCAAAGGATGGATTCCTGTCCAAAATAAAGATTCTTGGTTAATGGGAAGAATTTTGAAATGTTATTATTTTTGGTATTTTTTAATCCATATAAGTTTCATGGTTTGATCAAATGAGGGGATAGGGTGGCCTTTTATAAGTGAGGTGAGTGGAAAACCTGCTTGTTTTTTAAATGGAGCATTCCAACCATGTTTACTCTATGTCAAGTGGTACTAGAAATGAAAACATATTAAAAATAAATTGGATATGGTTGATATATTTCCATCTAATGGTTTTTCTAAATGTTTCGATGCCATTTTTTCACTTAATATTAATGTTTAGTATTTTGGTAAACTCTTTTTTTCTGTTAATCATTGTGATTATTTTTAATTGTTTTTCATAATCAAATTTGTCAAAAAATAATTTCACATTGTTTTTAATTATAAATGATTATTTTTACCAATATTTAATCTATATTTAAAAATTGAAATCATTTAGGTGGGAAAAATAAATTTAAAATTAATCCCATAAAAATGAAAATGTTCTTTTAAAGATAAGAAGTTTAAAATCTAGAAACTTTTTATATCCAAATTAAATTTGAAATTGATTAAAAGGACCTAAATTGAATTAATTTATATATAAATGATATAATTTATGATTATAAAAATATAAAATATAATTTAACATTAATATTTTTTTAAATGAAAATGTGGTTTTCAATTCAATTTTAGTATTTCCAACCATTCATAAATAATAGAATATTTTTACAAATACACAAAAAATTAACCCAATGATAATTTTAATATTCTATTTTATAAAATGGGGTTTATATTATAAAATTAAATTTCTATAAATGAAAAAAAAAAATTAATTATATTAATGGTCAAAAAAAGGAAAAAAATTATTTCTTATGAAAATTGTATTTTAACAATATATAAATACATTAATGAAAATCAAGTATTTTATTATTAATATGATTACAATTTATAAATTAATTATAATTGATGTTTTAATAGGATTTAATAGTTTTCTTATTACTATGTTGAGAGTCCATTTCATAACATTCCAATCCTATCTATATATCATGTTTTTTTAAAACCAAGTGTTACTTAAAACACAAGTGAAGATTGTATTGTGTGAAGCACAAAAATAACATCGTATTGAGTGTATCACAATATTGAAATTTTTTTACATCAATCAAAAGAATAAATTTTTGTTTCATTCAATGAAATCCAAGCCTATTTCCTTTATGTAACACAATCTAAATTCATTTATTCATTAAATGAGAAATATATAAAAGACTAAGTTAATTTAAAAATTTGAAATTAAAAATATATAAAGGTGTTACATTCATCCCCCATGAAAATGAATTTCACCCACAAATATTTTCAATTTGGTACCAAATAAAAAAGATAACCTTTTATCATTATATACTCATGTTTAAACATTCTGTACTTATTGTGGTTTTTTCACAACAAAACATTAACTCGGCGATTGTTAATATTTTATTGAAATTTCATTATTGATCAATAAGCTAATCTAGTTATTCATCATAAGTAATTTCATGATCTAGTGGTATGAACTCTATGTTGAGTACATGTGATCCATCATATATGTACTTTGACAGATGTAACACCCCATGATTCTATGGTATGTTTCCGTTTGAATAATGCATTAGCTTGCTTTGTAAAAAACATGGAATTTTAACACACCACGTCAAATCAAACAAGATGTTATGAATAGTAATACCCACTTATTGTAATTTTATAAATTTTATTTTTCAAAATGGTCATCATTTTTGGATTCGAAGTATCAAGATTATCTGAGGGTGAATTTTTGGTCATTTTCAGAAAACATTCAATTTTTGATGAATACTGAAATACACTTTGTCAGTGTTTAAGAGTGACTTTTATTTAAACAATTATTTATTTTATTTATTTTATATCATAATAGAATATAATACCTATATTACATCAATGTTATTCATTGGAGTCATTTTTATAATAAAAATAGATGTATAAAATTTAATTGAACTTTTTACCTTCTTTTACCCACCTTCTAGAAGCATTTGAAAATTTGCGTAAAATATAATTTTACCACTTATGTGAGTTGAATTTCAAAAATATTAGAAACTTTTCAGACATCAGTAAGTAAAATGTGGTTCAATATGATAAAAATAATTTTTGAAGAATAGTAACATTTGCCATTTATTTACCACGGTTAAAAGTAAATAGGGTAATTAAAGGTAAAAATTATATTTTAATTGACCTAGAACAAGTCCTAATTCTTTTGGATAAGCTTAATTTGACTAAAAAACCTTAGGAATAAAAAATGGACCTTATGGTCCACTTGGATTAGGATATTTATTATTATTGTATTTAAAGAAGAGTTAAATGTTTTAAATTCAAGGATTAATAACTAAACCATTTTTACTATAAGGTATCACATAAGATAAATTAAACTAAAAAATTAATTAGAAATATAAAACTATTATCTATATAGTGGTATTTTATTTATAATTTTTTTCCTTAAATAATTAAATTTATTTATGACATAATGATGATGCAGTAATTACCTTATTAATGAAAAATGAAAATAATTGATATTATAAATATCCAAAGAAATTTTTATTGAGACTTTGGATGAATTAAAAGATTATTATAGGTTAATATTACATGTTAGGGAATATTAAATGATTTTTTTGAAATAATCATCTTGTTTTAACTTTTACAAAAAGCAGATACTAAATAGTGTCAAAATTGACATAAATGAGTTTTTAAAAAAATAATACATTATTAAATGATATAATAGTCCTAAAAATATAATGTTTTGATAATGGAGTTAAAAAATAATAGATATGTCATTAATGAACCACATGGGGTTCTATTGGAATTTTATAGTATGGTTATTAACAAAATAATATAAAAATACATAGAGACATGTTAAATGGTAAATTATTTAACCAAGAGTTAAATATGAATGATAAGGTTAATATGGTGACCTAAACCAGTCTAAAACCAATTGGTTTTGATTTTTTACACCCATACCCACTTTATCTGCAAAATTAATCATTTTGGATCCATTATAAATTGAATATTATTATATAATAAAAAAATATGTCTATCTTTCCTAAAGTGACCCTCACCTCTCTTATAAAAGGGTACATCCCCTTCTCTTAAAAGCACATCTCCAAATATATTTTCCTCAACCAACCCTTACTCTAATATTCTTCCAAATACCCTAACTTCTACCTAGATTCCTTACATTGATCATAAATCCAACCTATGGAGCTATTTTTATCAACTGAAATGATAGCACTTCAAGAAGAGGGAATATTTGAACCACCCTCTTCCAAGTTCATTTCATCTTCCAGTTCCACTTTCATTATTGTTTCCAGTCCAAAATAATAACTACAGAACCATCTATATACTATGACGTTATTATAAATGTGGTACAACTATATTCATTTTTCTATACATCCTTTAAATGAAAATGTCATCATATGTGTGTACGTACAGCTTACCGTCTCCAAGTTTTGTTGTAGTTTGTTATTTAAACACATAATTTTTTGGATGGATATAATAATGAGTATGACTGATGTAAATAATAAATATAACATGTTAATGATTTTTTATAATTATATAACATCCAATTACATACAATTTCACTATCAATATAATTATATTGTCACTCTTCCGTATGTACATATTACCATCTCTACGAACGCGATGAGAGTCATTCCCCATCATAACCATTCAAAAATAATTTTCATTTTATTATTAAAAATAATATTTAAGAAAATAATATCATTCTTGATATGAATCAAATACATCCTATCTATAACAAACATGACTTACGTAATAAAACATATAATGGAAAATGAGTCAGCAAACACCCGGAATAATGATACTACTACAATGATATTAACAAAGAAATATTTTAAGATTATATACAATATCATACGTAAGTTTATAGTTATTGAATAATTTAATAAAAATTATTTAAATATTATTCTAGATTTTAGCGTACCCTCAAGCACAGAAAAGTACCATGTAAGGATTAATTTTAAAATCTATTTACTTATCTGTGGTTGTTAATACCTTAGTATCTACTGGGACCTCCTTATCATCCACATCTGTGCTTTCTTAAAAATTTATTTAAAAACATTATTACTATTTACTAGACAATGGGTTAATTTCATTTATACTCTTATTTTAACTTATTTGTTTTGAAAGGAATCATTTTGTCATTTTCTAAACAAGGTACTTTATTCCCTTTTCGACAAAATTTAGTTAAGAATGTCTTTTTTAACATATACAGAGGGTGAGGCTATTTTTTTCATTATAATATCTTAGAAGCTTAACTTACAATATTAAAAGAATATTTTCAAAATAAATATTTTCTTTTATAAGTTTGGGACTTTTAAATGATTTCAAAATAGAAATAGATATTTTTCTCAAATAGTTTTAATTTCATAAATGTCAACATCCTTCTATGGATTTTAAACTTGTTTGAATATGATTTATTATGATTCAATATTGCATATTGTATTTATGGTTTTGTGATATGATTGACTGTGGATGTGTTATTTTTATAAAATTCATTATTTATGGTTAAACTATTAACATTTTTTATTTTATTTCTAACACAAATGTTTATGTTATGTTTCTATCTATTCATATGAAGAATGCATTGGACTTAGTATGTGACAGGTGCAGCACACTATAGCTCCTCAATGCATCGGTAGGTCTCATGAGACAATTTCATGTGGCTATTCAACTAGTATAATACCCATGACTATGTGTTATTATGGCCTTATTTACTCAGCTCATATTCCTACAATAAATATTTCATGATTATAATTTGTAAAGGAATTTATATTCAATTATTCACTATTTCTAATGTCTATGTAATCTTCCACTTTATTGATTACTATTACTAAGCATTTGAGATCACCCATTTCTTACGTTTCATTTTCCTAGGATATGAAGATGTTAGTTATGAGTGAATTTCAGGCATAATCTAGGAGGCCTGGATGTTTCTAATGGAATAAATTAGTGTTGTTTTTCTTTTCAAGTTGTAATGTTGAACTTAAAAACATATCATGTTTCCAAAAATACTAAAATGATCGATCATTCGAGACATGATTCATTATAAAATTCCATTGTTATTTAATAATTCACCACTCTAGGTAACTGGGCTTGGGGAGTTATAGTCGGTATCAGAGGATTTTTAGTACGAACCTTGGAAATAGATTTAGGACAAATCTGATTAGAGAACACTACCCAAAGATAGACATTGAGGATTAGTATAGAAGAACTTCCAAAAAAATTGTAACGTAGAGATTTTGTGCATTTTCCAAGAAATACATCCTTTTATAGATATGAGTAGATAGAGTCAACCCTGACATAGATGTAACTAGGGGTAAAATCTGAAAACACCTCTTTAAGCTAGACTCGAACGGGAACTGGAGAAGGACAACAGGCCTCGCTTCACTCTGGGTTACAAAACTAAAGGGGGATGATTAGGATTATTCTATTTTTATTTACAAACCAGAATGAAGGATTTATGAGTATATACATCCTCAAAGAATTTTTTTTATGTTTTTTGATTATATTCGTAAACTGTTCTGTTTATGTTAAGTGTTTTACATTTTTGGAATTATGTATTGCGATTTATAAACTAATCTAGTGTATGCTATTGTTTAAACATGGTTCTTTGTGGAAGGAATGGGAGTCGTATCCATGCATGTAATCCATAGAGGGACTTCCATCCTACTCAAGATAATTATAGTGGAGTGGGTGAGGCAACTGGTGTTGATCAACATATTACCATTTTGAGACAAATCACTTAGGTTATGAATAATAACCTTACCCATATGGAGCACCCCTATCCACAATGTGGTGGATCAATGTTACACCATTTCGTGAGACCACAACCACCAACATTAAATTTCTCTAGAAATTCATTTATAGGTGAGCAATTGATATGTTCCGTAGAGAAAATATATCATGCTTTAGGGAGTATTGAAAGAGAAAATGTTGACATGGAAGCTTATCGCCTCATGAGAGATGCAGATCAATGGTGGAAATTAATTGAAAACCAAAATAAGGAAGAAGATTTATCATTTATGGAATTAAAGGAGTTTAAATATAATTTCATATAAAAATACTTTCCGCATGACCATCGAGAAGATATGGAAAGTCAAATTTTGAGTCTGAGGAAAAAAGAGGATGAGAATTTCACAAAGTATGAAGCTAAATCTACAATGATAGAAAGGCTTGCTTCAAATTATATACATTACCCAAAAATTAAAATTGATCTCTTCTATTATGGGTTAAAACAATTTAACTTTCTAGAATTAGTCTCTCAATCATTTTGATCATACGAAGTTATTGTCTCATGTGATATCAATATAGAAATGTAATTCGATGTCTTATGACTTTAATGAAAATAAAGATAAGAAGAGATATGCATAAAACTCAGGAAAATGAAATAAGGGGAAGAATTGAAAATTGGAACATCTATCCTGCAGTAAATGTTGAGTGAAACAACTTGGTACATTATTGAAGGTAATTAGAGTCTATAACAGGTTTGGTGTAAAAGGCCACCATGATCATGATTGCAAAGGAATGAAATATGATATCAATGTTTAATGCTACAATTGTAGATAAATGGGGCATTATGCTAATGAATTTCCTTAGCGCCATGGAACCATACCTGAGAAAAGGCCAATGAAGCATGGAAAATCTTATGTTATCACTATTTCAGAGGTTGATGCTCCGATGGACATGGTTGAAGGTAATTTAATGGTTTCATAAAGTTTATACAATGATATATTTGATTCTAGATCATCGCATTGTTTCATATACTCCCAATTTTCTATGAAAATTATATATTTTCAAATTTGATATTACAAGCAAATTATCTGTTAAAACTCGTAAGGGGAGTATCATTGAAAGAAAGGTTTTTTTGAATTAGTCCCCATTAGGGAACATAAATGTTCTTTATCCTCTAATCTCATCGTCATAAACATGATTTAATTAGATATAATTCATAGTATAGATTGGATTTTGGACCATGATGTGAAAATTTATAGAATGAAGAAGATGTTTACAATTTTAGATGATGATAGGGAATACATTATATTTTGAGAAGAAATGTGACCATCTAATTCTTATCTAGATCCACCACTTATAGCTCTACTAATATCAATGATTGGGGAGGAAGAGGCTGAGATATCTACGGGTGAGGAAAGGAATGATCAAATAGAGGATATACTTATTGTACAAGAATATATTGAAGTATTTTCAAGGGATTTACTAAGACATCATCTAGAGCAAGAAATTGAGTTTTCCATTGATTTAATTCATGGTTCAAGGACCATATCATAGACCCCTTATAAAATATCCATTGTGTAATCATTGGAGCTAAAGAATCAACTCGAGGAGTTGATTAATCAAAGATTTATTCTCACTAGTGTTTCTCTAGGGGGATCCTCTGTTGTTTTTGTTATGAAGAAAGATGGATCAATGAGGTTGTGCATTGACTACAAGGAGATAAATGCTATAAAAATAATGAACATGTTTTACATACCTTGCATTGATGATTTCATTGATCAACTTTATGGAGCTCAATATTTTTCAATGATTGACCTTCAATCTGGAGATCATCAGTTGTGTGTGAAGAAGGAAAACATTCCAAATAATGAATTTTGAACCAAGTACGAGAATTACGAGTTTACAAAAATTCCTTTTGGGTTGACTATTATACCCTCTATCATAATTAATCTAATGAATAGATTTTTAAAGGAATATCACGATGACTTTATTGTGGTCATTATTGATGACATCTTGGTATACTCCAAAGGCTTCAAAGGGCATGAAAATCACTTGTGCACTATTTTCAAAAACTCTTAAAAGAAAAACCATACACGGTAACTTGGCTTCAAGAGATTTCATTTATTGGACATATTTTCTCTAAGGATGGAATTTCTATTGATCCTTCAAAGACAAGAGCAATCCCCGAATGGCCAGCACCGATGAGTATAAATTAGGTACGTAGTTTTACTATATTAACAGATTATTATCAGCGTTTTTTCCATAATTTGGCCCGATTTTCTATCCCAATAACCAAGATCACACGTAAAGGGGTTAAATTTGTTTGGAAAAAATAGTGTGAAGAATGTTTTGAATAGCTGAAGAGAGGACTATACAATTATCCAATATTGACTCTACCATTAGTAAATGATGGGTTTGTTATTTATAATGATTCTTTAAATAAAGGACATGGTTGTGTCCTAATGCATAATGATAGAGTTGTTTCCTATGGATCACAATAGCTAAAAATCCATGAACATAATTATTTTACTCATGATCTTGAGTTAACAGCTATATGAATTACTTTGAAGATATGGAGACACAATCGCTCTAGTGAATAATGTGAGGTATATACTGATCACAATATTTTTATTTATATTCTCACCCAAAAAGAACTCAACATGAGGCAAAGGTGATGGCTTGAATTTCTCAATGATTTTGATTGCTCTATACACTACCACCTGGGGAAGGAAAATATGGTGAAAAATTCTTTGAGTTGAAATGATAAAGGAGTTCTGAACAAGATGAGAATTGAAAGGGATCATATGTTCATGGATCTAGTAAAGATAGATATGGAGATATTAATGTAAAGTGAAAAATAAATACTTTTTCAAATGGTTCATAAACCATATTTACTAGAAAGGATAAAATGCACTCATGCTGATGATGAATATTTTCAAAATAATGTTAAAGATGTGAACGATGGGAGATTGATTGACTTAGTATATGAAGATTGGATTTTATAATTTGGGTAGAGTCATTGGAATCCTCACATACATGATCTAAAAAGGGAACAGTTGGTGGATTCCCATAACTCCAACTTCTCAATACACCCTAGTAGCACTAAAATGTGAAGAGATTTGATGGAACATTTTTTGTGGGACGCCATGATGTGGGAGATTGCTGAATATGTGTCAAGATGTATAGTTTTTCAATAAGTGAAAGCTGGTAGGAAACATCTAGGAGGAGTCACTCAACCTCTTCCCATACCTTTGTGTATATGGGATGATATTAAATGGACTTTATCAGGGGGAAACTAAATACTTCTAGAAGGATTGACACGATATGGGTCATTGATGAACGTCCAACTAAGCCAGCAAATTTTATTCCTTTAAGAGAAGATTTACCACAAGTACATTTATAAAGAAAATATATTAATGATTTTGTAAGACTTAATGGTGTAAAATATTGATGGTTTATGGTCGTGATCCCCATTTACATCAAGGTTTTGGAAAAGAGATCAGAAATATCTAGCTACTAAACTTCTTTTGAGCATTGACTACCACCCTTAAACTGATGAAAAATAAGAATGGACTATTCTAACATTGAATACATGTTGATATCTTGATCACATGACTTTCAATGTATGTGGGATCAGTATTTACCTATGGTATATTTTCTATATAACAATTGATTCCATTCATGTATTTATATGGCACCATATAAAGCATTATATGAGAAGTTATTTCACACAACAACCTGTTGGGATGATGTTGGTGAAAAAAAATTCATATGCGCAGAACTAATTTAGGAAATAATAAAAAGGATGAAGATTATCAAAACCCAACTCAATGAATCTCAAAGTAGGAAAAATATAAATGCCGATAATCAAAGGAAGGATTTGTAATTTCAACAATGTGATCATGCTTTATTGAAGGTGTCGCCATTAAATGCTGTTATATATTTTTGTAGGAACGGTAAATTGTGTCCGAGGTACATCAGACCTTTTGATATTCTTGAATTTATTGGGGTTGTAGCTTATCTTATAGTAATTCCATCAAGTCTTTCCAATGTTCCTGATGTGTTCCACAGATCACTGTTGAGAAAATACATGTCTGACCCAATAGATGTACTCACCAATGGAGAAATAGAATTGGATCCTGACTTATCTTATTGAGAAGAGCCTATTATAATTCTTGATATCAGAGGAAAAGTTCCATGAAACCGGAAGACTCTTCTAGTAAAAGTTTTATAGATAAACCATATGATGGAAGAGGCAATGCGGGAATTCGGGGAACATATGATGAATAACCACCAAGATATTTTTATGTAGTAATATTATTGAATTTATTAGAAGGAAATTATTTGAATGAGATGATAATTTTACACCCCATGTATCCACATTATGTTTCTATTTGAATAATATCGTAGCTTGCGTAGTACGCTACTTGGAGTTCTAACACACCATAAAGAATCAAACTAGCCGCTATGAATAGTAATACCCACTTATTGAAATTTTAAAAATTTTAATTTTATATAGGGACTTCATTTTTTCTATTTAGTATTTCAAAATTCTCTATGAGTGAATTTTTGGTATTTTTCTAAAAATATTCCATTTTTTATGAATAGTGAAAAACACATCATTATTGTCTAAAACCGACATTTATTTAAATAATTATTTATATCATTTATTTGAGGTCAAAATTGATACACATTACCTAAATTAGTTCAATGTAATTTATTGGAGTCATTTTTATAATAAAATTAGATGTATAATATTTTACTGATCCTTTTACTGTCTTTTTTCCACCTTCTAGGAGCATTTGCAAATTTTCATATAACATACTTTTACCACTTATGTGAGTTGAATTTTAAAAATTTTAGAGACATGGTTGACATCTATAAGTAAATGTTTGTTCAATAAGATGAAAATAGTTTTTTGTGAATAGTAACTTTTGACATTTATTTACCATATTTTAAAATAAAAAGGGTAATTAAATGTAGAAATGATATTATAATTACCCTAAAACATATACTAATTATATTAGATAAGTTTAATTATACCAATCAAAACCTTAGGAATAAATGATGTCCTTTTGGTACACTTTTATAAATTAGTACATTTATTGTTTTTTTATTTAAAGAAGAGTTAAAAAAGTTAAGTTCAATGTTTAATAACAAAAAATAATAATATAGGGTTACACATAAGAAAAATTCGACTATAAATATTAATTAAAAATTTAAACATATTTCCAACATAATGGTAGTTTATATAATATTTTTAGACAGTAAATAATTAATTTTATTTACGACACAATGATGATGCAGTAATTACCTTATTAATGAAAAATTAAAATAATTGAGATTATAAATATCCAAATAAATATAAATTGATACTTATGATGAATTACAATAATTTTATAGGTTAATATAAAATTTTAGGGTTGATTAAATGAATTTTATTCAAATTAATCAAGTTCTAAGGACTTTTACAAAAATCTGATACTAAATAGTGTTAAAATTGACATAATTGAGTTTTTAAAACAAATACAATATTATTAAATGATATAATAGTCTTAAAAATTTAAGCTTGTAAAAGGGACTTATATAATAATTGATATTACATTGATGAACCATTTGTGGTTCTCTTAGCATTTTATTGTATGTTTATTAAAGATATAATATAAAAACACAAGGAGACATATTAAATGATAAACTATTTAACCAAGAGTGAAATCTAAAATATATGGTTAATATGGTGACCTAAATCTATCTAAAACCTATTGTTAAGAGGTTTGAGACCCATATCCACATTATATTGAAAATAAATAATTTTATATCCATTATAAATTTAACATGATTGTGTAATAAAATAATATTTCGACCCTTCCTAAAATGACCCCCTCCTCTCATATAAAAAGGTACTGCGCCTTCTCTCAAACTCACACCTCCTCTGAAATTTGGTTCGGCCAAAACCTACTCCAATATATTCTAAACTACCCTCCATTTGATATAGAGTCCTTACATTGATCATAAATCCAACCTATAAAGCCCTTTTGATCAACTCAAAAGGAAACACCCGAAGAAGATGTCACAATTTCCCCACCCACTTTCACATTTTTTTTCTACCACTTCCTCTTTCATTGTTGTTTCTATACTGAAATAATAACTAACGTTACTTATAAATATGGTGATATTATTAGTATTATGTTACAACCATATTTTTTATTCTATCCATCCTATAAATGACAAAGTCATCATAAGTGTGTACGTATGGCTTACCTTCGTCACGCCATGGTGTAATTTGTTATTCAACCACTTCATTATTTTGATGGGTATAATAATGAGTATAAGTGATGTAAATAATAAATAAAACATTTTAATGATTCTTTATATATGATATACCATCTTATTACATACGATTTCACCCTCAATATAATGATATTGTCGCTCGTGCGTGCGTACGGATAACCGTCTCCGCGAATGCAATGGGATTCATTCCCCATTGTTACCATTCATGAATAATTTTCATTTTATTATTAAAAAAATATATATTAATATAATATCACTGTAGATATCAATCAAATACATCATATCCATAATAATCATGACTTATGCAACAAAACATATAATGTAAAATGAATCAGTTTACACCCAAAACAATGATACACCTAAAATATTATTAACAATGGAATATTAAAAGATCATATATGATATCATATTTATGTATGTAGTTATTCTATAATATAATAACAATTATATAAAATTAAAACAAGAGGTTAATGTGCCCTTTACCATGGAAATTTACATGGTAAGGTTCAATTTTACATTCTCTTTACTTATCTAAGGATGTTAATACAAAAGTATCTTCTTTGACCTCTTTATCATCCACATCCGTGTTTTCATAAAAATGTAGATGAATTTTTTTTAATATTTACATGAATATGAGTTAATGTCATTTATACCCTTATTTTTCATCTTATTTTTTGAAAATAATCTTTCTGTCTATTTCAAAACAAGGTACATTATGACGTTTTCGACAAAATTAAGGTAAGAATATCTTTTTAACTTATTCATTTACTGCAGTTATTTTCATCCAATTTTACTTCATAAATGATTTCCTTACACATATATAAAAATATTTTCGAAATAAATGTTTTATTTTATAATTATTTGACTATTAAATGATTAAAAAATTGAATGAAATATTTATATCAAATAGTTTTGATTTTATCTATGTCGACATCCTTTGATGGATTTTACACTTGTTTGAAGTTTATTTGTTATAATACAATCATTCATATTGAATTG
This sequence comes from Viscum album, assembly GCA_963277665.1. Lineage (NCBI taxonomy): Eukaryota > Viridiplantae > Streptophyta > Magnoliopsida > Santalales > Viscaceae > Viscum > Viscum album. The sequence continues at coordinate 1,637,117,036 of OY728129.1, forward strand.
ATTGTTTTCATTGGACATAGTATATGATGGGTATAGCCCGCTATAGCTCCTCGATGAATTGGTAAGTCTCATGATACAATTAGTCATGGAATTGGATGAAGCCATTTCTAATTGGATATTTTTTTTTGCAGAGGCCTTAATCATTTTTAGTTGCCTTTTCTAAGACCTTAATCAAATGTTTCAGAGTATACCTAATTATATATTCCCTCCTTATGTAAATAATATTGATGGTTCATGTGGTTATTCGACTTGAATAATAACAATGACTATGTTTTATTGTGCCATTATTTACTCAACACATATAACAACCATAATGTGTTAATGTTTTTTTAAAGGCATGTGTTTTCAATTATTCGCCATGCCTCATGTTTATGCATCTTACACTCTATTTCTTATTAATATTGAGTTTTTGATCTCACCCATTTCATATGTATTATTTTCCTGGGAATAATAAATATAGTAATGCGTGACTTTCTGGAATAATCTTGGAGGCTTGGATGTTTCTAATGGAACAAATTAGTGTTGTATTTCTTTTCATCGTGTAATTTTGAATGTATGTATGTATCATGTTTCCAATAATACAAAACTAATTGGTCTTTCAGGACATGATTCCTTGTATCATTCTAATTTTATTTAATAATACACTCTCTCTTGGTAACTGGGGTCGAGGCATTACAATATATGTGATACACAGACCAAATCAAGAACCCGGGAGAGGTTTATTGGAATATCAAAATGAGAAGATATTTTCCTCATATAGTCATGTATTTTAATGGTACCAATATACATAGGGATAATTTTTTCCTTCATTTATCATGGGTTAAATTTATATAAATTACCAATAAAAATATCAAATCATATATCACATCAATTAGTAACATTATAACATTTCCATAGACATTTCTCTCATCCTTGGATTTTGATGGATGAATATAAACTTATTTTAAATATCATGATCTTTCTTTGGTATCAATATCATTATTTATGAAACATAACTCCCGCACAAATAATGGGATTCATAAGGGTCCTCCAGTGTGTTAGGTTGAAATATATTTTTGTAAGTAAAATCAACTAGATCAAGTTGTGATTCTGATTACATTTTAAATACATGAAAAATATCGTATCCAATACATTGGGGATTTAATTGTTCTCTAAAAATAAGATTCATTTTGAGAATGATAATAATTGAAATCACTCAACTTGGTATCAAGATACTTCTAAAGAGATTTCTAAAACATTGAGTTAAAATTAACATCCTGATCAGATAAAATAAAATTTTATACTCCATGAAACTTTACCACTTCCTTAATCAATATTTGAGCAAGTGGATCCCATGATAAGTCTTCTCTAGTATGGATGAAGTGGGAATGTTTTTTAAGGATATCAACAACAACTCATAATTATAAAAACCTCAATGATAAAAAACCATAACTTTTACCCTTTCGATTAATATTTTTTCCACAAAGTTTAAAGGAACTCTTCCTTTAATAATATTGTTAATAAAACATAGAAAAATTGAAAGGGTTTTATTAACATAAATAACTCTTATAATATCATTTATATCGATTAAATACAGCCACAAAATAACGTAAAAGGGGTTTTAAGGACATTGAACTATTGATCATGCAAAAACTCATAAACCAATTATTTCGTCCATTATTACTAAGTTAATCATAAATGAATACATAAACTCTTCAAAATGTGAATTCCCCATTATATGATAATATCTTATCCAAAAGAAATCCATTAGAAGATTGGGTTCACCTTTTTACTAATAAAATATAAAATTTTACTTTATTATTCTAGAAATCATAAAGTGGGATAAAATCCCATGAAATTGAAAAATAATATTTTCATTGGGCTCCTTTAATCAAACATTAAATTTCTAATTAATAAGGGGAGCATAGGTGGACCCTAATTATTATGATTCACTTTAATCACCTTGATTGCATAAGAATTTTCATTTTCTATTATATTAAGAATCTTTTTTTGTTGATCAGTATACTAAGCCTCAGATTTGGGAACTATTAGTGTAATATTATAACTCCTTAAAATTGAAACATTAAATTTTTGGAGTTGTATTCAATAGATCATTATCAAAATTAACATCATTATATAAATTTGTTCCATAACGTTTCCATTGATCAACATGATGACCTTATGTTCCACACATGATACATCATCATGTCCCTTTGGAATTCACCTAAGTTATTCTTTCAACATTTATTTCATAAACATTAATAGAATTTCCTTCCATTATTTATGATTCCATGATATTCAATTTTCCTTTTTATCAAAACCATAGCAATGGTGGGAATATACAATTTCATTTTCCTACATTCGTACTCATCAAATGAATTATTTATAGCTACTAATGTCTCTTATAGCCAAGGCCTTTTGAAATCTTGGATTCATGCCAAAAAATAATCAATCAATTTTTCTTTTATGACTCATGGAGATCCCATAAGAATACCGTGAATTTCTTGTAAACATAGTTTTATATGTATGAATAGATTAATTATAATTTTTATTAATTTAAATGAATTCAGTTTCCATCTTTTTTTTGAAAAATATGAGGGAAGAATATATTGAATAATATCCCATTAAACTCTTCCCATTTCATTGATTAAATTTATTATAATTCCATAATGTTCAATAATATTCCACCACTGATCTTCGTCACCTTCAAAATTAAAAGTGTCCAAAATTGATTTTTCAATTTCCCATCACAGAATAATGAAAAATATACTTTTAGTGGTAATAATTCAATCCTCAACAACTAATTGATCATTGGTAAAACTAAATTAATGTGCATGTAGCCTCATGAATGACCCAATGGAACATTGTATCCACCTTTCCCCACTTGGAATATCAACATGATTCCTTGGTTGATGATTTAATGTGATCATAAAAATGAGATTTTACATTCCATGCCCCATTAATATTGGGTTCTTAGGTGGAAAACCATTTCATTTTATGTTTCACTCATCACTAATAGGTGTCCTTTAGGTTATATCCATTGACTAAACCAAAAACGTACTTAGTGAGAAATACTAATCATGGTGGAAAACAACATATTCCAAGAAATCACTTATAGGATTTCTAAATCATCGAACGTTTCTCATTAATTTTTGAGAACACAGGTTTATACTATTTTATTCATTATAATATTGAATTTAAATTCATAATGATGGTCCACAAAGAGTTTATGAATTTCAAAATCATTCCTCACAAGATTGTAAAACAAGGTGTGTTGTAAAGACTATTATCAAGCACCAATTCTTTATTGAGTATAGATTAATAGATGTTTTCTGTTTTTACCCCTATATATAATGTTCCATAGCCACATATACATTTAGTATCTATATAGGGATGTAATTTATTGTAATGACTCTACCGATCCATTACTTGAATTCAAAGACAATTTCCAAAAAATTTAATCAAACTTATACTTGTACATAGAGACATCCCAAGAAATATCCTTAAAAATATTCCTACAGATCGCACTAATGATTTCTAATCCTTGTTTCCAAAAGATGAATAAAAAATTCCTCTATGACAAAATAGAGAGACCAAGGATTGTCATACATAGAAGTTATGTATTTTTAGTTTAATATTCATTAAATTATATAAACACATAAGTAAGGAAGAAAATAGTTTGTCTCTATTTAAAACCAAGATTAAAATATCAAAATCAAGTGAAATATCTTCAAATATTCCCACAATGATCATCCCATTTAGTATCATATATAAAACATTTCCGCATAACCTGGTGAATGGAAACAAAATAAATAATGACCTCAAATTCTCATTAAGGGTATATACAGGAAATATCAATCCATTTTCATATGAATGAATAAGATAAGAATAAAGTTACATGATGATTAACATAATTTGTAATTTTCATATACACCATGTCATTGATTATAAACATGAGTCAAGGGATAGTTATTTATTTCTCATAAGACATAAATTATTGGGAATCAATGAATGTGTTCTATGAGAGAATAAAATAGGACTAATTAATAGTTTTGTTGAATTCACATAATATTATAAAATCTTATAACATGGACAACTAATATGACATTAATAGCATGTTATTCATCTACTAATCTGTTTTGTACATGCATCAGTCTTGGAATGACATCATGTGTACCCTCTTTTATCAGGATTATGATGATCGTGTGTTTACCCTCTAGTTTTGAGCTCGAGATCACCTCTAATGAACCCTATTTGTTGGGGGAATCAGATGACCATCCATGTACCGTATTATTTTTGTCTTTGGATGAACATGTGTCCACCCTTTGTACTCATTGAACATTTCTCATTACCCAATGAAATGGATTGTGAAATAAGACACACCTATCACATAATCAATACCATATTTATGTGTTCCATAGTTTAATAAAAAATCATCTTATCATAACCCATGAAATGAAATGAGTATAATAAAAATTTCATCATTTCATTAACATTGAAGAAGAGAAAGGTATCATACCAATTTCATTATAGAATAACTAGTGCAAACTTTTCAAGTGTCAAAATAATTTCCTCACTATATAACCTGTGGAAGATAAATGAGATTCATAAAAATTTTGAAATCAAAACATAAACCTATCTTTGAATGAATATGCATGGTATCCTTAGATCATATCCCTATTAAGGCTTGGGTAACACCAAAAGATGTAATCGTATATGGAAAATAATTTTGATCGATCATTTAATAAATTTCTTCAGGAAAATATCGTTTTATTGATGAAATAATTTTAAAAAATAAAACATTTCTGGAATTATTTTATTTGTAAATAAAATATAATACATATAATGCATGCTTCAAAGAAATTATTGTTCATGTCATTAGAAAATGCATCTCATACTACGCACATTAAAATGGATGTTTCTTTCATAATTTTTTGTAAAATTCAAATATAAAGTATTTTTTGAAAACATATGACGGTTCCGTTAATTTTTTAAATAAAAAATATAAAATGTGATTTTTAACAACATAATTTTGTAAAAAATTAGTTTTTAATATTTTTTCAAAAACATGGTTTTAAAAGAAAATAGATTCTTGACTGAGGAACAAAATAATGTCGGACATCCATAAAAATATTTTATTAGTTATATTAATTACCAATGTGTGTGAAATTGGTACCATTAATTTAATATATAATGAATATCCATTGGGGAATAAAATTAATTATAATTTTTAAGTGTTTGATCATGATTTTTCAGATTGGGATCTTGGCCATAAAAAATCCCGATAAATGATGAGATTATAACATAAAATTATTACTAATTTGGTTTCCATGAATTGTATTAAACATGAAAAAATAACATCAATGGAAACATTATTTATCATAAAATTTTGTAGATTCAGGATATAGCACATAATATATTAGTATACACACAACAAAAAAATAAACTATTAGTGAATATGGCATACGTATCTTGGAAATATAAGTGATACTATAAATTACCTTACGGGTTTGGTATGTATTGAAACATAAACCCCCCTGAAATAATGATCTTCAAATGGATATGTAAAATAATATATTTTTCAGTACAATAATTTTAATATACAATTATTTTTAGTATATACACCACATAAAAAAATTGGTGCGAAATATGTAATGTGTCTCATGAATGTAAAATGTAAGATGAAATTCCCTTACCTTATGTCTTGACCTCCATCATACACATTCAAAATTACATTATAGTAAATATATGTTTAATATACAAATATCACATAACAATATTCAAATATATCCTAGTATATATTATTTTCTGTTTTATTTGTTTACCCATTTATTAACTATTCCATTTTAATGTTGTGATTCATGTAATAACCTCTTTACTTTTTGTATATGTTTTGACTTTTCATTCTTGTTCCTCTTACATTGAACATAATTTCATCATATCCATAATATAAATCAGTATATAAATATCATATATATTTATTATATATGTATTTAGAGCATTCTAAAAAATTTAGTGATATGAAATGAAACACAATGTTCATGAAGACGGTTGGTCGTACGTACACATGAATGATGTTTCCATTTTCCCATTATTTCGAAAGAAAGAACAGCAAATGATATATATATATATATATATATTATAATTATAGTATAATAATTATTATATATATATCAATTATTTTTAATAAACCCATCATTAATACATTCCATGTAAATAGTGAATGAATCGCATTGGTTTGCGATGGGGAAGCACATTGTTCACACGAACGACGTTATCGTATTGCATCAAAATGTAATGTATGAGTGTATGTGTAATATAATAATTTTATAATCATAAAAAATAATAATTATAAAATATATATGTATATATATTTATCATTTTTAAATATTATTTCCATCGTTATTCCCAACCATGAATGCCGGTAATGGAGAAATAAACACCTATTCATGAGGTTGTAATCCTCCGAACACACGAGTGATGATTTCAAAAACAATTTGATGGAATTTTGTGACATTTTAGGTTATATACATAAAATATAAATATCATAGTATAATAATCATACTGAATTTTTTATATAATCATGATATAGAAGTAATTTAAGGAGTTGTAGAATGAAATGAAATAAATGCACTCATTGAAGAACATTCGCTCTTCATCAGGTATCTTTCTTTAGATTGCACTAATTAGTTAAAATAATGGATTTATTCCAAGGTTAATGTTTATAGGATGAGGGTATGGAATTTGGATCTAATTTTGTTAGTTATAGGCCAAAAAAAATTTGTCTTAAGGTTGGAGGAGAAGAGGATATGGGGTAGACTATTATAAGTGATCTGATTGGAATACACGTAATGTTTTGAAAGGTAGAAATCCACCCAAATTATTTCTATGTTATGTGGATTTATTAATGGGAAAATATCATTAATATAAGGTATAGTATTGATATATATTCATCAAATAGGTTTTATAGAAGTGTTAATGACATTTTATCCAATTATTTTAAAGATTTGACTTCTAGTAAACTTATTTTATGCTTAATCATTGTGATTAATTTTAAAAAATTTCAAAAATAACACCAGTAAAAATATTATGTTTTCTGTATTAGACATTATAAATTATGATGATTCAAAATATTGATTCAATTATTAAAAATCTATAACACATTAGTGGAAGAAATTAATACAAAACTAATCCCATAGATGTGATGAGAAATATAGTTTTTAAAGGCCAAACGATAAAACATTTTCAACATTTTTGAGATCAAAATTCAATATAAAACAGATTCAAATTAAATAAATTAAATAATTTATTCTTAATATATCTAATTTCTCTTTAAATCCAATTTTAACATTAATTTAACATTATATAATTTATAAATGAAACTGAGGGTTTTAATTAAAATTCAAAATTTTCACTATTCATCAACAAATGAAACTTATCATAAAAATCCAAAACATTCATCCAAATATAATTTTTACATTTTTTTGTAAAATTTTTATTATTTTAACAAATTAATTTTCAAAAGCTGTCATAAATTAATTATATTAATGTTCACAAAAATAAACAAAAAATATATTTTATGAGAAATTGTTTTTTTAAACATAAACAGACTTTACTAAATATCATGAATTTTATTATAAATATGGTTCCTTCATGTAAAAAAAACTTTAATTTATATTTAAATCCTATTTATTAAATTTCATATAACTATTTTTAGTGGATTTGTTTTAATGGCCACATATAAATAATATATAACGGTTTTGTCAAAACTCTTTGTTGTGTGTAACAAAATCAAAGAAAGTGTTAAGTTTAGCATAAACATAACACGATGTTTTGTATAGCGTATGATTAATTTGGGGTTTTATATATTGAAATATTAACTTGGTGTTTCATGTAATGAATGAAAAACATAGTGTTTTCAAGACACACAGGATAAATTTAGTGTTGTGTGAAATGAAAGATATTAAAAAGGATATGTTAATTAGAATAATGATATATTAAAAAAAATACCTGGGTGTTATAGTTTTAGCCCATATTTTCATCGAACTAGACATTACATCCTCTAACTCTCCCTTGAAATTTGTTTTTATAGTTAATAGTATCATTAGCGTATGAATTCTTTGACATAGTACATATGAATCATTTGAATTATGTCAAAAAAATTAGAATGTATTGGAATGAATCATTGAATTTAGATTCATGTATTAATAATCATGAAGCCTTGAATCATCTTCCTAGGCCCCATTCAGTATTTTCTCTAGATATACCTTGGATGTACTCTAAGGACTCTGTTTGAGACACATATATAGTGAAATTCCATAGTTTTACTCCACAGATTATACATAGACCCTTTGGCTATGCTACATGATAGTATGCTATGAGATGTAAGACCCTCTATGGTCACAAGTGCCCCAGTTTCACCTCAATTACTCCAGAATTATTATTATTACATGATTACACTACTTATTTTCATAGACCTACACTTCTTACTAGATAATTATATAGAGGCATCAGTCTTAGGCAGATGTTGTTATGCTTAGCTAGGCTTGATATAGGGAACCAAATCCTGACATGGTAATTATATAAGATTCTTATTATACTATTTATCATTATATAAAAATATTATTATATTTATACTCAGTAAGCAGAATTCTTATGAACATAGCTGGTGTTGGCCTGTAGAGTATTACTCACAACCTGTTCAGGTAGCTGATTGGTACCCATAAATACTTCATTATTGCAGGCTGGCATAGGGGAAAGTAACTATATTTGGATGCATGGTTAATGTGATAGTATAATGTATATGGGAAGAGGACCTATGATGGGATTTTAATTCTTTAGACATTATCATATTTTTCTTATATGTTTTTTTAAAAAATTAATTATGTTTTACATATTTTATTTTTTATAGTACCAGGAAATTTCCCCAATTTTGTATATGACATGAATTTTGTGGATATTCATCAGATTATTATGTATGGATGAGTTACATAAACTATTTAAAATTATATTTATTGTTTTCATTATTCATTTATCTATATTTTACGAATGTGATTCACTTTGAAGTGAGTATATTTTCTACCAACAGACACCCTCTAAGACCTCGGTGCTTGTCAGATGAATCTTCAATAATGGGTGGTGGTCTTAAATCCATGTGTATAATTGGGTTTTGTTACCTATGAGTGCGACTTTTATGGAATTCTATAAATTGGAATCAAACCATTTCATTTTTTATCTTGCAATTTTTGAATGGTTTGAAAGGAGATTAGGGACATTATAGAATTTGGTATAGATAATGTTCCTAGAAGTTTCTAAACCATTGTGAAAAATACAAATTTCATGGGATGGGTTCTTTTAGGATTATACATATTATAGTTGCACTAATTTCTCCACTAAGTGACACCCATATTTTTTGGTAATTATTATCATTTTGGAATTAATCATTACCCTTGTCCAAGTATGGAATGGAGGTTGCCACAAATATTTCACTATGTGCACATTAGGATTGGTATGTTAGGCATTTTTCCATTCCTTATATACTTAATATGTTCATTGTTCACAATATATCCCTAGTTTAGTGAATGTTTCACTAGGTCTGGTGAGATTTTTTTATATTGATGTAATAAATGTATCACTTAATGTTTATACACAAACCAAAATGGTGTATTCCCATTCTATATGATGATGCCACCTGAATTATCCAATTGAAAAGAGGTTTAGCCCTAGGCCAAAGGTCACATCAGCTGTAACGTTATTTTGTGACAAATACATGGATTCTAATTGAATTTTACAGAGTTTTGTTACCGCTATAAATCGGGAATGGTGATTTGTCTATTTGAATCCTCATAAAATCCTTGTTTTAGATACACAAAGTACCATTTGAAATATATAAATCATATGACTTTATAAATTATGATTGAGAGATTCATATATCATTACATATATTTATATCCATGGATAGACATTGATACACTTATAAACAATTGAATATAAAATACAAAAATAATTTTTCTAATTAAATGAGGATTCTAATTACATCATAAGTAGAAATTTACTATATTAGTTTTAATTGAATCATAATTTACCAAAACACATGTGATTAAACTTTGTGATCGGACCAATAACCTTACAATTGAACTTAGGAAGTTTGGTTTTAATATTTTTTGGTGTGATCCCGTATGACTATATTTCTTTATGGGAATATTACAAATATTTTATCTTTTTTTGAGAAGTATTCTAAAAATTAAAGTTATATTCCTCCACTTTAGCCTAACGACGAGCACTAGGAAGATTCTGAGAACCCTTATTCTGAAGAGTTGGGAACTAACCCCCCATTAGGGCCACCTATGGGACATATAATTGTACCTCATTTTGTACATGGACTAGGAACTGATGAATATATTAGTGTAGAAATTCTATTCTTAGTGTTTTATATTGAGGTATCTCTACAACCTTCACATACTATGTCAGAGTTGATGATTGATTTTTAGCAGCAATACCCACCTAATTTATATGGGTATGAGAAACATAGGGTATTGAATGCTTGATATATTTCATGTTAAATGTTTTTATCATCTTAATTTTCCACTAGAATGGAGGGTCATGATTTCTACATATAAGGTTCATGGTTATTACAAGCAGTGGTGGGATGTACCAAACCAGTATGATCAACAATAGAGTACGACATGAGGAAATGTCAAATATCCCATCAAGAAATTCTTCTTTCCTGGTATGATGAGATTCTATCAGGTAGGATACATTAATTACATAATGTAGAGATCTATATCTGTTATTGAATATTTCACTCTTTTCATTATGCATCAACTCTTTGCACCTAATTTTTCCAATGAAGAATTATAAAAAGTGAGATATTATTTGCATGGACTCAATTAAAAAAAATATTAGGTAAATATATTTTCACTAACTACCATTGCATATATAATAAACCATTCCCTTATTACTAAGCACAACATGATAGATGTTCATTGTCTAGGGAGTGTGTTTCAATACCATGACATTATAGTTCATCCAGCAGCACGAAGAATCATCAATAGGGTTCTCAATAAACCAGTGGTAGCCATGTCGTTCACCAAGGTAATTCTATTATAATCCATCAGTCAGGGAGATATTGTCATATAAAAACTTAGTTTCATCCCAATTATATAGAGGCTATAATTTTTTTTGTTTCCCCAAAAATCATTTTGATCCTTGAGATTAAGATTCAATATTTAAATGGAGTGATGACTTTAGATAGTATATTCAGAGTATGATAAATATTTCTATAAAAATTTAGAGATTTACCAAGTGAGTTTAGTAGTTATGATTTTTTTGGGTCCTCTTTATCTAAAATATGATGAGATTTGATGTTATAATCCATATGTATTTTCTTATTCCATATCATGTAAGGTTTAATTAAAATAGTCATAGGGTGTCCTTCACAACACTTGAGGGAGGTAACTATACTAAAAAATGAAAATTTAATTTCCAGGTGAGATGAATTTTACTACAACATCATTGGATTAGTGGAGTGACAACCTATATTTCTAGCCTCTATAAGGAATCTGAAGGGATATGTCAGGTTGATTTTACTAATGTAGTAGATTATTTTAGGGATGCATTCACAAGTGAGTTTTCTAGACTACCTTCTAAGAGATATCTTTTTTTTATTATATATGTGGTGCTTGGGGAAGAAAAAACATATATTCCTACTTATAGGATGGCTACTACTGAGTTATGAGATGTCAAGAGTTAGTTTCCGGTCATGGAATATAATCGTTTTATATTACCCAATATTTACCCAGTTGTTTCACCCCATCCGTTTCAATAGGAATGTAGATACTACCCTTAATATTTTCATGGGTTACCATTATTTGAAACAATTAATTGTTAGGAATATTTTTTCACTACCTCATTTAGACGACCTCTACAACAAGCTTAATGAAACATCTGTTTTCTAAAATATCAAATTGGCATCCGGCTATCATCAAGTCTATGTTAGGATTTTGGACATACTGCATACAATGATTCGAATTAGGAATGTCTGTTATGAGTATATGGTTATGTATTTTGGTTTAATAAATACATGTGTTATTTTTATGGCTCTCATGAATATTATTTTTCAGCCATTTCTAGATTCATGTGTTAATATATTTTTGAATATATCTTAGTGTACTCATATACATGAAAAGATTTTTACCAATAATATTTTATTTTTTATTAAACATATATAGAAGCATATATTTATTATTATTATTATCAAATTCCAATTTTTTATCAATAAGGTCCACTTTGTGGGTCACATAATCATAGATGTTGGAATATATACTTATCCAGAGAAGGTGGGATTCATTGATTCTTGGGAGAAACCCAATAACCACATTAATATATGTTGTTTATTTTTCTTATGTGGCTTTTATAATGTATTTACTCAATACCTTTCATTTCTAGATGCTCCTCCTAGGATATTGATAGGTATGGGAATGAATTTCAAATTTTTCTGAAGCCCATTTGTTGTCCATTCAAAAGATGAAGATATATTTAATGAAGTAATGATCAAAATTCCTCTAGAGTCTGGAAAAATCTATGAAATTTATTATGATGAGTTTGGTATAAGTCTAAGAGTAGTCCTGATTTTGTAGGATTGAGTCATAGAATATTTTTCACATCAGTTGAGGCCTCCCTAGAGGAATTACTAAACTCCCAAACTCTAGTTTGCAGGTGTAATTCAGAGTCTCAATTTTTGAGTAAATAATTTCATAGAAACAATTATTACTGTATATGGATAAAAAAATATTCAAATAAATATTTACATACTGTGAATTAAATCATATATTGAGAAGGTTGGTTGACTATATATATTTTTTATTTTCGAGCTTACCTATATGCCTAAAACGGGAATTTTTGTGGATGATGATCTTAGCTGGAGAACACAAAAATAACTAGATCAAGAGGCTGGTGGTATATTGAATTTGATGGAACTATGTTATAAAATAAAAATAGTTGTTCAGAGGCATCATTTGATGCCTATATTTAAAATTTTATAATATACTCTTCAGATATAGATAGTGTGAAGACAATATAGCTTTATATCATGAGGGCATGGACCTATGAGATAACATTTCAAGAGAGGATCCACTATAAATATAGATTATTGAAGATGATGAGATCTTGCATTTTCATATATGCATCTGGGTTACTGGAAACATGTTAGAGTAATTGATGTGAGAAACACATGATTCTAGTTAGGATATACACCCTGGGCTTACAATGATGTTTCTTGACTGGCTTATCATGATTCTATCATAGCATTGATGCAGTATGGGTTATCATCTATATACAAACTAAGGTTTATCACTTTATACATATCATAAATACCTTTCAGTGGATGATATAAGAAGGATATATGTCAGAGTGATCATATTCCATCATAATGTTCTATATACTATCATATAAAATAGATATACATTTTTTACATCTCAATTGCAGAAAGGGCGGTAGAATGTATTCGATTCATAGAAAATTTTGAGAAAATTATACAATACATATACTGAAAACAATTCTATGTATATGATATTTGTGTAGGAGGATATGCTCTAGGAATGTGTCCTTGAATTTTGAGGTTCATAAGAAAAACAGGTTTCTCCAAAGTAGTTATCCTACAACAATAATTCTTCAATTTTTTTTGGATATATCCTTATGAGGCCTTGTTGTGTGGACATTCCATTCACCATTGTTCTTATCCTACGAAGGAGAGGTTGTTCTATTTTTTCATGATCCCAATAACGAGACATTAGAGTAGGTGCATCATATCTGAAATTTAATTGATATAGCACAATCAATAATCTATCAATATTTTAACTTATATAAACATTGTCGTGAATTCAACATCAATTAAATGGTATTATTATGTGCTTCACCTAGGTTGTTGAAAATATTGATTCATATTTTATGGATGTTATCACCTCATTTATTTAGGACCTATGAGATTTTAGAGATAGATGGGATTGTACCATATTGGTTGTTGTTAAATCAGAGGTATTGATCATAAATGATTTCATCCACATGTCTAGGCCTCTCTATTACCATTCTGATCCATTCCATATCGTTGATCATCATTATGTTGATTTAGATGATGATGCATCTTTCGAGGAGAACACTATTTGTATTGTTTATCCGAGAATGAAGTCTCTTTAAGGATTGTATGTACTTATAATTAATGTGAAATAGAAGAACAAACACTGATAGGATGATACATGAGAGTGACAGGACAATGATCGTGATAAGTGTAAAAAACACTTTTGAAATGATGATCATCCACAACTATGTAAACATGCAGACGAGTTTTCATAAAAAGGCGAGGTTATAACACCCTGAATTTTATTGGAGGAACATATCCTTCAATATTATGTTTGAATCATTATCTTTGACCATTAACTTGATCCTATTTTGTTATGGAAGGGTTTAGGAGAATTTAATTATTATAAGGAACCCAAATTTCTATATTGTAGAGACCCAACTAAGGTGTATGGATGGAACATGTTTGGAATAGGGTCTGTGTAGCTCAATTGTGTGGACCAATAAGATGAGGTGCATGTTATGTTTAATTTTCCATATGATTTTTGACATCTCTATAGTGTTCTACAATAAAAATGAATAAGGGTGCATGAGATGCACATGGTTTGGCCAAATTGTACACCTTTCCAACACATTTTGTTTCACATAAGAAGTGGAGTTTCATGATTGGATCATGGTTTGGCCAAATTTTATATCCAATTAATGTGACCCTTTATTGAGGGGTTAACATTCCCATCTTCTCATCCTTCATTATAACACTATCCATATTTTTACACAATCTGCACACATATATCCTCCTAGCCTCTTGGGATTTCCATATTTCCATAAACGATTAGATTTAATGTATCTACCTTATCTATACTTTGATCGGGTAACTATAAGTCACGTTGGAAGCATACTGGTATGTGATTTGATTTGTTAACATGATTTATTTTTTATCTCTCAATAATTGGTTATATTTATATTAGAGTTAATACAACTTATTTTTAGTGATTTTATTAATTTTACTTATTTCTATTGTTCTACATCCAATCACTTGATTATACTAGATGTGTATTCCAATTCCACCATATGGTAGGTGGTCTATACAATTTCCCTTAATGAATTATGGATTTATAATTATTATTTTTTGTAATTCTTGGTATAATATTTATGAGTCAATTTTTAATTAATTAATTTGTTAAATTAATTGAGGGATCTATGAGATAGACCCCATTATGGTACAATTTGATCTTATTAATGTTTGGATTATCACCATTGATAACCCCTTTAGGTTATTTAATATTTTTAGTGGCCTTTGAAAACCATTACATATTACATTTACATTTAGAAATTAATTTTATTATATTATATTCAATGAACCCTTCGGGTATAGAATGGAATATAGATTTCACATGGCCCCTAATTATATATTTACAAAATGAATAATATATTAAAATGAACTTATGAACAATATTCATTAATAAATGAAAATAAAATTGATTAATTAATTAAAAATTAAAATATATAGGAATTAATACATGGTATAAGATAATTAAAAAACATTCCCCAATGATTAAGGAACATTTTCATATTAAAGGAGTGGTCATACATGAGTCTGTCATGGATTACCAATGGAATTCCTTGATCACATAAAGGATTCCACCTTGATTTACTATTTTTTTTCTCCCATGTAGATACCCATTTTAGAACATACTATTTGTTTAATTAGTATATTAATTATTCATTATAGTAATAGTAAATCATTTTATTTATATAGGTAAATCAAAATTTCTAAGATTTTCTACATGGATTCAGCTTGATATCTTCAAACACATGATGCCTTGGATAGTCTCCTTGGGATCCAGTCCTGATTATCCTGGTATTTATCATAGATGTAATCCAAGGAATCAGTTAGAGCCATTTGTCTAGTTGTATTTCTTGGTGTATCACTCATATTACACACATACCCTTTGGATAGGCTACATGGTTTTTCATTGTGAGCTGGTCCAACCCTCCATGATCAAGTATGCCTCAGTTTCACATTGGCTCCTCGAAAATTATTACTATTACATGGTTATTGTCATTATATTATTTTTTTCAAATCTTTTATCAGTTAACTATTCAGAGTCCTCCATCATCTGTTGTAGTATGGTTGGATGGGATTCCCATTGGGATCCAACCCACAACATGGTCATTATATCAAATGCTTTTTGTACATGTTTTATTTTTAACAGTACATTGATGTATTCAAACTCATAAAATGAATTGGTTATATACACCAATTTTTACGACTTTATTTTTTTTACTCAAATCCAAATTGGTCCACACATATAATCCTTTAGAGACATCATGGTTATAGGAAGGCATAGGGAAAATGGTATAAAATTGAATATTAAATTTTTGTGATATGATTTTTTATGGGATAAACCGACCAAGAGTATTCTTGATATTATTTTAGTGAATAAAATTTTCGACCTTAGGTTTATTTTTCTCAAATATACTAATTTTTTAATACTTCATATTTTATTATAGTATTGTGAAACTATCCCTATTTTTTATATGACATGAATATTTTTTATATTCATTAGTTTATGTTTTCAAGATGAGTTACATGACCTGTTTATTATAATTTTTTATAATTCTCTTTTTTTTCATCAATATTTTACCATTTTCTACACTCTTATGTGCAGTCAAACTATAACCACAGACACACCCTACTTCTCCACTTCATGTCTGTAGCCTCTGGAATAAGGGGGAATGCTTGAGGACATGTTTCTGCCAATGATTCATTATCTAGTAATCTACAGGTTCTGGTATGTAAAAATAAAATGTGTGGATGGATGAGTTGTCAATTTGAAATTAAATGAATTTTCACCATCATGTATGATTTTGAGGTCAATTATTTTAAAATATATAACTATTGTATCACTTAAAATCCTCCTCACAGGTATGGTAGTATAATAATATCTTCTCAGTGAAGAGATTTCATTTTTTCATCTCATGGTTTTACGGTATGGAGCAATCATAATCATTGATCAACTCTAACCATCACATTTGGAACATGTATTGATTCATTTTTAAATGTAATTAATATTATCCACAACCAAATATAATAAAATAGTTTTTTTTTCTAATTTGTTTTCAATTAACTTGGAATAAAAGTAGGTACCCTGTAATTTAAAAAAAGGAAACCTCCCAACCCCCTTAATGAAGCATCCATATATATTGTAAACTCTAATCCACTACATAGAAATATCAGAATGACAATAAGGACCAATATCTTCTTATGATACATATATCATTCCTCACATTGTTCATTGCACTAGATATTCATTGCCTTCTATGTTGATACAGATAGAAAAATTGACCATAATGATAAATTTCTCATAATAAAAGTCAGCATTGTTCATCAAATCCATGAAAACATTATATATTTTCCATAAAAGGTTGGCCTCATCCATTTTTCAATCACATTTTTCTTCGATGAGTCCATGGATATACTCTCACTAGTAAAAAAGGACCAATTTGGATACATTTTCAGCCCCAATTTTCATGAAATAAAAATGGAATATTGTCTCTCCATTTATAAGGTCATTATCATAATCCTCAGTTTCTCTTCACGTTCTTCCATGATTATAGAATATATGATAAGAGAATCACTATAGACTAAGAAACATTCTTATGATTTTCATTAAATATTAATTTCATCACATCCATATTCATTATAATGGAATATATAAGTACCAAAATATTTAATTTCATTACCTATTTCCAATACCCATTTTGTAATGTTGTATTGGGTATATATTCTCTTTTTTCCATTAATTGATAGTATCCAGATCAAGGATCGACCTTAGATAAGCATTAAAATCCTCAAAATTGATCAATAAAATGATCATTCCTATTTAAGGGAAATATAATACTGATCATGATGTTGTTAATATAAATATAAAATCTATAGTGAAAAATTATTGCACCATTATTTATAATAAATATGACATATGTACACTATACTAAAGAACTTGGGCATAAAAAATCATTTTCTGTATTCTTATAAAGCATAATCTTTACATATTCTAACCTAATAAGAACATTTTTTATAGACTCGTTGATATGTTTGATAAATATTGTAAGTAATAAATTAAACCCCAACCAATCATTTTAGGGGAATAATAGGTAATTAATTAGGAAACAAAACATCATATTCCAATATAATAGGCATTTTGTTAATGTAGATTACCTCCCCAATCACTTGTTCCAAAAATCCCCCATTATTATGTGTCAAATCCCATATTATATATATTTTTTCAATGATATATCATTATCATTGATGCATTGATACTTGATAATATGTAGATTTGGGATCTGAAAGAAGATCACCTTATTCTAAAATTTCAAATGGGATCAATGTAAGGGGGGAATGTTCATGAAATATATCACATTGAGTTCCACCATGGGAACAATAACTATAAATTAATGTGGTATATTTCCAAAAATATTCATTAGGTAAGAGATGTAAACTTTCGTTGGAACATTTTCACCACTCAATGTTTTAAAAGGTAATTCCACATTAATGGTTTGAGGTGGTGATATGATATTCTTATTAAAATTTCATTCTTTAAATTCATTTGAAGAACTAAAGTAAAATAAAACATTTTTAATTACAGAGTGGGGAAATATTTTAATTTAATAATGTTATTATAATATTCATCATAAGTGGTAGTGATTGTAACATCTCTTCAATAATCTAAAGCCCTGGTAGGTTATAATGGGTTTTCTATCTCATTAGCCCTCATTTTTCGGAATCATTTTTCATAATTCCCCATACACATTTATATTAATTATTAATGTGTGTGTGTTTTATTATTTATCACCTTCTTTTTGTCCTCTTCGGTTCTTTAAAACCCTTGAACATGATGGTCAATAATTAAATACAAAAAACTATATCAATCCATTTTAGAAAATTCCATTGTGCTTCCTCCCACATTTCTAACATGATTATGGTTCAATATTCCTCTCTCCAAAATATTTTTCACTGTAGTTTCCTTGGATTACCAACTTAATTTTCTTCATTATAACAACATTAAACTCCTAAATATAAACACCACCACAAATAACTATTGATCAATCTCTTCCTAGAAACCAAATTTCTTATAGATAGTGCCTTTTAAATACCATCATTTAGGAAACTAATGAATTCTTTGACATTGCATTAATGTTTCGACCTATAGAATTGATGGAATTTTGAGAGGGAAGGTGTGAATCATTTCCCTCTTTATGAATTCATACTTCTTCTAATTCATCTTCTAATAAATGTTCTACACTACATGATCCACTTAATTAAATAATTCTACCTCACCTAGTTTCCAGTAATAATGAATGAGATCATATCATAATGGATTTATAAGGTTCAGTATATAATCTTACTTCTTTACATATTGGTTGGTCCCCAAAACATGTATTCTGGAGTATAACCATAAGGTAATATAACTAGTTAGATTCCCTAGTAAATGTCTCTTAGAAATTGGTTGGTGACCAAACAAATCCTCTGTTATGGTTGGTTAGACACTAAAATAAGAATCCTCATGTTGGTAGTCATACAACCAAGAAACAAGATTATTATTCAATGTTAAACTAAATATAGAAATATCCTCTTCATCATATAGTATTCATCCACAAAAAAGATATAACTCTTTTACTTGTGTATACTTATTTTTGATTTTCATCATTTTCTTGGAATAGTTTTGTTTTCCTTGAAACCCTATTTTGATCATGTATTATTTGATTTCTCTTATTCAAAAACTCTATCACATGTGATCACCATATGGTAAACATTCTCATCATTGACTCCATTCTTATTGAATAAAATGATGTATTGGGATTATAAAAATTCCCTTACATTAAGGATGAAAGATCTCCAAATATTTTCTATATTGATTCCTCGTCACCAGGATGGTCATTTGTATCCACATGAAAAAATATATTTTTGATATATTATGTCATTTATTCTGTGATATAAAATTTTTATAAATAGAACATTTAAGTTTATCAATTTAAATAAATACAATAGTTTTTGAATTTCTTCTCCTAACCATTTTAAATTCCTATTTTATAATCCATTTCAAAATAACCTTATTCTTGAGTATGATATTTCATGTAGAATTGAAGACACCTACTATGTTAATTCATGATTTTATACAGATCATTTGAAACTTGTAAAGCTTTTGGGTATCCTTTCTTGTTCACATGGCATGCCATCATGCCTGATAGTGTGGTATTAATCTCTAAATATCCAAATGAATCCTGTATATTCCTTTCCATTTCATGTGTTTTCCATTTTTCATAGGCATTTAAATTTACAAAACTCATTTGATTATACTTTATTGATTTTATCATCATAATCATCCTGTAGTATAAAATATTACATCATGGGTTCTTTCTGATTTACCATGTCCTCATTTATATAAATATAAATCATTTTCCATGTTCCTTCATCTCATTTATAATTCCCAAAATAGTTGGCCCAACATATTTCCTCAAATTACAAATTATTAAACAATAATGATTGGGATCCCATTATTTTAGTTCACTATATTGAATCCCCACATACACGTATGACATCTCAATTGAATTTTTCAAGGAGAAATAATAGTTTGGGATGATTTATTATTCATGTGGCCTTAATTAAAATTTCATCATCATTTGGTTTTTATGTATTCAATGTGATATTTCGTGGTTGATCATTTCAATATCTCAAATGTATTAAATTTATAATTATAACTATAAAAAACCATGGTTCATGATTATATAATTCCATCATAGTGTATTCTATGTATATAAATCTTCCATATTCCTCGATTCAGGATTATAAACTAATAAGTTATATAATAATTTATCAATCATTATAGATGATTCTATCATCATGGGACTATATCTTGGATAGACCATTGAAGGTATGGTGATGATAATGGTGATGGTGGTATCTGTTTTTATTGGGCATGGCATGGCATAAATAATTAGACATGTATGAACCTTTATAATCCAAAGGTATAATATAATGACATGGGTCTCGTAAGTGAATCAGATATATAATGATCTAATGGTTGAGCTTATGTGAATATAATATTAATGCATAAACATTTTACATGTTCATAAAGCTCCAAATTATTATTCATAGTGTATAGGTTCCACTGTATATGAATATATATTTTCATGGGCAGTCATCTATGATTAATGGCCCTCTCAAAGTTCCGCTAGTACATACCCATGTTGACCCCCTCTTCCATTGATCCACCCCACAACATGTCTCACCCTAAAGGGATGCACTCATTGTTTTCCATTTCATAGTAGTTAATACCCCACGAAGTAAAATCTATTCTTGTTTTCTAACATTGAATGCCTTATGAATTCATCTGTAATTACCTTTATGTTATAATGAGTAAATGAAATAAAAATAGTGGAGAATATGGTTTGTCAGTTTGTCTCAAAAGTTACATTGATTGTGATATTTATCTCTCGAACTAGGCCATTATTTTCTTCCCATTTCATTAGGAGATGATATATTCAGAATTTTACCTTAAACATTTTATTTCTATGGATTATATTTCATATTACTAGGATTTTCATTCTTTATACCCTTGGTGAACATATAATGAATTTTTAACTCACCATATATATCCTCTTTCTTTCCTATATCATTTTTTTGAATCTTTCAAATCCTTGGAGATAATCATCTTGAATACGCTTACATATTACCCCACCTTTACCACATTCAATGTGTGGATAGTCTATTTCACTATTGATGGTGATGATGGATCTATGATCGAAATAGGAGGATGTGATACTAGTTTCTCCTTCAATGGATTCCCCTTTGGAGATTGTTTCCAAGTCTGGTTCCCCATCATATATTTGAGTCATGTTTTTGAAACGCATTCTCATTTTCATCCCTTTGTGTCTACCAGTTAATTTTTATGCTTCAATCTGGCAGGGCATCAACATTTTTTCAGAGTAGATGGTAACATCAATCATGTTTGGTAATATATAGACATCGGGAGCATGTAAATCTCATATGTGGAATTTTAGGTGTTTCACCCAAGGAATGTTGTGTTAATTATCATTTATCTGATGGAAAATTGTATATAATCCAAGGATTTCACCTTATAATCCTCGTGTTTTACATAAGGTAAATAATTTTTGGGCTCATATATTCCAAGGATTTCACATCATGCATCCCTTTTTTTCTTGAATGAAGACAACCATGGTCGTTCTTATCCTCCAAGGCTTCCACCTTAGGCATCCCTTTTTTTATGAGGTAGTATCATAAGACAGGTCATATGGTTAATTTCTTTTGGAGATAAGAAAATGTTCTTCATAATTCCCAATATGGATGGACACGGAAGTCTGTCCCTTGTAGGGATGATTTCACACATAAAATATTGGCCCAGAACAACCCTTGTGGTTGATATATGTTTGGACATCTTATTGAGATAGTTGATCATTATTCCCTATAGAGGTGGACCAGGGATGTAATTTCCTATGAGGGAGCACCTAAATGGTTTACCAATGGATTGATCAGAACAGAACAAGGAGATGGATCCATGAGGTGTGTACCATAAAGGGAAAATTACACACCATTTGAATTGATATGAAAACCCCATGAATTTTTTCACGTAGGTACATCACTATGATGGAGGACTGAAGTTTTACAACAGTTGGTATTGAACCTCAGGGATGCCTCTTATTTACCATATTTGGAAGATAGGGATCAAAACCAATGTAGTTCTATGTCACTATTTATGTTTCTGTTATAGGACTGACCCTTGTAGATTAATATCATTTGGAAAGGACGATTTCAGTGTGAAATGATTTTTAGTGAAGGATTTTATGGGTCTTAGGGATATAATATTCCTTTTGGATGAGGATTGATCGTGATTGGATGTTGCGGGACTAATTAATGGAATATACCAACGGTGTGGGATGATCTTATCCAGAAGTGGAAGCATAATAAAAATTAGCGTAGATGTGGATGGAGCTCTGAACGTGGATGGAATGGATGGAATGAATAGAACATTGGGTTTTGACCACAAGGGGGATTCTTCTATATCCCAGTTAATTGGGAATCAAACCCAAATAGTATGAAAAGGTGAATTGGGGATTATACCTAAGGAGGAGGACCATGGAAGTGGAGCACGTGGTTGGGGTTAATGAAATGAAGATTTTAATGGAACATGTGTGGTTGGAGTTTATGCATAGAATATTCCTATTTGAAGATAGAGGTTGGGGCTTACTCTATGATGTGTGGCCAGAACTGGAGGTTTATGGGTGTAACGGTCCCTAAAAACCTATCATCCCATTGGAGTTGTACACATTGTTATAAATAAATGGAATAAGTAGACCAAAAATTCATGTCACAGAATATGTGGCAATGAGTGGTGGTATGGGGCTTACACATGAAAGATGTAGGTGTGCTACTATGGAGTGGTAATGATGTTAATGGGGCTTACATGTGGATGCATCCCAGATGCCGCTATGGAGTATCAATGATGTGGATGGGGTTTATTCATGTTAGATTTCATTATGTGGATATGGAGTGTAATTTATGTAAATGGGAATTATGTATGGGATCTACTTGGGAGGCACAATGGAGTGGAATTGAATTCAATCGGTCTTACATGGGGAAGTTTCACAGGTTCCACTATGGAGTAGTGATGGGGTGAATGGATATTACATGTGGGAGCTTCCAAGATGCCCTTATGGAGAAGTAATAATTTTAATGGGGCTTATGTGTGGGAGATTCCCAGGTGTAATTATGTCACAGAAATAATGTTAATGGGTCTTACGCGTGAATGTTTTTCATGTCACACTATGGGGAAAATGATGTGAATTTGGATTACACTTGTTATATTACCTTCATGTGTTTCTCATATCAGGTCATCATGTCATCCCATTTTCATTACCTGGGGTTGGATTATAGTTTAAAATCATGTGAAAGACTGTTGAATGCATGACTTGTGCATCGAGATTCCAATTATTTCTTCCTCTTTTCAGGCCATGTGGGCATCATGAATTGATGTTGTGTTGAGCGACATTACTAGTTATTACAACATAGAAGGAGGAGAATATGCATTATTTGGTTTTCATGTCATGACCCATCCTCGGGGTCTATTCCATGACTACCCCAAACCCGCCATCCATAGGCTAGGGGCTGGTGACTAGAACCAAAGGTGTAAATCCCGATAACTGGGAAGGCATTGCCTTTATATAACATAAACACATCCAACGAGAGTACATGAGGAAGTAATACACTAAGTACAAAAGAAAGTGATGAAAATTAAATGGTCCATAATACAAAACTGAATAAAAAATACAGCTACACCAGAACAAAAGTACAACAGGAAAGAGAAACAGTTGGAAGATAGAAGCAGCTCCTGGCTCATGCACCTCGGATCCTACCTGAATGGTATTTTCATATAGCCTCCACAATTCTCTCACCAACCAACCTTCTCCAAGTTCCATCTTGTTGTGAAATCCACCTCTAGGTGCTGACTCGTCGTGAGGACAACCTCCGGGTACCATCCAGTCCTCGTATACTCGGTCTCTGTCAGCGTTGTCCGTCGTCTGCATCCAAAAAAATGAGGTGCAGGCATAGCCCGTGTAGGGGTGAGTATAACGATACTCAGTAGGGACTCCAAGTCCCACAATGTCTCACTAAATTCAACAAGGATAACCAAAAAGAATGATCTCAATAGATAAACCTTACTTAGGTATAAGCTTCTACTTATACCTAAGTTATCAAGTAACCCATCTCAATCATGAGGAAACAAAAAGGTTATTAAATAAACAGATAACCACTACAAGGGTATATACCCATATATATAGCTAGGTTATCTAGTGACCCATCTCAATCATGAGGTAAACACAAAGGTCATTGACACAGCTCAAACCAAGATTTTTATTATTGAAACCACAACTACTAAAGAGCTCATCCTATGCCGAGTACAGTGATCTAACGCGACTTCGAGGCACTACTGACTAAACTTAGACTACTGAGGTACTCCTCTTGTCGAGTACCACAGGACTTCCATCCAAACATAGTAGTGCTCCTCGCCATGGGTCTGCCACCGCAACATAGTAATACTCCCCCTAATAGCCTACAGAGGTAGTCTTTATGTCGAGTACCACGAGTCTACCACCCAAACACAGTAGTGCTCCCCACCATAGGTCTTCTACCAAAACATAGTAGTGCTCCCCACTGGGTTAGTCAAGTCACTCCGGCTCGAATCAGACACGCAGTCATCAGGTCTCAGCCAACTACAAGGTCTCTGTACTCCATACGATCGTCTCTGGGATGATATGCTCCATGAGCTACTGGTAGATACACCAAATGTCACAGAATCTCACGTGGAAGTATCTCAAGGGACCGAGTGGTCTTAGGGGTCTCAATGCAACAAACAGTGCGTCAATCAGACGCCCGGTCTGTGAGTTATTAGCTATTTAGTCATGAGGACCCGGTTGGTTTTGTGTATGAACTAGCCCGGCCGTATTTCAACTATATCCCGAACTCCCATTGGTATACTCAATGGAACTACTTCTCAACGTGATTACCAACACCGCTGACGGTTCATCAAACGAACATCCGGTTTGAGTGTTATTGGCTTTTCTATTCAAGGGGCCCTATTGGATTTTGAGTACAATCCAACCTAGACATACTCCAACTGTGTCAAAACCTCAGTTGAAGTATGCCAAAATAACCATCTCATCAAGAGGAATCCAAAAATGTCGACAGCACATCAATCGGACGTCTGGTGCTCAAGTTATAGGTATTTTCGCTCCGAGGGCCCGTTTGGTTTCGAGTTTGAACCAACCTGGATGTACCCAAACTTTGCCAAATCCTTGAGTGTAATATAACAGAATGACTGTCTCGATCCAAGTAATCCTACATAACTGATGATGCCTCGATTGAAGGTCTGTAGCATAGGATATGTTTGTTTAACCGAAAACTGTCTGAAAATAGGGGGTCTGGGCCTGGTTTGACCCGGCCCAACACCCCCTGGATCGGCCCAAACTAGGTCAACTCGACTCCGGTCTGAGTTCGGCCTGGGAGGGCGCATCCTGACCCAGCTGGCACGGCCTGGCCCAACCAGCATGGTCCAGCCCAACCGGCGCGGTCCGTCCCACGTTGCTTGCCCTAGCCTTGCCGGGGGGAAGTTGGCTCGACCAGCCTTGTCGGGGGGAAGCTGGCTCGACCAACCTTGTCAAGGTGGGGGGGGGCTGGTTCACCGCAACGGTGATGCACTGGTGCCACCCAGAATTCCAGATTTCGCGCGGTGCAGGATCCCTCCACCTCCACCGTAGCCGTTGCCGTGACGGCTCTTCAACCGGCGGCGTGCTGGACGTCACCGCCTCCAGGCGGCCAGCCGGCTCTAGTCGCTTTCTTCGGTCATCGTCATCGCCGCCACATTCCGTGGACCACTGGATGCACTACGGTGGTCCATTTTGTACACCGTCTGCGACAGCAGCTCTCTGGGGACCTGCTCTTCACTATGACGACTTTAAAATGCCGCCGCGGCCCGTTTCGTCATCGCCTGTCAATCCGCGCACAGACAAACAATTTGCGGAGGGTCATCAGGCCGTGTCTATTCATTCCGCGTCCTCCACTTTAGTTGACAGAAAAATATCGAACAACAATGATCATCAATGACAAACGTGGCACAATTTTAATCAATTAAAATTGAACATAATTCCCAACAATTCCCCCACAAATAATTTTTCCCAACCCGAATATAAAAACATTCATGGATCAACATGATAATGAGTTGATCCACATTTTTTGTTTTAGAAGGGAATAATCATAGGAATATTAACATTCTCAAATTAAACCCCTACCTTGATTAAGGTTTGCGGTTGACAAGCGTCGTGGATGACGGTGCTCTTTCCGTCATCGTCGTTGTGCACCCGAGGAAGAGATGTCTCCTCTTTTGTCACAGAGAGAAGAATAGAAGACATGCCATCGCTAGCATGTTATCACGTCGGTGTCTCCTCTTGTTCCATGGAGGAATAAGAGGATGAAAAACTGTGGTCTCCATGTTGATGTTCTTCATCGGAGAGTTGGTGTTCTTCGACAAAGAAGAAATCATCCTCTTCTTCACAAGAGTTCTCTCCCAAAAATCCCCCCCCCCACACAACAAGCAAAAAAAACTAAAATAAGGCCACCCCTTATTTTAATTTATCTTTCCATGCATTTCAAAATTCAAATTCCATTTCCCTTAATTAATTAAATCAAGAGTTGTTTAATTAATTAGGTGATAGTTTGGCATGTTTTAATGGATTGACAGAGGGAGAGGAACAGTCCTCAATTATTTATAAGAGTTGTCATGTTTAAAGGGGAAGTTTATTAGAGATGAAAGAGAGTTATGAGAATGTGAAAGGTTGAGGCTCATGTGGGCCCCACCTTAGAAATATCGTTACCTGGGTAGTTAGAAGCTTCTGGGTCCCACATTTTCTACCCCAGGTAGGATATAACTACTTTAGATATAAAAATAAAATTGTAACATAATTTTATTCACTTATCATTTAATCCACAAATTTTTAACTTTTCCTCCCACATGAATGAAACTGCATTAAAGGTCGCCTTAAGCAATAACAGGCGTTGAGAGTTCATCGGTGCCCTCATATTTCAATTCTGAGCACCAGTTCAAAATATAGAAAAACCCACTCATTCGTTCACTGAACATACCAGAGCTAATCTTCGGAAATTGATTCTGGGCACACCGGGCCTTGGAATCAGGTGCCGTCAGAAGCCACAGACTCGTAAAATTTCATAAAATTACGAAAAAATATCCTTGAAATTTTCGGTTCTTTAAATTACTCCCACATCAGGGCTTTACATCCATGTAAAACTACATGATAAACTAGGTAAACTAAAAGACATACCGAGAACGCATCTGAGCCTCCCCCTCCCATGTGCTCTCCTGGAGGTTCGTGTGCTTCCATTGATTGAATACCTGAGGAATTGACCATCTGCGTAGGACCCACTCCTGACAATCCACGATCTCCACTGGAACCTCCGTGAAAGTTTCCCCTGTCATCGATATCAAGATCTCTGTGGTCAATGATGTGTGATGGGTCATGCACGTATCTCCTCAACTGAGATATGTGGAAGATGTCATGCACCCAGTGCAAATGTGGTGGAAAGGTCATGTGGTAGACCACCTCACCTACCCTGCTGAGGACCTAAATGGGGTAGATGAACCTTGGAGATAAATTTCTGCTTCGGAAACATCTCCATATACCTCGTCGAGGTGAGACCTGTAAAAAGACATCGTCACCATCCTCGAACTCCAGAGGTATCCATCTTCTATCAGTTTAGGACTTATGTCTGCTCTGTGCAGTCTTCCTCCACTCCTGGATGATCTGCACCTTCACTGGTAGCCTCAATATGAGAGCATTGGTCAACCTCTACCTCAGATCCTGAAAAGATCTACCGGAATCTCTTTGACCAAAGGAATGTTTTCCCCTTCTTCGTCAAAGCTAAAAGCGGTGCAGCAACTCCGGAGAAGTCTGGCACAAATCTAAATTTGGCTGACTCATGAGAGATCGACTGTACACACTTATGCATGATTCAATCCTGAGCTGCCTAGTGTTTCCTTTTCTCTGACCAAGGAAAACCCATCCAAACATTGTAGGTAAACCACAACCTTTTTT
This sequence comes from Viscum album, assembly GCA_963277665.1. Lineage (NCBI taxonomy): Eukaryota > Viridiplantae > Streptophyta > Magnoliopsida > Santalales > Viscaceae > Viscum > Viscum album. Next base: position 1,637,145,773 of record OY728129.1, read on the forward strand.
CCAAATACATTCATTCTATGTATGAAGTATAGTTTCCCAGTCCATACCCAAACTAACATCGTAAGGCCTCGACGCTTCCACCAAGAGGTTCCAACCAAAACTCTCATCTCAAGGGTAAGATCACAATGTTGGTGTAATTGTGATTATCGAGTCTCCTCCCAATGGTATCTCTAGACGTGAGGGTCGAGTCAACGGTTTTATCCAGAAACTCTTTGTCTAGGACAAGATTCGTGGAAGGAAGGAATGATCTGTATCAATGTATGTTGATAAAACTGCTTGTAATAGACACAGACCGTACTTCGAATCATTCCTAGAGACCTTGGGTCACACTCCTTGACTGCATGCAGCTACTCTCTTCCACTTCCCTCTGACTACCTAAGCCTGTCAAGGACTACAAAGTTAGGTGGTTGTAACATGTTGAAATATACACCACCTCATGCTGCTCTCGTAGTTCTGCTTCCACATCTACTGCTCTGTAGACTAGTCTTTCCTTAACACTTCCTCTTCTTGAAACATTTTACATTCCCAAGTCTCTGAGACTGGAACGGGTTTCCAACTTTCCCATTGCTAACATTCACTGGCTGTGTCCGCACATCCAATGACCATTCAACCAAAAAGGTTCCCTCTATCACCCTATCACAAGTAGGAATGCATAGAGGAAGAGGTGCTAGCTCGGATTTCCTTTAAACACACCTCGCTCAGATGTCCAAGCCCTGAAGCATTGATCGCATCGTATTCATCGAATACCAAGAATGGTCGGTACACCCTGATGAATACTCAGCTACCGACATGTCATCCTACCGAAGCTGTATAAGCTCTAGAAAACTCTCACCCACCTCCTCAAGCCAGTTCTCAGCCACCTGTGAGTCAGGATCACCTCAGAACCTGAGGGGAATCTGATGCTGAAACATGTGTAAGGCAGTGAACCTACATTTTTCATCTACCGGTACCGCCGGTTAAAGCTGCTGACCAACAGATAGTGATATAGCTGGCACACTACATAAAGGTACTATATCATGCATCGGTCCACATATTGATGTACCATCACTATGTCAACCATCCTCATGGTCACTCACTGGAAAAAAACAGTATCTAAGATCACCATCTTCTCTACTAGTGCCTAAACTAGGTGTAGAACTCTAGAAATTTCCTCCAACTAGTCCACTACTTCCTGGGATTCTACCTAGCCTCGTAACATTAGAGGCCTCTGCTGCTGGAACTCATGCAATCCGATCTAACAGTGTGCACCGTCCCCTAGTATGGCTGGTGGAATCTACTGCCAAACGGGTGGTGGTGCTGCTGGTACACCTCCCAAAGGAGCCAATATAGAAAGAGGGCCCTGCATCGGAGTCTCATCGCTCGGTAGGCCATCATGGGGTACTCTCTCAGAACAACAACTAACTGTCTGCATGGTGACATCCTGAATAGATGCGACACGGTCAAACAATTTAAACCATGTGATCTAACCTGGTTTGATATGATAGAAAACTTTTGAATGAACACACGTAATCAATGTCTTCTTTTACTGGGTCAGAAATCAGTAGTTTGGGTCCTAGAGTAAAGATATGTCGGCTGCCGCACCAACATTGGACTCCCGGAACTGAAGACCACACCCATTACCCTTAAAATTATTGCTTTACAGAAAATAATTATCAGAGTCCGGAGATATTCCATAGAACTGACTCCTTTGATACCAATTTTCCATGACCCGTCCCCAACGCCCATGCAGTGACTACCCCAAGCCCGCCTTCCATTGGCCAGGGGATGGCGCCTAGCACCAAAGGCGTAAATACCGATAACTAGGACATAATTTCCTTTATAAAACATAAACACATCAAACCAGAGTGAAAGCATAAGTAATAAACTAAGTCAAAAAGAATGTGATGAAAAGTAAATGTGCTATAATGCGAACCCAACTAAAAAATATAGATAAAATGAATGAAAGTACAATAGTAATGACAAACAGCTGGAACATAGAAGAAGCTCCTGGGTCTTCCACCTCAGATACTACTTGAAGGGTAGGTACAGATAGCCTCATCAACACTCTCCCCCTCCAACCTCCTCTGAGTGCTATCTTGTCGTGATGTCCACCTCCAGTACAGTCTCGTCATGAGGTCCACCTCTGAGTACCATCCAGTCCTCATACACCCAGTCTCTGTCAGTGTTGTCTGTCATCTGCAAACAACACAATGAGGTTCGGGCATAGCCCGTTCAAGGGTGAGTATAACGATACTCAGTAGGGACCTCGATACTCTCATGGTCTCACTAAATCCAACAAGGATAACCACAAAGAAGGATTTAAACAGATAACCCTTACTTATGTATGAGCCCATTTTTATACCTAAGTTATCATGTAACCCATCTCAATCAGGAGGAAACACAAAGGTTATGAAATCAATGGATAACCACTACTTAGGTATATTCCCATATATATACCGAGGTTATCATGTGACCCATCTCAATCATGAGATAAACACAAAGGTCATTGAGACATATCAAACTAGGAATTTAATTATCGAAACCACAACTTCTGAAGAGCTCATCTTATGTCGAGTACAGTGATCCAGTCGCGACTCTGAGGCGCTGCTCACTAACCTTCGACTGTTGAGGTACTCTTCCTATCGAGTACCTCAGGTCTACCACTCAAACACAATAGTGCTCCCCACCATGTGTCTTCCACCCCAGCACAGTAGTGCTCCCCCTTATAGCCTACAGAGTTACTCCTTCAATCGAGTACCACAGGTCTTCCACCCAAACACAGTAGTGCTCCCTGCCGTGGGTCTACCACTAAAACACAGTAGTGCTCCCCACTGGGCTAGTCAATTCACTCCGGTTCTGGGTCCGCCATGGCGGGAGCGGCACGGCGCGGCCGGTGTGGTCCAGCCCAACCGGCGCGACCCGACCCACGTGGCCCGCTCCGGCCAGCCTGGCCGAGCGGGGGGGGGGGGGGTCCCGGTTTACCGCAACGGCGGCATGCTGGTGCCGGCCTGAATTCTAGATCCCACACGGTGTGGGATTCCTCAGCCTCCATCGCGGCCATTGCCACGACGGCTCTTCAACCGACGGCAGGCTGGGTGCCGGCGCCTCCAGTGGACGGTGTCGCCGCGCCGCCACCACCTTCCGCGGACCACCAGACGCGCTCCAGTGGTCCGTTTTTCCCAATGTCTGTGCTACCGGCTCCACCAGGAACTGATCTTCACTATGACGGCTTTAAATTTCCATTAAGGCCCATTTCGTCATCGCCTATCAATCCGTGCACAGAAAAAAAATCTGCGGATGGTCGTCGGGCCGTGTTTGTTCGGCCCGTGCCCTCCGCGTTAGTCGATAGCAAAATATCAAACAACAATGATGTTCAATAACAAATGAGGAACAATTTTACTGAATTAAAATTGAACTTAATTCCCAACAATTACTCCAAAAATAATTATTCCCAACCCAAAAATAAAAACATTCACATATCAAATTGATAATGAGTTGATCCGTGTTCTTTGTTTTAAAAGGGAAATATAATGGGAATATTAACATTCTCAAATTAAACCCCTACCTCAATTAAGGTTCACGGTTGAAAAGCGTCATGGATGATTGTTCCATTTTCGTCGTCGTCGGTGTGCACCCTAAGAAGAGATGTCCCCTCTTTTGTCATGGAGAGAAGAATAGAATACGCGCCATCGCTAGGGAGTTCCCGTGTCAATGCCTCTTCCCTTGCCACGGAGGAAGAAGAGGATGAAGAACCGTGGTCACCGAGCTGATGTTCTTCGTCAGAGAGTTGGAATTCTTCATCAAAGGAGAAATCCTCCTCTTCTTCATTAAAGATCTCACCCAAAAATTCCCCCACACAACAAGACAATAACAATTAAAATAAGGCCACCCCTTATTTTAATTTAACTTTCCATGCATTTCAAAATTCAAAATCCATTCCACTTAATTAATTAAATCAATATTTTTTTAATTAATTATGTGATATGTTGGAAAGTTTTAATAGAGTGAGAGAGGGATAAGAAGAGTCCTCATTAATATTGAGGAGTTGTCAACTTTAAAGTTGATGTTTCTGAGAGTTAAAAGAGAGTTATAGGAAGGTGAAGGGTTGGGGATCATGTGGGTCCCACCTCAGAAATATCATTACATGGGTATTTAGAATATTTTGGGTCCCACCCCAAATCGCCCATGTAGGATATAATCACTTTGGATATAAAAATAAAATTGTTCCATAATTTTATTCACTTCTCATTTAATCCACAAATTTTTAACTTTTCCTCCCGCATGAACGCAACTACGGTAAAGGTCCCCTTAAGCAATTAACAACATTTACGAGTTCATCGGTGCCCTCATATATCAATTCTGAGCACCAGTTCAAAAGATAGAAAACCTGCTCGTTCGTTCACAGAACGTACCCAAGCTAAATTTCAGAAATTGATTCCGGGCACACTAGGCCTCAGAATCAGGTTCCGTTAGAAGCCACAGACTCGTAAAATTCCAAAGAATTAAGAAAAAAATTTCCATTAAATTTCTGAGACTTTATATTTCATCTCATGATCATGGCATAAGTAATCTTGTGCATGACCCATAAATCTTCTCTTACTTTTCAAAGGAGGCATCATATTCTTGAAAGATAGCATATGATATAGTTTAATGTCATATAGTGAGGAAAATGGTATATATTCTTATGATAATGGAATGATTTGTTTTATTCATGATACATAAATAATCCAATTCATGAATGATGGGGTATGATAAGGTTCAATGTCTTATAAAGCGGACTATGGAATACCATCTCATGATCATGGCATGAGGCATCTTATCCTTGATGCATAAAGCATCAAAATTATGAATGGTAGGGTATGATATTGTTTTATTTCATGTATTGAAGAATATATAATATCATCTAATGGTGATTAAATGTGAAATCATATTTTTCATGCATATGAAATCTTATTCATGAATGATAGGGTAATCCACAGTTTAATTCCATGTAGTGAGGACTATAAGTAGTACGATGCCTAGAAATAGATACTATTTAAATTATGTCATTGTTGGTCCTTTTTTGTTCAACCCTATATAAGAATCATTTGATGAGACTTCATGAGATTCTTGATTATTGGATCAAATAATGTTACTCTGGGAATCTAGGATTATAATCTCAACTCATGATATGGGGATGGGACCAAGTGGAGTAGGTAGATTCAAGATATTTCAATGAGTTCATAGATGTATCTTAAAACATGATATTCAAGGGGTGGTAGTCGGGGTAGAATAAGAGTGAAAGGAAATATTTCATCGACACGGACTAAAACATTTATGGTGCGACTCTCAATAATTCATTGGGTCGAGTGACAGTAGCAAATAGATCTAGCTATGGGTGTAGGACCGCATCCCGACATTGATCTCAAGAGTGGATGTGGGTTTGTATTCCCTATGTTATGGAATAGTGATCATATATCTAGTGTCATCGTGAAGCAGTCTCTTAATGTGGGAATGCATAACTCAGGGTCTTATAAAGGATGGGGATACATAGAGCAGAGGGTATCGTGAATTATTTTTTGATTAGTGGGAGGAGTACTTCTTAAGAATGAATGCTTCATGAATACTATAATGAATCAAAATGTGTTAATCCTTATAGAAGGTTGAATGTGTTAATGAACATCATATCCACCTAGGGTGGAGGCTATCAAGAATACAATATATGATGTTTTTTGATGCCCATGGATTCACAAAGAGGGTCTCACGAATCCCACGATGATTGTAAATTGATAGTGTGAGGCCACAAAATGGCAGAATATTCCATTCCAAATGAAGTAATTAGGGGAGTATTTATATTAAAGTGGTTTTGAGATGATGGGATATAGTTCGTGAAGGATCTTTGGGGGCTTCATGATATGGTGTCGCTCTACCGGACTCAAAAAGGACATCATCAATCCTTCGCACGGTTGTGAAGTACCATCAGACTCATGGAGGGACTCTTTACGACTTCATGTGATTGAGAAGATTTATTGGAATGAATATGAGAATCCATCTGGGTACATGAATTCATTAATTGAGCTCCAAGAATCAAACTTCAATGAATTTGCTACACAAACAGGCTTTGCGAACCATCTTCTCCAGCCCGACTTCAAACAGCCGTAACAACTAATCTGTATGTCTATATGGGATCTACAAAAAATAATACCAAATACTGCAAGATGATGTATGCTACCAGATTAGTTTTGGTTCTATTGAAAACACATGATTAATGAAAACACAATCTGGAGACTCAACTCCATGACTGACACCTAATACCCCAACCCACCTCATCACCCCAACTGCATGTGTGGTGGGAAAAAATCCTAATCAATTTTTTCTTCATCCTCCAACAGTTTAGTCAATTTCAATTGATATGGAAAAATAACTGTGAAATAATTCTTGAAATTATCAGTCATATCTAGATGTTTATGTGACATAAAAAAATTAATATTTTTAATCCACATCTATATCATAGCATACAGATCCTCAACATCTTTCCTTGTCCTGAAAACCCATATTTTTTACTTTCTCATTTGAATCTACCACAATTCTCTTATAGGCTCTAAAATTTGGTCTTTACATAGTCATGTTATAGGTCTAGGCACAAGTTATTTCATCTGAAATTTATCACATATTTTCTCTATAAACCCCCCTTGGTTTTGCCTCTATTTTGATAGTGACATATTGAACCAAAAATAACAGTATTTATATATGTTCTTTCTAAACACTAGTAGAATCCTTGTAATTAAATTCTTCTTCATTAGTTCCAGAACTACCCAATTTTTTGTTTCTACCATCTATTTATAAATAATGCCTTAATTTGTTTTCGGGATTTTGACTCTATGGAATAATATATCCTTTGAATGATGCCAATGATTGTCTCTTAGACACCATGGTACAAGAATCCCTAGATTTAATTTTAGTAACTTGATTATTAGAAATGACAAATTTATATTCAAATTCACATAATTTAGATTTACCTTACTCAATATATTGTTAGGATTCACCTTTAGCTTCATTTTATTTAGAAAATAATTATCAAAAATTCATCAACCTATTGAGAGATTCAATATATATGTATTTAATTTTGGACATATCTTCACCATTTTCTAACAACTATAATTCAATTTAATATAAAATCATTTCTAGTCTAGCCACCTTCAATCTATTATTCTTGGTCTAATCAACTATTTTTTTCTCTATTATAAGATTAATCATTATCATCACACAACTTATTATATTAATTTTTTCATATTTTTCTCCTTATTTATTTTCGTATAGTTCTTCAGATATATTTATAGATTTTATTTCAAAATTAACTTAGGTAATTTTTATTACACACGCTCAAAACATGATTAATAATATAATTTTAACACTTCCGCCTAGAAATTAGCCTCATAATATTAGGATACAAATGCTAATTATTTTTGATTCTCATGATTTATTATTATAATATTCAATCCATTGATCTATATGAGGAATATTTTCTCTAATACAAATTATTGATCCATAATCCGGATGGACCACTTCGAGTGGAGGGTGGAATTTGAGGTCTCCTTTTATGAAATCTCACTATTCGAAATTCATCCTCTTGAACATGTTGGAGTACACATTACACTTAATTGAAGATATCATACTCACATTTTATGTAGCATTAAGGAATGATATAGTGGGAAACATCAATTTCTTGGTTCAACAAAACATCCTAATCCTCATCATATTGGTGAGCCCCCCCCCCCCCCCACACAGACACATGGATGCTCCACTATACGCAATACTGAATAAAATAGGATAGATTACCAAGTTACAATCTCACAAAAATTGGTTAGATACAAAAACCTATCATATTTTATTATTGGTTAGACTCTAAAATAAGAATCCTCAAGTATCTATTTATCCTCCTAAGCTAAAAGATTATTCTTTAAAGTAGATCCTAATATTGAAAGATCACCTTATTTTGATGGTATTCATATACAAGAATGATAGGTCTCCTTTAGATGTGTAAAATTATTCATGTTCATCAGTAATTATCTGTAACAGTCTTGTTGGAATTGAAAATCATTATATATCATTAATGATCTGAATTATATTATTCAAACACCCAGGCACATGTTGTCAAACTCATGAATAATATCCTAGGTTTTGGGGCATATTTATTTGTTAAAAATACATACTAGGTTATAATAATTCTCTTACAAACTGGTGAAGGATCTTTCAAAATTTCCTAAAATAAATTTTTATCAAAATAATGAACACATATTTCAAAAAGAAAAACAATATTATGCATATAATATTATATTTATTCCTTGATTTATATGTTTTATAATTAAAAAATTATTATTTTTTTCATTTTAAATACCCATAATGGTTTAGATATATTTTTTATTTCTTCTCAAACTCATTTTAATATTCCCATTTGAAAACAATGTTATAAATGCTCATATTTTAAGGCATATTATTACATATTGACGTGAATATGATTGTGGGGTTTATTCATTGATTTATATATCTCATTTGAAACACACAATGTATTTGTGTTTTTTAAAAATGATTCACATGGAATGTCATCAAACCTGTGTGGGTGGATGTACTATTTAAATAATCAAAGAACTTATGTAAATTTTTCCACTTTTCCGATGGATTAATTATATTTTTTTCATGTATTTTAAATAACCCTAGCCCAATTTTATGACACCTAAATGATCCTTTCCTCAAAATCTTATGAAAAAATTTTATGTTGAGTTGTGGATTCGTTAAAATTTATAGTGCCCTCGTTTATTTATATATACAATAATCTCCGTATTCATACATATCAATTATAATTCCTTAATGATTCAGGAGAACCTATTTAATCTAGCTATAAATTATTATAGTTTAATGATCATACTCATTTCATTTTATATCTTAATGAAACATGTCCACATGCATGTATGGAATCTCACTCATGTTTTTCTGTAGGGAAATAATAGCTTGAAATTAATTATAGGCACCATATATTTTATTGATAATTTTTTTAGTGAATTTAATGTGAATATTCATTCATGGTCATTTCAATATCATTACTGCATTAAATTGGTCATTATCACCAGATAATTCCTCAGTTCAAAATATTAAAATATAATCTTTTAGGATTCAATGTACAAGATTTTACGACCTGACTCGAATTATGATTATAAAATCAGTTGTGATATCATCAAGTTATAGTTAATATAATATATAACATGGATCATAGAACTATACCTCATATTGACAGGTGAATGTAAATTCTTGATTATTGTGATTGTGGTCCTATTTTTTGATCGATCATGGAATGGAGTGAAGAAGATCGCATGAAGAAGCCCTTATAATTCGAAAGTATGATATATTGATGTGGATGTCATAAGTTCATCTTATCTCTGAATATTATTCAATCATGCTTATATGAATAAAATTTTAACCCTTGAACATTGTGTGTGTTCATTGAGTACCACATCATTTTTACCAATGTATGGGCTCTTCAACAGAATTAAAGATGTTTCCGTCAATGGTAAATTATGAGTAACAAGTTTTTCTATTAGTTAAGTTGGAAATGACCTAATTTGATACCCTCAATCATTGTGGTTCCCCATATAATGGCTCCAACTATTCTCTCATTCCCTCTCTTTGGGTACTATACACACACTCTACTAGCTCATGTAGGAGCTCCCCCTCGCCACTCTAGTATACCGAGTTCACCAACCCCCATCATTGTAGAACTTGGCCCCATATGTTGTTGATATGATCCTTGGTTAACTTATATATAGACGATTTTATTTTTTAACATCTCAAAAATAGTTAGCTAAAATAAAGAATTCTCAACATCAAATTTCACGCAAAAAGGATTCTACTTAAAAAATTCTAATATCAAATTAAAATATTCCTTATGAGAAAAAAATTAAATACATTCAAAATAAAAATCCTCATGAAAATATAATACTTCACGACCTTCATGAAATCATATTCACTTACCTAGATGTTGTAAATAATGTGCGCAGTATTAGTACAATGTTCTCATGTCATTTTACATTAAGAGAAGAAAAACAGTCATCTCAATTTTGAAGGATGATTGATTAATCATGAAATAAAACTAAATTTCATGGATCCAAAATAATCATCATAGAATCATCACCTCTTAACCACTAAACACACACATATTAAATCATTCACAAAAAATTCATTACATACATATATAAAATATTTTTACTAACGAAAAACATAAGGCAAGTCTTACTTGTGTCTTGATATTAGCCTCATAAGTGATAAATGATTTGTCCTCATTTGATTCACCTCAAAAAAATTATCAATCTAATTATTATTGATTTTCTTGAGTAAAATACTTTGTTTTAAATATTTCATTCAACTACAAAAATCCCATAGTGTAAACTTCACCCTTTATAATCTTCTTCTTAATGAATTTTATCCTTTGGTCAGACCTGACCTCCAAAAAATCAATAGCTAAGACATTCTTATAATCATAAGTGAACTTGATACTGAAAAATAACTTCTCTTTGGAATTGATTCAATTTTAAATAATTTTTGGGTCAGAAAACTCACTAATGAATGGTGTATATTTCTATGTGAAATATTTGAAAAAAAATCATTATTTGGGGAATTCGTGAGTTTTAATTGAATAGTTTTATTTCTTTAACAATGGAAGTTTTGAGTGAGAAGTTTCAGGATGTTTGGAACTCCATACCTTATATTGTTAGGTTTCATAATGGGAGAACATCCAAAATATAAATCACATAGATTGACATATCAGTTAATTAATACTATATTTTTTTCATTAAATAATGCAATTCTTTGGTATTATCATAATATTAAACGCATAAAAAACTATAAACCTAGAATTTGTAACTAATAAATAATGTGAATAACTTTACTTATGTATCACTATGAATAAATCTAGGTTAACTATGTCAAAATTCATAATTAGATTCTCCAACCTAAAAAAATTATACGGCCTCATATTGGTTAATAAATAATATGTGAATTATAAAATCATATAGCCCAGTAATTTCAAACTAGGTGTGTAGTTAATCCTATTTTTCATACACTGAGTGGATATCGAGTTAATACCCTAGTAGTCGTTTTAGGATTTTTCCACTTTGTATATGTATTCCCAAACTTCCATACACATGTTTTTATCTAGACTAGGATTCCATTTATAGTGAATAAAAAACTTTATATTTTAAAACATATTTATGGATATTTCATATATTAATTCTTATCTATAAGGTTTTCACTAATGTTATATAATCTAATTTAAAAAATTAAAAAAATGAACAAAAAAGTAGAAAAAATAGTCTCTCATACTAACAAGGAAGACCCAAAATAAACATCCATATAAAATATATCATTTCACATGATTAAATATTACATAAAAAAATTGATCACACCAGAAAAACAAATATTTTATTGTCTCTAACGATTAGATACATAATCATATTATCTGAAAAATCAGTCGAATTCTCACATAAAATATAGTTCATATTCTATCCCTTAGATACATTATACTATATAATCTATATCATAGCCTTCTGAGATTTACACATGAAATTTTCAGTTGATATTCTTTTTAGGAGAAAACCTACCAACTCGTTAGTAAGGGTTAGAACCTAAGCACCCAAAAATTGATCATGGGTGGAATATATTATTAAAAATGACTTCAAATAAAAAATAATTTTCCATATAATCTCAAATGATGAATCATATACAATATCATATTATGATTCAATTATTAAAAAAACAGTCATCTTCCATGAAGTATATCAATGAAATATAACACATAAATTTTGAATGAACATACGAGTTGGGAATCAAAATATTGTTAATATCTTAATGAAAAATCATTTCCAAGAATGATATTTTGAACATAGATTTCTAAAATCATGTACAAACACAATTCTTGTAAACACGTGTAATGAAAATAATGTTCATGAACAAATATTTTAATTGTAATTGACAATAATCTTGTCCATATGTGATTCATACTCCCATGATATATAACAACTATTTCCAATGCATTGGGGGGTGATATTGTACCCAAAACATTGAATAATGATAATCCTTATACAACAGTTCAAAAAAACATTCATATATAAAATCATGAATATCTCATTGAAATAGTGTGTGTCGTTTCATTTGAAAATGGTATCGTAAAAAATGTCCTCAAAATTTTGATTTGTTTATAAAAATGCTAAATTTCCAGAATAGAGTATTTCACAATGCAATCTACAGGTTATTCAACAGAAATTACTCTAAAGGAGATATATATAAATTTTAGTTATTTATGAAAAAGGGTGTGATAAAAAAATTCTTTTTCTTAAAATATATTTCAAATTATAAAATAAAAAAATTATGGGTCATATTAAAAAGTTACTTTCATGGAGTTAACATGGAAACCTTTTTTAAAACATTTTTTTCAAGATAAATACCAATAATAGAGAATTAAAAAATATCTCTTGGGTTTTTTGATTAAATGTGGTTTTTAAGATAAAACAAAATATTATTGAATTAAAATGATTAATATTTTATAATACATTCATTGAAACACGAATCATAACATGAGTAATAAAACATATTTTTTGATATATTAAATGAAATGTTTGAAGAAAAAATGGGGCAACGAATAATTGGATTTGAAAATAATAGTGGTAGAATAGTTTGGAAAGAAGGAATATGGATTGGAATTAATATATTATTTTACGAGGATATGAAATATTTTGGGCAACATAATAAATTTTTTTCTAAAAAAGATTCACCCAAAAAGAAACCATGAATTGAAAATGACATTTTACATCTAGACGAAGAGAATTATACATATATATAAATGGAAGAAAACATATATTGAAAAAAAAATGTTCTAGATTAAATACTATGACTCGATGGGAGAGAATAATATTGAAAATAAACTATACATTAACTCATGTCTTACATATATGAACTTTAACATAATTTATAATAATGATAAAAACCAATACCCTATTTCATAACCTTATTCATATATATTAAATTATATACTCCACGATTATAATCATTCATTATAAATATATTAGTTATAATTTCCATTCATCATCAGATGTTAGATATTTCGAATATGTATTTCATTATTTAAAAGGGCCTAATAGATAATCAATCTATGATATTTTGTTCATCATTCCAAGGTTATCCAGTATACGGTAAGAGATTATTTAAAAAAATAATTTTAAAAAGGTTTTAGATAAATAAATAATGAAATATTAATATCATCATTCATTAACATTAGTAATAACCTAAAAACTATATTAATTTATTTAATAAATTATTTTAATAATCCATGTAAGGTGGTGATAAAAAAACTATGTATCTCATTTTAGGGAAGTGGTTTCCATCACATGCACACGAAACTAATTTTCCTTTTCCATATAACTCGGTATTTTTATAAAATAGCTTATATTTTCTGAATATTTTACAAATTATTACTATCATACGTATTTTTTAAATATATTTTATAAACTATCCTTGTAATATGGTTATGAGGATGAAAATACATATCTTTGTAGATACGGTTGTCTGTAAGTATGCACAAACAACGTTGTCATTTTTTCCAGGAGCGGAATAGTAGATATTGGTTGTACAAAAAAAATATTATTATACTAATAATACTCATATAATTATATTTTACTGGTTTAAATAAATTTTGGGGAGAAATACTGAGATGAAAAATGATTATATAGTGATTTTCAATCAAATTTAGAATTTGATCCCTCTCTTCGAGGACCAAGAGGAATTTGGATAATATAATTATTTTTCAAGGTTAATGGGGAATAAAATAGGATATTTATCTATAGTATGTAATATGGGCCTAATCTCATGATTAATTCTATTTTTCTATTTTATGTAACAGGATAGTGCAAGTTTCATTTTATAATTATGAAAGCTTATTTTTTGTAATAATATAAAATGAAATTTCTATATTCAGTGAATATGAGATAACAAATTTCTAATAATTGTGTATTTATATGGTCTGTGTTATGATAAAACTTCACCACAGATTTGTTTACATGGTTTGTGGAATGTTTAGAATTGTATACTTCGTGTTATCTTTTTAATTAATTTTCTTTTACCTTGAAAGTACATTTTTTATAATTTATTATTTCTACTAATAACCAAAATTAATATTCAACTTATTTCGTAATTTGAATAATCTGATTTTAAAAATGAAAATCATTTTTATCAGAAAAAATTATCATCGGTGAGAAAAATTATGTTTTATAATAGTCTACAAAACATGTAAATATATTTTTTTATAATAGTGAATTTTTTTCCTATAAAAATGGATAGAATAAAATATTAAATTATTTTTAAATTCAAAAAACTACTTTTATAACTAATAAAATAACAATATTTATTCATCCATTAAATAAAAACAAAATAGAAATCTATCATCATTTTATTGAATTAAAATAAATTTTGGAATTTTTTTAATAAAATATTACATATGAATTGAAAGGTTGAACATAATTTTTTAAATTAAAATTAGTATATTTAAATGAATTATTTTAACCAATAATTTTTTGAGCGGGTAATATGTTTTATAAGTTTTTATTTCAAATATATATCATGAATAACTTATAAATAGTATGGTATTAGTGCAAATTATATTTTTCACTACTTACCTACAAATTAATATTTATTAGAAAAATTCAAAAAAAATCCATCATAGGATTATATTTTTTTTGCAAAATCCAATATTAAAGATAATTTTTAGAAAATAAAATTCTAAACATTATGAATTTAAATTCTAATTGGAAACGTAAAATTTTAAAAAAATGTATGTAAAATGACTTCTTCAAAAACTAATCGTTGTTGTTATTATTTGTAATAAATATTTACATTACCAATTATGAATAAATTATTATATAAATAATATATTTTATAATAACTTTACCATAATATACTGTGTTTCTTGAAATAAAAATTTATAGTATAGCCATTTTTATAAGACATCGCATTTTATTTATGAATTGATTTTATTAGTTAATTAGCTACACTAATGGAGTTTTTAATTCCTATTTAAATTGAATTCTTTTTAATATATATATATATATATTCCATAATGTGGTTACCTAAATTTGTACCCACAAAACATAATAGCTTCATTGTAACAATCATATTTACATCTTAAAATATTATGTTAATAAAAATTATTTTGGTTTATTTGTATTGAAAGTAAAATAAGTTATTTATTGAAATTTATAATTGGAGAATATATAGTAACACTGTGGGATGTTTTATAGTGAATATACATGTATTTCTTCTGGATATTTTTATGTGGAAATTCATATTTCTCTGATTATGTGATATGTACTAGAAATTAAAAAGTTTGTAGATAAAATTATAAGTTCATGCCATGAGGATTACTTACATAGAAAGAACAAAATATATAACAAATTATATAGTCCCCTCATATATATACCTCTCAATTTATTTATGATATCTACTGAGGTGGGAATTTATAATTTCCATGTGTGGATTTCACATCATTTAAAAGAATTTTAAATGGATAAAAAATTATAATGACCAAGATATATATATATATATATATATATATTTATAAAGTATGATAGATGATAAATTTTGGTATAGTGGCTATATATAGGGGTCACCCACTAAGCTTCCATGAAAAACTATTTTGAGGAACATCATTAGCTTCTATCTACAAAACATTTATTCTATATATTTAGTAGTTTTTTTTTTCTTTCAATTTTATCTTTCACTCACACAAGTCTATAATTATATTATAGTCATTGTTCTGTGGTGATTAAATAAATTTTTATTACTTCTATCATTGGTGATTTTCTAGAAAATCTTATATTTAGTTTTTGTGTTATTTAATTTTCTATATATCATTATCATTTACATGAAATTTATTATTATCCTTGAATAATTTTGTAGATTATTTACGAATTAATGAGTTTATGATATCCAGTAAGGGAATTTGGATGATTACATACCTCGTTAAATATGGTTTCATCTTACCAATCTTTAGAAATTTTACGTACCTAATAATGAGGAAAGGTGAGCATGGGGATCAAAAAGTTTCTATCCTAAACATGGTATTCCATAGGACATGATATCAATGACTATATAGTTATCATCGTTTATTCTGTAATTTATTGTTTAATGTTACTTAAAAAATAAAATTACCATTACATAATTCATGGTATTGATTTTCATTATATAGTAGTGGTTCTCTTTCATTTTATCTTATAGTCATTGATATTGTGTTAAATATTTTCTACCTTTTCATTGTTTGATCGAACATTGGGCTTTCATTACTATACTACTAATTAGTTATCTATTTTGGGGTAATTCATTTTAAATTTAAAACAATTCTATGGAAATATATTTTAACAACACATATTTCTTGAAAAAAAAATTATAGTGAAACCACTTCCATCATAGAATGAACTCTTATTCATCTTAATTGATGGATGTAAAATATTCAATTTCCACATTATGATCCTAAAACATATAAAAAACTTTATTTTTCCCTATCTCCCTTCAGACGCTTTTTATATTCTATTACATCACAATAAAAATTACATAAAAGATGATTTCTTCTCTTGAATATATTATAAAGTGATGTTTTTGTAACACTGTGTTTCTAAAAACCAACATCTTCACCATTTAATGAAGTATATTAACATGGTTGTAGGTGTCACGACCCGTCCTCGGGGCCCGTGTCGTGACTACCCCAAGCCCGCCTTCCATATGCCAGGGGATGGTGACTAGCACCAAGGCATAAATACCGGAAAAAGGGAAGGCATTACCTTTTTAAAGTAAACAACAAACACACAGAGTAAGCAGGAAGAAGTAAACACTAAGTAAAAACTGGTACAACAGTAAGTGCGGAAGGTAAGTGGGCCAGAATACAAACCCAAACTTAATGTAAAGTAAAACTCGAAAGGGAAAACATCAACTGAAAAGTAAAGCCGCAACGTCGAGTCTTCCACTGGAAGTCCCACCTGAAGGGTGGGTACAGAAATCCTCCACTGCTCCTCGGGTCCAGCCGACCGCCCCGGGTACGTCCCACCCAGTGATCCACCTCCAGCTATAGTCCTGCGTCGTAGGTCTCAACCACGATCAGCGCTGTCCATCGTCTACAACCAACACAACATACTGCGGGCATAGCCTGTGAAGGGGTGAGTCTAAGATACTCAGTAGGGACCCCGAGACCCCCGAAGGTCTCCCAGAATCCACAAAGGATAAACCACAATGAAAGATACAATCATGAAGTAACATCCGACACGGCTTAGGTATATTCCCATACATATACCTAAGTCATCAATTCTCGCTCGGCTCCAACATCCGATCTCAAGTACAACCTAGTCCACACGTGAAGGAAAAACGTAAATCCACACAGGATAGCACAACATAATCCACAAAGGAATGAAAAACAGGATTCAGCTCACACAGGTACTTCTTTGTATGATGATAAAGATGACCAGATATTACCACTAATTTATCTAAGCCATCAGACCCACAAAGGATCGATAGGTACTAAACCCCGCAATGACCCACAAAGGATCTGACCCACAAAGGATCGATATTTAGCTAACCCCCGCATTGACCCGCAAAGGATCTGACCCACAAAGGATCGATAGGTAACTAACCCCCGCAATGACCCACATAAGATCGGACCCACACAGGATCTGTAGGCGTTGGCCCACAAAGGACCGCTGAGCGCTGACCCACACAGGATCGGACCCACACAGGATCGGTAGCACTGACCCACAAAGGATCGCTGAGTGTGGTAGTCGTCGCCGCCGAACCCACTGAGGATCTCTGCACAGTCGTCGTCGTTACAGTAGCAGTCGCAGCCAGCTCTAGGGTTCCCGCACACAGCAAGCTCGTTCGGGAGGGTCCGCTCCACGATCCGAGAGGCTGATACATCAACTGACACATTGTCCAGAGTTGATGTATCAAAAAGTTTCGTATCATCAACAGGAACTGAACGTCGCAGACGGCGCGTCAATCGGATGCCCGGTCTGAGATTTATTGGCTTTTCCGTCCGAGGGACCCGGTTGGTTTTTAAGGCAAAACCAACCCGACCGTACTCCACCTGCTTCCAAACCTCGGGCAGAGTATGCCAAAAGATCCGTCTCACATAGAGTAATTCAACAAAGTCGACGGCACGTCAATCAGACGTCCGAAGCTCAAGATATGAGTGTTTCCACTCCGAGGGCCCAGTTGGTTTCGTGTTCGAACCAACCCGGACGAACCCAAAGTATTTTGAAACCTCTAGTTTGATATAAAAAATTGACCATCTTGATTCAAGGATCGCATCGCCGCTGACGGCACGTCGTTCGGAGTCCCATAGCTCATGTTATGAGCAAAAGACCAAAAAAGGTCCGGAAACAGGGGGTATGGGCCCGGACCGACCCGGCCCGACCCCCTAGGTCGGCCCGAACCGGGTCGACCCGACCTGGGTCCAGGTCCGACCCGGTTGGGCATGACCCGGCCCGCCCGGGGTGACCCGGCCGGCGGGTCGGCTCGGCCGAGCGGCCGAGCAAAGGAAGCCACGGGGGGCGTGCTGCCCCCGCGTGAAGCGACGTCGCGGTCCCGCGTGGGGCCGCTCGGTGTCACCGGACGCGGCCGGGCCGCCGCGTCCCTGCCTTCGGTTCAGCACGGCTGTGAAACCACCTCCCTCCACCACGGCTTCGGCCATATCGGCTCCCTCTAGCGGCGCGCCGGGGTGCCACCGCCTCCGGCCGCCGCGCTGGCGCCCCGCGCCGCCGGTGTAGTCCACGTGCCACCGGAGTTGCTCTAGTGGTCCGATTCCATTTCCGTCTATGCCGCAGTTCATCCTGGGTCCCGTTCTTCACTGAGGATTCATCAAATCATCTCTACGGCACGTTTGGTCATCGTCCGCCATTCCGCCCACCATGAAACAAAGGGTCGTGGGTTCGGACTTGTTCGTTGGTCCGCACCCACCGCGTTAGCGGTTTGAAACAAGACCATGAATCCCAGCAAATGATAAACCACGTCCCGCAATAATAATCTTGCCTTGGAGGAAACAAGCATAGGTAAAAGAAATCATTTTCAAAACGACCCCTACCTCGTAGCTGTCATCGGACGAGTGCGAGTACGTCGTGGAAATGACTGTCACGGTACGAGGTGATCGTCGCGTCGTGGAAGGGCGTCGCGTCGTTGCGGAAGGGCGTCGCGTCGACGATCTCCGTGGGTTAAATAAACACATGGATTTAATTATAACAATTAAATCCATGATGATGTTATAATCCACAAGGAAATAAATGGACAACAATCTCTTACCTCAACGGATGATCGAAGATCTGTCGCGGAAGGAGGGATGTCATAGAAGGACATCGTAGGGGAGGAACCGTCAGCATCGCGGTACTTGGTGTCGCATCGTCGATCTCCGAGGGCTCGGCGTTCTTCGTCGCCTTCCGCGTTCTTCGCGTTCTTCGCGTTCTTCACGAAGGAGGATGAAGATCTCAAGCCTTGGAGTCTTCCCCAAATCCTCCCAATGAGTAATCCTCAATAAGACAAGCGTTGGTCTTATTTTATTAAGATGCCAACAGAAAGTAAAACAAACTAAGTAACGACCCATTAATTCATAGAATTAATTTCAACGAATAAACCGCCCAATTAATAGGAGCGTTTAATAGTTTAAGGAAACGCCCCAGTTGACTTTCATTTAAGAGGGGGGTTGCGGGTGCCTTACATAGGGGAAAAGAAAAAGTGGGGCTCAAGCGGGCCCTACCTCACAAATATCCTACCAAGAGGGTAGGATATTTTTGGATTGCACCCTAACCGCATCAACCCAGCATAAGAAGCTTTAAGTGGCTTTCAGGTGGCTTTAAGTGAAATAAAAATAAAGTTGTCACACCACTTTATTTTATTTCCTAACTTAAAGTCAAAAAATTTAAAACCACACCCGAGAAAACGCAACTCCGGAAGAGGCGTTTCTAAGAAATTACCGGTGCTACGATTCCATCGGTGCCCTCAGAATTCAATTCCGAGGACTGGTTCAAAAGTTAGAAAAACCCGCTTGTCCGTTCACTGAACGTACCCGAGCCAAACTTCTGAAAATGATTCCGCACACACTGGGCCTCGTAATCCGGTGCCGTCTGAAACTACATTCTTGTAAAATTCCAAAGAAAAATAAGAAAAAATATTTCCTTGAAATTTACGGGTCTTTAAATCACTCCCACCTCAGGACTTTACGTCTCTGTAAAGATACATCAAAATCTAGGGAAACAAAAGTGGGTACTGAGCACGCATCTGAGCCTCCCACTCCCATGTTCTCTCCTGGAGGTTCCCATGCTGCCATCTGATGCACACTAGAGGAATCGACCGTCCACGTAGGACACGCTCCTGTCGATCCTCAATCTCCACTGGGATCTCTGCAAAAGTTTCCCCATTATCAACGTTCAGCTCCCCATGGTCAATGATGTGCAACGTGTCGTGCACGTATCTCCTCAGCTGAAATATGTGGAAGACGTCGTGAACACGGTGAAACTGAGGTGGTAGATACACGCAATAAGCCCTCTCACCAATCCTGCTGAGGACTTTGAATGGTCCGATGAAGCGTGGAGACAACTTGTCGCCTCGGTTGAATCCCCATAATCCACGTCGAGGTGAGACATGCAAGAAGACGAGGTCACCATCCTCGAACACTAGTGGCCTCCACCTCCTGTCAGCATAAGAATTATATCAGCTCTGAGTTGTCCTCATCCGCTCCTGGATGACCTGGACCTTCCTTGTCGTGGCCCGGACCATCTCTGGTCCCACAAGTGCTGACTCCCTAGGGTCTGTCCATCACAACGGAGATCTGCAAGTTCTGCCGTACAACACCTCGTATGGTGCCATCCCGATGGTGGAGTGGTAGCTATTGTTGTACGCAAACTCCACCAAGGGTAGGGGGTCCTCCCAGCTGCGACCAAAGTCGAGGACACATGCGCGGAGCATGTCCTCGAGAGTCTGAGCGGTCCTCTCCATCTGACCATCCGTCTGAGGCTGAAAGGCAGTGCTCAGGCGTAGCTGCGTCCTGAACGCCTCCTGCAACCCCTTCCAAAGCCGGGAAGTAAATAGAGCATCTCGATCGGAGACGATAGATGATGGAACACCGTGAAGCCATACAATCTCCTGAACATAGAGACGCCCCAGCTCTCCACTGAGCCCTGCTCTCTGATGGGTAAGAAGTCAGCCGACTTGGTGAGTCGGTCGACAATCACCCAAATGGAGTCGTGACCTCTGGAAGTGCGTGGAAGTCCAGTCACGAAGTCCATAGATATCCCGTCCCACTTCCACTACGGTACCTCCAAGGGTTGTACCAAGGATGATGGTACCTTAAGCTCTACCTTCACCTGCTGGCAGGTGAGGCATCGAGGAACGAACACCACCACAACCTTCTTCATGCCTGGCCACCAGTGTTGTCACTTGAGATCCTGATACATCTTCGCCACTCCAGGATGTACCACCAAAGGAGAAGTGTGAAAATCTATTAGCACCTCCTCCCGTAAAGCAACTGGTACCAATGTACTTCCTCTGAAAAGGATGTCGTGCTCTGCTCCAAAGGAGAAACCATCAGGTGCCTGTCCTGAGGATATCTGTGCACGTCGCGTCTCATAGTCAACTTCCCCATGTTGTGCCTCTCTGACCCACTGTAGTAGCGGAGGAGAGACTGTGAGTGACTGAAGGAAGGATGCTCCATCCCTATCCACAAAGGATATCCGCAAAGCGGCTAGCTGCTCTGTCGCCTCCTCGATTAGCTGAATGTTCGTCCTCCTGCTAAGAGCATCGGTTACCATGTTCCCCTTCCCAGGAGTATAGACTATCTCAAAGTCATAGTCCTGGTGGAAATCGAGCCATCGCTGCTGTCTTAGGATCATGTCCTTCTGAGAGAAGATGTACCTGAGACTCTAATGGTCAGAAAGGACTGTAAAGCGCTCTCCCATCAGATAGTGTCGCCATGTCTTCAGAGCGAATACCACTGCTGCTAACTCCTGGTCATGGGTAGCGTAGTTGTTCTCATGCGGCCTCAACTGATGTGATCCATAGGCGATCACTACCCGCTCCTGCATTAGGACACATCCGAGTCCGGTCCCTGATGCATCGCAGTAGACTACGTACCCTACTCCCTCCTTAGGATACCTCAAGATAGGAGCACTGGTCAATCTATGTCTCAGCTCCTATAAGCTCTGTTGACATCTGTCTGACCACACAATGGGTTTCCCCTTTTCGTCAAAGTTGAGAGTGGTGCCACAACTCTGGAGATGCCCGACACAAATCTCCGATAGTATCCAGCTAGTCCCAAGAAACTCTGCACCTCTGTCACGCTCCTGGGTGGCTCCCAAGCTAGCACTGCCTCGATCTTCGCAGGATCCATTGCAACTCCCACCTCAGAGATGACGTGTCCCAAGAAGTGGACCTCACGTAACCAGAACTGACACTTCGAGAGAATTCCATAAAGCTGGTGATTTTGGAGTGTGTCCAGTACAACCTGCAAGTGGTAGGTGTGCTTATCCTTAGTCGTCGAGTATATCAAAATGTCGTCAATGAAGACTACGACAAATCAATCGAGGTATGGCTGAAAGATCCTGCTCATGAGGCCCATGAACAAAACTGGAGCATTGGTTATGCCAAATGGAATAACCAAGAACTCATAGTGGCCATACCGACATCTCAAGGTCGTCTTCTGCACGTCCTCATCCCGAACTCTGAGCTGATGATAGCCTGACCTGAGGTCTATCTTCGAGAACCACCGTTCTCCCTTGAGCTGATCGATGAGGTCATAAATCCTTGGTATCAGATACTGGTTCCTCACTATCACCAGGTTCAGGAGATGATAGTTGACACAAAGTCTCAAGCTCTTGTCCACCTTCTTGGAGAACAAAATCGGGGAATCCCAGTTTGAAACACTGGGTCAGATGAATCCCTTTTCCTGCAAGTCCTCCAACTATACCCGTAGCTCTCGAAGCTCAGCGGGGGACATCCGATATGCTGGAGTCAATATCTGGGCTGTCCCGGGGTACATGTCAATATAAAAGTCTACCTCTCTGCGAGGAGGTATCCCTAGAACGTCATCGGGAAAGAGGTCCACATACTGATCCACCACTGTACGAAAACTAGGACTCCGCACGTCAACTAATCCTAGGATGAGGCTAGCCAATTGATGATTGATGGGCTGTCCTCTCCTCTGCGGAAGTCCATCCTGTGCTGCAAAGGCTCCCTTCCCGCCGGTGAAGGTGAACCTTCTCTCGTCGGTGCGTACACATCGCACCTTGCGCCTAATACAGTAGATCTGATAATGGATTGTAGATAACCAATCCATTCCCAAGATGACGTCGTAAGGCCTCGACGCCAGTAAAAGAAGATCCCAGAAAACGCTATAGCCTCCTAGAGTAAGCTCACATTTCCGTCACCTGGGCGTGATCAACGAGTCTTCTCCCGTAGGAGTCTCTAGCCGTAACGATCGAGCCAACGGCTCTGTCGTAATTTCCGTGCTCCGAACAAGGGCAGTGGCTATGAAAGAGTGACTCGCTCTTCTGTCTATAAGAACTGCAGCAAGGGTGGAATAGACACAGATAGTACCTCGAATCATCTCAGGCGCCACGTGGTCGTAGGCCTCTGTTTCTTGGAGTTGTGCCTGTCTCTGCCCACCAGATCCCTGTGGCCGGGGTGGACCTCCTGGTGGTGGTGGTGGTAGAGCCTCGAAGCGTCACCCACCACCTGCTGCTCGGCCAGCTCCTCTGCCTCCTCCGCCTCCTCCCTGCGGACCGCCACGGTCAACCCTCTGCCTCTGCCTGGGTGCCCCCTCAACTATCTGCTGCTCCTCGGCACGGTGGGTCGGGCAGTCACAAGCCATGTGACCCTGTCCGCCGCATGTGTAGCACTTCCTGCCTCTCGAAAGACTGACTCCACGCTGCATGCCCCGCACTGCTGAGCCAGTGTCCTGAGGTCGTCTGCGAGAGGGTCTGGTCTGCCTGGACCCCTGAGTCATCCGTCGACTGCCTACTGGGGAAGAATCTGCTACGTGCCGCCCCACGGTAGGTCTCGCCGCGGGAGAAGTCTTAGCAAGAAATCTCTCGATCAAAAGGGCTCGCTCTAGTACTCCTGCCTGAGTCAGAATGCTGAGGGAGATCAACAATGCCCTGATCTCATGTCTCAATCCCTGCTCAAAGGTCTGGGCCCGAAATAATGGGTCTCGTACCATGTCGGTCGAGTAGCGTGAAAGATCTTTAAATCTCGCCGAGTACTGGGCGACCGTCAAGCTGCCCTACCGCAGCTGAAGAATCTCTTGGATGCGCACTGCACGGAGGGTGGCCGAGACGAACTCTTAGCGGAAGAGGCTCTCAATGTCCATCCAGAGAAGATATTCCTCATCGTGCACCTGGAGCATCATGCTCCACCATCGGCCCGTTGCTGCATGCAGTAGGCTCGCTGGGAGGATCACCATGAGGTCCGCGGGTGTCCTCACTAACCTGAAAACACTCACCACAGCCTCCAGCCAGTCGTCGGCTGCCTGGGGGTCCGTCTCCCCGTGGAACCAAGGCTGTCGCTGGCGCTGGAACTCATGCAGTGCACTGAGGCGACGTGCATCGTCAGCAGCTGCTGTTGGAAGCATCAGTGGCTTGGCGGGTATAGGTACCGCCGGTGCCTCTACTGTCAAAGGGCCATGTACCAAGGCTTCGTCGCTCAGCGGTCTATTCTCACGTACAACTATCGGAACCCTAGCTGGCTGCCGTCGTGGGGACATCCTGAAAATAAATAGGTGCGCCATGGTCAGAACAGTATACCTGGTGAGATAATAGAAAGTAATCACAAAGAATACATGAAACACACATGCAATCTATGTTTTTGTGCATTAAGTCGGAAATCAGAAGTCAGGGTCCTGGTGTACGGATACGTCGGCCGCCGCACCAATACTGAGCTACCTGGACTGATAACCACACTCAATACGTTTAACATTATTGCTTCACATAGAAGAAATATCAGAGTCTGTGGTAGAGCCAAACTCCTCTGATACCAATTTGTCACGACCCGTCCTCTGGGCCCGTGTCGTGACTACCCCAAGCCCGCCTTCCATAGGCCAGGGGCTGGTGACTAGCACTAAGGCATAAATCCCGACAAAAGGGAAGGCATTTCCTATGTAAAGTAAACAAAAAACACACAGAGTAAGCAGGCAGAAGTAAACAATAAGTAAAAACTGGTACAACAGTAAGTGCGGAAGGTAAGTGAGCTAGAATACAAACCCAAACTGAAAGTAAAGTACAACTCCAAAGGGAAAACAACAACTGAAAAGTAAAGACGCAACGTCGAGCCATCCACTGGAAGTCCCACCTGAAGGGTGGGTACAGAAAGCCTCCATTGATCATCGCGGCCCAGCCGACCGCCCCAGGTATGTCCCGCCCAGTGATCCACCACCATGTACCGTCCTACTCCGCAATACTCGACCACGATCAGCGTTTTCCATCGTCTTCAACCAACACAACGTAGTGCAGGCATATCCCATGCAGGGGTGATTATAAGCTACTCAGTAGGGACCCCGAGACCCCCGAAGGTCTCCCAGAATCCACAAAGGATAAACCACAAGGAAAGATACAATCACGAAGTAACATCCGACATGGCTTAGGTATATGCCCATACATATACCTAAGTCATCAATTCTCGCTCGTCTCCATCATCTGAGATCATTTACAACCCATTCCACACAGGAAGGCAAAACGTAAATCCACACAGGATAGCACAACACAATCCAAAAAGGAATGAAAAACAAGATTCAGCTCACACAGGTACTTCTTTGTATGACGATAAAGATGACCAGATATTACCACTGATTCATCTAAGTCGTCGGACCCACAAACGATCGATAGGTACTAATCCCCACAATGACACACAAAGGATATGACCCACAAAGGATCGATAGGTAACTAACCCCCGCAATGACCGACAAAGGATCTGACCCACAATGGATTGATAGGTATCTAACCCCCGCAATGACCCACACATGATCGGACCCACAGAGGATCTGTAGGCGCTGGCCCACACAAGACCGCTAAGCGCTGACCCACACAGGATCAGACCCACATAGGATCGGTGGCACTGAACCACAAAGGATCACTGAGTGTTGTAGTCATCGTCGCCGAATCCACTAAGGATCTCTGCACAGTCGTCGTCGTCACAGTAGCAGTCGCAGCCAGCTCTAGGGTTCCCGCACACAGCAAGCTTGTTCGGGAGGGTCCGCTCCACGAGCCGAGAGGCTGATACATAAACTAACACATAGTCTAGATTTGATGTATCCAAAATTTCCGTATCATCAACAAGAACTCAACATCGCAGACGGTGCGTCAATCAGACGCCCGGTCTGAGAGTTATTGGCTTTTTCATCCCAGGGGCCCGGTTGGTTTTTAAGGCAAAACCAACCCGACTGTAATCCTCCTGCGTCCAAACCGCGGGAAGAGTATTCCAAAAGATCCGTCTCACCTAGAGGAATTCAACAAAGTCGACGGCATGTCAATCGGATGTTCGAAGCCCACGATATGAGTGTTTCCGCTCCGAGGGCCTGGTTGGTTTCGTGTACGAACCAACCCGGCCAAAGCCAAAGTACTCCGAAACCTTGAGTGTGATATACCTAAATGACTGTCTCGATCCAAGGATTGCATCGCCACTGACGGCGTGTCTTTTGGAGGCCCGTAGTTCATGTTATGAGCAAAAGACCGAAAAAGGTCCGGAAACGGGGGGTCTGGGCCTGGACAGACCCGGCCCGACCCCCTTGTGTCGGCCCGAACCGGTTCGACCCGACCCGGGTCTGGGTCCGACCCGGTTGGGCGCGACCCGGCCCGGCCTAGGTGACCCGGCCCGGCCTAGGCGCGACCCATCCGGTGGGTCGGCTCGGCTCGACTCGGCTCGGCCGAGCGGCCGAGCAAAGGAAGTCGCGGGGGGCGTGCTGCCCCCGCGTGAAGCGAAGCCGCGACCCTGTGTGGGGACGCTCGGTGTCACCGGACGCGGTCGGGCTGCTGCGTACCTGCCTTCGGTTCCATTTCCTTCTGCACTGTAGTTCACCCCGGGTCCCTTTCTTCACTGCGGAATCAACAAATCGTCTCTGCGTCACGTTTTGTCATCGTCTGCCGTTCCGCCCACCAAAAAACAAAGGGTTGTGGGTTCAGACTTGTTTGTTGGTCCGCACCAACCGCGTTAGCGGTTTGAAACAAGACCATGAATCCCAGAAAATGATAAACCACATCCCGCAATAATAATCTTGCCTTGGAGGAAACAATAATAGGTAAAAGAAATCATTTTCAAAATGACCCCTACCTCGTAGCTGTCGTCGGACGAGTGCGAGTACGTCATGGAATTGACCGTCGCGGTAGGAGGTGATCGTCACATCGCGGAAGGGCGTCGTGTCGTCGCGGAAGGGCGTCGCGTCGACGATATCTGAGGGTTAAAGAAACACACGGATTTAATTATAAAAATTAAATCCATAATGATGTTATAATCCACAAGGAATTAAAAGGTCCACAATCTCTTACCTCAACGGATGATCGAAGATTTGTCGCGGAAGGAGGGACGTCGTAAAAGAACGTCGCGGGAGAGGGATCATCGGCGTCGCGGTACGTGGCGTCGCATCGTCGATCTCCGAGGGCTCGGCGTTCTTCGTCGCCTTCCGCGTTCTTCGCGTTCTTCGCGTTCTTCACGTTCTTCGCGAAGGAGGATGAAGATCTCAAACCGTGGAGTCTTCTCCAAATCCTCCCAACGAGTAATCCTCAATAAGACAAGCGTTGGTATTATTTTATTAACATGCCAACAAAAAGTAAAACAAACTAAGTATCGTCCCATTAATTCATAGAATTAATTTCAACGAATAAATCGCCCAATTAATAGGAGTGTTTAAGAGTTTAAGGAAACGCCCCAGTTGACTTTAATTTAAGAGGGGGGTTGTGGGTGCGTTACTTAGGGGAAAAGAAACGGTGGGGCTCGTGCAGGACCCACCTCACAAATATCCTACCAAGAGGGTAGGATATTTTGGATTGCACCCTAACCGCATCAACTCAGCTTAAGAAGCTTTAAGTTTCTTTCAAATAGCTTTAAGTGAAATAAAAATAAAGTTGTTACACCACCTTATTTTATTTCTTAACATAATGCCCACAAATTTAAAACCACACCCGAGAAAACGCAACTTCGGAAGAGGCGTCTCTAAGAAATTACCGGCATTGTGATTCCATCGGTGCGCTCAGAATTCAATTCCGAGCACCGGTTCAAAAGTTAGAAAAACCCGCTCCTCCTTTCACTGAATGTACCCGAGCCAAACTTCGGAAAATGATTCCAGGCACATCGGGCCTCGGAATTAGGTCCCGTCTGAAACTGCGTTCTTGTAAAATTCCAAAGAAAATTAAGAAAAAAATTTCTTTGAAATTTACGGGTCTTTACAGTAGGAAACATAAAAAAATATTCAACATAATCTGGCACATTGGGTTATTTTTTTATTTCTCTTTTTGTTATTAAATCTCCAATTTATTCCTAATTCGTTATAATATTTCACAATACTTCTAAAAAGATTCCTATTAAAATAATGTAACATTAACACCTATGTGTGTGATAATATAAATATAAAATATGTGTTCTATGGATATGTAATTACTTCTTCTGGAACCTCATATAATTTAAACATTATCAATCATATGTGATTGACCACACTTCCAAACATCGTTCCACTATCTTATGTTGATATTATATAACTTCAATTATTTTTATGCTCCATCTACAGTGGGATAACTAATATATGGATCCATATGTATATTTGATAGATTATTATTGAATAGAAAAAAATATCTATAGATGTGTGTGTGTAATAATGATCAATGAACTCAAAACAAACTATGAGGCCAAATTTTATATCACCACTATTTGGTTGTATATCGGTAACAAGATACCCTATATGACTAAAACTATCTCATAGACTATTCTCCCTATCTCCCCATCTCATACTAGGATAATCCTATGTCACTTAGGAGAATATTAATCCTCTCATATAAATAACAATTAGGAGAAAACCCATTATCCTGTTATTCCCAATATCACCCCACATTAGAGATCATAGAAACAATGCATATGTGTCTATTAATATGTAATTCTCAATCAATTGTAGCAACCAATAGACAATATCCTACATTAACTAATGGTCATAAATCTACATTTCATTTTTTTCAGAAACAATGGAGGACTATAACCCCAAGGTTGTTATACACTTCCTATATCATATATAAAATTATCTATATAATAAATTCGTCAATACTAATATTCCATTATAATTAGCAAGGATAACTCCAGGAATAATCTAACCCATTAAGACACCATAGAGTCTAGAAATAGACTGAGTGTGCCACCCCAAACCCACCTCCAATAGTTTAGGTACTAGTGACCTGAAAAAATAGTTTTAGCACAAATGATAGGACTCAACCTAATGAAAACTTGTATATTTATATATATCTCCATATTAATATAAAATAACATTAATAGTAGTAAAACTAATTATCCATAACATATTACTCATGTGAACCATTATATGAATAAAAATTATACGACAAATATTATACCCATTAGTATTGGGAATTTACATAATCAAAAATATAATAATACCTTAAAATTGAAAATTAAAATTTTATATAACACAAGATTGAATAATGGTAAAAAAAAATAAAAGTAGACTCGTCCATAGGAATTATGTTCTGGCTCAACCAATACCAGTCCCAAAACATTATCCCTTATAATTTCTATCTTCTTCATAAACACAACACATGTGGGAATGAGTTATTTGAAATAGCTGGTACAATAAATTCCAGTATCATGCATAAAAAATAGTGAATAATGTGAAAAATAAAAGTTATTTCAAAAACTAAAAAAATATAAATATAATATAAAAAATAATTTTCCACTGGTTAAGATTAAATATATTATTCCAAAATCTTATCTACAGTGCTTATGTGCCCATGTAAATCTAGAGTTCCCAGAATACCATAAGACGGAAATAATCAAAACAACCAATTTACAAAAAGCCAAAAAATCTTCACAACCTCCCTAAAATCACAGTGGCGGCCCACATATTTCTATTATCTTCACATAAATTGAGGGGGATAAACCCCTTATAGAGTTCCCACACCACATATTGAGCTATGTTTAATGGTACATGGGTTACATACTCTATAACAAGAAGAATAATTCTTTTTTGTAAAGGTGAATTATTTTCCTCACAAGGTATATAGAGGACTGATTCCCTGATTTCAATGTGACTCTTAGGGTTACAAACATCAGGACTACTCCTATCATATCAAAAATAGTCTATTGTGTTCTAAAAAATTATAAAGATCATTAATTTCCCAATACTAAAAATATTTGTGTCCTTGTGTTACCTAAATATGAATCATCAATCCATATATCAAAACAACTAGGAATAGAATACTCATATTTTTAGTTATAACTATGGTGAAAGAAAAAAAAAAGTTTTTATAATTATAGTACATGACACAAAACACTCTATAAAAGGGGTTTAGGTCTCATAAAATATTCAATAATGTAGTATTGAAGTTCTTTCCTATGGGTTCTATCGATATGGTTCCAATATTTTGGTACATTGTGTGTTTTACCATAGGTTTATTGAAGAATATAATATTGTTGGAGATTAATTCCTAACATTGAAATACACAGAGTTTCCTTGGAACCATAGATTGTATTGGGATAATGAGTTAGCACTATGTGTACTTGGGTACACACAATTGATTATATTTTAATATATATTTTTTTCATTGAATATATTAATTTAATTATATTACTATCTCCATGAAACTCTAGGTGAAATATAGAAACTTTTAAATGTAGTTTGATTTCTAAAAAAAAATTATATTATTGTTATTTTTTATAAATCGTAGATCATTAACATTTTATATACGGGCACTCTAGTTTCTACCTCACTATATCCCAAGCTTGTTTTCATCCATGTTCCTTGGACATATCCACATCGATAATCACTAGAATCATCCCTGTAATGCCCATCATCAACTATTTAGGAAACGAAGATCCAAAATACCATGATCATTCCATAATCATTAATGGAAATTTAATGGATCCAATACAATGGTATTCATTACACTGAAAATCAGGGTAACTACCTAGTTTTATTACATAAACCACAAGGTTTATTAATTTTTTTTATACTCCCATTTTTTTTACTCATTTTATAATTCTAGGATAGCCATATCAATCTAGTTTCCTTGTAAAAGGCTAATAGTGAATGTGGAATATGGGAAGGAATAATATATATGAGGGGATGGGATTTGATACAATGTAACTATCATAGATACCTATATCGTTGATCCCATAATCAATCCAAATAGAAAATATTTATCAATCAAACCCAACAGACAATAAAATTATAAAACATGTGTAACCATATATATATATATGATTAACAAAATTAAGAAATGTATTATCAGTTGTAGAATAGAAATATTTCAAATTTTTGAATTCATAATAATCCAATGAAATAATTTTTCACTACATCTAAATAATGATTAATCATAAAAAATGAATGTTTAATTAAAACTATCAAACATTATGAATGTAATACATGAGAACAACCAAATATGATACGTTAAAAATATAAAAAATTAATATTGTTTAATTTTTATGATGATTTTGACATAATGGATTGATAAATTTGATAATGGTTTAAATAATAAATACACAATAATTTAGTGGCTAAAATATTAAGGAGTCCATCCCCATAAAACTAATATATATGTTCCAAGGACCTAGCATCCATCCATAATAACTAACAATGAATCCAGAATTATTCAATGAATCATAATGAATAGGGAAACTATTCTCTAGTTTCAATTTTTTTATTGATATCATATCTCTTTGGAAATAGATTAATTAAGTATTTTTAGAAAATAATCATTGTTATGTGGATTAAAATATGGGGTTTTAAACAATGTTCTCTTACTGGATTATACATTCCCCAAAACATTCGAGAACAATAAAACTATCCTCGAAAAAACTCCATGTTTTATATAGAATAAGAGTATTAAAACTACCATATAGATTTATATTATGGATATATTCATTTTTCATTCATATATGATTTAGAAATAATATAATTAATATTATATATATATTTGGTGATCCAAAATATTAATTATAAGAAATTTAGTCAGAAAACCACATAAAAAAATATATTTTTTTATATTCAATGGGGTGAAATGAAATATTTGGATCTTTACATTCTCCCCTACTCTAAGGAATTTTTTCCTAAATAGAACAATTTAATCATAAAGTTGTTGGTGCTGAGTTTTTATATAATTCACACAGTCCAATGAGAACTCGTTATGATTCTCAAATATCTATATCACACATACAATTAGAAAGCATACCAATGAATATTATTCCC
Source organism: Viscum album (assembly GCA_963277665.1). Classification (NCBI taxonomy): domain Eukaryota; kingdom Viridiplantae; phylum Streptophyta; class Magnoliopsida; order Santalales; family Viscaceae; genus Viscum; species Viscum album. The sequence goes on from OY728129.1 coordinate 1,637,178,243, forward strand.
CTACTGATCCTAATTAGATACTAGATATTATATAGTTTTGGTGTTTTCCTAAATATCCTCCTCAACCCTATCTATAATGTGATATGAATTGTAGATTTATTATTTTGATTATTACAGTGGGATGATTTTTTATACTTGGTAATTATATGGGGAAGATAATAGGCAAAAATCCACCTCAGATATCTTGTTTGGAATTTTAAATATAACAATGAGTCTCTACTTTATATAATTAATTTAACCAAAATTTTCATAAAATTTGATATGTTGTGACCTATAAGAATAAGGTTTCTTTACCCTTATACACTAAATGGTCTTCTTATTATGTATGTGAAGTAATTATCAAGACTCTAGGATATCCTCATACACACTTTGATCGCATGCACATTCACTTCAATCAACTACATGAAATCTCTCCCCATAAGTAATGAATTTACACTTTATAACTATATAATAATTGAACAAATGTTTTCCCAATATAAGAATTAAAAATAATCCATGTGGTAGTAGAGTGCTAACTATTTTTATATACAAACACACCAATAATAAATTATTAGACTTACTATTGTCAAAATTTTATGTGTAATCCAACACCATATCCTTGAAATCCTGATTGATTCTCTTTATTGAACAATATTCATTTATGTTGAATGTCAATCATAATCATAATTGGGTATAATATAACCCTTATAAACTCCCCCATAATAGGGATATGAATTCAGAATCAAAATTGGATATGATTATTCGTATCTTTTATGAAATAATTAGATTTAATATATTTACCAATGCCCCAAAATATCCATAGAAATACAGTATAGGATATGAAGGAAATTCCATGAGATGGATTTTCAATCAAAACCTACAAAGACAACATCATTTCCCTTCATCTATCACATAATTATAGTAACAAAATCTATCAATATTGAGTCTCACTTATACTATATAACGTCAAGGGGTTTTCTAGAATAAGAAAAACTATATATTAAACTATAATATTCTAATTTTTTAGGCAGAAATATATGAATTCACAACACTCCACTTCATTTGTGAACACCATAATATAAAATTAAGTAAACAATACATCTTTATCGTGCTATGATTTACCAATAATTGGTATGTTTGAATATCCCTCAATACCACTTCAAGAAACATCATTGAAACCAAGGCCCACCCCATGTAGGTGTTTATATTATTACTAGAATAAGAGTTGAATAATTTAGGAAGAATAAATAAAGGGAGAATTATCAATATAACATAAATAAACGTAATTTACCACTAAAGAATTAATAATTCTTTCTATGATTTATATAAGATCCAATCATTTTTTGTCTCATGTGGAGATAATTTTAAATGGATATATAGATCCCATTAAAGATCCACAATTCAATATCTCATCATTTTCAATTAAAAAGATATGGAAGTGTACCTTTAGGGATTCACGCCTTGTTTATAGGCCCTTATTTATTAGTATAACAAATGTTGACTCTCTATGTGGATTCAATAAATAATTGTGGGAACATTTCATTTTTTATTCTATTATATGTTCTCTCTAAGGTTTTTAATCTACTATACAGCTAGCAGTCTCATATTTCATGGGATACCAACTGTGTGTTGGGGAAATTGGTCTGTAGGTACTTTTTTAGGTGTTTTTATAATGTTACATGGATACTGACACATGTTAATCATCAGGGTGAACAACACATCACATCTATAGATAGTTTCTCCCCATTTGTTTAAACCCACATTATATAATAAAACTCTCTTAATATAAAAAAACCCTATTTTTGATCTTGTGGAAAGCGAGAGGTGGTTTTATTTGGTTTTCACAGGAGGGTTTGATGGAGGTGATGGGATTTGAAGATCAAACATGCTATGAGGTTTTCATGGATTCTGACGATCTTCGTGAAACCTAGATTTGATTTTTCAATTTTTCCGTCATGAATTTTTTATCTTACAGAATGTGGGTTGATGTGCTTGATTTGCGAAGGGGTTTTTTTCTCTTGTTTTTTTTCATTCTCTTTTAATGTAGGATATATGGTTCATGTCAGAGGCAATTCAATGTAGTGGAGGGTTTTTAGGTGTGGTGTTTTGGTGTTTATATTTCCTCATGGATTTCTTCAGTCTGGTTGCTGTTGGTTTTGATTTCTATACAATAAAAATAGATATCTGTTTTTTGCTGATGTTTGATGCTGAAATTAAGAGTTATAGGCGGTGGAGCTATATCTTGGAACTAGAGGTTCTATATTCTTCTAGTATTGTTCAGAGTGCGGAAATTCATGCATTTTTTATTTTCGGGGTGATCCAGATTTATAGTGGAATTGAAGGATTTTAGACCGGAATTGAATTCCTACTATAACTGTGGGATATGCTGTTTAGTGGATTACCTCATGATGATGGTGCATCAAATGTATGGGGTATAAAATAGTTGAGAATTATTTTCCTTTGTAACATTTGATGGTTTGGTTTTAGGGATGATGGTTTGGTCCAGACATTCTACAGAAAGTTCACCAAATGTGGATTCAGAGCCGGTAGTTTTCACTATGCACCACTTTTCAGATTCAGATGATTGAGATGGTATAGCCAAACCATCGGTACTAGGCCCATTCATTTTTTACATGGGATGCTAACTGAGTACTCCGGCATTGATGGAGGCCTTCCATAATTATATTTTCTCTGGGAGGGTCATTTCTGTAGTTTTTCCTTGGGACTGAGTCATTTAATGTATTTATTTCTTTGAAGCCATGTGATGTTTCCCACATTATCCTTAAAATGGGGCTTATACAAAAAATAAAAATTGATACCTTTAGGTCGTTCAGTCAGTTGTATACACCATATCATGGGTAAACGGTCCAGGGTAAAAGAGACCAATTGAAGTGTCTACGATAAATAAATTAATCCACAGGAGAAAATTCTATCATTTTTTTAATTTTAGATTTTCAATCCCCATCCTTAGTTCATATTCACTCATACTTATTTTTATATTAAATCTTTCTTCTAAATGAAATAATTTGGAGTACTTTTATTATTTGAGAAACATTTTTTCCACACTTCAGTCATCCCTGTGAATGTTGAAGTTTATTACCAAAAAAATAGTTTAAAAGGATTTCAACAAATCATATGATCAATAGTGCCCTCAAAAGAGGACATCATTAGTGAAAATTTGGCTGAAACATCACACAGAGTACCCACCCTGTACATCCATTTGGTGGTCATGGCCTCATAAAGAACATGGATGTTTTATGTATTGATGTTAATCATTCGGTTTCCGTTGTTATATAGTATGCACATCTAGGTGGGTACTAACATATCCTCATGGGGTGTATATAATTCAAGGATAGGTGACCCCTTAATATATGGTCCACCATACTAAATTATTACTAGATATTTACACCTATGTATTATAGCCCTATAAATAATTTTTCCCCTTAGTATTATTTTCTTTATCCAAAAACCAACTCAGAGGTTGGGTTGAGGACTATGAACTATAAACAGAACATGGTTCCAAGAATGAATTGATATGGGAATACAATGCATAATATAGAAGACCATATCTCATGGATTATCTGTAATCTTTATCCATCTTGGAAGTCATATGGATATCCCATGCATATAATAACATGAATACAATCCATATTACATAATTTCTAAATTTGTTGAGCATATATATGAATAAGTTCCACCTAGACCAATTATAGGTGGAATTCAATGTGTCATATGTACATCTAGTGTTTATAGTTCTAATAATTATGACCATCCATGATAAGTGTATTATACCAATGGTCACCTAGGGAGATCATGAAAGGATTCCTTAATTACAATATTAATTATTATGAAAATAAATTAGTTATTTTGAAAGACAACCCTACGCATAAACAATAATAATATTTGAATTATAGATAATGGGTTTCCTTGTCCAGTAATAGAAATTTATGAACTCAAAATGCCAAATAGGATACCACTATATGTGAAATAGGGGATCTCTATGTATGTACTATAATATTTTGAGTGCGTCCATTATGTGGAGTGGGAATATTATTTCAACCATTATATATCTCTAAATAATATCCCTACTATATTTTTATTGATTTTTATAAAGGGATATGATCTCTAAGTCGATATCACACACAATACCTTATATTTGAGTACCTTTGTAGTGGAAATCTAACTTGAGGATGGGAACCACTAAGTTTATTAGTACTACTAATAGAAACATTGTATCAATCTTTATATAACAATTATAATGTAGTGGCCTCATTTTGTATCATTGGGATTTTCAAGGTATTATCCAGATGAATAACTATACAATTTATTGCATAAAAGATCCGTACCAATGTTGAGATCCCAGGATTCTATTCTATGTTATTCATTAAATCTATATCGGGCAATAAACCACTTTCTCTAAATTTAGGTAAATCTTTAGAAGTATTATTTCTAAATTCAGAATATATATTTCATTAATAAATAATCACTCCCACTAATTTTATCAGGAAAGATCGTACTGGTTCAAAAGATGTGATGTCATAAAAACAAGTAATAAGGGATTACGTTCTTGATGCTCAAATTGAATTCAACATTATCTAAGAAGACTAATCACCATATAAGAATTAATATTAAAATTGGTGATTCTAGAAGTATTTTTTAACATCAAGTATGTAAATTAATGGGGGGTCAAAATATGATGGGGTGACACAACTATGGGTTTTGATATCCCAAGAATATTCGCCAGCCTATATTAAACATACTTCCTCAATTGATTTCATTAGGATGAACAAATATTATAACCAAACTAATAAATCCGGACATTTCAATGGAATTATAGTTACAAATATACATATTATTATGAAATAATCAACTATAAATATAGGTAATAAGATCACCATAAAGCACCATTGAAACGTGAATATCGACAAAGCATCAGGTACTTTAGATCAACCCAACATAGAGGCTCCATGATAACAACATATAAGAGAGTCTTCAAATAAAAACCCTTATATTAGGCCATCTCATAATTACATATAACAATGTAAATATTTAATTATATTACATTCCATTAATATTTCAGTTTTAAACTTTTATTGATAAATGGGGAAAACTAAATGGAATCCCCAATTTATTTTGAAACTAATAAACATTTTTACCAATAAATAGGATACTAGTTAATACATAACAATTATTAAACTAATCCCAAAATTTATCTACACTAGATAAACCTCAAGATGTTTTTTATTTATTTCATTCCAAAAAAACCTATGGAAATGAAATGAAATGAAAAGGGTGAGCACATATTCATAGTCAAGACAAACATAAGCGATAAAAATCAATGACCGTAAGTGATCCTTGGATATACATATGAGAATAAAGAGGATACATTATACATTTATACCCAAAAAAGAATAGATCATATATAATTGTCTATGTCATGGAATTACAAAAGAATATTTGATGGAATTTATGCATTTTCAATTAGTGAAAAAAATAAAAAAACATGGTTTGAGGATAAAAAATAATCATAAATAATGTGAGAATAATATAAATTTTCATAATATCACAGAAAAGTTGAATAAAACTATAATTCATTGTGTCTTAAAATTATAGGAAATATAACAATGTGTCAAAATAATAAGAATATAAATATTTATGGGAAAAATCACCGTCCACATGCCTTTATGAACAAACACATTATTTCCATGCAATAAAATCTGAGAAAAATAATTATTCCCATGCTTTGTGAACAAACACATTACATAAATGCCTTACTATCTAAGGATATAGAAAACCATACCAATTAATTGGTGGGTGATATAGGACCTCACACATCATCATCCATACAAGTGTATGCCATATAAAAATAATTTATCTATATGTCATAGAACCCCAAGAAAAATAAAATTCCTTTTATATCGCATTAAAATAAATTAATATAATAAAAACATCCATAATTATACTAATTATCATAATAAACCTTTTTAATAGATATTGATATCCATTAGTACTGAATAAAATTCTAGGTAGACACCATTTAATGAAGTATATGGTATTTACAATGTATTGATAAATGATATATTGTTAATTAATAATTTCCAAAATCAATAAATGTATAACCTAATGGTTAATAACATTAAATAAAAGTATTGGAAAATAGATAATTCAAAATGAAAATTAATTTGAATAAAGTATTTTTATATTCATAGAGGTTTTTTGGGACGTACAGTGGTATTGGTAGATAAATCCTATAAAATAAATGACTACTTCCAAATTCATCTAGAAAAAATTTGGTTTTTTACATTTGAAGAATATCCTATATCTAGTATAGAATATTTCAAAAGATGTTGACATAGGTTAACAAAACTTTGTTTGAACAATAAAAAACATGTTTTGAAACACTAAACATCATTAACATTTTAGTGATATTTATTTAATAAAAATAAATATTTTAATTAAAAAATGGAAGACATGAATTTTTCTGAATCCCTAAAACTGTAGATATGAATTTTTTTTCCAAGGTTTTCAAGGGGTAATATCACCATGCATGTAAATGTTCACTATTATGCATTGTTTTTCAAATTTCCATCATTCCAAAGCCTTGTGGATTTCATATCTTTGATCATTTTTTATGCACATTGATCGAAATGGGATAATGTGATGTCTGTTCCTCCATCTATAGATTCCTCCTTAGAACAAGTTGCCTAATATGTGTCTCCATCCAAGAGTTATGTTTTCTAATAGTAAATCATTATTGGGGTCATACATTTTTGGGCACTTGTAAATTAAACTACTTATGTATGTACATTCTAGTGGGTCTTGACGTTGCATCAATCATCAGTGCTGAGAGTAGTCACATTGGGCATCATTGGTGTGTCTAGGCGTAAGGAACATTGGTCACTTGTATTCTTACACATAAGAGGGAATCACATTGAGGCATCTTGGGTGTGGAACCCAATGAATCCCCTGTAGATCATGTTGTATCTAAAGACCAATTTGTATATCTTCTATGGCATTCACATCAAGAATCCTAGGTTTACCATTTGTTAGATAATTTTGAGGGGCCATATCTTCCATGGATTTCACGTAGGAATCCTATGATGGTAATTTGTTATATGTTTCAAGTCACATGTTTATCATCATGTGGTGACCTACTTGATTGATCATAGCACCTCATGTAGGAGGATCAAGGAGGTTAGTTTCTTTGAGGGAAAATGTAATACCTATAATTTACAAATGGAAATATTATAACATAATATGGAGGATGATTTGGGAGGTTTTCCCACAAAGTGATGATGTCACATAAGAATGGTTGATTAGAGAACCCATGGAGGTGGATAATGAAGGTTCATCGCATGGAGGGAGCACCATGGATTATAAATTAGTAATGATTTAACCCCAAATATGCATCCTATGTACCAATTTTGGATGAAATTTATGAAACCGCACATGGTTTTAAGATAGAATTTATGGTTATGTAACATTATTGCACTATGATGTTTTACTACATGTGGTGAGGATGCTCATGTCAGGAATGGATATTCTATTACTTGTGGTGTGAGGTAGTATCTTACCAGGGATGTGAACCAAATGAATCTAAAATGCATGTAGATGTTAGGTTGGAACCTCCAGGAGGATTCCTATATATCCCAATTAATTTGGAATCAAATCCCATGTAGTTTTGAATGAATATGTTATTATACCTATGGGGGAGGCCCATATAAGTGAATCATTTGGTTGGGTACTATGCATACACGTGCCCCATGTGAATGGAGGTTGGGGATTATATTTAGGATGATGAAAATATGAATAAAGGTGGATGTTAGGTCACTACTAACCCATAAGACCACATTAGATGTGCTTGGTGTGAGAAACAGGTGGAAATAGTAGGCATGATGCTTGTGTCCTAAAATATTCATAAATGAGAGATGATGTGGGGATTACACATTGAAGATACCCATCTTGGATTTCATTCCATGTGAAAAGGATCTCAATACATGTGATTTATATATATAGTATCATGTACTTGTGACATAGGGTGTGTGGGGCTTGCGCATTAAAGCGGCCCTCTATGGGTTTCTTATAAGGTGGAGGAGGAGGAGGTTCCATCCCATGATGAACATTCATGGTTGATTATGTGGGCATTACATGGTGTAAAAATATAGTTTTATGTCATTCGATGATGATTTTTCATTTGGTTTATTGTCAGTTTACAAGGATGAAGTACTACAAAGTATTAATTCATGCAACTCAGACGTAGGGACACATTAATTACCCCTTTGAACTGACATGGATCTAGATTATGAACCTATAATAGTGTAAATGATTTATAAATTCTAGTTTATGATGATTATGATTAGTGTTCAATCAATAGGTCAATGTTAGATTCCCATTTATTAGAAGATACCATCGATATAGTACCCATTCTTAGAATTAGGTGTTATGGAGGCATGTGGGTCATTAGCTAGGGGACTAAAATGTTTGTGTGAATGAATTTGGAGGGTTTCATGCAAAAATAGTATGACTAATGTGTTCTAGAACACTGGTAGGGCATTATAGAGAATGGGGATGAAGTTCATTAGATTATATGTATTGCACTTGGATTCAGGTTGTGTGCAAGATGGATACTAGAACACAATATACTTGTGAAGAAAAAGGATAAGTGAGGATTACTCAACTATGGTCCCAGATAGTGGTGTACCTAAAGAAAACCTATCCTAAAATGTTCTAATCATTGAAGGTTACATGTTTTCATGATGTCGTGGAAGATGAGTCTTATGCACAATAGAGTGACTCTTTGACTTCAAGATGATCACCTTAAATGAAGGTGGTGGAGGATTTTATATATTCCTGATATCTTCAGTGATGGTAATATAATAATATAATCGTGAAAAAGATCTTTTATACATTATCATCTGTTGTCAATATGGTCACCCATATGATACATCGTTTTGACATTACCTAGGGTGTGAAACTGTTTGTGCACAGATTGGGTACCTTTAGCACAACACTAATATCATGGGCATAGTTTCCTTTAATGTTCAAGATGAATTTAGTGATGAAATGAAAAATATCATTGCCTTTGTTGCAGAAAAATTGTTTGCATGGATTTTGATCATACAATCATTGGATGAAACCTGTAACAGCCACCCTTCTTGTTCTTGGAGTGTTACCTCGAGTTAGTTGATGGATACAGTTTTGAAATTGTTAGCAATGTGTCTCTTTAACTAGAATTTATGTGCCAAAAAATAAAACATCATAATCTAATATAAAAGGGAACTAGAAGGATGGGTTCTAAGGGAAATGGTGAAGAGTGGGATTTTTTCCCATAGGGGCATGGAAAATTCATAGTCTGGTGTGAAATAGGTCTTATTCATGTGAAAAATCCATATTCCATGCATATAACTAGGGTTGGGAGATATATTGAACTTTATACATTCCACTCGATAGGTTTATTTTCTCTTGTTCGTGTAAGTTTCCCTTTTTCTTGAAAACCGAATCTTCTGCTGCTTCTTTCATGAAGAATATTTCTTTCAATAATCTACCTTTACCAAAAAAAATTATCTTATGCTCTTATTCCTATATATGTGTGCACCTCCTTTTCATGGGTGAAAAAACATTGCACTTACATATACATTCCTAGAATTCAAAAAAAAATTTCAAAATTGCTGACCATGAATACCCTAGAGAGATTAAATTTGTTGTTTCAACTCGAAGAGATGAAATGACCAAGACTATTTAAGTCAAATAATACAAGAGAGTTTTATCTAATAATCAGATATTGGTATCCATGATGAAGGATGAATAAAAAAGAAAACCACTAAGAGACTATCTACTACTATGGAATATCATATTATTGGATGATATCATTATCCCATCATTTGGGGTTGACAAACTGTGATCATGCTTCCCATGATAAGATAATCTCAGTCACCGAAAAATCATTGTTCATATCCATCCAAGTAGGTATCTCATAGATATTTCCGTAAATGGGATGAATGGGTAGACTATGATTGTAATGGGGGAGAAGCTTGAGGCAGAGGAATTCCCTACCCATTATGCAACCATATACTTGAGTAGCATTATGGAAAACATGTTGGGTTGGTCAAATGATTGGGACATGAGGATTGGTGGAAACATTACAATTGAGTGGGAAAACACATACTAGGTATGAAAAACATTTCTAGGGAATGAGTCAATGATGTGAAACATCAGAATATTTAAGGTGGATTGAATGTCACAGTATCACTTTTATCATTAGCAAGATCGGGTGCACCAGCTCCTCAGCTGATGGTCCCTAGATACAAACCAATTTTTTCTCCCTCACAAGGAACTGAGTGTCAGCATGTGGGGTATCCAATGCATCAATGGTAATCAAAATATATGTATTCCAATATGCTGGGATTATTTATTCATTGAATTTCTAGAAATATATAAAAGATTCTACTTTCATTGCGCAACATCTCTTGGAGGTGATGATATAGAATCTAGGTCATGCTCCCATCTCAACAGAGGGATATTCACATCCTGGAATTGTTCAAATTGTTTTTGAAGGACCTGAATTTGAGGAATTCAGGTTGAGGAATGGTTTTACCTACATTATATTAGAGGATAATATTTGTAACATATCGGTTGATTATGGATGAAGGGGTGTTTCAGAAATGGGGGTATAATAAGGTAAGAGGTTTGGGTCATCTGGTATGCTACACTACATTTCATTCCACATTCATGAGTGGTTTTAGGATTCTAGATAGGGACACATGTATAAGAATTCACTATGCCATGCTGATGATGGTGTTGATTGTATTCGCTGACATATTTGTCATCTTGGGGATAACTATGGTGACTTGGATCTATATTCTACAAAGATACGTTGTGAGGGGAAGCGTGCTGAGAAGGATCTGCAGATCATTCCAGTTCTTATATGGTGGGATCACATCACACTAGTGTTATGATTTCTTGAATTCCATCATCCCTCCAAAATTCAGCCTATGGTTATCCCTGTTAAATATTGATGGGGTATGGATGGTTTCTCTTAACAATGTAGGGATTTAATTCAGATCGAAAAGAACATGAACCAAAAACACTAATCCCTTTTAGAATCTATTTGGTCGAATGGTGGACATCCTAGAAGTCTCATTGAAACATGGGGATAACATATTGAGTTTTAGATGTTGAGTTATGGTGTAGAGGATTGATTTTCATGTCTTTTTTGATTCGTACACACCATCCCACTTTTCCAGGCTATATGGGTTTCATCAGGGAGTGACACATAGTGTGTATATAGAGGCATGTGAGGAAAATATTCCATGTTGAATTTGTTAGCTATGGTGCATGATAGTTAACAATGACTCTATAGAAAAAGTAAGTTTCCTACAACAGAAGTCAAAGATGGAATGTCAATGGAATATGCTACGAACTGGAAAGCACCATAATTGGAGGAAATATTTCAGAAACATATTCATGTACTGAAAAAGAAATCAAGGAGTTAGAGAAACAATGAAGTGGGTATTCTACCCTCCTGAATGGTGATCAATTCATTGAGGGTAGCTCATGCAGGAACTGCAATAGGGATATCACATGAGAAAGATGTACCCCTGCCTCCTAGTGGGTAATGCTCTCAGAAGGGATCTTAGAGATATCAATGAAGACAGTTTGGAAGATGATTATGTACCCACTAAATCCATATACTCATTCCATCTTTCCCTCACTCTGGATAGCTCTATAGACCCTTGAAATATCAACATCGAGCGAAGACCAGTGGTGAAATATTAACTGCGATGTGATCCAGATATCAAAAGTTGAGCGCAATCAGATCCTGGACCCGATGAGCTTCCACTATTTAGAGTTATATCTGATTGTAATAGATTTATTAATGTTCCATTGGGGGTAGTATTAACATCCATACATAGTACTATGAGTTAATTCAATCGATGATTTGTCTTAGGGGTGAGTCACCGCCTATTCTAATTTCCTCATTGGGATAGGAATCAACAAAAAAGGAATCATAGAAAATTGATTATGAGGATTCCCAAAGCATAAAAACTCATCAAGGGGGTACCCATGTGAGTGGTGAGATCATCTCCTCAGAATATGACTTGGATGATTTTCTCTAAGTAATCCGTAACATACATGCCTCATTTTTTCAATTCCCATTCATAATCTATAATCTCTAACAAAAATATTTCCAACACATGTGAATATTGATAATGGGATGGGGGGTCCTACTGAAGGAGGTGAAAGAGCACTAATGGGTGAGGATGAGCATGCTATAGAGCATTTTCACTAGGACATGGATAGTGGTGGGATAGAAAAGGATTTCATGGTGACAATTGTGAAACCACATTTCCTCCTTGGTATCTATTGATGGTTTTATCCTAGTGTCCTGATTACAGATCCCATTGTTGGTGAGGTGGTGCTCCAGGATGGCTTAACATCAAAATTTCTCCACCTCAACATAAGATCATATATTTAGTCATTCATTCATCGTCGTATTTGAATAAAGCTATATGCCAATGTGTCTTCATGTATCTTAAAAATCCTAATCAACCAATGGAACTAGAAATGGTTCATGTCATTGAAATAAAAACAAGTGTTGAAGGGTATGATATGGTAGAAACCCTTGCTCTGACTTAGGAACACAACCTTTCAACACTCAACTCATGTAAGTACATTGTTATCAGAGAGACATAATTTTCATTGAATTATCAAGTTGAATAACACATTTCCTTGATAAATTATTCTTCACAGATTTTTCACCTAGTAATTATATGAGGTTGGAATATCGATTGGACTATTTTTAATTGTTGTTTCAGTTCATGAGTAGTTGGTCATCTGAGTTGATCTCACGTTGGTTGGGAAATAACAGATTCAAGGATCTATAAGTAAAGACACTAGTGGGTGGAAATCAAGTAACAAGGGAGATAATATGTTGATTATGGTCAAACTCATGATTTAGATCCCACTCTATTTGAGAGGATTTCATAGGAGGATCATACTGTTGACCATCTCAGTGATTTTCAGGAAAACGAGCTTTCGCCACCTGAATATATGGAAGACTCTGAACCAGATGTGGAAGAAAAGAATAATATAATCTATTGTAGGAAAGAGAATTTAATTTAGTGATTCATTAACTAGAATCTTAAACCACAACTAATGGGTCATATATGGTCTTTTTCCATTGGATGCACAATCTTTGTGCTGGAGGGATGGATGCTCATGGTTTTCACAAGAAAAAATGTGATATTTTTGTCCAGTGGGTGTATGGAGGAAGTGAGAATGTTGACATTTTTTGGAATCCAATGATGTATAACAACATTTCCATGTTAAAAATTGTCAACCAAGAAATCAATAATCTAAAATAACAATTGAACATCCCCGCAACATTCCTCATCACCCAATCTAATATCATCCACCAAATAAGGGCTTAGTTGGAGGATGGAAGGAGGAAGATGAATCAGGAAACATAATGTATTTCCAATATCATGGATGATTAGAGAAAGAACATATCAGATTGTAGGAGATTCATCTTCTGGTATATTTGGAATAAATGGAGCTCAAGAGGTGGTAGTACACCTTGGAGGCCACATGGGATAGGCTAGTGGGTCTACAACAATAAATTGATGTGGAGGAGCCATTGGGGCCATTTTATTAAGACTCTAGGGAGTTTAAAACATGTGTATAACCATAAATAATTACATTTTTTACTTTTTTTATAGTTGGAATTTTTCTGCATGCAAGAACCCATTTATTTTTCTTCTTTAATTATCACCTTGATCATTTTTGTTGGATAACCAATGTCCATTCCCTATGATCATGTGATTCATGTTCGATTTGAGAAATAAGGGATCAACATATGATTAAATATTTGTTTGATAGTATTATATAATCTTAGAACAGTTGGGATATGTTATTTTTGACTTACCACTGAGTGTGATCGGGATGAAAGAAGTTATGGCAGTAGAATATGGCTCTTGAAAAAACTAAGTTTTTTTGAACATATGGTAGTGCATGAATGGTATATAACCATGGTTGTTAAAATAAATTAAATTTAAGGGAAATGGGAATTTTGAGTCAACGTTTCCAAACTATGGAATTAAATAAGTGTGTCAAGGAGATAGATGATAATTACTCACCTTGATCGAAACAAAACATACATACCGTTAGCCTAGATTTGGGGTAATCAAATGGGGATCGATTGCTGATCATGTTCAAAACACAAAAACTATATTATAATTTTGTCCAAATCACTCTAGGAAAATGGCCCAATATGGTAGATGGGACAATAATTCCATGAGTCTATTCCATTATGGTATCCCTTAAAACATGGAGGATGATAAGGATCTTACTAAGGGTCTCATGAAGCATGGAACTAGAGTGATGTTATGTTAAAATGGCTTCCAAAGATAGTAGGAATTATTCCACGGTGGATTAGATAACATTGGTGTAAGTGTATTGGTCTGAAGAATGTTCAATCACATCTTCGAGGGCAGAAACATCTTGGATACCAATCGCTAAAAATTGTGAATGATGTATTAATTGACAGACATCTGGGGATATGACCTCTCAGGTGAGGACTGAAAATGTCTATTAGTTTAATTTAATGAAACTAATGATGATAATATTTAATTTTATCATCGTATGGTAAGGATGTTTCATTTTATTTTTTTAACATCAGCTGATCAGGATGCGAGCAATAGTTCAACGTCATGTGATCGGGGTGTTTCACATAGTATAAGGATATTCATTCTGGACTGTATAAATGTTTACTCTAATTTTACTCGTGGGGAATTAAAAAAATAAAATACATTTAAAAGAATAAAAATAATATTCATTCATATTGCACAATTATTGTGGAGGAAATAGTACATATTTTGAGGTAACTTATCTTGGAATAAGAAAAATAGTTTATTGTAATGGAACATAGACTATAGTGGATGTAAATATTTTATGTTCATAATGATCAGGCTATGGTTTGATACAAATGGATATGATTATCATGGAGTCTTGGAAAAACTAATGTGAATGAGGTCAAAGGAGGCCCGGTGCCACATGAAACATCCCTATGATGATTCACTCATTGTTTAATGTTGTAATTATTAGTCATAAACACTTAGTTTAATGTCATAGAGATTGAAAAAATGGATTCTTTGTAAAGCATGATCACATTGGTACACAACCTACTAGAACTCATAATCCCACATGATTCATGCTTACTATGGGAAATATGGAATGGTATGGGGTCTTCTTGACATGCGGAAGTGTACTTCAGGTGGGAGGACATCCTAGGTTGACAATTTCCCACCGATACCGGACTACTTACATGATGCATGAAAATTCACAAAGAGGTAGAACTATGGGTGATGGGACTCTCCCATTAAAAATAGTTGTAAAAGAGATAAATTCATACTTTCAAGACCTGAATAAAGGTGTGATTGGTTATTAGGGATAGATTGTCTACCATGTTCAATGCATAGGGACGACAACCACACCAGTCAAGAATTGGGTATCCAAATACAGGATCAACTGTTGACCATGTTTGAGACACAAGATTTTCATTTTTCCAGCATAGATCCATAAGTTCATTCTCCGAAAATGGAATATATGTTCAAATTATATGAGACCATCACTAATAGGGTGTCTCTATGTATTTAAAAAATGATGTAACTCCAAAACAAAAATGTCTTGAGGTGTTGAATGGGTTTTATTGGAAGGTGATATTCAAATCTGGGTTTCAATTGTAGTATAATGTCATATATCATGGACCATGGAAACTAGTTTCATTTCTTATGGCTTGGACTAAGTGTTATCGATTTAATGTAATAAATTTTGGACCATAAGGAGCATCTGTAAAACGGATATGTGTAGCATGGAAGAGTGATAACATGACATCAATGAGGACTGAGGTGGCCCAATACCAAACCATGCATTCAGGAGAACAATTCTACATAGTTTAGATTTCTTATGCTTTTACGTGGAGTAGCTATTAGTTTAAGGTCAAAATATCAGACCAAGATGGGGCCAATGGTCTAATGAGATTGATATGTTTTTGGTTGGACCCATATATAAGAATTCCATGCATCTTTACGTATTCCATAATGATGGCAATCAAGCTTCACATAGCTCTATAATATGACACATATAGTTTAAGGTCATATGGATTAAAACATGGTGAAAAGTTCTTAGTCACGCCATTTGGACAATGGATAAGGTATTTTTTCCAAGGGTATATTTATATGGAATAAAATAGGTAAAACATGATGTTAATTAGGATGACATGGTTTATGCATCACATACACACCATAAGATGAACTGTATATAGTTTTGGGTTGTAACACATGGATTCTAACTAAGGTCACGTGGCCTAAGTGGTAATCGGTTTATGGATATCCTCTTACATGATGAGTTTTAAAATCACTACATATTCCCTAAGGATGGGAATCAATAAATGTATAGTTCTAAAACTTGGAATAATAAGAGAGAAATGATTGTAGGGGTGATCCTATCTTAAAATGGAATTTGAGGTGTCTCGTGTTTATCGAGAGGCATCCCATGATTAAAGCCTAGGATATAAATCATCTCTTATTTGGTGGAATCTTGGTTTTGTATGGGATGGAATTGCAGTTTAACGTCATGAATAAAGGATGCTAGGATTTTCATTTTAATGTTGTACAACTCATAATATAGGGGAATTCAAGGGTGATCATGTGGTGTGAGTGTTAAAACTCAGCATGAATGATCCATGCTGGATCTTCACCATGTGTAGTGATCCAAATACTAGTCTCACATGCAATAATTTCATATATGATGGACAAACTAGGAGATCAATTTAAATGAATGACATATAGAATGGAAATATCAATTTCTAGGGCATCTGAATGGCATGGGAGAGCCATAAACTATCATGACATACCACATACGTACCTAAAAATGGATTATGTATAGTTTCAAGTAACCATTCATGGACTGTGATTGAGTCCAATGGATATAATGGATGATGAAATTTCAGCCGGGCCCAAAGAAAATATGTTTGGGTGTCACTACATATCTCATAATAATGGGAATCTGTCAAAACATAGTTCTGAAAAATAGCATGGTGATAGGCCAACACTAGTAGGGGGATATCCTCTCTAATGACAGAACTAAGATATCCCATGCTCAATTTAGGGGGTTGGAAACTTCTTTTATTAATAGTAATCTTTATTTTTATGTGGTAGAATTGTATTTAACGTTGTGTGTTAAGAATGTTTTCTCATAATTTTTTGTCATCGAGTTCAAACAATAAATGTGGAGTGTCCCAAATGGGTATGTGTAGTGTGTTGTAATGAGAAACCCAATATGAATGAGGACTATAGATGCCCAAAACTACATAATGCATTCCAAAGGAGGCTTGCATGGAGGTTTAAATCATATGACTTGGACTATGAGAACATAGTTTAAGGTCATAGAGTTTCAACATATTATGGGAGTATCTCTAACAAAAGGGATATGCATGGAACCAAAAATGCATCCCAATGTGATTGAGGACCATGGAGGCTAATCCCACACAACACATTCCTAGGGACACTCACATACATTTTAATTTCATGATTATGGGACATCAAATCCTAGTTTAAGTTCATGGTGTCAAAACCTAGGGAAGGTTGCTTCCCAAAATTGGTATATGTTGTGGAAGAAGAATAACACCTGATGTGAATGTGTTTTTAATAGGCTCAGTGCCATACCAAGCTCTCCAATGAATTCTAGCATACAATTCAATTTTTTGAAACGTGAACTATGATTATATGTTTATCTTCCTTTAAGTAATACTTATTTTCTAGATGATTGAGGCCATCTTGCATTAACCATATACTCTTAGATTCAAGAGATATATTTTGGATTGAGATCCAAGATTAATGACCCATTATTGGCATGCAGACATGTATTTTTATCATAATACCATAAGGATGAAAGGTTTTGCATAGTTTAACGTCTTGCAACTAGAATTCATGTTCTATACAGAATATCTTCATGGAGATAGGACATCAGTTGTGACATAGTTTAACATCATTCTACTAGGGTGATTGTGAAATAAAGTTTATAATCATGTGGCTAGAATGATAATGGATCCTAGGTGAAGTACAAATTGAGAAACATGTCATTTTTAGGAGGATTAATTTTCATTCCTTCCATGGTGATCAGTGTGTATGAGCTAACAGAATATACCTTATGAATGATGTAGGGTACTTCTGACATTGGCTCCAAAATTGGAAGCCACATTACAGGTATCATGGGTGTTCTCAAATCTAACATTGTTTCAAATTTTAAGAAATAGTGGATCATAAAAATTCGTCTTTAACAGTCCTTTTATCTTGTTCTAGTGCCTCTCCATATTATGCAAGGCCTGAATCTTGTTCTCTTCGACGACTTCTAGATCATCTATATAAACATATTTTATTCATTCTGGGATATGGAGTTCATATAATGATTTTAGGAGTTATGGTAAATAAAAAAATTGGATGGAATGTTTCTATTCTATACACAATGGAATATTGTGTGACCTATGAGGCAATCTGAGTCATCTTCTGATAATCCTTAAGGGCATTGGGGAGATTTTCCGAACAAATCTTCTTGTTTTTCCTACCAGCTTTTATATAGTATCAAATTTGGTTTTTCATAGTTCCTAAATCTATAATATTTATTCATGGTAGTGAAAATTATGTTAGACTAGATACTATACTTTATGTACAAATATTTAATCTTAGAAACATATAAGTATATACCATTATCTCTATGTATGGCGTAAGAACCCCAGAATTAGTCAATGATGTGGGAGGTCATGAATTCATTCCTAGATTGGGAATTGAATTCCTTAAATGGAATATATTCTATACACTTCTAGAATAAATCCATCCGGGTCTGAATGAACCTTCATGGATTAGTTCTTTCTAGGGCATAGGCCCCCACATCATTGAGTGCCTAGATTAAAAATGGATAAAAATACATTGTTATTTGAAGGTATTGGTGGTTGATTCAACATTTTGGTAGTGATATAACATGTATTAATCTTTTTAATAAACACAACGCAGTCATGGACTGTTAGGGGTAATTAGTATCCATGACTCTGAATCATGTTGAAGAGCCTCAAAACTACCGGATAAGGAACAACAAATTTTTGATGAACTTAATACATAACCTTGGGAATATAATATCCTTTAAATAAATGTAAGACAATTCCCTAAAACCCACATATATAGAGTGTGTAATCGATATTAGGCCCAATCTTGAATGTGAAATATGATATGTTCCGATGTATTATCTCATGTTCGACAAGATCTAGTGGGAGGATGTCGTGTTGGTGATAATTAATGAAATGAGTTATCTAATTGGAGGTTCATTCTATTGTGGGGGGATCTGGTGGACCTGATGTGGAATCACCAAAGGCAAATGGGTTCACCTGCTAGCTATTATCATTATATGAGAAGACATGAGTGATGAACCTCTGATGTGCCACATGAATGAACATGTCACATTTGTTGGGCTCTAAAAGGGAAGAGTCTAGACTTCGTATGATGTCATACCAACAATTATATGATCCGGGAACATGATTCATCTCTATCTAAGAAGGGAACTAGACCATAAGCTGGTGGGTGTGCTCTAGTAATGGCATGAGCTCTAGATTCTGTATGATGTAATAACCAGTTATCAACTCAATGAATAAAAAAGAGTCTCCCTTCACATTAAAGAGAGATGCATCATTATCGAGGTCTATATCGAGACCACTAATGAAAGCCTAAAACTCTCCCAAAATTTTGGTTCATCCTTCTGAAAACAATAATGAGTATGATAGAATATCATGTTCATGCACGATGAAGAATATCATGATCCTACTCTTTTGAGTTTGGGATCGTTGAGATTTCTACCAGCTCAGCTCTGGGAGGCACCATCGAAATGCATCTTCCAACTCATGACATCCAAATAACATATTGGAAAAAATAATCTAAGAAATAAAAATATTTAGGTGGTTCTTAATTATCTATATGGGAGTGCATAATGGAAAAAAATATTTTAAACTTACTGGATTTATATGATATGAACATGATGTTGTGATGATAAAGGATCACTTCCAAACGCATTATCCATCTTCTCAACATATATAAATTTGGGATATGAAATAGTATGTATACTCGAGAGAGTAGTTGTATATCATGATGCTACATAAAATGCCGCAACATTCTCATTGTAGAAAAACGGGTGAGTTAGCGCTTCTCGATTGGATATTATATGGTCTATGTGTCAAGGAGCTTCTGAAAGAAATAGTATAAACTATAATATCAACCATCATTATTATTCCGGGTGAGAAGGAAACTAAGGGGTCACTCTAGGATGTTCATATAGTGGAAAACATTCCTCATGGAAATGATTGGCATTAAATCTAGAGTTTTTAGAAGATACATCTTGATTTCCTCAAATGTGTCCTAGCCCGCTTTCTCCCAAAATTAAATAGTACCATTATTATTCGGTATGTAAATGGTATTTCACATTCTATCCTAATTATTATTGAATTGGAATATATAAGTTATGTGGCTTGAATGCTTCAGTGCTTCTACTGGTTTCTCAGAGTGTTCATCTGGCTGATGGTCGTTTTCTTCTTTGGGTACAACTTGATGCATTTGTATCTGATGATGAAACTGATAATCTTTTAATATGTAACCCTGAATTCACAGATCAAGGGGTTCATATTCAAATTATGATAAGGTAGGAATCCAGACACTTTCTCATGATCTCTGAGATGTTCTTTACACAAGTGGGATTTAAAACAAATTCAACACATATCATTCATCTCGAATCCAAAGGATTAGATTGAATATGTGGTGAATTACCTTATTAAAATTGGATCCTTCATCATTTATACTTATAGGCATTACCTAATAGAAAAAGTTTCTTTGTGTCACTCTGAAGGTGTTATAATACTAATTTGGTTGTATCTCTATTAGGTTGTATTCTATGTATACATCCATGAAGATATTTCCTGGAATGCTACTATGTAATTGATCTATACATTTTTCACTAAAAGGTGAAATCAACCTTTTTCAGTGTTGGTTGAGATCTCTTAAGTTAGTAAAAAACCCTAATTTTTCAATTCTACATCAAAAATTGGAGGTTGTTGGCTGCCCATCTGGTGTACATAACTTCTATCATGATGTTTTCGTTGATAATAATATTAAAATTTTCCTTCAAAATGACACCATGTGATTGGTGGCTTTTTTTATGAGGCTACTTGACCCTGTAATGCCTCACTATAAGGCCTTATTATTGGATGGGAACATGAGGTTATAGACCTTGAATCAGATTAATTATCTCGGAAAATACATCACAATGTTACATTTTGAAATACACATTCTACAATTGTTCCTGGTGAGGAATAGAAGCACTGATAATCATTAGTATTAGATTTACATCGGTACCATAGTTCACCTAAAACAACTCATTGATTGTAGTCAATATGACCTCTTCAAATACCAGAGGAGCATCTTCTGGATCCCCTTAATTTTTTGTGATAGGTTATCCATTGGATATAGACCATTCATTATGGATGGGTATTTCTCGAGGAATGATCGTTCCTTCTTATGCATATATGGAATTGTCGGTATATTAATCACATAATGGTAGAGTTTGTTGAACTAATCCCATTAGGAATTTGACTACTGGGTCCAGTCATCATATCATATCAATGGTGATAGGTCACCATATGTCAATTCAACAAAACACAATGAAAATAGGTGGGTATGGAATACAATGGTATCCATTGGATTCAAATATCAGTACCTCACATGGGTGGGATCTTCTAGTATCTCCTATGATGGACCTATGTACGAATACAAGGTAATATTCTAGAGTTATTTGTAACTAGGGATATAGTTCCCCTTCCTATTGGAAATGGAGAAGAAACATCACATATATGGTTTCATGGTTTCTAGTAGGTCAATTGGTCGGATTAAAGCGTCTTCCAAATCAGTCCATGAGATGGTTGCGGTAGTTTTTTTTCAAAATCATCATTCTAAAAGTTATTTCTCTTGATCTTATAATATCTGACCTCTAGAATGGTAACTTCACAGGATTCAAATAGAGATTCCCCGCCCTGAAGTATCGTAATCGACTATTGATAGAGTACATGATGCATTGGTGATAGGAAGAGGGGATTGTTGTATTCAGATGAAGTCAGTTCCTACCCATCAATGCATTTATGGCAGTGTCTTATCAGAAAAAAATTAATTCAATATTTTCTATCTATCTAAAGAACATGGTCTTCAACTAGATTATTTCATAGGTTCTCTGATCTGTCTTGTAATAACCCTGAATCTTCAGTGTTAGAGGGACTGAAATTTGATTCGGTTAGACCATTATTGTAAGGACCTGACCCTAGTTTCCCGGAGTCGGTTCCTTATTTGATTACATTGGCATACATAAAAGGAATACGAATCCCGAAGGACCGATTAGTTTAGTATTATTTGAAACAAGAAACGTACATAAGTTCAACATTACATATAGAAAGGAAAAGAAACATTAATTTATTCCACTAGAGTCATCACATCTCCTAGATTATGTTTTCAAGTCATTCATAAATTACTTCTTCATGTCATGAGAAAATGAAACATAAGATAGGGGTGATCTCAAACGCTTTGTAAGAGTAAGCAATATAGCGGATGATAATATAAACATTAGAAATGGTGAATAATTGAAAACACATGCCTTTAATAATAATCTTGAAACACATTATGGGAGGAATATGAGATGAGTAAATAATTCCATAATAAAACATAATCATGTGTATTCTACTAGTCGAATAAAAACACGAAATTTCAATTACTAGATTCATAATGAGGGAATTACATTTTCCGGACATTTTGATACATTTTGTCATGGCCTCAGCCAAGACGTCTAGTGATTAAGGCCTCATCCAAAATCCATATAACATTGGTAAAGGCCTCGGCCAATTCCATGTCTAGTTGTCTCATGAGTCCTACCGATGCATAGAGGGGAAATAGCGGGCCCCACATGTCACATAATAAGTCAAATTCATTCCTCATATGAGCGGGTATAAACATAAACAACGTATACATTCATATTGAAACTATCATATGAAATATAACTATCCATCCCAAATCATTGAACATAAAACACAAACCATTCGGAATAATATGTTGAATGGTTTTAGGATAGATCATACACAATAGATTTAGACATAAACCATTAAATAAAATATGGTATATGACATCATAAATGATTATCCCCAACAATAGATAAGAATCAACAATAATGTTGAATCAAATGAGAATACTCTTATAAAATCATTAAGTAATTTGGAGATAAATACTCTTTTATTTTGAAAAGAAGAGTTCTTTTGAAAAAATAGTATCATAAAGCAAGAAGTTAAGTAAGATAGTATTTTCATAACAAAATGAGTGATTTTATAATTATAATGGTTTCCAAAAATAGATTATAGTGTACCCTTGAAGATAAGAAAGAATTTGAGAAATTCCCTTGAATAAGGCTTGTATTTTGGAAACAACTTTGAAAGTACCATTTAAAAAATGTAAATATACATAAAATAAGGAAGGGTTCTGGTTTTTATAGATATATATGATACTAAAACAGAATAAATGATTAGTACATAACAATACATAAGAATTTCATTGAGTTAATTAGACAATGAAAGTATCCCGAATGAAAATGGATGTTCGGGTGGAAAAACCCTTACCACTTTGTAATCAGTCGAATAAAATGACTAGGACATAATGAAAATAAATTGAATCGTTGAATAACATGAATATAAATATAATCATGTTATTATAGTTCAAATGTAAATACACATATATCACATACATGAAATAAGTGGTGAATAATGAAAATCTCAAAGAAATGAAAGTGAGATGAGAAACCCCTTACACATTATTATCAAATGATTCGTATGCCCCAAAATTAATAACATAAAAAATATAGATTTAATACCATTAAGATAAATATATTCATGATATTTGACATAAATGGTCATTATATATACACCATACAAAAGTATTACTAGTGAATATGGAAGATCTCATGAGAATGGAAGTAAGATGAAGAAACCCTTACCTTTACTCCAAACGTGTTCCGCTCTTGTACATAAGTTCATGGAATATGAAATTATACTTGTTAATAACTTATATCAGAACCTATTATACATGTATTTAGTTTACCATAATTTTTGTTAGTTAATTTATGTCTTTATTGATAAGTTGTTGTATTTAATTTTGTTGTTCTGGAGTGTTCGTTTCCTTTATTTTCGTATTTGGTTCACTTGTTTTTACGTAATGAAGTTCATGTGGAATGGTTATAAATCTATAGGATTGGAATTATATATTATTAATTAAAATAAATAATTGATAATGGTCATCTCTATCATTTGGTTACATGGAATGAGGATGAATCATTAGATGACAACCTCTTCGATTATTCGGCAGTATTTGGAATATTATGAACTAGTTTGGACGTATAACTTAATTATATGTACATATTCTAATTCATGATTATTAATTAGGTTCTATCATATATATTATTGTTTTGTTCAACCATGAAAATTGTTTAATGACCAGTAATGAAGAATAAATTTAAGAACAAAACTTCTTCGTCCACGAAGGTTATAAATCGGAACCTTATGGACGACGATTTCGTTTATAAAAATAAAAGGGAGAGAATAAGAATATTTTTGATGGTTCATCCATTCACATTATATAAATCCAGTATAAATATGTTACTGGATTTATCATGATAATTTGTACAGAGGAGGTGAGGAGATAAAAATAAAAGAGATGAACTTGAAAATAAAGAAAAGTTAAGAGATCCCTTATGAACATTCGGCATCCCAACGGTGTCACGTAAAATTTCATAAAAACAAATGATGAGAACAAAAATGGTATCTCATAATATTGAAATAAAAAGGACAGTAAGAAGAATAAATAAAATAAAACCCCAGCATATGAGAAAGGAATTTCAAACAGCTAACATAAAAGAATTGTCAACTTAAAGAAGAGAATGAAGGATTCCCTTACCTTGTAGAATAACTCCTAGATCATGAAGGATGTGACCTTTGGGGCTTAGGGACACCTTGGGAGGACTAATAAAGAAGTAAAACCACTAGAACATCGAGGTTGAGGGATTTGGAATGAAATCAAATGAATGGATGAGTGGGTATTTATAGAAATAGAGAGGTAATTTTTTAATAATTTTAAAGGGACACCTCATTAGTGGTTTATGCCAAACCATGGGTTTGCCCATGGTATTTTCCCATTCTTTAACCCAATTGGGACACCTAATGTCATAAGTTACTATACACAAGTCGGCCATACTTTTATATTTAAATATTACATCATTATGATGTCATTAATCTACCGAAAACTCAAAACCGTATTTTTACTATTCATAAAAAATTCATGTATTTTAGAAAAATCCCAAAAATTTACCCCGACCATTTTTTGATGTGTAGAATTAAAAAGTGAATTCCATTTTTAAAAAATAATTTTCTAATAATTATTAATTTAATTTTTAAATAAGGTCATAGTTAATTCGAAAAATAACAATCTTCAAGTGCAATTACTTTTATGTGACATTGAAAAAATAATTAAGATCCCATTATCATATTTCCTTAAAAAATAATAATATTTACTATTAAAGGGGCATATTACTATTCGTAGTACTATTCATAAGGGTATGTTACTATTCACCAAAAATCAAGTTTGTTCTATCAGACTCCATATGACTTACCGAACACAACTCTAGATGACAATTTTTCAAAATTCATAACATAGAAGAGGCACAGTTGTGTTTATAAAATTTATATATTTATTTTCAAAACCTTTGGGTGTTACATTCTCCTCTCTTTAGAAAAATTTCTTCCTCTGAATTCATAGAATATTACCTAAAACGATTCAGGTATGTCTTTAACATAAGCTCCTAAGGCTCCCATGTTTCTTCCTACATCTTATGGTTCCTCCATAGAACCTTCACCAGACGAGTTATCCGATTCCTAAATACTTGTTCTCTAGTTTAAAGAATCTTGATAGGCTCTTCAATGTAAGATAGACCGGGCTCAAGTTCCACTTCTTCATAAGTGAGTACATGTGTTGGGTTTGGCATTTACTTTTTTTAACATTAACACATCGAACACATTGTGAACCTTGGAGAAACTTGGCGGTATTGCCAAAAAGTAAGCTACGACTCCAATTCGATCCAGAATTTCAAAAGGTCCAATATACATAGGACTTAACTTTCCCTTATTACCGAATCGTATAATACAGTTCCATGGAGATACCTTTAATAAAACATGATCACCTTCTAGAAACTCCAAATCCTTCCTTCCGTTATCGATATAGATCTTTTTCCTACTTTGAGCTATTTTGATATGGTTCTAGATAATATTCACCTTTTCCATCGTTTCTTCAACACGTTCTGGGCCCACGAGCTTTCTTTCACCAACATCATCCCAGCAAGTTGGTGTATGACATCGCCTCCCATATAATGCTTCATATGGTGCCATCTGTATACTTGAATGGAAGAGATTGTTGTAGGAAAATTCTACAAGAGGTAAATAATGATCCCACATGGCTTGAAAATCCTGTGAACAAAACCTCAACATGTCCTCCAATGTTTTAACTGTCTGTTCTGATTGTCCATCAGGTTGTGGGTGGTAGCCAGTGCTCAAACGGAGATCAGTATCTAGGGCCTTCTGAAGACTTTTCCAAAATCATGATGTAAAACGTGTGTCACGACAAAAAACAATAGATAGGGGTACTCCATGATGTCTCACAACATCATTAACATATAGTCTTTATAGACGTTCAAGTGGTAGATCTTCTCTTATAGAAAAAAATGTGATGAATTGGTAAGACGATAAACAATGACACATATTGCATCATTCCTTCTAGGAGTCTTTGGTAGTCCGATGACAAAGTCCATCATGATATTATCCCATTTCCACTTAGGTATGGTTAGAGGTTTCAATACTCCTTTAGGTTGTTTCCTTCCAACTTTCAATTGTTGAAAAACCATACATCATGACAGAAAATCAGAAATCTCCCTCTTCATATATTCCCACTAAAATTGTTCCTTAAGATCTCTATACATATTAGTGCTACCAGGGTGTATAGAGAAATTAGAACTATGAGCATCATCCCACAAATCCTTTTTGAGATTAGGTATATCGGGAACAAAAAGTCTCTTCCCAAATTTCAGGATTCCATCTTCATACACGAAGTCACTCAATCTCCCATCATTCACAGCTTTAATCTTCTTTTGAAACTCCTCATCATCAGCCTGAAATTTTTTTAACCTTTATAGTAAAGATGGTTTGGAAACAATTTGGAAATTAATTGATGTTTCACCTTCCATGGTTATTCCCATATCCATATTTACTAGATCCATGAAAATATGATCCCTTTAAACTCTCATATTTCTCAAAACTCCATGATCCTTTCAGCTCAAGTCATCTACCACCTTATTTTCCTCCCCCGGGTGGTAGTGTATTGTGCTATAATAATCATTGAGTAGTTCAATACATCTAATTTTCCTCATGTTGAGTTCTTTCTATGAGAAAATGCATTTCAAACTCTTGTGATCTGCTTAAATCTCACATTTTTCACCATAAAGTCAATGTCTCCATATCTTCAAAGAAAAGATTACAGCAGATAACTCAAGATCATGAGTAGGATTGTTTTGCTCGTTAATTTTTAGCTGCCATGATGCATATGTACTAACCCAATCATTTTGAATAAGGACACAACCAAGTCCTTTCTTTGAAGCATCACTATAAATAACAAACCCTTCATTCCCCGATGGTATAGTCAATATAGGAGAAGTGACTAATCTACTCTTCAGTTCATAGATAAATACTTCACAATATTTTATCCAAACAAATTTAACCCCTTTATGTCTGAGCTTCATTAGCGGGTTACCCAATTGGGCCAAATTCTGTATGAAACGCCGATAATAACCTGCTCTGCCAATAAAACTGCGTACCTCAGTTATGTTTGTTGGCATGTGCCAATCTTGAATTGCCTTGGTTTTTTCAGGATTAACTAGGAATCCATCCCTGGAAAAAATAAGTCCAAGAAAATAAATCTCCTAAATCCATAATTCACACTTGCTAAACATCCAATATAATTCATGTCTTCTAAGAGTCTTTAGGATGATGCGCAAGTGATTTTCAGGATCTTCTTATGTTTTGGATTATACAAGGATATCATCAATAAATACTACTATAAAATCATCAAGATATTCCTTGAAAACTTTATTCATTAGATCGATGAAGATAGAGGTTGAATTATTCAATCCAAAAGGCATTACTGTAATCTTGTAATGCCCGTACCGGGTTCGACATGTTGTTTTTAGAATATCTTCCATCCTCAAAAGCAACTGATGATATCTGGATCGAAGATCAATCTTTGAAAAGAAATGAGATCCATTTAGTTGGTCAAATAAATCATCAATGTGAGGTATGAGAAACTTGTTCTTTATTGATATAGCATCGATCTCCCTGTAGTCGATACATAACCATATAGATCCATCTTTCTTCTTAACCAAAAGGACATGGGATCCCCATGTAGAAACACAAGGGAGAATAAATCCCTTATTACCCAATTACTCTAATTGTTTCTTTAGTTCCACTAATTCCACAGTGGCCATTCTATAAGGGGTATTCGATATGGGCCTTGAACTAAGAATTAAATCAATGGAAAACACAATTTTGCATTCTGGGGGATGTCCATGTAAATCTTCTGGAAACACATCAACCAATTCTTTCACAATAGGTACATGCATTATTGGAACATTCATTTACTCACCCACAGTTATTTCATTCCCATCCTCAAAAATAATTGAATTTAGTTGAGCTACAGGGGGTGGATCTAGATAAGAATTAGGTGGCGATGATTCTAATCTAAATGATATGGTGTTCTTTATCATCATCATAAAAAATCATAACCTCATTCTTCTTATAATAAATTTTTGCATCATGGTCCGAAAGGTAATCAATACCAAGGATTATATCATATTCAATCATGGGTATGATGATGAGATTAGCAGATAAATTACATTTATATGCTCTAATGGGAACTGATTCGCAGAACTTTGTAGCAATGATTCTTACCTTAGGAGTTCTGACTGACAACTCCCTTTTAAAATCAAAGTCGAAATATATAATTTTCATAGGAATCTGGGAGGATATGAAACAATGCGATGATCCAGAATCAAATAAATCATTTTATAAGCATGAAGAAACAATTAATGTACCTGCCACCATGTCATTAAGATCTTAAACCTCTATAGATGTGATAGCATAATCATGTCCCTGGTCCCTTGGCCTTTTCTGTTTCATATTTCCTTGATGTTTTGGAAAATCATTTGCGTAGTGTCCCATCTCCCAACAACTATAGCAATGACCGTCATTGGATTCCTTATTTCCTTCGCAATAACCAACAATATGTCCTTTCTAGCCACATTTGTAGCATACTCATTTTCTTTTTAATAATTCTCTAGGGTGTTTAATTCCAAAATTGTCACATGGTTGTAATTCAACTCCTCCCTTCTTCCCCATTTCCTTATTTCATTTCTGAGGGTTTTCAGTAGCCCTTTTATTTTCTTGTTTTCCCTTAAATTCCTGAGACATTGAGAGTTATTTTTCTGTCTTGATAGCACATGAATCTATGTCTTCATATGATGAAAAATTTTGGGAGACCAGTGCCCGCTGAAGAAATTTCTTTAGGACATCAAATAATCGATAGATTTTGCTCCTTGGATTTTTTTATGTAGTCCACAGCATTTCTTTCCAGCATTGTAATGTTGGCATCATACTTGGCAACATTTTCATCCTCCTTCTACCTCAGATTCAAAAAATTTCTATCCATATATGCTCACTTCTCACGATGGAAATATTTTCTTAAGAAGATTTCCTTTAAATCCCTCCATTCCATCTCTTCTATATCCTCGTCCTCCTTTGTGTTTTAGATTAATTACCACCACTAATCCACGTCTCCTGATAGACGATATACTGGAATGAAAACCTTCTCTCTTTCATTATATCCCATGGTGAGAAATATCTTCTCAAGGGAACCTATCCACTTCTCTGCTACAAACGGGTTTGTTGTCCGGTTGAATGATGGAGGCTGTTGTCGCGTAAAGCGATCTAGCATGGCTCCTCCATGTAGTGGATCTGGATGTTCCATACAGTTAGGGTTATTATTCATAACCTGAGTAAGTTTTCCCTGTATTTTTATGAGTTTCTCAGCACTAGTCACATCACCAGAGCCAAAATCATTATCATGCGTCGGAGGAAAATCTCTACAGGGAACACGTGAATTCGTGAGATTTCCATTCTGTCCACTAGACTTCATATCTAGATAATTTCATACACTATATTAGGGTATTAATCATAATGTATAATATTAACTTAAAAATACTCAGAAAAATTAAGTTCCTACAATGGCTAATACCATATTCACAAAAATGGTTTCTTTGAGCAATATTTTACATTAAACTCCATCATAATGGCTTGTAATGAAAATCTGAATTATCTTAAGAATATCCCCTAGGAGTTTCATAACCAAGAGTGCAGCAAGTCCCATTTTCATGCACCAGTTCTCATTCGAGTCTAGCTCAAAGAGGTTTTTTTGGGTTTTACCCCTATATACATTTGTGCCAGAGCCACCTCTACCTGCTTGTATCCAGACAAGGAAGTATTGTTTGAAAGATCCACATAATCTCTTACTTACCAAAATACTAGCATGTTATTGTATGTATAACCTCAAAGAATAAATAAGGGACTCTTCCCTAATTCTATGTTTTCCAATTCTAATCTCCAAGTATTCTACTAAAATTATTCTTATACCAACTGTAAGGACCTAACCCTAGTTGCCTGGAGTTGGTGCCTTATTCGATTATGTTGGCATACATACAAGGAATATGAATCCTGAAGGACCGATTAGTTTTGTATTATTGGAAACAAGATACGTATATAAATTCAACATTACATATGGAAAGAAAAAACAACACTAATTTATTTCACTTGAGTCATCACGCCTCCTAGATTATGCTTTCAAGTCATTCATAAATTACTTCTTCATGTCCTGAGAAAATGAAACATAAGAAAGGGGTGAGCTCAAAAGCTCAGTAAGAGTAAGAAATACAGTGGAAGATAATATAAACATTAGACATGATGAATAATTGGAAACACATTCCTTTAATAATAAACTTGAAACACATTATGGCTGGAATATGAGAAGAGTAAATAATGCCATAATAAAACATAATCATGGGTATTCTTCTAGTCGAATATCCACATGAACATTCAATTAATAGCTTCATAATGAAGGAAGTGCCTATGTAGGACATTCTGATACATTTTTTCATGGCCTTATCCAAGACGTCTGGTGATTAAGGCCTCATCCAAAATCCATATCACATTGGGAAAGGCCTTGACAAATTCCATGTCTAGTAGTCTCATGAGACCTACTGATGCATAAAGGGGCTATATTGGGCCCCACCAGTCACATAATAAGTCCAATGCATTCTTTATATGATAGGGGATAAACATAAACAACATATAAATTCATATTGAAACAATCATATGAAATTTAAATATCCATCCCGAATCATTGAACATAAAACACTAACCATTCGGAATAATATATTGAATGGTTTTAGGATTGATCATCCACAATATAGTTAGTCATAAACCATTCAATAAAATATGGTATATTACATCATAACTTATTATCCCCAACAATACATAAGAATCAACAAGAATATTAAATCAAACAAGAATACTCTTATAAAACCATTAAGAAATCTGGAGATAAATACACTTTTATTTTGAAAAGAAGAGTTCTTTTGAAATAATATTTTCATAAAACCATAAGTGCTGTAAGATAGTATTTTCAAAAAACATGAGTGATCTTATAATGATAATGGTTTCCAAAAATAGATAATTGAGTACCCATGAAGATAGGAAATAATTTGAGAAATTTCCTTGAATCAGGCATGTATTTTGGAAACAAATTTGAATGTTCCTTTTAAAACAAGTAATTGTCCATAAATTAAGGATGGTTTCTTGTTTTTACACATATATATTAAACTCACACAAAATATATGATGATTACATAACAATACATAATAATTTCATTGAGGTTATTATACAATGAATGTATCCCAAATGAAAATGGAAGTTTGGGTCGAAAAACCCTTACCACATTGTAATCAGTCGAATAAAATGACCAGAATTTAATGACCATCAAGTGAATCATTGAATAAAATCTATATAAATAGAATCATGTTATTTTATATCAAATATAAATACACATATTGTAACACCCGAGACTTTTATGTTATATAAATCATCAAAGGAATATTTTTCTACACAACACTTGCTTGGCTTTCTTTACACGCAATCACGACCTTCCTCGATAGCTTGCGTCGTACACAATACCGAGTTTCACTAAACAACAATATTCTATTAAAACTAGCCGTTATGAATAGTAATAACCACTTTTTGAAATTTTATAAATTTTATTTTTTAAAATGGACTTCATTTTTGGATTCGGAATACCAAAATTAGCCTAGGGTGAAATTTTGGTATTTTTCTGAAAACTTTCAATTTTTGATGAATAGTGAAACCACTAAGTGGTAGGTTAAAAAACTGAATTTTGCATAAAACATAATTTTACCGCTTCTGTGAATGGAATTTCAAAAATCCGACAGACACAGTTAATATCAAGGACTAAAATGTGTTTCAATGAGATGAAAATAATTTTTGGTGAATAGAAACTTTTTACTTTTTTTTTACCACGGTTAATAGTAAATAGGGTAACTAAGGGTAAATATGATATTACTATTACCCTAACACATGTCCTAATTCTATTGGACAAGTGTAATTCGACCAAAAAAAAACATAGGAATAAAATATGACAATTTAGGCCCACTTGGATTAGATTAGGACATTTATTATTAATTTATTTAAAGAAGGGTTAAAATAGTTAAAATCAAAGTTTAATAAGTAAAGCATTTTTAATATGGGGTTATACATAAAATAAATTCGATTTTAAATATTCAATAGAATTATAAAAAGATTTCCTACATTATGGTATTTTATTTTTAATTTGTAGACATCAAATAATTTAATTTATATATGACACAAAGATGATGCAGTAATTATCTTATTAATGAAATATTGACATAATTGATAATATAAATACCAAAATAAATGTAATTTAAGACTTTTTATGAATTCCACTAATTTTTTAGGTTACTATGATATATTAGTGTTGATTTAATCAACTTGGTTTGAACATATAATTATGTTATGACTTTCACAAAAATCATATATCAAATAGTGTCAAAATTGACACAAAATAGTTTTGAAATCAAATATTATATTATTAATTGTTATTTTATTCCTAAAAATCTACGGTTCGGACAAATTACTTAGATAAGGATATATATATTAATAATAAACAATTTGGGGTTTGTTTGGCATGTTATAGTATGTGTATTAACCATATAGTAAAAGAAAACAAAAAGACATGGTAAAAGTTAAATTATTTAACTTAGAGTTAAATCTAATTGATAAGGTTAAAATAATACCCTAAACTTGTCTAAATCCTATTGGTTGATAGGGTTTCGACCCATCCCCACTTTAGCTTCGAAATAAGACCCTTTGGAACCATTATAAATCGATTTTGACTTTAATATAAAATAATATTTTGAGATATTCCTAAGGTGCCCCTCTCCTCCATTATAAAAGGGAACCTCCTCCCCCTCCTCCTCACACCAATTAGAGCACTCAAGCTCGGCCAACCCCTGACATGTTCACCTCTCCACTTCCCTAGAATAATCCTAGAGGTCGTGGTCTTCTTCAAAGACCAATCTTAGTTCCCTAAGTGGAGGATTCAAAGAGGCGTTCCCAAGAAGAGGTAATATCCATTACCGATCTTTTCAATTTCTTTCTTCTTCAACTTCTCCTTCATTAGCTGTTTCATGATAAAGTAATAACATCAGTATTACTTAAATACTGATATGTTATTATAAATATGAAACAACCCTAATTCACCTTCTATCCATCCTACGGAAAAATGAAATCACCGCGCGTGCGTACGTACGGAATACCGTCTCCACGCCGTGGTGTAATCTATTTTTCCACCATCACTTTTACAAGGATGGGTATAATGGTGTAATGAGTAACTATTTATGATTATTATAAAGTAATATTGATACTGAAATAATATATATATGCTCCAATACAGTTCCACGATCATAGGAACGATATCATCACTCGTGCGTACGTACGGAATACCGTCTCCACGATGTGATGCGACTCGTTCTACATGATCATCATTACATAGTAATTATATAAATGAATAGAATGAATAAATATGATATAAGTTACACTAATACCATTCTGGATATAAGGTATCTATAACATTAAAAGAAGAATAAGAATGTATTCGGCAAAACACGCATAAGAACAAAAGGCAATAAAGACCCGAGTAACAAGTAACAATGAAATATTACTAACAAGAAGCTAAGAATATGACCATATATGATATCATATCAATATGTATGATTCTGGAATAAGCCAATAACATTATCTAAACCATTATACAGGAGCTTTGGACACGTACAAAGCAAATCGGACCTAAGGTAAGGGAAATATCACAATCTCATTTTTATCCGAGATTGTTTATTCGTAAGTATTTACTGGGGTGTATTTTATCATCCACGTCCATGTTTCATAAATATGTAATATTATTTCCATCAACCTACAATTTTTTAAATCCATTTTTACCCTTCGGTGAGTTTTTAGTAAAATAAATGAAAGGAATCTTTTGTCGTTTTTCTTACGAGGTACTTTTTGACTTTTCCGACAAAAGTACGAACAATGTTTTTTTAACTTATATGGCATGAATGGATTTCTAAAACATTATTTCCAAGAAGTTTCCTTTACAAGTATTCAAGTTTATTTTTAATCAACTTCTTTTATTTTAAAGTTGTATGACATGTTATGAAAGGAAAAATGTTTTTTTTAAGAAGAAAGGATATTTTCCTCAAGAATGGAGTTCAAGTGTTTTATCAAAATTATTTTCCATCTAAGATAATAAAGGGTTCTGTTTTTATCCCTATTATTACATTGATTTGATCATGTTGTGATTGAATTATTCTTATGAATTCCTTTATCTTGTATGAATTGTTTTATGATGTCATGATGTTTATGATTCCAATTTGTATTACATGGGTTATGCAATGATGTATGATTTATGATTATGTGGCACACATAAGAAAGGATTCATTATAAGATGGGTGGGACCTATATCTCCCTCCAATTCATTGGGTAAAGATTTTATATCTCATGAGATAGACTGGGCTGGAACGGTGGGTTATACAGGTTCAGTGAAACAGGACTGGAACGAGGGTGACTCGGTTCAGAAAGGGACATTGTCCACTAAGATAGTCTGGGCAATGAGTCATGACTAACAAGAAATGATTTTCCATGATTATGTGTGCATGCCACAAAGTTTCAAGTTTTATTTTATGATTATGGGGATCCCATTTTCACTTCTATTATTTGTTCCATGTTAAGATATTATGATCTCTTTTGCAGGTTATGATTTTCAAAAAGATATGATATGATTTTTATTTCCTTTATTTGCCCTTGCTGAGCATTTGAGCTCACCCTTTTATGTTTTCTTTTCCCCAGGTCAGGATGATGGATATTAAGTAGAATATGCTAAAAGGGAACCTAGATATGATGAAATAAATGAGAGACACTGTAGAAGATTTATGAACCAGTTGTTTATGTTTCCCAGTTTCTAAAGACACTATACCTATACGGTCCTTTGTGGTTTTTTCATATGTTGTAATAAGTGTGATTCAATTTTGAAGTATTAACAATGTATGTAAAGTATGGGTCGTTATAGTTGGTATCAGGGGAAAGGTATAGTCAACCTTTGGAAACTAGGATGTGAAAGCCTTAGTAAAAAACCCTAAGGATAAGTCTAAGCATAGATCACAATCTTAGTGTTTTAGAAATGGCCTTGAATAACCTAAGATAAGACCTTAAGCATTAAAATTTTATTCTTGAATTATGTGGTTTTCCTATTATAATTAGTGTTGCTCACACTATTCTTCTTGGTTTTAGTCAATGGCTGGAACCCGAAGGAACCGTGTTAATGCAGAATGCGATGGGCAATGCAATGATTGTCCCCCTGAGCAACCAAACGATATGGGAGCTGGAATGCAAAATCTTGTAGCCATGCTCACACAACTTTCTCAAGCTATGAATCATGCAGGACTCCCAAACGAGCAAAGGAAGGAGCAACATACTATTGAATCCTTCATGAGGCAGCGTCCGCCTTATTTCAGCGGGTC
Source organism: Viscum album (assembly GCA_963277665.1). Taxonomy (NCBI): domain Eukaryota; kingdom Viridiplantae; phylum Streptophyta; class Magnoliopsida; order Santalales; family Viscaceae; genus Viscum; species Viscum album. The sequence continues at coordinate 1,637,214,651 of OY728129.1, forward strand.
TAATGATCCATTAGTTGCTGAACAATGGATTAGTACTACTGAAAATATATTTTCAGTTCTTCAATGTTCTGAACATGATAATGTCATCCTATCAGTGTATCGTTTGGAAGGAGATGTTGATCAATGGTGGAATCTTATTAAGAATACGAGGCAAAGGGATGAAATTGAGTCTATGGAATGGGACGAGTTCAAGAACTTATTTTTCAATAAGTACTTCCCTCATATTCTCCGAACAAAGATGGAGAAAGAGTTTCTTGAACTGAAGCAAAGGGATGATGAATCTATTAGTACCTATAAAGCAAATTTTACAAGACTTTCAAGGTACGTTTCTGGTATTATTATCCAACCTGAGAGTAAGATCGATCGATTCTTTAGTGGCTTAAAACCAAGTCTTCGAAGGGCGTTAGCCATAAGGGACTTCAATAGCTATGAGGAAATAGTTCGATGTGCTCTCAAAGTCGAGATGGAGATTGGAGTAACCCATCAGTCACATGGGTTTGATAAGAAGAGGAAGATGGAATTCAAAGAAAAATCTAAAGAGCACACGGAAAAGAAGATGAGATTTTCCTTATGCTCAAAGTGTGGAAAGAAACATGGAGGGAGTTGTCTTAAAGGGACAAGTAAATGTTTTAAATGTGGAAAGGAAGGTCATCGGGCATTTGAATGCCGTGATAATGGGAAGAAGATGTCTAATGATGAAAACAAAGGAAGGGATACACAAAATGAACCTACTACACTTCAATGTTTCAAGTGCAAGGAGATGGGGCATTATGCCAATCAATGCCCAAATCCAAGGGTTGATGATGATGGTCGACGTCAACAAAATCTTAAGGCTAAAGACAAAGGAAAGTCGCATGCAATTTCTATCAGTGATGTGGAGTACGATAACGAAGTGGTGAAAGGAACACTTACCATCCACTCTAAAGTAGAAAATGTTTTATTTGATTCTGGATCCACCCAATCTTTTATTTCTGAAAATTTTTCTAAGGGTATCACCGTACTACCTCAACAATTAGATGTTGAGTTAGCTGTGACAACACCTAATGGCACAACAGTCGCATCAAAAGTTTATCATTCTTCTCCGATCGAAGTCTGTGGTAAAGTTCTTCCAGCAAATCTTGTGATCCTTCCTTTAGTGGAATTTGATGTGATTCATGGCATGGATTGGCTTTCTCTACATGGAGCTCATATCAATTGCCAAAGAAGGGAAGTCACATTTTATATTCCAGATCAATCTACGATCATATATCAATGCAAGGATGAACATAACCTTCCAGTGGAAATTTCTTCCATCTTATGTGTATTGATTCCACTAAATGAAGGTTATTTATCTCAAATGGTTGGTGAGAAACTCATGATTAAGAATATGACCATTGTACGGGAGTTTGATGATGTATTTCCGGAGGAATTACCGGGTCTTCCACCAAATCATGAAGTTGAGTTTTCAATAGAACTCGTACCGGGCGCTTTGCCAATTTCCAAGACACCTTATAGAATGGCCCCAATTGAGTTGCAGGAATTAAAGAAGCAACTCCAAGAGAATCTTGATAAGGGATTCATATGCCCTAGTGCGTCACCTTGGGGAGCACCTGTTCTATTTGTTAAGAAGAAAGATGGATCAATGAGACTCTCAATTGATTATCGAGAACCTAACAAGATCACTATCAAGAAGAAATATCCTCTCCCATGCATTGATGACTTATTTGACCAACTACGCGGAGCTCAATAATTTTCCAAGATTGATCTTCGTTCAGGGTATCATCAATTAAGGGTTAAAAGGGAGGATATACCAAAGACGGCTTTCCGTACAAGGTATGTACACTATGAATTTATAGTGATTCCATTTGGTCTTCCTAATGCCCCTGCTATCTTCATGGATCTAATGAATAGAGTCTTTAGAGACTATCTTGACCAATTTGTGGTAGTCTTTATAGACGATATTCTTGTCTATTCTAAGAGCAAGGAAGAGCATGAAGATAACTTGAGAATTATATTGAAGACCCTGAGAAAGGAGAAGCTTTATGCCAAATTTACCAAGTGTGAATTTTGGCTTCAAAAAGTTGCAATTTTGGGTCACATAATCTCAAAAGAGGGGATATCTATGGATCCAGCAAAAACAGAGGTTATCGAAAGATGGTCAAGACCAACAACAGTAACTGAGATCCAAAGTTTTCTTGGTTTGGCTGAATATTACCGACGTTTTGTAAAATATTTTTCACGATTATCTAATCCAATCACCAAGTTGACTCGGAAAGGAGTTAAGTTTGTCTGGACAGAGGAATGTGAAGCGAATTTCAAGGAGTTGAAAAGAAGGTTATCCAGTGCACCTGTGCTCACACTACCTTGTAGTGGAGAAAGGTTTGTGATCTACAGTGATGCATCCAAGAAGGGATTGGGGTGTGTTCTTATGCAAAATGATATGGTGATAGCTTATGCCTCATGACAATTGAAAATCCATGAGCAAAATTACCCAACACATGATTTGGAGTTGGCTGCGGTAATCTTTGCATTAAATATTTGGAGGCATTACCTTTATGGTGAAAGGTGTGATATTTATACTGATCATAAAGGTTTACAGTATATTTTCACACAAAAGGAGTTGAATATAAGTCAAAGAAGATGGTTGGAGCTGATTAAGGATTACGACTGCTCAATCCATTACCACCCTGGGAAAGCAAACAAGGTGGCAAATGCATTAAGTCGACAAGACCATGCTAGTTTATCCATGATGAGGATCACAAAGGATCCAATATTTATGGATTTACAAAGGATGGATCTTGGAATTATAATGGAAGGGGAAAAATATTATCTTTTTCAAATGGATGTTCAACCATCTATACATGTGAAGATTAAAGAGGCACAGAAAGAAGATGTCGAGTTACAAAAGAAGGTGTGAAATGTTCCAGAATTCAACCTTGATTGTGATGGGATAATAAAGTTCAGGAATCGGGTTTGTGTTCCTCCCATCCCCGAATTAAAGAAGGAGCTACTGGATGAGGCTCATAGTTCATCATTCTCTATTCATCCTGGAAGCACGAAGATGTATAGGGACCTGAAAGAGTACTTCTGGTGGGATGTCATGAAAAGAGATGTTGCTGAATATGTCTCTCGATGCTTGGTTTGTCAACAAGTTAAAGCTGAGAGACAGAAGTCTAAGGGGATGTTACAACCATTACCCATAACCGAATGGAAATGGGAAAACATCACTATGGACTTTGTCACAGGACTTCCTAAAACATCCAAAGGCAATAATGCTATTTGGGTCATAGTTGATCATCTTACAAAGTCTTCACACTTCATTTATATTAGAGAAGATTTCTCTCTAGATCAGCTTGCCAGGATATATGTAAAGGAAGTGGTAAGATTGCATGGAGTACCACTTTCTATTATATCTGATCGAGATCCGAGATTTACCTCGAAGTTCTGGCGAAGTCTTCATCATACTCTGGATACAGAGTTGAGTTTCAGCACTACTTATCATCCCCAGACAGACGGTCAGTCTGAGAGAACAATTCAAACCCTAGAAGATATGTTGAGAGCTTGCTCTATGGATTTCAAAGGAGGTTGGGATCAACACCTACCTTTGGTGGAATTTTCTTATAAAAATAGCTTTCACTCCAGTATTCAGGTGGCTCCTTATGAAGCTCTCTATAGAAAGAAATGCAGGACTCCAACTTGTTGGGATGAAGTTGGGGAAAGAAAGCTATTAGGACCGGATCTCGTTGATGAAATGGAAGAAAAGGATAGATCTATTCAACAACACATAAGAGCAGATCAGAGTCGACAGAAAAGTTATGCCGACAATCGAAGAAAAGACCTAGAGTTTGAAGTGGGTGATAAAGTGTTCTTACGAATATCTCCCTGGAAGAGGGTTATGAGATTTGGAAATAAGGGGAAGTTGAGCCCAAGATATATCGGTCCTTTCGAAATACTGGATCATGTTGGAAAGGTAGATTACCGATTGGCGCTTCCACCATATCTCTCTCAAGTTCACGATGTGTTCCATGTATCTCTCCTGAGAAAGTACATACCAGATCCTTCACATGTACTCAGCTCAGAAGTTGTACCGCTGGAGCAAGATCTTTCTTTTGAAGAACAGCCGAGAGAGATTCTGGATCGTAGCGAAAAGGTCCTACGAAACAAGACCACTCGCTTGGTGAATGTTTTATGGAGGAACCACCAACTTGAAGAAGCTACATGGGAGCTTGAGGACATGATGAGGGAGAACTATCCTCATCTGTTTGTTACAAAGTGACGAATTTCGAGGGCGAAATTCTTTTTAAGGGGGTAGAATGTAACACCCGAGACTTTTATGTTATATAAATCATCAAAGGAATCTTTTTCTACACAACACTTGCTTGTCTTTCTTTACACGCAATCGCGACCTTCCTCGATAGCTTGCGTCGTACGCAATACCGAGTTTCACTAAACAACAATATGCTATTAAAACTAGCCGTTATGAATAGTAATAACCACTTTTTGAAATTTTATAAATTTTATTTTTTAAAATGGACTTCATTTTTGGATTCGGAATACCGAAATTAGCCTAGGGTGAAATTTTGGTATTTTTCTGAAACTTTCAATTTTTGATGAATAGTGAAACCCTTAAGTGGTAGGTTAAAAAACTGAATTTTGAATAAAACTTAATTTTACCGCTTCTGTGAATGGAATTTCGAAAAACCGACAGACTCGGTTAATATCAAGGACTAAAATGTGGTTCAATGAGATGAAAATAATTTTTGGTGAATAGTAACTTTTTACTTTTTTTTTACCACGGTTAATAGTAAATAGGGTAACTAAGGGTAAATATGATATTACTATTACCATAACACATGTCCTAATTCTATTGGACAAGTGTAATTCGACCAAAAACAAACTTAGGAATAAAATATGACCATTTAGGCCCACTTGGATTAGATTAGGACATTTATTATTAATTTATTTAAAGAATGGTTAAAATAGTTAAAATCAAAGTTTAATAAGTAAATAATTTTTAATATGGGGTTATACATAAGCTAAATTCGATTGTAAATATTAATTAGAAAGCTAAAAAGATTTCCTACATGATGGTATTTTATTTTTAATTTTTAGACATCAAATAATGTAATTTATTTATGACACAAAGACGATGCAGTAATTATCTTATTAATGAAATATTGACATAATTGATAATATAAATACCAAAATAAATGTAATTTAAGACTTTTTATGAATTAAACTAATTTTCTAGGTTACTATGATATATTAGTGTTTATGTAATCAACTTGATTCGAACATATAATTCTGTTATGACTTTCACAAAAATCATATATCAAATAGTGTCAAAATTGACACAAAATAGTTTTTAAATAAAATATTATATTATTAATTGTTATTTTATTCCTAAAAATATAAGGATCGGCAAAATGACTTAGATAAAGATATATATATTAATAATAAACAATTTGGGGTTCGTTTGGCATGTTATAGTAAGTGTATTAACCATATAGTGAAAGAAAACAAAAAGACATGGTAAAAGTTAAATTATTTAACTTAGAGTTAAATCTATTTGATAAGGTTACAATAATAATCTAAACTTGTCTAAATCCTATTGGATGATAGGATTTCGACCCATCCCCACTTTAGCTTCGAAATAAGACCCTTTGGAACCATTATAAACCGATTTTGACTTTAATATAAAATAAAATTTTGAGATATTCCTAAGGTGCCCCTCTCCTCCCTTATAAAAGGGCACCTCCTCCCCCTCCTCCTCACACCAATTTGAGCACTCAAGCTCGGCCAACCCATGCCATTTTCACCTCTCCACTTCCCTAGAATAATCCTAGAGGTCCTGGTCTTCTTCAAAGACCAATCGTAGTTCCCTAAGTCGAGGATTCAAAGAGGCGTTCCAAAGAAGAGGTAATATCCATTACCGATCTTTTCAATTTCGTTCTTCATCAACTTCTTCTTCTTTAGTTGTTTCATGATAAAGTAATAACATCAGTATTACTTACATACTTATATGTTATTATAAATATAAAACAACCCTAATTCACCTTCTATCCATCCTACAGAAAAATGAAATCACCGCGCGTGCGTACGTACGGAATACCGTCTCCACGCCGTGGTGTAATCTACTTTTCCACCATCACTTTTACAAGGATGGGTATAATGGTGTAATGAGTAACTATTTATGATTATTATAAAGTAATATTGATACTGAAATAATATATATCCTCCAATACAGTTCCACGATCATAGGAACGATATCATCACTCGTGCGTACGTACGGAATACCGTCTCCACGATGTGATGCGACTCGTTCTACCTGATCATCATTACATAGTAATTATATAAATGAATTGAATGAATAAATATGATATATGTTACACTAATACCATTCTGGGTATAAGTTATCTATAACTTTAAAAGAAGAATAAGAATGTATTCGGCAAAACACGCATAAGAACAAAAGGCAATAAAGACCCGAGTAACAAGTAACAATGAAATATTACTAACAAGAAGCTAAGAATATGACCATATATGATATCATATCAATATGTATGATTCTGGAATAAGTCAATAACATTATCTAAACCATTATACAGGAGCTTCAGACACGTACAAAGCAAATCAGACCTAAGGTAAGGGAAATATCACAATCTCGTTTTTATCCGAGATTGTTTATTCGTATGTATTTACTGGGGTGTATTTTATCATCCACATCCATGTTTCATAAATATGTAATATTATTTCCATCCACCTACAATTGTTTAAATCCATTTTTACCCTTCGGTGAGTTTTTAGTAAAAGAAATGAAAGGAATCTTTGGTCGTTTTTCGTACGAGGTACTTTTTGACTTTTCCGACAAAAGTACGAACAATGTTTTTTTAACTTATACGACATGAATGGATTTCTAAAGCATTATTTCCAAGAAGTTTCCTTTACAAGTATTCAAGTTTTTTTTTAATCAACTTCTTTTATTTTAAAGTTGTATGACATGTTATGAAAGGAAAAATGTTTTTTTTTGAAGAAGAAATGATATTTTCCTCAAGAATGGAGTTCAAGTGTTTTATCAAAATTATTTTCCCTCTAAGATAATAAAGGGTTCTATTTTTATCCCTATTATTACATTGATTTTATCATGTTGTGATTGAATTATTCTTATGAATTCCTTTATCTTGTATGAATTGTTTTATGATGTCATGATGTTTAAGATTCCAATTTGTATTACATGGGTTATGCAATGATGTATGATTTATGATTATGTGGCACACATAAGAAAGGATTCATTATAAGATTGGTGGGACCTATATCTCCCTCCAATGCATTGGGTAAAGATTTTATATGTCATGAGAAAGACCGGGCTGGAACGGTAGGTTATACCGGTTCAGTGAAACAGGACTGGAACGAGGGTGACTCGGTTCAGAAAGGGACTTTGTCCACTAAGATAGTCTTTGCAATGAGTCATGACTAACAAGAAATGATTTTCCATGATTATGTGTGAATTCCACAAAGTTTCAAGTTTTATGTTATGATTATGGGGATCTCATTTTCACTTCTATGATTTGTTCCATGTTAAGATATTATGATCTCTTTTGCAGGTTATGATTTTCAAAAAGATATGATATGATTTTTATTTCCTTTATTTGCCCTTGATGAGCATTTGAGCTCACCCTTTTATGTTTTCTTTTCCCCAGGTCAGGAAGATGGATATTAAGTAGAATATGCTAAAAGGGACCCTAGATATGATGAAATAAATGGGAGACACTGTAGAAGATTTATGAACCAGTTGTTTATGTTTCCCAGTTTCTAAAGACACTATACCTATACGGTCCTTTGTGGTTTTGTCATATGTTTTAATAAGTGTGCTTAAATTTTGAAGTATTAACAATGTATGTAAAGTATGGGTCGTTATACATATACCACATAAAAGAAATAAGAGTTGAATAATGAAAATCTCACAAAAATGAAAGTGAGATGAGAACCCCCTTACACTTTGCAATCAAATGATTCGTATGCCCCAAAACTAATAACATAAAAATGATAGATTGAATACCTTTAAGATAAAGATATACATTATATGTGACATATATGGTCAGTATTCATACACCATACAAAATTATTACTAGTGAATATGGAAAATCTCATGAGAATGGAAGTGAGATGAGGAAACCCTTACCTTAACTACAAACATGTTCTTCTCTTGTACCTAAGCTCATGGAATATGAAATTATACATGTTAATAAATTATTTATGAACCTATTATACATGTATTTTGTTTACCATAATTCTGGTTAGTTCATTTATATCTTTATTGATAAGTTATTGTATTGAATTTCGTCGTTCTAGAGTGTTTGTTTCCTTTATTTTCATATTCGGTTCACTTTTTTTTAAGTAATGATGTTCATTTGGAATGGTTATAAATATCCAGGATTGGAATTATATATTATTAATGAACATAAATAATTGATAATGGTCATCTCTCTCATTTGTTTACATTTAATGAGGATGAATCATTAGATGACAACCACTTCGATTATTCATCGGTATTTGGAATATTATGAACTAGTTTGGTCATATAACATAATTATATGCAAATATTCTGGTTACTGAATATTAATTAGGTTATATCACATATATTATAGTCTTTTTAAACAATAAATATGGTTTCATGACCAGTAATGTAGAATAAAGTTAAGAACAAAACTTCATCGTCCACGATGGTTATAAATCAGAACCTTATGGACGTCGATTTCATTTATAAAAATAAAAGGGAGATAATAAGAATATCTATGATGGTTATTCCATTCACATGATATAAATATTGTATAAATATTTTACTGGAGTTATTATGATCATTTGTACATAGATGGTGAGGAGATAAAAATAAAATATATGAACTTGAAAATAAAGAAATGTTAACAAATCCCTTATGAAAATTCTGTAGCCTAACGGTGTCACTTAAAATTTCATAAATTCAATTTATGAGAAAAAAAGGGTATCTAATCAGATTGAAATCAAAAGGAAATTAATAATAATAAATAAAATCAAACCCCAACATATGAGAAAGGAATTTCAAATAGCTAACATAAAAGAAGTGTGGACTTAATGAAGAGAATGAAGGATTCCCTTACCTTGTAGAATAACTCCTATATCATGATGGGTGGGACCTTGAGGTATTAGGGACACCTTGGGAGGACTAATAGAGAGGTAAAACCACCAGTGAATCGAGTATGAGGGATTTGTAATGAATGAAAACGAATGGATGAGTGGGTATTTATAGAAAAAGAGATGTAATTTGATTAAAAATTTAAAAGGGACACCTCATTAGTTGTTTTTGAAAAACCATGGACTTGAACATGGTATTTTCCCATGGTTTAAGCCACTTGGGACACCTCATGTCATAGTTTACTATACACCAGTCTACCATACATTTATATTTATCTATTACATCATTATGATGTCATTAATCTACCAAAAACTCAAAACTGTATTTTTACTATTCAAGAAAAATTCATGTAATTTAGAAAAATCCCAAAAATTAACCCCTACCATTTTTCGACTTGTAGAATTAAATAGTGAAATCCATTTTTCAAAAATAATTTTCTAAATATTATTAATTTAATTTTTAAATAAGGTCAAAGATAATTCGAAAAATAACAATCTTGAAGTGCAATTACTTTTATGTGACATTGAAAAGTTAATTAAGATCCCATTATCATATTTCCTTAAAAAATAAAATAATAATAATATTTACTATTCAAGGGGCATATTACTATTCATATTACTATTCATAAGTGTATGTTTCTATTCACCAAAAATTTAGTTTGTTCTATCATACTCTAGTGACTTACCAAACACACCTCTAGATGTCTATTTTTCAAAATTCAAAACATATAAGAGGAAAAGTTGTTTTTATAAAATTTCAATATTTATTTTCAAAACCTTGGGGTGTTAAAATTATTCTGGAAGATTTGTGTTAGGATCTGATTTATCCCAGAACTCATGTCAACTAGACACTGAAGGGGTTCTATGTCACTGAACTGGCATGTGGTGTACATTAGGTGGATAATCACCTACATGAGTGAGATGACATATTTTATAAATAAGGAAACTATTTCATGAAATTATGTTCTATCAGCCTCACCTACATAGTAAGATTCTATGGAAGTGATTTCTTATTCAAACTAGGTTTGGGTTTCCAAGGCCTCATAGTAGGATTCATGCATTTCTGTAGACTAGTGGAGGTTCACAAGGATACTGATCCTTGAGAACATGATGGAGAGATTATTTAAAACAACATAAATTAGCTCCATATAATCATTTATAACCACATGGGTCTATCTTTGGTATGAGACACAATGAGTGATGTTGGTTATACCACCAAATTCTAGCTGGTTCGGCCAATATCTTGGTTCTCATCAACCCGATCACCCAAAATAAATACTAGATAACTATCGGTTGGCCAGGGCCAGAATTATTCTATACATGGATCATTACGATGGAGATATGGTTATTATACATTGTCAGTTATCATGGTCATCTTTGACGGTATGCCTGGCGGTGGAGGCTGAGAGGATTGTGCATGTTGGTCTCTATAATGGACCTTCTTCTTAGTCTCGGTAACAAGCATGTCTTGTATCAAAGTAATGGCATGAAAATTCTAGATGATTTTACATCCCACACACCCTCTTTTACTACATTTACTGAAGGAACATGGGGACCTTAATTTAAATTTTTCATATTTTGGGACAATTAAAGGATCAACTAATTCAACAATGTTCACTATGGCATACACATGTTTATCATTAGGGGAATCATTCAATGTTGGGCCAATTTTTTGTCCGATTCACAACACTAGAGGCATGAAGTTCCAAATGACATGATATAGATTCTATACCAATAGATTAATTTTCATTCTCTTGGTTCGTCGGTGCCTACTCTATCTAGACATAGATGGATTTTAGGGGGATGATGAAGTAATAGCCGGGGAAGGTACAATAACATCTGGAGATCTAGACCAACCTATGTTGGTATGGATAATTTTAGGGGCATGAGAAGTTTACCATTGAGTAAACCAATCATCATACTTATGAGTCAAATTGTTCAAAACATGCTTTCCTTCACCTTCAATATCACCATTAGGCTCTATGAGGAGGTGGGTCCCCAATTTTAGGACATTTATGAACATTAAAAAAAATTTGTCCACATAGTTTTGTAGCCAGTCCATGAAAACATATCATTTATTTTTCCCATGACCAAGGATCATGTGTATTTGAAATAGTTGGGATGATTAGTATGCTTGATTTTATATGACTTCTTGCACTTTGGAAGCTTCAGAATCCAATATTCCTAGGAATAGAGTAAATAACAAGAAAAATAACCATAATTGAATGAATAGGTATGGTTTCTTATTTCTAGGAAAGTTACACTATAAGGCTTGACCTATTGAAGGGATTGAGCCTAATGTTGGTCTTGATCCACATTCTCTTGTTTGGTATGTTATGATTGGTGAGGTGATGCCTTCCGATTCTGCACTGGATGAAGCTGATCTTGATGAGGCTACTACACTAATCAATAAACTTATATAAAAGGAGGGAACAACAATAGAGGCTGTAGAGACTCAAACTGTACTTTGTATATAGTATTTCCTTCGGAGATTTTTCTTGTAGGAGTTGGGAGAGACAATGTGAGTACATTCATATCCTAATTCAAGGTTTCTCCTATGCCTTGGGCATTTTCAGAGAAATCCTAGCACCCTCCTAGTATGTTATGAGTGATGAGTGAATGGAAAAACTTAGTATTAACATTTACCATTGATATCATTCTTATATTTCATTATGTTAGTGAAATATCGTGTGAATATGTGAGACCCTTACACTGGGTGATGATGTCTTCTATGTGCTCATCAGACAGTTTCATGCACATGAAGAGGCCACAATTTCTTTTCATATATGTGGTGGAGTACATATGGTATAATAAATAATTTAGAAGATCAACCCAACCATTGATAGACCATATGGGTAACTAGTTGTATGAGATGAATTTATACCCTTCCAATGTATATTCGAATCTTCATAGATTGAAGGAATCATGCTTCCCTAGGGTTCCCATAATGGTCATGAACCTCATGATGAAGTGGTCCAAATACTACAGTGGGTCACCCATACCATTGAAAGGTTAAAATATAGGTTTCTAAAAATAGAGTGGTTCCTGCATGTCATCCACCCATGATGGTAATGTATTACCATTGGAAGGGATTTCATCTTATCATGTGTCCAGGGATTCAGGGTAAGTGGTGAGAGAGGCTACAAAATTGTATTGTGGGTTGTTCCGATATTTATGACGATATCTAACCCCCAATTAATTGAAATTCTCATAAGCTTATTAGGAAGATTTAGTGGCACATGGAACAGCTTGATCTAGGCCCTGAATGAGATTATAACACTTATTAGGTGGATTCAAAAACCCATATCGTAGTCATTTCCCATTAACTCCAGCATCTACTCTATCAAGTGGAATAAGATCACTGTGCTAAAAAAAGAGTAACTGGCCAATGAGAGCATGAGGCTTCCCATAAGGAGGTGAGATATGTTCCTTTTGAGGAGAACCATAATCTGGGTGCCTCTCATCATAGAGCTCATCGAATATCCTCTTGGGATCTTGGACATTATAGATTAAGGTAGAAATTGGTGGATAATTCTCTGTGTTTTGGTAATTATCAGATATATTAGATGGTTTGAGAGGTATATTTCCCTTTATTGGCATTCAAACAATATAGAAATTATGTTTAGGGATTTTTGAGGCTGAGTGTATTCTTTTACAGGTGAGTATAGATAGATGTATAAGTGTCTACCTGATATTGTGTCTCTTTATTGGGCAGTTTTGCATTATTAGAACCTACGTTAGTCCCCCGGTTCTTGAAAAACTCAAGAACAATATAATTCATAATGGTGCTACCTGTAGTAAAATAATCAACATCAATAGGTATGTTAGGGCATCAAAAAATAGGGTCGAAATGGGAGAAGGATACTATCCCTATCATCATATCTTTATTTAAAGATATGACTATTAAAATATCCTATGGAGGTCTATAAGGATCCTGATATATCTTTATTAGAGGGTTTAATGGAATCTAGGTGATGCAAGGTGATGATCATCGAGGATTTCTTCCAACTAAACCATATATCACTACTGATTAATGTCATAAATTTTATCCTAACATCCTCTGAAGACTAACGCAATTTCATGGTGGCAATGAAGTATCACCCTGATATTATAGAGAAAGCATTTAGCCAGGCCTTCAATGAGGTATTTTAGATTATTGAATGTTGGAGTATCATTTGGACAGAATTCCAATGAAAATTGGTTAGCATCCAGAGCCTTTCATTTGATTTCATACTCAATAGAGGATCCATACTCTTGGTTGTCCCACGATTTAGTAGTTTCTTTCTGAAATATTAGTGGTGGCACTGATGTGGACTGGTGTAGTGGTTGGATAGTTGTGGGAGGATTTTCTGTGTGAGTAAACTATTTGATATACACTGGGTCATCTCTCAAAAGTGGTTCCAACTACATCATGAAACCCTTATATGATATGGTATTTTCCAATTTTTATTGTATGAGGGAAGCATCACTCATTTGAAAGTCTACTGGATGCTTGTCATCTTTTCAATTCCATAACAATTATTCGTGATCCTAGGTATAGGGGGAGTGATAAAATGGTGGTGAATGATAAAAAAGCACTGTGAGATCCTAGAAGGGATTAATGGTTTCCTCCACCCGTGTGTACCTACGCAGAGATTTATTGGTCCTATTAAATAAAACCTTCCAAGATGATGAAATTCACCTTCCGATATCCTTCCTCAGAATATAGTGATGATGAATGGGCTAAAGGTTCCATCATCAGATTGAATTTTTATTCATAATATGATATTGGAAAAAGATTACTGATGACTTGGGAATTCCTAAAATTTTTCCTTTCGCAGCGGAATTTCGCCGTTCATCCACGAGATGGTTCCTCAGGTTATGGACTATCATTGGCATAGAGATGAACTTCATTACAGTTAGTGATACATAGGGAAGACCTCTAATATGATTGTTTGGGATTTTATGAGGGCCTCGATATTGGTTGTTTTTGGATAGGGGAGGAACTCCACTTTCACAAATGAAGTAGTGGAGAGGACTTCCACTCTGGTTGTTGATGTAGTAAGGAGGACCTTTTCCTTGGTTGGTAGGGACATGGAGAGGAACTCCATACTAAATGGTAGTAATGGTATGGGGAGGACTTCCATCCTAGAGAGTCTATATACATGTAGTATCATCACATTAATCTAATTGTGCATGGGGAGGAAACCCACAGCCGAGTATATGGAATACGAAAAGGGCCTTGATACTAGTTTATGAATGAATATGTGGGACATACACATTGATAGGCAGTAACATGGGGAGGACCTCCATTTTTAGTGTAGGAAGCAAGGGTAGGACCTCCACTCTAATTGGTTGTGGCACGGGAGGACCTCTATATTGGCTGATGTTGAGATCATAGGGTGGACTTATGTATTGATTTTGAATGATGTGGGGGAAGACCGTATCTTTGATCGATGATGGGGTGGGGATGAACTTCTCTTGATCTATGAATTATGTGAGAATTACCTTTATTCCGATTAGATCTGAAACAAGATGATTATCCTTCTTAATTAGTTGTAGTAGAATGGGGAGGACCTTTATAGTAGTTATATGTGAAGTGGGAAAGACATTATCATTGAAAATTATGAACATTGGGAGGGACACCTTGTTGACTGAGAGAGTAGGGAGTACCTTTAGTTTTATTGGTAATATTATATAGAGGTACTCCATACCAAATATCATCATCAAGGTCCAACCCGTAATGGCTAATAGTGCCACAAGAATATGATAGAGTGAACCCAATATAACAGCGGTATGTCTGAGGTCTCAATCACAACAAAGAATAATGGTTCCCTACTAATCTGTCAGAGTAATCATATAGAATACACTAGAGTAGGAAGTGGAAATTGTAGTCGTGGAAAAATATTTCGCTTTTTATGAATTATATTGGGCCATGACTCGATGGTAGCATCATGTGGTTTAGACAGGGGATGAAATAATAGGTGTACAACCCGCATGTTCTTCAATCTGATGGACCAGTGGTTGTTGGTACTTACAGGGCCGAGTGCATGACTTTCTTGGTGAGACCCGGGTTGCATTCATAGCCGCTGTTACTCGATAATCCCCCACATCATCGGCCTATGGTATTGATTCATAGGATCGATTTGTAGTGAGTATCTTGAAGCATATTTCTATAAAAATGTCAAGGGTTTTCTCCTAAGATGGGGCCTGGGAGTTCTTGGATTCGTTGAGGTGTTGAATCCTTTGTGCCCGGGTAGGAAATATACATTGTGGGAATGCACCCTCATACTCATAAAAACATATGAGGTTGTCCATCACCCTTCTTCTAGAAGATATCCAATGGTAAGAGGGAGCATGGGTGCCCAGTAACTATGGTTGTGACTAAGGTTGTAGAAGAGGTTGTGTCATTTAGGTTTTCCATATTATTATTTCCCCTTCCATTGTTTTTGTGATAATTGGGTTGCTGGTTTCCTTTAAATCAAGTCCTATAATGAATTAGGATTCAGCTATTATAATTTATATAAGAAAATTACTTCTCAATGCCCCAACGTCATCCAATCAACCTTGGTTAATGAGATAGATCTACACTGATGATGCCATATAACATAATTTCTAATGTTTAACTACCCCAGTTTAAGTCGAGTTCCATTTCATTCCCACTTTTTATGTATGTATCCTAGTATTGGATATCTAGATGTCATGAGAGGATTATCTACTGATGTCTCAAATAAAACTATTCCTCATATTGAAGAGAATAGATTCAAATTGAGATCACCATTTCAGTTTCTAACATTATTTATGTGGTTTACCTTTTAATGTTAATGTGTGTTGGCATGCATTATTACCCCACATTCCCGTTTTCCAAAGGCAATCAACTTTTATCACATTCAATGAATATGTGTGCTCTATTATCAAAACATGATGATGGGATTTTGGTTCCTCATTCAATTGATTCCGCCATATAAATTTTCACATATTCCATGTATCCCTCGTAGAGGTAAGTTATATTCATGTAACTCATTATCAATGCCATTTAATTGTTGTTGCTGATTAATTACACTACTTCATTCCGCTAATGTTTTAGTGTCTTTATAGGGAAACCAATTTTAGTGAGGAGATTAGTCATGTTAGGTATCATAAGCATGTCTGGATGCTAGGAAAATTGGTCACATGTGTTCTTCCTCATATGATAGCATCTCATGGGGGTATCTTTGGTGTGGAAACCAAGGAATTTCATATAGATCAATAGGTATCTAATTCCAAAGGCATATATCTTCTATGGAATTCACCTCAGGTAACACATGATTATAATTAGATATCTGAAACTAAGGGCGCATATCATCAATGTATCTAACATCATAAATCCTATTTCTAGAATGAGATATCTATTTGGGGTAACATGTTTAACATCTTCTTTAGATGGAGAGAATCGATGAGAATGCGTCATTGAGGTGGATCATGGAGGTTTGTCCCGATGAGGTAAGATGTAACACCCTTATTTTTACAATTATATGGATAATAATTAACTATAGAAAATTATATATGTGGTGTGTCCCATAAATAGATAATTTAACAATGTGGAGGTTGATAGGAGTACCCTACAAGATGGATCGAGGAGGTAGTTCCACATTATGGATAACATAGGAATACCATTGGATGGGATTAATCCTCTAAGAGGAATCCCATTGTACACTATTTATAATATATAGAACTATAACCACATAGTTTAATGTCACAATCTATGGTCGTTTGATGGGACCCGTCCATCTATATTTACATTGTACGGTAAGGACACTTACATTGCAAACAGACCTTTGAAGAGGGGTGGTGTGAAGAATGGTCTTACTATAGATGTGACATGTAAAAAAGAACGGTAAATGTGGATGTAGGTTATAGTCCTCAGAGAGCCTTCCAACATATCCCAATTAAATGGTAATCAAATCCCACATAGTTTAGAAAAATACAAGGGTTATACTTAAGGAATAGGACCATATAAGGGGATAATGTTGTTGGGGCTTATGAATAGGAGTCACCCATATGAATGGAGGTTGTGGATTACATTCAAAAATATTCCCATATGAATGTATGTTGATGTCATGGTTGATACTAATGTCAAATACCATGTGTTTCAAACATAGAGAGGGAAACAGGAGGAACCAGTGGACCTGATACTATTACCAAGAAAAAAACGCCAATGAGAGATGATGCGGGTATTACTTGTATATCCTTCCCATAAATAATTTCATTAAATGTTGGTTTTATCTAATTACATGTGATTATTATCCATTCCATATGAGCCATTCAATGATCATCATCTAATTTTGGAAGAGGATTTTTGTGAATTCCATAGTGAATCTTCCCTTTATGGGGTTCTAATTCGATAGTTGAGGAGGAGGTAGAATCCCATGATTATCAAACATGGGGAATCCCAATTTCATTTCATTTGGTAAGACTGTATATTTTCATCTTATTCTTAGGAATTTATTATGTAGTATAATTTTATATGACTATGATGTAGAACTAGTTAGTTTTACATCTTGCAGCTCGGACGTGGCGAGTCACTCCTTACCCACACATACAAACATGGCTATAGTTCAAGACTCATTATTATGAGAATGGATTTAAAAATTCTACAGTATATGATGTGGAGTATGTTTCAATCACAATTTCCACGTTTTAATCCCTGTTATTTGAAAATCCAGTGGTTAGAGTACTCGTTCATAGATGTAGGTGTTGTGGAGGCATTTGTGACGTGAGGTAGGGGACACATATGTTTTTGTTCCCATGCTTAGAGGGTTTCATGAATGAATTTCACAATCCCTGGAATCTATAAGTGGGTTATTCCATTAAGGAAAAGGGGTCAGGTTCACCCAAATTTCGATATTGTGTGCAAGGAAAGGGGATTCATAAGAGATGGAGCCTTGTAAACACTATATTGGGCATGAAAATTAATGATCGAGGATTACTCAACTGTGGGTCTAGTTAGTGGTGGAACTAGAGGGAACTTGTCGCAAATGAATTTCTACCTGGGGGGTTCAATGATTTCACGACGTAACAAAACATTGGACTTACGTATAGAAAAGTGACACATTGACATCTAGAGGATCACCCGGAATAAGGGGGGAACTTCTACCTATAGGTAGAATCATCAAAGATGGTATGTAAAATTCTATCCTTGAAAGAGATATTCATCACACCGTCATCATTTTATATGGAGACTACCTTCATGAGGCATCGTTTTGACAATTAAATTGGCACATATTGGTTTTTTGTGTGGATTAGGTACCATGTTCGCAGTTCAGATATATTTTATAAGGTTTCCTTAGTCATTTGTGTTGCCTTAATGGAAGTAAATAGAAATTCCATCACCTTTGGTGTGAATGATGTTCCCATGTAGATATTGATCTTATAGGAACATGCTATAACCTGTTTGTGTTACACTTATTGTTCATGGAGGGATTTTTCGATTCAAATGAAAGATTCAGTTTTCTAAAAGTTGGTCGTCTGTATTATTTACATTAATTTGTGCACTAATAGTGTATTCTACAAAAATGGTAAAATGGAGGAAAGTTGTTTCCACCGGGAAAATGGTTAAAATTTATTCTTTTATAAAATTAATGAAAATTAACCATATTAAAAATAGGAATAAAATTGTTAATGTCTTTCAATAATAGTCATATAAGTATAAAATGACAGTTAATAAATTATTGATGTGTAAATAAAGATATTCATTGAAGTATCTAATGAATAAATGATAAGAAATTAGAGATTAATTATCAAAAGGATGATATGGGGTCATTTTTATTCACAACAATCACTTTGTGTAAAATATGAGTCAAGGGGAAATGAAATTTTCACAGGACATATAAAACCCCATGAATAAATGAAGAATATGATGGGTGGTTTTAAAATATATTCAAATTACCTAAGTATATTATCATTCAAAAAGAATATTGATTTTAAGATACGATTAGAAATTGAACCCTAAGGGTTTGAGTAACATTTTATAAAACAAATTTTAAAGTGAGATCTAGAAATTGAACATAAATGGACATTAATTTAATATTAATCATGATATAAAACTAATATTCAGTGTGTATAAAACATATAATAAACATGGTTCATGAAGTTGAACATGTCTGTTGGATTTGAAAATTGGAAAAATAATCTCGTAAAAATTTGGTATCCATTGAAATGAAGGAAATTTAATGAAATAGATATATATATATTAAAAATTAATGAATTAAAAAAATCTGGTAGAATAATACTATTGTGTATTAATAACACCATATCAAATATATCATGGTGCATAATATGAAATGTTTTTATTAAAATTATATTTGAGAAAAAACCCATACCTTAATTCTTGACTTCAAATAAAGTGAATGATTATAATATACAACCAAAATGACTATTTTAATCACCAATTAAAAAAACTTAATCATATCATATATATATTTTTAAACTTAATTTAAAATTAATCTCTATTTGTTAATAATTATTTATTAAATAATTTTGATATCAGGTGGGAGTAATCTTGATCATTTTGAACTTGTTTCTTAATAGTAATTTTGTTCTACATTATTCTCCAATAATCCATCATTCACAGTTCATATGATTTATTGGAATTCATGGCTTATAATTATTTATAATTTTCCAATTCCATTCTATAGAATTAATTGTTACGATCCTTAAAGATGAAATTTTCAATTAGCATGATTTTGTGCTTTTTTGTGAACAAACTTTGGTATCTTAATTAATAATATTAATATAAATTTTATATTCCATAAATATTATAATATCTTAATTTAATTATTTATATCATATATTTTCAGAAATTATGTTTTCATTTTCATTAATGATATAATGTTTTATCTTTGTTACCATAGGAAATTAAACCAACACATAATTGAACACACCATGAATAATGGATGGTTATCTATTGATTTAGTGGTAATATCATTATTCCTAAGTAATAATAATATATTTTTAACATTTTAATAAATTTATATATCGAAATTGATGAGATGTATGACATTAGGTACAAGATGTAAAACTGTAACATTGTATGAATCAATTGTTTTCACCTTGTATGCTCTTATTACACTATTGAGTGTACAAGTATTGTTAATTCCACATATTATTAATATTTTTCTCAAAATTTCATAAAAAATGTAAATATTTTCACAAAAAAATATATTTACTCATTAAACTCATGAACATGCATGTCCATTAAAGGCAACGAAAAAACAATTACACCATTCTACAAATGCGATAGTCTTCACGTATGTCGAGATGATGACATCATTTTCCATAGAAATAGATAAATGAATGAAATATTTTTCTATATTTCACTATAAAGTTTTTTATAAATATGATAAAAATTTATTAAATTTTACATTAATACAATATGAGTTATAAGGTGAAGAATAATGAAACATGAAACTTCCTGGAGGTAGTATTCTACATGTACACACACATATCAGTTTTTCCTTATGAAGAAATGAGAATTAAATTTAATGGTTATTACCAAATAATAAAAAAAATGATACTCTAAAAAGTAATTTCCTTATAAAATATTTGTGAACATATATTTAAAATGGAATTAATGAATACAAAAATATAAGGGAAAAGTTATAAAAAAATTTTGAACTTTAGTTTTCCCAAGGGTAACTGCTCAAAAATTAAAGGATTGGGATAAATTCATGTGAACAGAATCTAAATTAAGATAAGTAGAATTAAAGGGGAATGAAATAGAGTATAGTTTCAATAGGAAATTAAAAATTTTCATTATTATTTATGGGTTTGTGAGAGGCCCATTTTATATTGGTTAGGAATGAAACTTTTTGTAAATATTTCATGTTAATATAAATAAACCACATGATTCACATATCAAGAAGACATTATAATAGAAAAAATTGAATGATAGATATTATTTACCTAATAAACTACCCAAAATATAACTTATAATTTTTTTAACATGTTATTCCTTTTAATATTTGTTATACCATTTTACCATTTTTATTTTAAATGTTGTAACTAGATTTTACATGAGTAATTCCTTTTTTTACTAAATATAAAATTTAAATTTCTATATAATATGGCCCATTAAATTAAAAATTATATATGTATATTTTTAAATTCTAGTTGTGGAAAAATTAACATTAAAATAAATAATGTATAATATATTAAAAAATAGTTTTATTGTATAATGAAATATAAGTTTTAAAATATAAAAAATAGACATGTAAACTAAAATAAATATTATAAAAATTTTAATTTATTCTATGAAATACATATTTTATAAATAATAAGGTCTCAGGAATTTATAATTCATACTTATATACTAATAATTTAATAAACATTATGCTGTCTTTAAAAAATGTACTCTTCACCTAATCTTCACTCTTTAAAAAATTCAAAAAAATTAATCCAAATAAAATATAATAGTTATTAATCTGTAAATTATTTCCATTTTATTAAATTAATATTCTTATATTTTTTAATTTATGCTTTATGTAAAATATAAAAAAACCCATTTTTCAATAAATATATCCTTTTAAAAGACCAAGTATTAAAATTATTAGTTTCTATTGAACACTAATTATACTTGAATAAAAAAGTTAATATTATATTTTATTAATACTAAAATACATGGTATTATCCAATAAAATATAAATTTAATTAAAATACCACTTTTATTAGAATAAATTCCACGTACAAAATAAACAAATTATTTTTTTATCAAATGACCTTAATATTTATTTATATATATCATTCATTATTCGGTAACTACAATTCTTACAAACTGATATGATGGCTATGTTTTAACTATGAAATGTTTAAGTAAAAAAATATATTGTGGGTTTTTTATTGTTCTCTTATGTGTGTTGAAATAAACTACTAAAATAATATTTATTGAAGAACTATATTTGATGAACTTTTAGTTCATCACATATAAAAACATGAATTTGTACTGGTCTAGTCGAGCCATCACCCTTGAATCAGTGACCTAGATAAGGATGTAAGACTAAGAATATATATCTTTCTAATAAACCATGATTTATCCTCAACACCCAGATAGTGGTAGGATGATTCCCCTTTATAATACATGTATACCATGTTTACATATTTAATAGAAAACTGGCCCATTGTGTTGGACCATGGGAAATAAGAGACTACCCTTAAAAGTTGAATCAACCTTCCTCTACTTAATAACATTAAGGAACCACATAACATTAACACTATGAATAATTGTGATGAGGCTATAAGGTTCCTTAGGTATCTATAGACACTACAATTTTCCTCTTATTATAGAATACCCATAGTGATGTGGGTGTGAGATATGGATAACCATAGAAATACCGAGGGGTCGTCATCATTTATAACAATGATAAATTGGATGAATTTTTCTCCAGCAAAGATTTATTTCCATGGTTACCCAATTATAAATAATTTTCCTACTATAATGTCAAACATAGAGATATCCATTTTCACTTTCATATAGAAAAATAATAGAAAACATATTGATTGAATCCTCATATTAAACCATTGGTGGAAACTTATTAGGTTTTATTATATTGATCTAGTTGATAATTGTATTTCAGGAATATATTTAAATGGTATCTAAATGTATTGATTTGTATATTTAAATTATTATTCATTACAAATGATTCTCGTTTTAAGGAAAAATTACAAATCATGTAAACACATTACATGATTTATGATTAAAATGGATATTTCATCACTGAAAACAAATCCTGAAGAGGACACATGCTATAAAAATCCATTAAAAATAATTCAATCAAACACATGTAATGAATGATAAATATGGAAAGATCCAATAATCCCACTGCTAACATGGATTACACGATGTGAAACGTCATTTCATGTCATGATGATTTCTCAAAATAGAAAAAAATAATGATTCATGAGATCTAATTTTCATTCAAGTTTTTGAACTAAACACCTATAAATACACCCTCATTCGAGCCTTGTAGGGATGATATGTGGATGGAGGACCACAGACGAACTCCTATATATAAGGGGCCACCAATTTCTTAAATCTGCTTTTCCACATTCTTTAAAAGTTTATATATTTATATTCTATAGCAGCTCAGGTTTAGCATGAGCGGTTGATTTCTTTTTGTTTTTGTGGCATGCATGATGAAAAATGATTGAATGTAACCGGTATTTTATTTTTAAATAAATTTCATGTTGGGATTTCATATTTTTTCATGAGTTTTATCTTATCCCTGATTTCTTCTTACATGACCACTTCAAGTATGGTGATGGATTGGGTTTAATTTCCTTCTTTATTTGGGCGTGACCATTTGCCTATATTGATTGAATAAATATTTTTTAAATATGTTATCTTGTGATTATAATTCCACCATGACTGTTGGTTTTTTTCTTCCTTGTGTTTAAAGAGGGGTTTCCGTTACCCATTCCATGAAATCTGAAGTAACTGATCATCCGAAAAATAGATCTTAAGATGGAGAGTGTTTATCATGAACATTGGACTCACTAGGACACAATTACAATGATGAAATAATTTTTGTTTAATTAATTTATTCCGTTTCATCCCATGAACCATGATTCATTACTCCCTTACAACCTTTTTATATTTTCTTTTCACACCGTCCTCACCAAATCACATTCTAAATACTCTATACTATATTTATAAAAATCAAAATTAGTTTAGTTTTTTTTAAATTTTGTCCAACCCTATCATTGTTTGTTCGACCTCATACATTAAATTCATATAATACCCTATAATTTTGTGTTTCTTTGTTCATGTTTTTTAAATTTATAAATTTGGTATCCTATTAGGAATTAATGACGCACATGTAGCGATCGAATTATTGGCATGCTTTCTGGGGAAAGGTGCACATAATTTGTTAGTTGAATAATTTACACAAATTATTTTCTTATCTATTATATTTCCTGATTTTAGCATATATTTTTTATTTTTTATTAATATTTACAACATTTTATCTTTTCAGTTTTGATGGAAGGACTAGAGAGCACAATGACCACTAAGGAGAGGTTCTCCTTCCTACTGGATGATATGGAACAACAACTCTATGATGTTATAATGATAAAAAATCAATTGTGATAGTATCTAAAACGGTTCCATGCATTGATTTCACAACACCCCAAATCAGTGAGACAAAAATCTATAAGAAGAATCCCAAAAAAAGCATGGTCAATGAATAAGAGCTATGTAAAACTTTCAATTCTGATTTAATCCTAACAATGATGACCCTAATTTTGTATGTTCTAAAGATGATATAAATGGTGACCTTTCTATAAAACATGAGTGGGATGAACAAAAATTTAAAAAAAAATAACAAGATGAAGAATAAGAAGAATAAATTAAATAAATAGAAACCACGCTGGTGAGATTCTATAAATATTTCTTACAAAACTAGTACTGCAACTGAAGGAAAATGAGGAAGATGATGAGGAAGAAGAAGAAAATATGAATGCACTGTGAACTTAGTATATATATGAATAGAAATTTGTATTAATAAAATATGAAAATGAAAAACTAGTGGCTGAAAAAGATTAATTCATTGAAAAAACTCATTACATGAAGCCATCCATCAATGAAGAATAATTTTACCCAGTATGGACAAATTCTGAGATTCGTTACGTTTAACTCTTACTATTCTGACTATAGTCACAAGCTCGTAGGTCCATGGTAATTCTATTAAGGAGAGTTAAATCCGATTTAGGAGGATTTAAAATCCATTATTTGGTGAAAAATGATAGATAACTATATATCACACTCAAATTAGCTAACTTAAGTATGGTAAACAAAATAACAATTAAAAAATAGAAGATTCCGGGAGGCAACCTGATATTTATTACTTTCTACGAATTTATATTTATTTTATTCTTATGATTGAATTTTATATTAGGGTTTAATTTCAATTCGCTATTATCATTCCCATAAGTGTATGTCCTTACACTTTACCTTGGTTTTTATTTTTTTCAAAAAAAAAGAACTCAATGTTAGTGCAAGTACTAGGAGGGAAAATGAAAATGAATCTACAATATAATTACAAGTTATGGAGTGAAATTACACATCATAAAAAGGTGTTGGAAGAACCTTAAAAACACATGTTTTAAGCATTGATTTAAAATATAGATATGTGTTTCAATTGATTATATTTCTATTTCTACATTAAAAATATTTTAGAGATTTAACTAAAAATTAAATGCCACATTCAACTCATTCTTCAATCAATAGAACTAAGATACATAAAATAACCACTATAAATACCATGCTATGAATTTTATATTTCATTGAAATTACTTTTTAATGAGAAAATGGGAAAATAATTAGTATATATAATCGTGTGGATTTGGATATTACAATTCATAAATTTTGGGAGCAAATAGATCTCTCTAAATGACATTTTAATAAAATTTGGACATGATTTTAATTTATAATATTTTCATTAATTGATTTATTATAAATAATCATTTCCATGAGTAATTTTTCAAACCATTAGTCTCATTCTAATGAAATTCACGAATCCAATATTTTTTTCATTCTATAGAATATTTCTTGAGAAACTCAGGAATGTTTTCTTCTATAACATTCTCTACATCATAGAAGAACTATGACTACATGGTGTTACATTTAAAATGATTGAGAAATTATTTTCCAAATCCCTTATCCTTATACCTATACAGAAATAATCAATTTTAATCCAGTTGAATCCATGAATGACCTTGTTAGGAAATGATTTTTTTACAAGATTATTCTATCCATTCCTACATTCCTCTAAATAATTTCCAGATAATTAAAATAATATTGTGGGGGACGAATATTATAGGGTGTTCTTGAATACACTACATCACAAATGATATATAAAAAGAAACAATTTTCAAGATAGTATGATTCTTTAATTGTGCTTACAGGCAACGTAGGCCCCCTTCTATCTTTTAATGGGAGGGAGAAATGAAATATTTGAATAGAGACATTATATAAGATTATTTTTTGATTTCATGAAAAATAGTTTAGAGTAAAATCTTTTTATTATCATTACATGATTTACATCATTTACCTACATAACCTATACCTTGGAGTCATCTGATCCTTAACCGTGAATCCCACATGATTAATTGTAATTTTATATTTACATAGTGGAAATGATAGTATCCATCGAATCTTATGTTATATTACATTTTTTGGAGTCATCTAATAAATTATATTTAAATTTTTACCATGATAACGATCAAAAATATTCATGTGAGATAAATTAAAAATTTCATGTTTAATGATAATTAATTAAAAAATAAAATTGGATGAATGAAAGTTCGTGGTTGTTTCAAAAGGAGAAAAGAAAAAAAATGAATAACTTGTTTCACTGAAAAAGAAGGCGTTGATTAATTTTCTATCGATGATTCTTGAAATTTTAATTTCATATTTGAGAGAATATTTTTCATAAAAATGAATTTTAAGTATGGTAAAGTTAACATGCTTTGTAGTATGCTAATATTTCGTCCTTGAGTAAATGTGTGAATTCATGTGTGGGGATAACAATATTTCTTGCATATATTTTATGTTATTTTAAGGGATATAATTTTTTATTTAAAAATTTATCCATTCCAAATGTGGTTTATTTTGACTTGCTATTTTTTCTGGAAAGAAAAACATATTTACGATGAATGAATAGGAATCTGAGAATTTTGGTGCTAAAATAAAATTTATATGGGTGTCAATTAATGCATTATAACCCAAATTTTTTTATGCCAAATAATAGATGGAAAATGTTATTGAATGATTGAACGTTGTGTAATTAATTCACCCTTCAGGACTACATAAGAATATTAATCCCTAATAGGACAAGTCTTGACATAATTACATGATATGAAGAAAAATAACATGTTGTGTAAAAAAAACCGAATGTGATATTCAAATAGATTTTTCTCCACTTAGAAAATGTCATGAAAAGGTTAAAGACGACAAAAATACATTACATGTCTTGTAATCAAATATATGACATGATATTTCTTGATGAAAATATCTGAGAAAACCACTACTAACTCAAATTACACAACTTCAAAATTTATTAGACTTCATGATAGTTTTGGGAAAAATTTAAAAATAGATCTTTATGATATCTTAATATGAAGTCAAGGATTTGACATAAACCCATTTAAATATTACCTCGACTACACCATAATGGGAAGATATCTAGAAGGACTTCCATCGATGGACACCTACGGAGACACTCCCACCTACTGCGGAGCTATAAATCATCACTTTCTGTTGTATTTTGTTTATTTATTTTCTGCGCCTACTCAGAGTTATCATGAGATAGTGATTTCATTTTTTTCATGATATATGTAATGATCATGGATTTAATGGATGAGATATTTAATTTTCAATGAAATTTATTTTTGGATTTCATATTTTTTTCATCAGATCTATCATTTCCCTAATTTATTATTACATGAAAATTTAGTGTGGGGTTAAGGATTGTGTTTATTTTATGTCCTTATTTTTGGATGACCATTTAATTAATTGAATGAGTTAAATTGTTTAATATGTTATTTTGGGTTTAGACTTCTAGTATGAGCATTGAGTTAGTTCCATCCCAATTTTTAAATATGGTTTCCGGTTACCCATTCATTCCATCAGAAGTGACTGATCATATGAAAATGATAGATTAATATGGAGAGCATTTATCATGACTATTAGACTCACTAGGGCACAATTCCAAAATATTAATAGTTATTAACTAAATATTTTGTACATTCTCATCCGATGAATCAAGATTCATTGCTATCTGACACCCTTTTAATAATTTCTTCATCCAATTTCTTCCACAAATCACGTGTTATATATTTTATATTTCATTTCTACAAATCAAAATCTGTTTAGTATTATTATATTTAATTAAAATGTTCATCATCTCACTCTCTATGGGTTTGACCTCAGACTTATAATTCCTATACTACCCTGTAGTTTTGTGTTTTGTTTTTTTTTGTTTTCAAAGTATCTAAATTCTATAACCAGGAAGGAATTAACATTTCTCATGAATCTATCACTCATTAATAGAATGTGATATTTCATTTGATTAATTTAAAATATAGAAGGTGTAGGGAGTGAATACCTTTTCCAAATCCCCTTGTCCTAGACCCTTTCCCCAATATGCCATGTTGAGTACTCTTCTTCATGAGATTAGGCTTTAGTTAAATCCTAAAACATTAGTAATTTTTTTTGGGTCGAACACTAACCTCCTTCTTTGAATGTCAATACCCTTGTAGTGGATGGGGAACTGAAAACACCTACTCGAATAAATTCTTGTTAGGGTGGGAAACCATTCTCATGTATGCTTTTTTAGTGACACAGTTTTATGTCATAGCATCACAGTATATTTAATTCTCATGATAGGTCCGATAATATTTATAAAAGATGAAATTATTGCAGAGGACATCGTTTTTTAATTGTACATTAACCTTTCATTCTCTGAATTCTCTAATTTCACCTCGTAAATGTATCGGAATATGTTCCCACTTTTACTCATGTTTTTTCACAACTACCTTTTCACACAAACAAACTAATTTGGAACAATACAGTTATATATCCCTATTACTTTAAAATTTTCTTTACATTAATCAATCAAACTTATTCTGGATCCATCACAGTACATCATGAAGAGAAATATATTCCACGAGTATTTGTGAGGGTGTCCCCCTTAATATTATTAGTGGATATTCAAGGTATTATACTTGTTCATTCACCATATCAAGATACCACAACACTTTTATCTATGGAAATGATAATTTTAGAAGTGTGAAAACAAATGGGATAATTAGTTTTTTACAAGAGTTAATGAGGAATTCAAAATGATCATTGATGGATGAACAACGGTGAGTTAATTTATTTCCACAGTGATTGATGAAGAATTTTCCAAACAAGGAATCTGTATTTCACTCCATGTTGAAGCAGCACCAGCTTATAATTAAACTTTTTTGGAAGTAGGCGATTACTAAATAAATCCCATTTTTCAGCTATTCCATTAACCTATTAAGTTATTAATTTCATTCAACACTTGTCATTATACAAAGAAAATTATTGGAACTCATACTGAATGTTATGATACCCACATCAAAAATAAAATATAAAATGGATATATTTTAATACCCCTAA
Organism: Viscum album; assembly: GCA_963277665.1. Taxonomy (NCBI): domain Eukaryota; kingdom Viridiplantae; phylum Streptophyta; class Magnoliopsida; order Santalales; family Viscaceae; genus Viscum; species Viscum album. Next base: position 1,637,243,959 of record OY728129.1, read on the forward strand.
ATGATAAAAGGTTAAAAGAATAAATTATTTTACTCATGTAAGTAAGGTGAACTTTTAGTTTCATGAGCCTACCTGATTAGTACTCCATAGTAAAGCATGCTTGTCATGGATTAGTTGTCATGATGGGTGACCATCTGGGATGATTATAATGTGTGTATATGTGGGGAAAAAGTACAATAGAAAGATTTTTTTTTGGAATGTGGGGATATTCAATAGTTTAAAGACTCATTTGGGAATGTGGGTGGGCCGTAGGTAGGGGAACACATGTCTGTGGGGAAAGTAGTGGTACCTGGAAAGATAAATACTGATGGATTTGTTAAGGTGGGGAGTATGTTCAATTAGTGGGGCCATGTTCCTTCATTGGTATCTGAGTAGAAACTCAACCTTATGTATGTTTTCACTTTTGGGGTTGAGATTTAGGGTCCATAATGAGGAAAGTATGCTCAAAATGGGAAGTATGTAACACCCGATTATGATAAATGGTTAAAATACTGAGGGATAAGAATTATTTAATCAACATGCATCATTGTTTTAATAACCATCCGGATTACAACTCCATAGTTAAGAATGCTTTTCCCTAAAGTAGTGGTAAGGGTGGGTGACCTTCTCAGAAGTTTAACTATGTGAGTGTGAGTAAGGGAAAACAACTATGGAAAGAACATATATTGGAATGTGGGGATAGTCATTGGTATGATGAAATGTTCAAGAACATGGGTAGCCCCCAGGTGGTGGACCCTATATCTGTGGGGAAAATTGGGGTACCTGATGAGACGGGTCCTAATGGTCATGTTATATTAGGGGGTCTATGCTGTCAGCAGGGACTAGTTGTTACATTGTGATATTATTTTACTTTCCATAATTTAAATGGGTGATGTGAAATTGAACACTATTTGTTATCTCATCTCTGAATATATTTATACCTTTAGAACCGACACTTAGATTAACCTAGAGACCATCAATGATTGGTTTGTCCACAAAAGTACATGCAGACAGAAATTTGATAACTGGATTATTGACCTACATTAAGGATCTACTAAACAATTTACAAATTCTTGATCTCATTTTCACGATGTTATGATATAAAATGTCTAATTAAAGATCAAATCATACTATTTTGAAGGAGATACTTCTAGTGAGAGAATATGATAAAATATTAGAGCTTATCTTCTACATGATAAATAAGTGAAATATTTTTACAACCATTAAGAAAAAATGTTCCAATAAAAATATCATTATATGTAGGTGGAAGAAGAAATAATAATTAATCAATGGTTAAAATTTATTAATATTAGCTACCACCAACAATATCTACAAACCTCTATGGAAATATTGTTGGGTTAGTAAAATATTTTTTTAATGATAAGGATGGATAAAATAAAATAGATATCAAGGAAGAAATTATAAATCCCCCTTTGGAATCCTTATCCATAGAGGTAGAAGGGATTCAATATTTTTTAGAATAATATTTAAAATTAATTAAACAATTTAAACCATTATACAATGAAATATATAATATTCGATTTTTATATTTAAATACATTTAATCTATTAATTACCCAATCAATTTAATTAAAATAATTATAAATAATATTTTTCTCTAAATGAAATTACCATGAAGGCATTTTTATCTTTTATATCATTATTCATTAGTTTAAAATAACTAGAGAAACTTTTAAAGACCCATATAATTCAAGGGAAATTTTTTCTAAATTTTCTTTGGGATTTTACAAGAACGTAGTTTCTAACGGCGCCTGATTCCGAGGCCCGGTGTGCCCGGAATCAATTTCCAAAGTTTAGCTCAGGTACGTTCAGTGAACGAACGAGCGGGTTTTTCTATCTTTTGATCCGGTGCACAGAATTGAAATCTAAGGGCACCGATGGAGCCGCAGTGCCGATAATGGCATAATAGGACCCTTACTGGTGTTGCATTTTCTCGGGAGGAGTTTTTTAAAAAAAATCTGAGGGATAAAATATAATTGTTACAATTATATTTTCTTTTCTTGTTAAGTGGATTAAGTGGTGTGTTACAACATTTTGACCCTCTATTAAGTGGTTATAACCTATGTAAGAGAGTTTGGGGTGGGTCCCACTTGATGTTAACCACCCATGAAAGGATTAAAGGTGAGGTGGGGCCCACACGAACCCCACCCCTTCATATTCCTCTTAAACTCCCTAACTCCCTCTTTAATTTTTTTTGTAAATTATCTTTAATGAGTAACCTTCCATTTCCTCACTCTCTCCCTCATTAACTCTAGCCAACACACACATTAAATTAAGTGAATTCAACTTTTGAATTTATTTTGGAAAATCTTTGCTTGGGTTGATTAAATAATGTGGAACCATTATTTTCTATGAAGGGTTGGAATTTGTGGTGTTGAGGTTATGGGAAGAGATCTTGGGAGTTTTTAAAGAACTTCTTCTTCTTCTTCTTCTTCTTCTTCTTCTTCGTCAAGGAACGTCGATTCGGCGTCCCGGATTATTCTGTCGTCTTCTTCCTCGAAAAAGGAGGAGGCACCGACGTGGGAACTCGCCAACGACATTTCGCCTTTCAATTTTTCTCTCCGCGTGAAAGGGAGGGAGATGGTGCTTCCTCCTCGGATGTTCTCCGTCGGCATATACGGAACCTCACCCCGCGACTCCATTTTCCGCGACACCGTCGTTCGACAACATTTTTCAAGGTAGGGGTTTTATGCGTTTCTTTTCGTGAATTACTTCTGTCATCTATCCACGTTCAATTGGACCGCTTGTTATCGTTTAACGGGAGGGGGCCAGACCGAACTAACACGGCCGACCCTCCTCCCTTGTTATTTTTTGTGTTATTGTGGTTCAAAGAAAACTGACGCGGTGTCGTCGCACCGTGCGGGAACGAGCGGCAAGGATGCGGGGCGCCGTCGCGCCGCACATTTGAAAATCGAACCATGTTGCGGTGCCGTCGCGCCGCACCGGAAGAAAAACATGAAGGAACCGTGGCCGGAGTTGGGCCGCAGCAGTGGGGCGCGGCCCTGTCGTGCCGCGCCGTACAGAATAAGCCACGGATTAGGCAGCGGCGAAGCAGGGGGAACAGCGGCCGGTTTTGGGCCACTGGCGTCGGAGCAGGGGGACCGGCCCTCTCCGGTCCCGTAGCGGCAGAGGCCGGCTGGCCGGTCAGGGGGAGGGCCGGGGGTTATGACCCCCGGCTGGCCAGCAAAGAGAGGCCCCCATTATGGGGGGCCGTGGTTACAAACGGTGGGGGGTAGCGCCCCCCCCCCCCCCCCCCCGCACTTTCGAACGGCTCGGTCGTTCGGCCAAGCCACCTGGCCAACGCATCGGGCCGCGCCGCTCCATTGCCATGCCCAAGCGGGCCGACCCGGACCCAGGTCACGTCGACCCGGTTCGGACCGACCTAGGGGGCCTTGGGCCGGGTCGATCCAGCCCGAAACCCCCACTTTCGGACCTTTCACTGTCTTTTTCCCATAACATTGGTTGCGGACCCTTGATCTACGCACCTTCAGTTGCAATGTGATCTTTGGATCGAGACGGTCGTTTCGGTATATTACACTAAAGGTTTCGGAGTTCTTTGGGTTCAGCCGGGTTGGTTCGTACACGAAACCAACCGGGCCCTCGGAGCGGAAACACTTATATCTTGAGTTCCGGATGTCTGATTGACGTGACGTCAACTTTGTTGGATTCCTTTTCAGGAGACGGAACTTTTGGCATACTTTGCCCGAGGTTTGGATGCAGTTGGAGTATGGCCGAGTTGGATTGTACCCGAAATCCAATCGGGCCCCTGGAACGGAAAAGATGTTATCATTCAGACTGGACGTCCGTTTGACGAACCGTCAGCGGCATTGGTGATCACGTTGAGAAATGGTCCCTATGAGTATACCCTATGTGAGTTCGAGCTACAATTGAGATATGGCTGGGTTGGTTCTCTCACGAATCCAACCGGGCCCCTGGGACGAAAAGGCTCATAACTCAGAAACCGGGCGTCCGATGGACGCGCCATCTGTTGCGTTGAGACCCCTATGACGAGGCAGTCCTTTGAGATACTACTTCGTGGGACTTTGTGATACTTGGAGTATCGACCTAGAGCTCATGGAGAGGACCCTCCCAGAGACGAGCGTACGGAGTACGGAGACCGTGTAGCTAGGTGAGACCTGATAACTGCTTGTCTGATTCAATTCGGAGTGACTAGCATAGCCCAGTGGGGAGCACTACTTTGTGAGGTGGTAGACCCATGGCGGTGGAGAACTACTTTGTGAGGTGGCAGACCCGTGGTACTCGATGGGAGAAGTAACTCTATAGGCTATGAGGGGGAGCACTACTGTGTGAGGTGGCATACCCATGGAACAGGAGCACTACTGTGTGAGGTGGCAGACCCACGGTACTTGACAGGAGGAGTACCTCAGCAGTCTTAGGTTAGTGAGCAGTACCCCTAAGTTGTGACAGGATCACTGTACACTCCAGAGACGGGCTCATCAGCAGTTACGGTTTCGATAATGAAAATCCTGGTTTGATCTGAGTCAATGACCTTTGTGTTTTCCTCGTGATTGAGATGGGTCACTTGATCACTTAGGTATATGTATGGGAATATACCAAGGTAGTGGTTATCCATTTATTTCATAACCCTTCTGTTTCCTCATGGTTGAGATGGGTTACTTGATAACAGAGGTGTATGTATGAGCTTATACCTAAGTAAGGGTTATCTGTTGAGATCCTTCTTTGTGGTTATCCTTGTTAGATTTAGTGAGACCGTGAGGGTCTTGGGGTCCCTACTGAGTATCGTATACTCACCCCTGCACGGGCTATTCCTACACTTCGTTGTGTTGGTTGCAGACTTCAGGCAGCGCTGACAGAGGTTGAGTGTTCGAGGACTGGACGGTACCCGGAGGTGGACCTCACGACGAGTAAGTATCCGGAGGTGGACTTCATGATGAGACGACACTCGGAGGAGGTTGACGGGCGAGAGCGTTGTGGAGGCTATCTATACCTACTCTTCTGGTAGGATCTGTGGTGAAAGATCCAGGAGCTGCGCTATCTGTACCTACTCTTCAGGTAGGATCCGTGGTGGACGATCCAAGAGCTCCGCTATCTGTACCTACCCTTCATGTAGGATCTGAGGAGGACGACCCGGGAGCTGCTTCCATTCTTCCAGATGTTTTTCTTTTTCTGTTGTACTTTTGTTTAGTTGTAGTTGTACTGTCGATTGGGATTGTATTCTGGCCCAATTACTTTTCAGCACTTCCTTTTGTATTTAGTGTATTACTTCCGCTTGTAATCTGTGTTGTATTGTTTACTTTTATAAAGGCAATGCCTTCCCAGTTATCGGGAATTACGTCTTTGGTGCTAGTCGCTAGCCCCTGGCCTATGGAAGGCAGGCTTGGGGTAGTCACGGCACGGGCCTCGAGGGAAGGCCGTGACAAATTGGTATCAGAGGAGTCGGTTCTACCGCAGAACTTATAACTCCGATATTTTTCTTTCTGTGAACCAATAGTGTTTAGGGTACCGAGTGTGGTTTTTAGTTCAGGGAGTCCAGTGTTGGTGCGGGTGGCCGACGTATCCATACACCATGACCTTGAAAACTGATTTCCAAATTTGACCACGAAAACACTGATTGCGTGTGTGTTTTAAATGGTTTTCCCTTAAAATATCTCAAACCAGGTCAGCTCAGCAGGTATAAATCGTTTGACCATGTCACGTTTGTTTCATTCAGGATGCCTCCCCACGGACGACCAGCTAGAGCCCCGAAAGTTGTACGTACTGACAGCCCGTCAACCGACGTGGCCTTAGTACATGGCCATATCCCATTTGAGGCACCAGCGGAGGCACCAGCGGTACTACTACCCGTTGAGCCACCAATGCCACTAGCCCCAGCAGCAGAGGGTGCACGTCGCTTGAGTGCACTGCACGAGTTCCAGGGCCAGAGGCCACCCAGGTTCAGGGTAGAGATGGACCCGCAGGAGGCTAAGGATTGGCTGGAGGCTGTGGTGAGAGTCTTCAGGTTAGTGGGGATGCCAGCACACTTCATGGTGATCCATGCTGCCATCCTTCTTCAGGCAGCAGCATGCAGATGGTGGAGCCTGATGCTCTAGATTCATGACGAGGCGACACTTCTATGGGGTGACTTCGAGAGTATGTTTCGGGCAGAGTTTGTACCATACACCCTTTGAGCGGGGCATATACATGAGCTACTTCAGTTGAAGCAGGGCAGCATGACAATGGTGCAGTATTTAGCGAGGTTTACAGACCTCTCAGGCTACTCCACAGATATGGTACGAGACCATTTCTTCAGGGCCCAAACCTTCGAGCAGGGGCTCAGGAGAGAGAGTAGAGCTTCTGTTGTTTCTCATAGAATTCCGAGGCAGAAAGGGGTGTTGGAGCGAGCCCTCTTAGTGGAGAGTTTCCCTGCTGAGTAGTCTCCAGCAGCAGGACCCACCGCTAGCCGGCATGCGGCAGAGTCTTCTGTAGTAGGCAGTAGACAGATGATGCAGATGTCCAAGAGGATCAGACCTACAGGTGGTCGGCCTCATGGCATAGGGTCGGTAGTGTAAGGCACCAAGGGGAATGACAGAGCCAGACCTGCCATGCAGTGTTACTCCTGTGGCGGGATTGGTCACATGGCACGTGACTGTCCGACCTGCCATGCAGATGACCTGCAGTTAAATGAAGAACCTCCCAGGCAGATGCAAAGGTTTGATCGAGGCGGACCGCTAGGAGAAGAAGGCCGAGGGAGGGGAGCTGGCCATGTAGCTGGCGGTGGACGATGCTATGAGGTGTTCCCACCACCACCCCTAGGAGGTCCACCCCGACCGCAGGGAACATGTGGAATGGGAGATCTCAACTTCAGGCAGCAGAAGCATATGACAACGGTGCTCCGGAAGCGAGTGGACCAGAGCGGAACTAGTGGTTTCCTTTTATTCTTTGTATATCTAGTTCCATGTTGTTTTTGTTTCATTTGTGTCTTTGTACCATGAGCTTCAATAATATAAAGACACTTACCTTTGTGACATTTTCTTCCTTCCTTTTTGAGTACTAAGAGGTTCCGGTTTAAAATGTTGACTTGACCCTCATTTTCGAGATTCCAACTGGAAGAGACCCAGTAACCTCATGCTGATGCCGACAGTGTCACTAGACCCTTAGAGATGAGAGTGACAGTTGGATCTCTTGGTAGTAACGTCGAGGCCTTACGACGTCGTCCATGGCATGAATACATCATTCATGTCTGGATTGACAGTATTAGGAAAAGAACGTGGTTCATCTAGGGGATGAGACCGGATTTCTCTTATCGGCAAAGAATAAATCATAGCAGCTCTTGTGGGACCAGAGAAGATCCAGGTCATCCATGAGCGGATGAGGACAGATCAGAGTCGACAGAAGCCTTATGCTGACAGGATGTAGAGCCCACTAGAGTTCGAGGATGGAGAAAACGTTTTCTTACGGGTCTCACCTCGACGTGGAATTATGTAGACGTGGCCGGGGCGACAAGTTTTCTTTAAGGTTCAATGGATCTTTCTAGCTCCTCAGCAGTGTAGGCGAGGTGGTTTACCACTTGAACCATCCACCTCAGTTTCACCAGGTGCACAACGACTTCCATGTATCTCAACTGAGGAGATACGTGTTCGACCATTCACATATCATCGACCATGGTGAGCTAGACTTGGGTGATGGGGTGATTTTCTCGGAGGTTCCAGTGGGGACCGAGGATCGACAGGAGCAGATCCTACGAGGACAGTCGATTCCTTGTGTGCACTTTCGTTGGCAGTACAGTAATCTCCAGGTAAGCACATGGGAGCGGAAGGCTCAGATGTGTGCTAAATACCGCTTTTGTATCCCTAGTCTGTGTTTCAGCTTTACGAGTACGTAAAGCCCTGAGGTGGGAGTAATGTGAAGACCCGTAAAATTCAAGGGAAATTTTTTTTAAATTTTATTTTGGATTTTACAAGAACGCGGTTTCAAACGGCCCATGATTCTGACGCCCAGTGTTCCCAAAATCAATTTCCGAAGTTTAGCTCGGGTACGTTCATTGAACGAATGTGAGGGTTTTTTCTATCTTTTGATCCGGTGCACGAAATCAAAATCCGAGGGCACCGATGGAACTGTATCGATGAGAACTGCTTCAGAAGACCCTTACTGGAGTTGAATTTTCTCGGGAGGAGTTGTTTTAAAAAAATGTGAGGGATAAAATATAATTGTTACAATTATATTTTCTTTTCTTGTTAAGTGGATTAAGTGTTGTGTTACAACACTTTGACCCTCTCTTAAGTGGTTATATCCTAATTAATGGAGTTTGGGGTGGGACCCACTTGACGTTATCCACCCATTAGAGGATTAACGGTGAGGTTGGGACCACACGAACCCCACCCCTTCACATTCCTCTTAAACTGTCGAAATCCCTCTTTAATGTTTTTGTAAACTTATCTTTAATGAGTAACCTTCCATTTCCTCACTCTCTCCCTCATTAACTCTATCCAACACACACATTAAAGTAAGTGAATTGAACATTTGAATTTATTTTGGAAAAGGTTGGCTTTGGTTGATTAAATAATGTGGAACCATTATTTTTTGTGAAGGGTTGGCATTTGTGGTGTTGAGGGTAAGGGAAGAGATCTTGTAAGTTTTTAAAGAACTTCTTCTTCTTCTTCTTCTTCTTCGTCAAGGAACGTCGATTCGGTGACCCGGATTCTTCTGTGTTCTTCTTCCTCGACAAAGGAGGAGGCCCCGACGTGGGAACTCGCCAACGACATTTCGCCTTTCAATTTATCTCTCCTTGTGATAGGAAGGGAGATGCTGCTTCCTCCTCGAACGTTCTCCGTCGGCATATATAGAACCTCATCCCGCGACGCCATTTTCTGCGACACCGTCGTTCGAAATCATTTTTCAAGGTAGGGGTTTATGTGTTTCTTTTCGTGGATTATTTCCGTCATCTATCCACATTCAATTGGACCGCTTGCTGTCGATTAACGGGAGGCGGCCAGACCACACAAACACGACTGACCATCCTCCCTTATTATTTTTTGTGTTGTTGCGGTTCAAAGGAAAGTTACGCGGTGCCATCGTACTACACTGGAACGAGCGAGAAAGATCTGTGGCACCGCCACACCGCGCTTTTGAAAATCGAGAAAGCTGTAGTGCCGTCGCGCCACACCGGAAGAAAAACCCGACGACACCGCTGTCGGAGCGGGGCCGTTGCAGAGGGATGCGGCGCCATCGCGCCGCGCGGGATAGAATAATCTGCGGCTTAGGCCAAGGCGAAGCAGGGGGGTCGGAGGCCGGTTCCGGGCCGCCGGCGTTTGAGCAGGGAGACCGGCCCTCCCCGGTCCCGTGGCGGCAGAAGCCGGCCGGCCGGAGCAGGCCGACCGGTCAGGGGGAGAGCTGGGGGTTACGACCCCTGGCTGACCATCAAAGAGAGTCCCCCATTATGGGGGGGGGGGGGGGTTACAAACGGCGGGGGGGCAGCCCCCCCCCCCCCCCCCCCCCGCACTCTCGAACGGCTCAGCCGTTCGGCCGAGCCACCTGGCCAGCGTGGCAGACCGCCAGCGCGCCGGGCCGCCGAGCCGGGCCTCGCCAGGGCCCGGCCGGGCCACACCCAAGCGGTCAGACCAAGACCCAGGTCGGGTCGACCCCGTTTGGGCCGACCAAGGGGGTCTTGGGATGGGTCGGTCCGAGCCTGAAACCCCCACTTTCGTACCTTTCACGGTCTTTTTCCAATAACATTGGCTGCAGATCTCCGATCTACGCATCGTCAGCTGCGATGCGATCTTTGGATCGAGACGGTCGTTTCAGTATATTACACTCAAGGATTCGGAGTACTTTGTGTTCAACAGGGTTGGATCGTACACCAAACTAAGCGGGCCCTCAGAGCGAAAACACTTATATCTTGAGTTCCGGACGTCCGATTTACGTTTCGTCGACTTTGTTGGATTACACTTGAGGAGACGAAACTTTTGGAATTCTTTTCCCAAGGTTTGGTTACAGTTGGAGTATGATCAGGTTGGATTGTACCCGAAATCCAACCGGGCCCCTGGAACACAAAGTTGATATCTTTCAGACCGAAATTCCGTTTGACGAACCGTCAGCGGAATTGGTGATCACGTTGAGAAACGGTCCCTATGAGTATACCCTATGAGATTTTGGGGTATAGTTGAGATACGGCCGGGTTGGTTCTCTCAAGAAAACAAATGGGCCCCTAGGATGAAAATGCTCATAACTCACAAACAGTGCGTCCAATTGACGCACCATCTTTTACATTGAGACCCCTATGACAAGGCGGTCCATTGGGATAATTCTTCGTTGGACTTTGTGATACATGGAGTATCGACCTATAGCTCGTGGAGAGGACCCTCCTGGAGACGAGCGTACAGAGTACGGAGACCGTGTAGCTGGATGAGACCTGATGACTGCTTGTCTGATTCGATTCGGAGTGACTAGCACAGCCCAGTGGGGAGCACTACTTTGTGAGGTGGCAGACACATGGAGGAGGAGGACTACTTTGTGAGGTGGAAGACCCGAGGTACTCGACAGGAGGAGTAACCCTGTAGTCTATGAGGGGGAGCACTAATGTGTGAGGTGGCAGACTCATGGGGGAGGAGCACTATAGTGTGAGGTGGCAGACCTGCAGTACTCGACAGGAGGAGTACCTCAACAGTCTTAGGTTAGTGAGCAGTTCCCCGGAGTGGTGACAAGATCACTTTACACTCCAGAGATGGGCTCGTCAGCTGTTACAGTTTCGAAAATGGAAATCCTGGTTTGAGGTGAGTCAATGACTTTTGTGTTTTCCTAATGATTGAGATGGGTCACTTGATCACTTAGGTATATGTATGGTTATATACCTAGGTAGTGGTTATCCATTGATTTCATAACCTTTGTGTTTCCTCATGGTTGAGATGGGTTACTTGATAACATAGGTATAAGTATGTGTTTATACCTATGTAAGGGTTATCTATTGAGATCCTTAATTGTGGTTATCCTTGTTGAATATAGTGGGACCTTGAGGGTCTCGGGGTCCCTACTGAGTATCGTATACTCACCCCTGTATGGGCTATGCCCGCACTTCATTGTGTTGGTTGCAGACGTCAGGCAGAACAGACTGAGGCCGAGTGTTCGAGGACTGGACGGTACCCGGAGGTGGACCTCATGGCGATTCAGTATCCGGAGGTGGACATCATAATGAGACGACACTCGGAGGAGGTTGACGGGTGAGAGTGTTGTGGAGGCTATCTATACATACTGTTCAGGTAGGATCCGTGGTGGACAATCCTGGAGCTGCGCTATCTGTACTTACGCTTCAGGTAGGATCTGTGGTGGACGATCCAGGAGCTGTGCTATCAGTACCTACCCTTCAGGTAGGATCTGAGGAGGACGACCCAAGAGATGCTTCCATTCTTCAAACTGTTTGTATTTTTCTATTTTACTTTTGTTCAGTTGTAGTTCTACTATCGATTGGGTTTGTATTATGGCCCATTTAATATTCAACACTTCCTTTTGTATTTAGTGTATTACTTCCTCTTGTACTCTGTGGTGTTTTGTTTACTTTTATAAAGGCAATGCCTTCCCAGTTATCAGGAATTACGCCTTTGGTGCTAGTCGCCAGCCCCTGGCCTATGGAAGGCAGGCTTGGGGTAGTCACGGCATGGGCCTCGAGGGCGGGTCGTGACAAAACTGATGAATTATATTTTTGAGAAAAATAAATCTACTAAAACATTTAATTGAAATAGAATAATTAAATAATGAACTCAATGTTCTTTATTCAATCAATTATATATGATATAATTTTAAATCCCCATGAAAAACACCAATAAATTGATATTGTTGTACCAAATTTGGTGGAATATATATCATCACCATATTTTCATGTAAATTAATGAGATAATAGATATTCGGGTTTAGATTCTTCCAAATCATGTTCACATGGATGTATATAGGTTGGATAGATATAGTTGTACCTGAATAATCACTATTATACAATGTTAGAAAACATGAATATTAAATATGGTTTCCTTTTAGATGTCCTCTCTCATGTGTCTATATGAAAATTAAAAATAGTGGCATATATACCATATCTAAAAAATAGATATAGTCTATTTTGTTTAAGATATAATTGACTCAAAATAAATAAAATCATGAATATTTTATTGTAATGGAGATTAAAACATTTAAGATGGATCAAGAACACTAAGACTACAACCTCTTTCATTTAACAAGGATGATATGACCTATCATATTAGAAGAATAGAGGAGTGAAACATTTTTGTCCATGGTTGATGTAATAATCATGCATAGATTAAAATATTTAAGGGTAATATGGTTCTCTCCATAGGTATTTAATATAAAATATTTTCCCCCTATATTTGTATTAATCTCTAGTTGGGAGATGTCTAGTGAGTAGGAACATTGATTTTGTTTAGGCCACCCATTGTGTGTTTTATAACCTGAATAATTAATGAATTTTACCATTTCAAAGAATTAATTCATTAATGTTCTTGGAATGTGCATGCTATGTGAGAAGTGACTTGAATTTTTTCTAGGATGGAATTTATAGTATTTCATCATCATGATAAAATTTTATCTTCCCTTAGGATGAAAAAGCACATACAACTAGGACCATTATAGCTAGATTATTTTTTATGACAAGTTGAATAGGTGATGATGCAATGTACATAGTGACATGGGTGATGAATACCCAACATCTATGGATATACCATTATAAAAAACATTTATAATCTTAAATTTAATGACCAATACATTTATGATTAAAATTCACTTTATTTTATTTGAATGTCTTATAAATACAGAAAACAAACGAACTCCTTTTGTTTTCTTATATCCAATTTTATTTAAATGACCATTATGTAAAATTTCCATTGATAATATAACCATTGACCAATAAGAACATTAGTAGTACCATTATAGGGTTTTAACAAATCCTTTTGATAGAAAAAAAAGTGATTGCATCAACTTGTAGGATCATACCCTATGAAGCCCATTTATTGGAGCTTCCATAGGAGATTGATTTTTTGGGATTTTCACTACACCAATCCTACACCGATATCCAACAACTTAAGTATGAGCCAAAATAATTACAAGGGAAGTTAAATAATATCTAGATAACAACCCAAACTATGTTCACTAAACCACCCCATGAAGGCCCCACAATCACACACCTTAATCATGGGGTGTATGATGTTGTAATAAAGATATATTTTACAAGAACCTATCATTGTTATTATGTGATATATTTTTATATATAATAATGAATATACTTTCATTTTATTATAGTCACTTTATAAATAATTTTTAAAACAATAATAGTAATTTTGGTTACATTTCATATTCAGTTAGGAAATATATTGTGATGAATCAATGGTTTTTATGTAAATAATATTTTAATAAAATATTATTATCAAATTAATTTTATAGAAAATATGTGATTTTATAATTTTTTTAAAGTCAATTGAAATTTTCATTAAGGTTTGAAAACTGTTTTTTTGAAAACACATCAATTTTGAATAATTATTAGTTTTTATTTAAAATGTGAAAAATCATTTAAATAGATAATTAATTTGAAAAAAATAATATTATTTTTTAATCTGGAAATAAAAATTATCCTACACATAATTTTTTATAATTTTCTATGATTGTCGAAATTTTGGGTGAAAAATTAATACTGAAAAAATATATAATGTGTTTAATGACATCATAATCACCCAATAGTTATGTAATAAAATACTATAAAAAGAATATGCAGAAAAATATATGTTTCCTTTAAAATAATTTAATTTTAGATATATTTATTTATGTTATAATGTCTTAGTGAATCCTCTAAGACAAGTAAAATATTTTTTGATTTTAAAATCATTTCTTTCAATGTGTGACTCACATAGACATTAGTAGAAGAAATATTTCAACATATTCGGACCTTTGGGAATACTACAGTGGCACCCTTACACTCCCATGAATCCTCTATCGATCCTTTGGGATCATAGATCCAGGTAAGGGATTCTTCTCCTCCCTATTGATTTCATGAACCTTCTTTGATATTAGTTCTTTTAATCTTAATTTATTTTATTGAAATTACTTTATAATCATTAAATTATAGTTTAATTGATGTTATTTAAATTATGGATTATGTATCCTCCACCATATGAACCCTTAACTAAGTCTTTAATATTCCAAAATTTTTTAAGGGATATCTCTCTCTCCTTTTTCTTCAAGAACTACTTTTATGTCATGCTTTTTAATTTAAAATTCCTTGATTTGGGTTATGTTATTTCATACCTAATTACTGTCAATTTCATGCATACATGATGGGATATTTCGTACACCCATTAATCCCCCATATGATCATTTAAACACTCCTGTTACTATGCATAAATATCCATAATGGATTTGTATCTTCTCATTTCAGTTCAAGCGGCATATCTTCAATTTTATTTTGTAACATCTTTAATTAATTTTCAAATATAACAAGTGTATTATTAATGATTTTTTTATCCTTCATGTACTCATTCAGTAATATCATAACATTTTCATCATACCTACTTCTATATTTTTATCTATGATTCAAGATTCCAGTTCCCTAAAAAAGCTTCCCAACACTAATTCATCACATTGTGATTATATGTACTATACTCTTTTATGTGAATGATAAATCTAGATCCTCTATATATAATAAATATATTATACCTACAAGGACCATTTCTTATTAAGGGTAATATAGTCCCTTTATTTATTTTCATTAATATTTTATATAGATTTTCATTTATAGTACTGTACTCGATGATCAATCTCTCCAGTTTAGGGTACTAAACACCTATTTGGATTTTCCACTAAAGGGTGTATTAAAACATATTTTGCATTACTTTTATTTTATGAAAATACAATTACATTTTACTTATTGGAATATTATGTTACATGATCCCGTACTATCAATTTAATGTTTAACTGATGATATACCCCTTTATCATTCATCAAATCATTTTATGAATTTCAATATGATGTTGTTTTGCTGCCGAAATTACACCACATATTTTCATTCCAAAACCATCATGTAGTGAATTCCATAATCATTCTTCTATCAAGGTTTTTCCCTTTATGTCACATATAAATGTTTATTTAGTACTTACATTTATGTATTCCACATTCCATTATCATTAAATAAATGAATATTTCTAATGAATACATGATATATGATCTATATGGAACAATTTTTCTTGATATTTAAACTATTATGAATGGTGGAACCAAATATATATCTAATTAATTGGGTAATGTTTACTATCATGACACATCATGTTGGGATAGGTTATTACCTAATTACTTTTTGTTAATTATTTAGTGCTTTATTTGGTTTCCACATTTCCATATTATGATAATCATGCTATATCATGCCTTTATGTTCATATTTCTCTTAGGCTCAATTGATAGGCATATTCCCTAACATGTATTGTATTATACAAGTTATGACTTTTTTATTCCCTTATTAGGATATATATCTCACCCATTTCTTATTTATGTCACCGACTTATCCCATGAAAAGCTATATATGAGGGAGTGTTGCGGTCATGTAAATTAGGTTTCTAATAAAGATGTGTATTTCATATTTTATGTTGATTTGCAATGTTACTGAAACCTAGAGACACTAGAACTCTCTATATTCTGAGTAGTATTAAGTGTATGTTTATGTAATCAATCGTCTTTAAATGTGAATCAATGATTAGGTCCATTATAGTTGGTATCATGAGATTGGTTTAGATATTTCTTGGATTAGTATTAGAAAACAGTAGCAAAATACATAGGGACAAGACTGTGTAAGTTAAAATAATCCCTATATTTTTTTGAGTATAGAGTAAGTGGTTTATCAAGAAAATAAATCCATGTCCCGATATGGACATGTCAAGGTGGATTTGGCACATATGAATCTAAGGGTATAACCCTAAAACACCACATTCAGTTAGTCTCGAACTGGAAATGGTGCACGACAAGGAGCCTAACACTAATCATGTTTTTACACTCCAAGTGGATATTATTTGGTAAATTCCTAATCTTAGGGTGAATTATTATTAATGTAAAAAATCCCTTATGAATATATGTAAGAGAGTGGATCATGTATAACTTATATTGAAGCCTATAAACTCATAATTTATGTATTTAATTGTCATTTATAGGTAATCTTTTTTTGTCATTGGATTTCCCTTCATGTGATTAATAGTGGGAAAATAATTATTACCAATGTATTTTTGGATGAAGTAAATTTATATATCCATAATCATAATGTGAATGTTTGGGTTATCTTCCATATTTATGAAAAATCTTTTATATCTTGAATGTTTATTAGAATATTCCACACACCACCTCAAAGAAATGAAGTAGGGATGTGTGGGAATAAAATAAAAACATGGGTAATTATTAGATCCCATGAATGTATCTCCTCCCCTATCCCAATTTTTTGATTGAAATTCCTAGTGAACCTCATTATACTTTTCTATGTGGAATTTTATGAAATTCTTGGAATAGATTTCATTTCCCTATATAATGCCCACATTGATTGCCGTTCGAGGAGAATAAACATCTATATTGTGAATCATCCTTGATTATATACAACTGAAAGGAGAAGGATGAGTCTTATTTGGAAACATCATCTCTAGAATAGATATTACATCCCACTGGTCACACATATATTCTCATAATATTGAGTCTATGGAAGGAACCACCCTCGAAGATAGGCCTATTGTAATGGAATTCAATGATTTGTTTCATTAAGAATTTCTCAGTCGTTCTCCTAAAAGAGATTATAAATTCTCAATTGATCTCATATCTGGGGAGAACATCCATATTCTAATACTCCATATAAAATGGATGTTGTGGAACTTGAGTAACTAAAGAAAAAACTACAAGAGAATCTATATAAAGGTTCTATAGACAAAAGTGCTTCACCATGGGGTGAACCAGTCCTCTTATTCAAGAAAAAGAATTGGTCATTTCACGTTTTCATTGACTATCATGATCATTACAAAATCATGATAAAGAAAAGTATCATTTTCCATGAATTGATGACTTCATCGATCAGCTACGTGGATCACAATACATCTCAATGGTGGATATATAGTTGGATATTAAAATGTAATGGTGAAGAGAGTGGATATCCCCAATAATTATTTTCATAAAAGGTACAGGATCTAAGAATTCATTGTAATTTCTCTCAGACTCACTAATTCTATAGAACTCATCATAAACATTATGAATAAAGTATTTATATATTACCTCAAAAAAATTTGGTACTTATAAAGAATATATTATTATATAATCAAAAAATAAAGAGTATCATGAGGATAATCTAAGAATTGTACTAGAGGCCTTGAAAAATGATATGCTCTTGGACAAGTATAATATGTGTGTGTTCTGGTTGAAGGAAGTCTCATTCTGGGGGAATATCATCACAATAATAGGGATATATAAGGATCCATCAAAAAAATGGAGGGATGGATGAGTCCAATATCTATGATATATTTCTATATCTTCTTATGGTAAGATCAATATTATCATCGATTTTGGGGGTATTTATCTTAATTGTCCAACCCCATTACCAATATAACTAAGCAGGGAGTCAAATTTTCATTGAATGATGAAGGTGAAGATAGCATAATATATTTATAGAATAGGATTATCACTTCCCTTGTTCTCACACAACCAACAAGTGGGGAGATTTTCTTAATCATCAGTGACACTATGAAGAACAGATTGTTCTATGTCTTCATGAAAAATGAAAAATTCATTGGCTATGCATTAATGAAGTTGAAAATTAAAGAGAAAAAATATCCCATGCATGATCTTCAGTTAAAAGTTATGATCTTTTAATTGAGAATTTGGATTCATTATCTCTTTTGGGACATGTGTGAATTATATACAGATCACAAGTCTCAAATATATATTCACATTGAAGTAGATGAATATGTATCAACGAAGATGGTTAGAGATCATTGAGGATTATGACTACTCAATTAATTACCACCTTGGTAAAGGAAAAAAGGTGGAATATGCTCGATGTAGAAAGTACCCAACAATTATATCATTAATGAGAATTTAAAAGGATCCAGTCTTCTTATATTTGATGAGAATGGACATGGGAAGCATAATGAATGGAACATCATAAAAACCTTCACAAATGATTTCCCAAACACTATTTTTGTAAATGTTAATGGATGATAAAAAAGATGATGTGGGAATTTTGAAGAAAGTGGAAACTATCTGAAAATAGAAATCCTCAATGTTCAATGTTAATGGAGAAGGAATTGTGAGATTTGTGTCAATAAAATATTTTACATTAATTCTATAGTCAAAGAATATGATTTTGGGTAATTTACATAGTTAAAATTTCTCCATTCATTCAATAAACACGATGATGTATCCAGATCTCTAGTATCACTATTCATGGGATAACATGAAGAAATGGATTGTTAAAAATTAATAAAATTTATTGGTATGTCATCAAATTATGTTGGACAGGAAAAAATATAATGGGATGATTAAACAATTACCTATACCAACCTGGAAATGGGAAAACATCACCATTGACATAGTCTCCGAGCTTTCAAAAACATTCAATAGAAACAACACTATATGGTTTGTTAGTGATCATCTTACAATGACTACATGCATAATTTTAATTCAAGAGGATTTATCATTGGATCAACTCGAATTGATATACATCAATGAATTGGTAATGATTTATATATTGACACTATCTATTGTGTCTAATAGAGATCCAAGATTCAGATCTATGTTCTAGAAGAGTCTCTAATATGCATTTAACGTTTAGTTGAACTTTAGGATGGCCTATCACCATCAAAATGATGGGAAATTTGAGCAGACTATCGAGACACTTGAGTAAATGTTGAGAGCTTCCTTAATGGACATAGAAGGGAGATGGGACCAACATATTCCTTTAGTTTATTTATATTTCAAAATCATTTTCCAATCTAGTATCAAATTGGATCTTTATGAAACCATTTATGAGAATTGGTGTAGATCACCAGCTCTTTGGGATGAAATTGGGGAACAAAAACATAAAGGTCCGAAAATGGTCGACGAAGTGGTGGAGAAGGTTAACATCATCCAGAAACACATAAAAGAATCTCAAAGATGAAAAAATATCTATTCTAATAATCATAAATGATACATAGAGTTTTATGTTGGAGACTTGGTATTTCTCCATATATCACCATGGATGAGATTTATGAGAATTGGGAGGAAGGAAAAGCATTGTCCAAGGTATATTGTCACTTGCGAGATCCTTGATCACATTGAAGCAGTATCTTATCGACTAGAACTCCCTCTAAGAATGTCTCATGTACATGATATATTCCATGTATCAAACTTAAGGAAGTATATACATGACCCGTTACTTGTAATCAATCTATAGGTTGTACTATTTTATAATGACCTATATTACGCAGGGAAATATATTATGATCATAGATCGTTGATAAAATGTTCTAGTGTATAAGACAATTCCCTTGTCATTGTTTTGTAGAGAAACCAAAATTTTGAATAGGCAGTGTGGTAACTAGTGGAAGTGATGAGGCATAGTTACCCTCGTGTATTTTAATGTGTGAAAGGGAAATGTTGAAGGATAAATTTACTAAGGGGGTAAGGTTGTAATGACTAGAAAATTTATCAATGAAATTCCTATTATTTTAATTAAATTTATTATGGATATTAAAAAAACATGAACTCCTTGTTATTTATTACATCAAAATGGATTTAAATTTTCTTTTAAGTATTCATACCATTAATAATATATTTGTTTAATAGTGATCATATTACTTATATAAATATATGGTTTTAAAAAATCATTTTGACATAGACAAATGAAGTGATGGACTCAACCAGTAGGATCGTAACCTATGAAGCCCATTTATTAGAGAATTCGAGGGAGATATCATTTCCAAGATTTTCCCTATTACAATTCCAATATGATATCCAACCACATAAGTAGGAGAAAAAATCATTATGGGAGAAGTTCAAGCTCATCGAGATCACGTCCCAAACCATGTTAATCGAAAAACCCCATAAAAGCCCCACCATCACACACCTCACTCATAGGGTTTATTATGATGTAATAAAGGAATGTGTAATGAGAACCTTTCATTATGATTTTGTGCATTTTTTTATTTAATAATTAATTTACTATCATTTTATTAATGTAACATTTTAAATGACTTTTAATGAACAAATAATATTTTTGATTTATATTTAAATTCATTTAGGAAATCTATTTTGATAAATTAATGGATTTTTAATTAAATAATCTTTTAATAAATTTTAATTGTTAAACTGATTTTTTTAAATATAATTTAATTTACAATTTATATGAGGTAAAATGTAATTTTTTACTGTTTGAAAACTATTTTTGTCAAAACCCATCAATTTTCAATAAGTATTTTTTTATTTTAAAACTATAAATTTACATATTTATTAAATTATTTACATATTATAAATATTGTTTCTGAAATCAAGATATTAAAATTATCCAACAAGGATTTTTTGTAATTTTCAAAGACAGTTGAATTTTTGTGTAAAAATTCAATATCATAAAAATTTATATTGTGTTTTATGAAATCATAATGACACAATAGTGATTTAATAAAATAAAATAATAGGTATTAATGGAAAAATAAATTTTTTTATTAAAAAAATGCAAATTTAGGTTTAATTGATATATTTTATAAATCCTTAGTGAATCATCCAAGACATATAAAATATTGTTATGATTTGAAAATAGATTCCTTGAATGTGTGAATCACCTCCACATAAACAAGTAAAAATATTTTAATAACATTGGCCCTTAGCCTTATAAAACAATTTATACCACTCAACCATTTTTAGAAACCAAGGGAATAAACCATGGGGTGGTTTTTGATTTGGAATATTATAGTGTGAATTGTCCAAAACCAAAATTATAAAGAAATCACCCACATTACCTTTATAAACCAACCCAAGAACACATTAATACTGACTCAATCTCTTTGAATCTTGACCAACCTCTTACCCCAACCCTCTAGTGTCCTCCGAAGGCACCCCTAATCTCCCAAGAATAATATTCATGCCTTTGGGATCACATATCAAAGTAAGGTATTCCTCTCCTCCCCTTTGAATTTAGGCACCTTCTTTTAGAGTGGTTATTTTAATTTATATGACTTGTATTGATATTATTTGGTACTAATAAAACTTTTGTAAAATTTATGTAATTTATTTGAGGTATCATTTATCCACCACAATTTTTACCCTTAAAATGGAGGTTACACTACTGTAATTCTGTAAGGGGTCTCCCGCAATTCTTTTTCTTCAAGAACCTCCATTATGTCACGCATCTCAATTTCCATTTTTTTGATTTGGGATTTTCTATTCCATTTATTCTTATAATAAATTTTATGTATACATGATGGAATCTTAATTTCACTCCAATTAATCCCCCTTATGGTCCTTTAAACCCACAAGTTATTATCCTAAAAGTTTGGTAATAGATTTATCTTTTCTCATTTAAATTCAAGAATTTCTTTTATATTATGAATATAAAATACAGTATCAAATGTTGGGATTTTATATTCCATGATAACCTTCTATAAATTTAATGTATAAATTATGATATACCCCTTTCTCTCTCATAAAACAATTTTATGAATTTTATATGACGTCGTTATGATGCTGAAATTTCACTGCAATTTTCCATGCCAAAATCATTATGTTGGGAATACCATACCCATTCCTATATCAAGGCTATTAAATTTCATAAACATAAACATTCTTATTGATAACTCACATGTATTTATTCCAAATTCCTTGA
Source organism: Viscum album (assembly GCA_963277665.1). NCBI lineage: Eukaryota > Viridiplantae > Streptophyta > Magnoliopsida > Santalales > Viscaceae > Viscum > Viscum album. Next base: position 1,637,265,777 of record OY728129.1, read on the forward strand.
TCGTGGAATATATTATTATGTTGAATAAATCCATGTTATATGATCCATGTGGCACACTTAAGCATGAGATTGAAATGATTATTAATGGTGCTCCTTAATAAAGCTCCAATTAATTGGGTAATGTTTAGTATCATAATACATCATGCTGGGATAGGGGTTTACCTGATTACTTTATATGATTTTTTTCGCCATCTTGGGATAGGGGTTTACCTGATTGTTATGTGTTAATGACACATTTTTTTAAGTAGATTCAAGATTTCCCTGTAATGATAATCATTTAATATCATGCATCTATGTTCATGTTTCTCTTATGATCCATTTATATGTATATTTCCAAACATGTATTTTTTTTCTTTAATTTATTCCTTGTTTAATCCCTTATTGTTCCTTATAGCTCATCCTTTTCATATGTATATCCTCAGGTTATCCATTGAAATGAAATGTATGAAGGATTTTTTGGTTCATGTAAAAGAGGGTTTCAATAAATATGGGTATTTCATGATTTATGTTGTTCTGTAATTTTAATAAGAACCAAATGAACTATAAATATATGTCTAAGGAGTTGTATTAAGTGAATTTATATGTGAAAAATCACATTTAAATGTTTAATAAATAAAAGGGTCATTATATTGAAGAATGGTTCTCATAAATTAATTTATAGTCTTCAAACCAATGGTCTATGATGCGTATGGTCAAATATATTTGATCAAAATGCAGGGGTATATCTAATATCGAGTGTAGGATAAGTAATATATAAATGAAGTTCTCAATTCTACTAATTTGTGTAGAATTTTGGGAATGTACATGTAGTTTGGATTCCAGATTCTTAAAATAAATTTTTATTATGTTTATGGAAAGAAATATTTTGACAAAGGGTGAATGGTGATATTATTTGACTAATATAAAGTTAAGGAAGACCAAAGTTAATTAGAGAGATCCTTTAGTAGTACATACATCCTCATAAAAATTTCACATTTTTTATGTTCATAGGTATCATCATGATTCATGTTTTTATGTTTTTTTGATAGGGACCAATAAAGGATAGAGTTTATGGTGACTTAAAATTAACACAAATATTTTTAGGGTCTATATTTAGAAAAATGTGAAAATAAGATTGTATGATAGAACCATAATAAATAGAGTGGAAATTCACTGTATTAATGAACAATCCCAACCATGGTGCATAAAATCTCATTTAGATACATGAAGTATCAGGTCATGATTCATATAACACTACATCATGTTGTATAGGGTCACATTACAAACACCTATTGAATCTCAATAGTATAAAAGTAGTCACAAACCATGAAAATGAGTTAGATTCAAGAATTTTTAACATAAATTTCCTTCAAATTCTATTGGGATTTTGAATTATGGGATGTGTAAATCATAACTCAAAATATTTGTATTGGGAAATGATAGGAATAATTTTTTGGTCAGTGATGACCACTGATCACCATAAAATGATTGGTTTCATTGTGATGTTGCTAAGGGACTCAGTATGACATTTTTTATTGATTGTGGTACTAAATATGGTTCACAAACAATACCACGTACATGTGTTTTTTGGAGACTGGTACACTCATTATCAATTCGAAATTAATAATTCATAATAATTAAAACACTATGGAAATACTGTATTCTCATAGGGGGAAATCCAAAACGGTTTCAAGCACCATAATTTTTATTCAACAATAAAAAAATAGAACCTGAAGGAACTTGTTATAACATGAATCTACTTAATAATAGTTATAGGAGAAATAGTAATTTCTATAATCTATCATTTATTAATATCAGTTGATTTAGGAATATTTTGTTTAACTTACCATACGAAAGAAGGTGGATATTATAATCATTATTTCATTATTTCAATTTAAATCTATCTTTTCACTGTGTCTTAATATGGTATGGACTAGCATGTGGAGAATTTAATTTATCTAATGATACACATTATAGGTTTTCTACCTAATATGTTTTGTGAATAATTCATTTAAAATTTAAGGATTAGGGAATTTGGAGAACTCGGGGGATTGATTTAAATATTACGCATCATTGAAAACAAATTACGTCACACAACTATGATCGAATAATAAGAAATTATATAGAGAATTATAAAGATAAACGCATCATTAATCATGAGTCTAATTCCACTGTAGAATATCTCATAAAGAGTATGAAGTAATTCCATGGTCATGCTTCTATGACCCAGAAAGGTCAGATGGTCTATATAAGAAGAAAATTTAAAACATGTTAGGAAGTAAAAGTAACAATATTTTGAAGACATTTTCAAACAAGGGTGTATAATTTTTAATTTAATGGAGCTCAGATAACACTGGAGGGTTAAAATATGGAAACATAGCTGCGGTTTATGAGATAAGAGCACTCTGAACCCTTTGAATGGGTAATGGTGATGATGTTAATCAAGAAATGGAATCTATGAGTATGAAACATGAGATGTATTATCTATTATAGTGGTGTTAACTGACCAATATTCAAGTGGTAGGTTCTATGAAAATGTTTTATGGGTGTATAGATATTAAATGAACATCCTCGTGGTATTAAAGTGACTATAGATTGTAGTGTAAAATATTCTAGAACAATGTATAGGTGTCCCATAAAACCATAACCAATTATTATTAATATCCGCGAAAGGTTTATGGGGAATCAAAATTTTTAATTTATGAGGTGTGGTATATAGAAGAAAATAGTTATGTTTTTTTCAGAATATTCATATATATAATTATCTATGATTAGGTTGTTTGGGTATGATTAAGGGAAATGTATGTGGATGGTGGATTATGGTTGGGTCTAAAATAAATGGTTTGATGTCACTAAATATAATGAAAAAACACGAATCATGATATATGTAATTGTTATAGAATATTTAACATCATAGAATAAAATCGGATATAAAAAAACATATCATTAATTAGAATATCATACCATATTATGGTTTTTATTATGATAATTTTTTTGTTCTAACATTTATAGTTTAGATGCCCCTAGGTATCCAAAAATAATATGAGTCTGAAAAATGTGGTAATGATTATATATAATCCATGAATGTTTATAGCTTATAAATAGGGAAATTTAATTTTTATATCGTGGTTTCAGATTTGAAATTACAATAATCCTTTCAAGTATACCTTAGATATGAGTCTTGGTAATCTACAAATAGATCCATAGTTAATAGACTAGTTGGATAACTAGAATCAAATATACGAAACCCATGTTCTAAAATAAAGCTCTTTAGAATAGAAGAATAAATCATATCATGGGAACATGGATATAATGCATAAAAAAGAACCCTTACATAGATCTGAATCTTAAAATGGGATGTTTGGTAATATAGAATTGACTAATATAAATAAAATAGGGCCTTTTAGTATTGACCATTAGTGAAGAAATTTATAAAATATGATATGAAAACTAAGCTGCAATGAAGATAAAGGTTATATAGCACAAAACATTTGTGTAGCGGCTTTTATAAATATTTGGTTCATGATTTAATTGAAATGAACCCAATTCATTACTAAACCTATAATGGAAATTAATACATGAATAATGGGTTCTAATGATTGGAAGAATTGGGAATTATTTTTTTTATTTATATATGGGCCATTATTGAATATTTTATATATCTATAAATATTTTCTTATAGTAACAATCAAACCATGTGTAATTCCAATATGATAAACCACTATATATTGACCTATCTCATGTAAAAGATATGGAATGGGTAATTTATGTTTTATTTAGTGAGAGAAATATAAAAACATGATTTAAATTAAGGAAGACCTCATCACAAAATGAAGGTCCGATAAAAAATGAAATTTATTGTTGTCCTCATGATTGAAAATAATGGTACAAATATTTAATTAAAATTGGTAGAAGTCAATCCACACATAGTTTGGATATAAGCGTGGAAATTTTTTTTACTAGGGTATAAAAAACAATTTCAATAATATTAAATAATTATCATAATCAAATGATATTTAATAGAAAGGAAACCTTGTAAGAGCTTGATCATAAAAAATTATATTATCCTTGAATACGTAAATAAATCACACACCTAAGAGGAAATTTTACGAATAGTGGTCACATGATATATATTTCTCTTGATATTTTTTTCTCATATATTATAGAGTATTCTGAATTGTTTCACGTCATGTGATTTGGACTTTATGTCATGAAGTTTAATAGTATATTAAATTTAATCGGTGCCCTGTTGTTTATGTTTATATGATACAAACAATTATATGTGATGGTGGGAATCTTTTTATATTTGGATACAGTAAAAAATTATATGCCATTTTCTTACATCATTGTTAAGTATTTAATGTTCAAACACTAAGAATACTATGGTTCTAGAGTTATATTTATGTCTACGGACAATATAGGGAATCAATTCATCACTAGATCTTCTATGATTACATGAATCTACCCATATGTAGTTATTTTATATAGAATCACAATTTATATACTTGAATCATCCATAATAGAGGAGGAGAAAAATATATAAACACTATTGTGAGAGAGAAGTATGAAAAACCGATGTGAACAAGATAAGGCCTAATCACTAGAGAAGGATCCAATAAGAAAATGGATGCAATGGTTGGGACTACCCTTGTGGATCCATGATTCACCACCTATAATACTATTCCAAAAATCATGCCACACATTGTCTTTTAAATTGGAAATTTTTATTCATCGGTCTAATGTACTATTTCATTTGATTGGATAATATATTTACAAAACGTTCACCCCCAAGGGATGAACAAGGTCCCATATAAATATAAATGTCATCAATCAGGGAGGATGACTTTTTATATTGGTCATATGAAACAACCCCTAAAAGGATGTTTACAGTCATGTAGGTTAGACTCTATATCATTTTGGTTAATCTCACAAGGCCAGGACATAAGTTACTCCTTATGGATATTCAGACATCGTGGATTCTGATTTTACTGAGAAGGCTATAAGCATGTAATGGTCTACTGAAAGTGAGGGAAATCATTCTATTAATATTGGATTATGGAGAAAGAAAATCATAATAAGGATTCATACATAGAAATGAAATATATTTAATTTATTTTCTATCACCCAAAATGGTCCAATCTAGGTCATTTCTTGTCATGAATGATGGACCATAGGTAATGTAGATTAATAACATACAAAAAATATGGTTATGTTCTATAGTTTAAGGTCATTAAATGATGATATTTATGAAATCTTTTTTTTATCCATTTAGTTCATCCAATAAACTATGATTACATTGTAAAAAAGTATAGGAGGGAGTGATAATTCTTTGAGAGTTAATGAGGGATTATTACCCAAAAAATGACAGGGATATCAATGAATAATATTATAGATGGCTCCATTAGAAAGGAAACTACTATTTACCCAAAAACAATAATAAATCAACCCGTAGTTCATAAATATAGAGTATATTTTATTAAAGTGAAAGGTCATAAATTGGGGAAGGAAACATAAAGTGAGAGGAAATGTATAAAAGAACTTATATTGTGATGATTATCCTAAAATGGATAGGAATAAATTGTTCTATATTTTAAAAATTAAACTATGATGAAATATTATAAGACGATTTTACTGTATTTAGAATAAATAATTTTATGCATTATTATTCCTTACTAGGAAGACGAAAAACTATATAGTTACGAATATTATATCTAGTGAAATAACATTTTTCCTATTCTACAGTTAAGTAAAATACTTATTGAGGAATCTTACGATTTTGGATGAAGTGAAACCCAATTTATACATGTAGATTAATGATTAAGAACTATTAGGGTTTCCCATATCTATGTAATATGATCTCACATATTTTAGTTCAAGTGTTAAAGGTTTCTTCCTAGGTATAAATGGATTTCTATTAGGAAACACCAATTCTCCATCTATTTTTCGGTGTAGTAAAAAATTATATTTGAATGATTTTTTGGATTGGTTATTAGGAATTTCACGTTTACACAATGTGTATATCATTTTCTCATCAACCATCATCAAATCATCCAATAATATAAATGTTGGGTCATCATTAGAATATCAGTTGCGGATTTTAATGTAGATTGAGGGTTATTAGAACCAAGGTTGTCATTGTTTGTAAACGACATTTATTTTGAGTTTTTTTTCAATCCAATATACGATAACCAGAGAGATTTAAATCAATACGATCTTATTTTAAAATCCAACCATGATGTTGATGTTGTCATCATATCCATGTGTTTTCAAAAAATTTGGGTCCAAATTTGGATAATAGAGAAAGGTGTTGTTGGAAAAGGATGTTTTGTGCAAGCATGAAGTTGAATATGAATTTTTTTCACATGTTACTTTTTAGGATCATCTAACCAAAATATAGTAATGGAAAAAATAATGTGAAACATTTTTATTCACACGAATGACGGTTTGCACGATAGAATGTTTTGTTCACAAAGTAGAAGGCACAGAATAATTATACGAGATAAATATGATGTAAAAATTTAGTTACCTGAAAGTAGGATTTCTAGATCCTCATGTAAAAAATGAATAAAAATAAAGAGATAAATTTAAAACACTAAAATTGTATTGAAGGACTGTACATTCCAAATACAATGTCTAAATTTGGATTTTCTACATTGGGGATGGCATGCTAGGAAGTATCACGTTGGGTCATTCAGGTCTATAAATATGCAGCCCCACCAATATTCAAAGTAAATATTCCAAAGAATATATGATCCCTTTTTGTGTGAATTTATTTTTGAGGTTGATTTGTGTGCAGTTATTTTTTTTTTGGAGTTTTCCTTATTTATATCAAGACCAAGAGAAACTCATGGGGTTGTTGTGAAAAAGATATGTGTAACGTGAAATTCATCTTGTGTGTAAATAATTTTTTTTCAAGAAATAACACGAGTTTCATACATGTTCTTGAATCAAGATACTTGATGTTTCTAAATGTGATGTTCTTTTATCGGTTCATTCAAGTGTATAAATTTAGGAATATGGTGATAGTAGAGTCTTCTTCTATACAGGTACAACAACATAAATTACAATCTAATTAAGTGACATTCAATTTATTAAACAGAGTAAGACTTCACACAAATTATTAAGCTATGGGGAGTCGTTGATAGTGTTCCTACGTAATCAATGTGATATATCTAAATTGTTTTAATGGAAGTGTGCTAGAAATATAGTGATTGGGTCTGAAATTTTGTAATCCATTACTTATAAAGATTAGTTAATATTTCTACGACAAACACACTATCGACATATGCTCCTTTTACAAGACATTAGTGGTGAACCATTTAATACTACTATTTTTTCACTCTATATGTGAATGTTTAATTTCGTCGCATTATTGTCAGACAAATGTATCAAATTCCTTTGAATGTGGTGGAAAAAATCTATCACATTAAATGAAAACATTGACACCTTGATTCATCCTTCCCCTTATAGGTTGTTCTAATGTCCTACAAGGGTAGATGAACATACATGGGAAATTAAACCTATTTATTATATTCAATTCAATATGGGTTCACATGTATAAATGTACATGTTGTGGTGCAGTAATACAATAGATCATACATGATTTTATGTACCCTAGTCTTCGTATCATAGTCTACAGTATATTAAAAGTTATTGAACAAAGTATTATATATGACATAAATATTTCCACTACTATGTGATTGTTTGATTAAGGGTTGGACTGGATATTATAATCATGATATAAACCATTTAACATGAAAGGGTTGAATATTTTGTCTGTTTGAACCATGGATGTTCTATGCAAGAATTGGATTTTGGATAGTGTTTGTTTTCAATCCTCAGTGGAAGTTCCGAATGTGTGCCAGGAAAGTGATCATACAGTTCAAGCAGACAACAGTATGGAAGGTGGTGCTGTTTCCCAGTGTTTGCCAATTTTTTGGGCCTCAAAATCGGGAAATGAAGACATAGATTGTCTACAAAAGTAGGTTCACACAAAAAGGAAGTGTTTCACGCAATATAAGAGGCTTACTCGAAATACTTAATTTGGGCGGGAAAATAGCGAGATGCGTGAAATAGTGGATCGATGGTTTTCAAGCAAATAGTGTTTCGAAATCATATTGGTGAAAAATGGAAAAGGAATGGGCTACGCAGAAAATAATGGTTGTGCGTGAAATAATTGAGTGGGGCGCGAAAAACAGCGTGGTGCGCGAAATATCAGAGCGACGTTTTTCGCGCAAATAGTGTTTCAGAATCACACCGTCGAAAAATGGCAAAGGCATGGGTTGCGCGAAATATCTAGAGAGGTGCGTGGAAAACGATACCTGTGCTAAATATTACGCGCCAGATGAGAGGTTTTCTGCGCCAAAGGGGATTTTTCACGCGGGGGTCTCAGTCACCTATAAATATGAGGTGACCCCCTTCATTCCATACGGTTGAAGACTTAGAGATGATCTGAGGTCTGATGCGCAAAAAAGGATCGCGTAAAGGGGCTTGCGTGAAATATTCGGAGTCGCGTGGAAAATTTCGGGATGCGTGAAAAATGAAGTGTTGTACGTACAAATTGGGTTCGCACATAAAAGATCCAGTTGCGTGAAAAGGGGATTTTTGCTCGAAATATTTTTCCGCGCAAAAATTAAATTTTGCGCGCAATAGGAAGGTTTTGCGCGCAAATGGTTGGTGTTGCGCACAATTGTCTGTAAGGTTTCTCTGCACATTTTGGTTATCTGGTTCAGTGGTTCTGTGCATTCTAGTGCATCTCTTTCAGACTTCGATGCAAGTAGAGTCTCGTGCTGAGCAGAGGAAAAGACTTATATGCAAATCTATTGATGATACCTTCACGTCTATAAATTGAGTGTGACTTCACCAATAGCAGTGAGACTTGGGGAGTCAACGGGAGTGACCTGAGGGAAGCAGTGAGCTATCCCTGAACTTTTGTAAAGGTAGTGAGCCTGGGACAGAGTGACTGTGCCCGAACAATTGTAATCCACAACTAGTGAAGATTAGTGGATTTTGGTATGACCGGCAACTTGTCGGCGTATGCTCCTTGGACGTAGCCCTTAGTGGTGAACCACGTAAAAAGGTTTGTGTCTTCTCTGTCATTGTGCATGTTTGCATTCTGACCTTTTTCATCATACAGGTTCAACATGTTCGTACCAACGTGGGAACAAGATCCATCACATTAAAAGACAAATTTGTCACCCTGATTCAACCCTCCCCTCTTAGGGTGTCCTAGGGTCCCTCATTGTCTTTATCTATCAATAATTTTGGTGGACACCAAATATGGTAATGATATTAGTAATTATGTAGTTGATGATAACATCATTTCTATATTCCTTAAGGGATAGAGCCTCAACCTACTTTGAGAATATGTTTTTGGTAAAAAGGTTGTACTTGAAATTATTGAATATAGATGAGTCATATGGCCCAAATACATCAATTTTAAATTTGGAAAATTAAAAATAGTATTTGGTGGTCTGCAATAATTCTAGGGCTTTATGGATGATATTTTCATGTATCTGAATAGAGTGGAACATCTTTTTGAACACCATATAGTCTTTCATTATTGAGGGCTGTAAATGTCAAAGTGCTCTAATTCAATGGTTCATCCGGGAACCTGAATAAAATATCCTTTAAATTCTTGTATGGACGTTTTATATAATAGGGAGGTTCAATCAAACAACATTTCTTTTGAGTTTTAGAATAAAATAAGGATATTCCCAACATTAAGAGTGGGGGTTATTAAGTGTTTTGATACTATTACTCTAATTTTCCTATTTATTTTTTTATGACTCTATAATTATTTAGTGGTATTATCTCCCTATTTTTAAATCTACAATTATTTGATAAATTGATATAAAATAGAAATGAAACACAAGAGATAATTGGGGTTTATTAACAATATCTTCCTCTATATTGATGACTATGTTGCTAGTACAACATGTTTACTATCCCATGGGAACAACATTTCTTTTATTATAAAATAATTCTTGGCCAAGGATATGAAATTGAAATTGAAATTATTTTAAACACTAGTTTCAAACAAAGTGATATCTTATAGTCATTTAATTCATGATCATGGACACACACTTTCTCTGTGAAACAACACATGAACTGGCTAAATTCCATCATGTACTATATGTATATATCATTTTTTATTTAGTAGAAATAATTTGGGATACCTTAGTTTCAAATATAACCTCTATAATATATATTCATTCTATATATTGGATATTCAATATCTAATATTTGAGTACTAACTTCAGAAACGTAGTAGAACTCACTTCTTTTCATTTTTCTAGTACTTCAAGGGTGTTGGATTGATCTCTAATATTGATTTGATTAATTTGATTAATATATGTCATGGAAAATTCCAATCATATCTTCTTATTCTTCTTATCCTTATTTTTTGCACAATAAAAAACCACTTTAGTTATCATGTGATCTATCATTATCCCATAAATTTCCAAAAAAATGAAATACATAGAGAATCAAGACTATCCCTAAATTATTCATTTCATTTGAATTACAAATTATATATTTATAAACCAACACAATCGAAATTCAAAACTATTATATTCAATTTATTACAAAATATATTCTCATTACCACAAAAATTTAACATTCAATTTCCACTCTTCTCCCAATTTGAGTTACCTTAAATATCTGACTGAAACTCTCATACTTCTTCATTCTTCCAAATGATTTAGTCTCACAAAACTCATCAATTGTACTTTGATTAATTCTTAGTCATTTCAATACTCTCTATATAATAAATAGGAATATCAAATATTCTTCACCATTTATATTCTCTACAAAAAAAACCATGCGTTTATTAGACTTTCTCTATCACATCTTGAATATGAAGGCACCCTCGAATCACCAACAATATAGAGGTTCATTTCCATTTTTCACTACTAAACATCTCACCAAAAATTCTCACTTATAATTATTTAATAAAAACTACAACTTAGTTGAATTATTCATTTTACTGTTTTGTATAGAGTGGTCTCCATTTTATGTAATATAGAATCTCAAAAATCACAACTCTTTAGTTTGGTTCTTCCCCTTTTACCATTTATTTAATCACGATCCATTAGAATGTTCAGGATATTTAATCAATAATAACATGACAATATAATTGAATTAATTAAACTCATATCCAAATAATATGAATTTTTGAATCAAAAACTTTTTTATAAGGTATCACCCTAATAATTATGATGTATTTATGTGATAAAATGTCTTCTAAATTACATTTAATATGTTTTAATAAACCTTAAAGTTTTATGCCTTTACAATATTTCATCAAACTATGGTTATGTTTAACCTCAAAAGCATTATGAAATTTTTATAATGTTATATGAAAATCAACAAGGTCTTAGAAAAATATAGATTGATTAAACAATATTTAATTAAATAAGAAATTCATTTCATGTCATACAAACTCAATGTGACTATGGGAAATATAATTTTTTTGATCCATCGGAAAGTAATAATAAAAATATTGAATGAATTATAATAAGTCACTATCATTATTCATAATCAAATTATTCTTTACCCTCTACCATATTTCATGATCATAACTGTTTAATTGTTTTCCTTGGAATTCAATTTTATAATAATTATTCCCAGCATGGTATGTACTATGACAAGATCCCCCCTTTTGAAATTGTTCCTTGTACAGCTGATTATCCATTTATCGTTATTATCCACCACTAATTTATATTTAATAAATTACAGTTAAAATATAGAAGAAATGTGATATATTAACAAAAAAGAATGGCATATAACCCCTTCATTCATAGTATTTAGAATTCAAAATATTTTAGAAGCTCAATATAACATTACACACACTCAATATTACTCTTATGTGACCACCAAGATTTCCATGTTATTGTTAAACAATTCACTATCATACCTTTACTTATATAGTTGACAATGAAATTTACCTTTACATAGGACTACTCTAGTAAAAATTACATATATCTATAACCATTACACAAATAATTAGGAATACTGATTTACCATTGTAAAAACTATGTTTCAACATTAAATAGTTTTATTGTTTTGTTTCCAAGCTACTAGATAATCATAATTTTTTAACACAATGAAACCCTCTTTTAATGAATTATATGAATTCTCCAACACATAGAATATTGTAAAACATATCATTCAAAAATACTTCCTAATTAATTTATGTCTTTTTAAACCATGTGAGACTTTTGAAGACTTTATTAATTTTAAATATTACATTTCATGCAACAATAAATGTTATGAATTATCATCGGAAATCGTCCCCTTTTATTTTCAATGTGGGTAATGTCAAAACATATATGAAATCCTATTTTTTACACTACCATAAATTGGATCCACACTTCTATGCATGATATTAATCATCATCAACATGCCTGGCTTGGTAAAAACATGATTATTATCATCTATATACATGGGGACTTTCAGTTACATGTTTGCAACCATTATTATCAACAAATAAGATATACAGTAAGTGAGTTCATCAATCTCCCAATTTTATTTGATATAATAATACAATTAAATATATATATCTCCCCCATATTTACAATAATTTAAAAATATATAACATAGGATGGATTTACATCTTCCAAAATCTGAAGTAAATCAATAAATCCACTCTATGTAAACTAAATTCATGATTGATTTTGAAGAAAATTGTGTCTATTTGGTCCTCACGGCTTACTGAAGTCAACAGACAATGATACCAAATCATAAAAATCATTACTATATTTCATTTAGTGTCTATCCAAACCTAATATAGCCTATAATTAATGAAACCTATTTATAATTTTAATGATCTTATAAATTACATCTTGTGATATTTCATACAACACAATACACTGATTCAAAACATTTAACCATATATATCTGGTTTTAGAAATCATCCATGTGATTTTATTAACTCCCTTTATCTTTAGTTCATTCATAAAATCACATCCCCCCCATAATATGATAACTAATTCATCAAAAACTGGTTTAGAAAATAAGAATATGTACATTATCAAAGACTTTTTATCAAGGACCTTCCATAAATTAATTATTTGTATGAAATTAAAACTCATTTTCAACTAATTAGGATCAACTCTCCCACAATGGATGATATCTATATCCAATTAATAAATTTATAACTTTTCTTCATATGTTATTTAGAACAATGATTAATAAAGCATACTATGATGTTTTATTATTCTAATCTAGAATTGTCATTTTAGTTTCATCACTTTTTCTCAATTTCACAACTAAAATGACCTTTATTTACCTCAAAGGTTTTAAAAAATAAAACATGTGATATGGTAAATGGAAGAAACATCTAATTAATAAATATAATCATTTTGATCACGAATTTATTCTTGTCAAGTTTCCAATTTCATCTTTATCTCTAATTCTATATGGGATCTTCGTGATTATAAATATTTTATTAATATTGGAGTTTGATTTGGTTAGACATGGTATTTTATTCTCTCCATGTGTGTGATAATCCTTTTTATATAAGCTCCCAAGGAATATTAATAACATTAGGTAACTTACAAAGTCTTTGGTATTTCATCTTGATCCAATTTGATTCTTATTCAATTCTTTGAATTATGTCCTTCCTACTTGCCCCACCAAGACAACAGCACACGAGATCATATTTTATAAACTTTTGATATCCTCTCATGAAATATCACATCTCTTTAATGTGTAAAATTTTGATTCACTTTTCCTCATGAATTTTTTGGATATACTATTCTATTTCTTTTACCAAAATAACAATATAGATTTTTTAACACAAAATTTGAATATTTTCAGAACATTTTGTTCTTCGATCATGATTATTGCCATTTATTTTCACTATAGAAGGACATTTATTTTTTATTAGACAGTTCATAAAATTTTCCATTTCAGTCTTCCATTTTTTATTACAATCATTTTTTATTATTAAATTGATGTATAGAACTCATTTACAGCTAAAAAGAATATTTTTTAATTATTTTTGGAATGATCTTCTTGGACATCATGGGATTCCTTCATCCTAGATTTATCTTCTTCTTATCAGACAATAATAATTCACTATCCTTATCAATAATATTAAATTTAATTTTAATTTAAAAAAAATATGATCGTACTTTCCCAAAGAATTTTTATCGCAATTACATATAAATTTGAGTCAATTTTCATATTTGTTTTTTAATTTCATGTTTGATTGATTTTTTCAAAGATGCCTCGTCAATTTAAAAAAACAATATCCTTCTTCATTGATATTTTGGAATAATTTTTTAATTTTTTAGTATGAAAGATCTTTTTCCTTCCATTGTCAGGTATTCCACATCCCAGACATTATCCCCCATAATATTTCCCATATATATATTTCGTAGGAAAACAGAATATTACTGTTTTCCAAATACATATTACAAAAACAATTATATAAAAAACATTACCAAAAAAACATTACTTTCCTTAATCAAATTAAATACAATCCATGTTTGATAGAATTGGTAGATGGTTGTTTTTAGAATTTTCATCAACATATAAGCATTTATTCAAGGAACATTACATCAGAATCATAATTCATGTGGTATTGGATATACAGGTGGGATTCTAAATGATTTCACCCCTCCAAATATTTATGCATTTCAATATATCACCTCTAATATAATTTAAAACATATTATTAAAAATATTATTTTAAGGGATTGATTGAACCATTCCTTTTATGTATGATGTATATTAAATATTATCTAATATAAAAGAGTATGTTTCAATGATATAGATGTTTTCCAACTTAATATTCACCCTTAAAAATTATATGAAAAAAACATTCCTTTTATTTTTTTGAAGACATGTATTGTGTTATTTTCAATTTTCAATGTTACTTCATGTTACATGAAACTCTTGTTTAGAATTTATTTCTCTTTATACAATAGTTTAATTTAAATTTACATTCCCCTCTTGCATATTTATCTTGATATTACTATATTTTTCTCATTTATTTTATTAAATGGTCATTATATTTAAACATAATTATTGATTTAATAAGATGAGAAATATTAACACAGTTTCTTTTGTAAAATACAATTATCTCCTCTTCTGGCCCTTTTTGGCTTCTCTTCCCTCATTAAATTTTATTTTCCATTACTTTGTAAATATTGTGAATTCAACATTGTGATCTAAATTCATGGAATTTATGGATCCCATTTTTTTTAATATAATTCTAAATATCATTAAAATTTCTTCTAAATCATTCAATATTTTTTTATTATACTCTATTAGATGGGTGATTTTATCTTTCATGTTTTTGATAAAGCTACAAATAATGGTTACTATATATTTGGGAAAATTAAACAAGGATGTAAAAAATTAAGTACATGAATTATCAGAAGCCTTATCAAATTATTTTATAGAGACATAGTCGTCACTATATGTACTTTTCTAATATATAGTGAATTTCTAACTTGAACCTCTTATTACCACATTTATATGATGAGATGGTAAACTAAAAGATATATAATTATTATCTATATTTATATTTTTTGATTCCAACCCCAAATTCCCTTATTCGTTGCATTATTTTTCTTCATCATTATTACAACTTGGTAAAACTGATTTCCAATCCGCTTTATGGAAGAGGGATGAATAATCATCCCAATATTTCTTCAAATATAGATTATTAAAAATATTTTTATATGAACACTTAATTTATTACCATTAATTAGAAATTAGTATGTATTCACTTATACCATTTATTAGATCTTTCATAATTTATCCCCTTCTCATTTATTCTAAAACTAAAATGCCATAGAAGAAATATCAACCATTGTTTCATTGATTGGAATTTAAAGGGTTTCTTTAAATCATAACTTCATATAGCATTCAAAACATAAAACACAATTCATAAAATTAAACATTATATAATAGAATCCCAATAGAGGTTTTCCGTTCTCTAATACCAATTCTTAAGATGATGTATGATTGTTTCAAACATTTATGGTTTGGAGTTGAAATAATTATAGTACACATTTACTCTAATTATCCTTTCTATCAAGGTTCACCAATTCACAGTTTTATGGAGTGGATATCTCACTTTACCTCTCCATTAGTCATTAATATGACTTGAATTTGGAAAATAATGTAGGATAATAGAAGGGTTTTTTAATGTGGTTTTCCTCACTATGGTTGTTTTTATCCCCTTTATATTATGGTTATTATACCACATGTACTACTTCTATATGATTCAATAAATATTTGGAATGTTTATGGCCTTGAACTAACTATATTAGCACTAATCTGGGTAAATAAAATGTGTTCTTGTTTTCCCTTTATATATGATAATTTAAATTTAATTACTCAATGAAATATCACCCATGTCGGATATAAGGCCCTAATGGATTGTATTAGTAGAACATCTTCCACTTCATCAATAATTAGGTGTGATACCTCATATTTTAATAAGGATTTTATAATATATGATTATACTATAGATAGAAACATTGTATCTCCACATGGATGAATATCATTTTAAGCATTACCACACTATATCTTCCCCATAATCCTACAATATGAACGTTGTTGTATTTCTCACTTATTTCTATGGAGGAAAATTTATGTTCATAAGTCATGTCCAAATCATATCTTCTCATTTCCTTCATCTCAATGAATAGTACACAAAAAAGATCCAATATATTCCAAAATAGATATATTTATTTTCCTAGGATCTTCCAAGAATAATTAGGTATAATTATATTAAGGTAACACTCTCATTCACTTATAGATATTTAACAATGTAGATTACATATTCAGGAATATAAATAGTCAAGATTCTTTCTCTTTTATTTAATCATCTAACCATATATATTCTTATAATTTTACAAATATTGATCTTTGAATTTATATTAATCTATGAAATTAAATACGATAAAATATTTACATTCAAATCTCATTCTTCTATGACATTCTCTATGACTCAACATCACATAAATCATTTTTTATTCAAAAACATTTAGAAAAAAATAGAACTTCTATACCATTTATATTCTCCACAGAACAACATGTATATTTTATTTGATTCACATTATCATGATTCAAGCATCACCAAGACATCACCTATAATGTATAGGTGTGTAATAATTTATTTTACAAGTAAATAACTCACATAAAAGAATCATTGGTGTAATGACCTGAATCCAGAGCCCATCCACTGGTGCCCCGTACCCGGTTCTCCACATGAACTCAGGCGCATTTCCCCAAACGCCAGAGGCTACCGACTAGCAGCGAGATCTTTGGTAAGTTATTGGGGAAACTATTCCCTCATTTGGTAAGGTATACAAGGCAAGGAAACAACATTCAATAGCAGAAGCAGTAAACAACATAAAAACATTGAAACAAAACAGCAGAAGTAATGAACATATAATGATAATGATAATGATGTAGCAGGTACAAGTATCTAAGGAAAGCAGCAACACAACAACGTGATGAAATACAACTGAAAACAATATACGAATGTAAACAGAAACTCCAGTAGCATCGCAAGCCTAAGCTTGGTCATATTCTCTCCAGCTCGAACCAATAATCATGTACCTGAAGTATAAGGGACACAATCCCTATCCACACCTGCAGCTATATATCCTTCTTGGCTCGAAAAGTTGGACAGAAATAGGGTGTGAGACTAATCCTAGTAGGCAATCACCACGATATCTGTGCCCTACTATTAGTGAGTAATATAGAAAAAGTAAAGGAAATAAATGCAGCAGAGAAGAAAAAGTAAACTAAATCAAAAAATCCTACAAATATTCATTCACATTTTCTATTAGTTCAGTACAATAATTTAGCTATCAACCATGGAACTAAGAAATAGCTCTATACTCCCAAGGCATGGAAGTAATCAAAACAGGTAACTCACCAGTCTACCTAAACAACAATAAGTACAACCCAAGAATGTTCTTTGTCTTGGTGGACTCATCACAACTAACCAATAAATAAACCACTTACTCTCCAGCTGGCTACTACTAGCAAACCTCTCTAGTGAAGAAAACATACAAAGGCACAAACACTCTAGGAAGCACTCACCGTCAATTCCCATGTGGTCTTGCAACGAAAGATATAGACTCTCTGAGGAAGAACATACGTCTAAATCCCCCTATAGTCTCGCTACATATCTAAGGAAACTCTCTGGAAGAACAATGTCACATTCCAATAGGTACTGTGATTGATACTAATTATAAAAGACTCTCTAGGGAAGCCCTAATCATCAATTTCCCCTTTAGTCTACCACACCAGGTTCACTTAGCCCTGAGCAGTTTAGTCGTGTATACTCGACTGTTAGCAGCCTAAGTAAGTTCATCAACTACTCGGAAAATAGCTACAAATGCATCCACAAGCATATAAACAGCATGCAATACATGCAATCAAGTCAACAAGCATACTAGAAATTCAATAGGGATTGCCTCGCAGGTAACCCGTGCCAAACGGAAATAAACAGCCAAATAGGGAAGAACACCCATGGGTGATCCTGAAAATGAAAACAAGCACATATTATCATGAATTAACCTCATACTAACAAGAAATATAATGAAATTTAACCAAGGGATCTAACAAACCTAACCTGGGAGACCCGATACATGGGTATCTGACACTCATTGCACAAAAACTCAAAGGCATTCAACATAGGGAAAAAAACCTCCTAACTCAATCCTTGTTGATCGATATTCTTGACCCACGACCTGTGAATTATCCTATAATGGATTAAATCTTCAAAAACATCTAAAATGTTCAACCTCAGAAAACTCTCACAAGAGGAGGAATCTGGAAACATGGCCAAAGAAAAACTGAGAACTCACCGCGGAGATTCTATCGCACCTGACAACGTTCGATTCAGAAAACCATTGAAGGATCAGTGGCTCGGAGAAGAATCATCCCTCTAGGTCAAGATGGTCAAAATTAGACAGAGAAGAAGATGAAAACAGGGATTAGGTGCGACCCTAGTTTGATTAATTAAATAAAAAAGAAAAGTACACGACATGTACTTCTTGAATACAGAGCGTGTAGTCCCCTTTTCCATATGCCGTATTAATCGGACTCCACCTCATCGCTTCTACCCATGTGACTGTCCTGGACACGGCCAACACACGGCCTCAAGTGGATGAAAAGTACAGGGCGTGTACATAAAAATTTTCTAGATTCTCCTCTTTTTCAAAAAAATGTCCAGAAAAGGAAAACATACATGAAAACGGAGGACCGGGTTCTTAAAAACTTCCCTCCATAAAGAAATTCATCGCTGTATTTCCATAGAATGGTCGCGAAGAAGAAAACATGAACAACTCTGGCCACTGTGATTGCATATCAACCTCCCTCTCCCAAGTTTCATCCTGCACATGGCCATACTTCCATAGCACCCATACTAGAGGAACAGACCGTCCACAGAGTACATTTGCGCTACAATAAACAATCCTAGTAGGATGCTCCTCGAATGATGCATCCTGCTCCAGCTCAACCTCCTCGGGTCGAAAAACATGAGATGAGTCTGAGAAATAGAGTCAAAGCTGAGAAACATGGAAGACGTCATGCATAGCCTGATAACTCTGAGGTAAATGCATCCTATAAGAAACCAGCTCGAATCTCTCCATAACCTCGAACGAACCGATGTATCTCGGTGAAATATTACCCTGTCACCTGATCCTGTTGTGTCACAACCTCGAGGTAACTCGTAGGAAAACCTGGTCTCTGACCCCGAACTGCAGAGGTCACCTCCGCTGATCAGCATATAATTTCTGAAAAGACTGTGCAGTAGCAATCCTCTTTCGAATAAACTCTA
This sequence comes from Viscum album, assembly GCA_963277665.1. Lineage (NCBI taxonomy): Eukaryota > Viridiplantae > Streptophyta > Magnoliopsida > Santalales > Viscaceae > Viscum > Viscum album. Next base: position 1,637,285,574 of record OY728129.1, read on the forward strand.
TCTACTCTGAGGTCTCCTACACGAGACGAGGTCCCAACAAAGCTGCCTCTCCTACCTCCAGCCAACACAAAGGTGATCGACATGACCTACCATAAAAAGCCTTGTAAGGTTCTGTCTGAATACTTTTCTGGAAACTATTTTTATAGGTAAACTCTACTAGAGGTATATGCATTTCCCAAGAACCACCAAAGTCTATAGTGCAATCTCGGAGCATATCCTCAAGCACATGGATCGTCCGCTCTGACTGGAAATCTGTCTGAGGATGATAAGCTGTACTCAGATGCACCTATGTAACCAAAGCATTATGTAGCCCCTGCCCGAAATGCGATGTCAAGTGGGAGTCCCTATCTGAAATGATAGTACTCAGAACCCCATGAAAGTGTATAATCTCACGGATGTACAACCATCCATGCTCATCGACACCGAAGGTCTCCTTTATCGATAAGAAGTGATCAACCATCATAAGCCTGTCAATGACAACCCACACCACATAGTTTCCTCATGACGATCTCGATAACCCTATCACGAAGTCCATCGCAACATTGTTACACTTCCACTCTGAAATGGGTAGCTTCTATAAAAGCCCAGCTGGCCGCTGGTGCTCTACCTTTACTTGCTGAAAGGTGGAACATCTCATGACAATACCAGCCACATCTCTCTTCATACCTGGCCACTAGTACAGGTGGTGTAAATCATGGTACATATTGGTAACACCAGGATGAACTTCCCAAACTGAGTAATGAAAGTCTCGCATCAGCTCCTCGCGTATATCTTATGGAACCCATACATGTCCCTAGAAACACAAGATCTCATCCGGCCCAATGGTCCACCCGGGAAGAGGGTCTTATCCTGACACGCTTTCCCGTAGGATTAGCCCCTTTGAATCTGCCAGCTTCCTCAATCGAACTCAGTTTAGAAGTGCAGAGGTAATAGCCATAGAAGATAGGAAATCCTTCCCCTACCTGTCGTGCACCTCCAAATGCATCTCCGAGAACAGAGCCATCATTTTACACTCACAGCTGGCCTCCTAAACTGCCTGTATCTTAGTTCTCCTGCTCAGTGCATCAGCCACTACGTTTCCATTCCCAGGCATATAGGCAAGCAAGAAATCGAAGGATTGGAGATACTCAACCCACCTCTGCTGTCTCAGATTTAGACCACGCTGCGTGAAGATGTACTTGAGACTCTTGTGGTTAGTGTATACCATAAAATGTTCTCCCAGAAGGTAATGTATCCAACAGCGTAATGAATGAATGACTGCAGCCAACTCCAGGTCGTGTGTAGGATGATTCCTCTCGTGGGGCCTCATATGTCGAGATCCATACGCACCCACTCGATCCTCTTGAATAAGCACTACTCCAAGCCCAATGCTAGATGCATCACAGAAAACTATATAGATCTTTCCCGGCACCGGAAAAACTATGATCAGTGCTGATGTTAATCTCCCCTTCAGCTCCTGGAAGGCTGATTCACTGGCTTCTGACCAAACAAACTTCAACCCCTTCTTTGTCAAGCCTGTCAGCGATGCTGCTACGCATGAGAAGTCCTGTAGAAACTGCCTGTAGTAACCAGCCAACCCCAAGAAGCTCTGTACCTCAAAGAAGTTCTTCGGATGATCCCAGGTAACTACTGCTCTCACCTTCTCTAGGACTATTGATACTCTTGTCCCTAAAATGACATGATCTAAGAAGTGAATCTCGTCCATCCAAAAGTGGCACTTTTAGAGTTTGGCATAATTTCGATTCTCCCTCAGTGTAATCAAAACAATCTCAAGATGGGTTTCATGGTTTTTTCGTGTGTGAGAGTACATCATGATATCGTCCATGAATACCACAATGAAAAAATATAAGTAAAGATGTAATACTCGGTTCATCAGTGCCTTGAAAACTGCTGGCGTGTTCGTAAGACCGAACAACATAACCGTATTCTCGTAGAGTCCATACCTACTCCTGAAGGCTGTCATAGGTATATCTGAATGTTTAACGCACAATATATGATAATTGTACCTCAAATTGATATTCGAGAACAACCACGATCCTTGAAGCTGGTCGAAGAGATTATCAATCCTCGGCAAGGGCAATCGGTTCTTGACTGTAAACTAGTTCAACTTCCGATAATCCATGCAAATATTAAGGGTATCGTCTGCCTTCTTCATGAACAGGATAGGTGAACCCCAAGGAGAAGTACTGGGTCAAATGAAACCCTTTTCCTGCAACTCCTCCAACTGCTTCTTGATCTCCTGCAACTAAGGTGTAGCCATCCTATAAGGAGGAATGAACACAAGTGCTACTTCTCGCACGATCTCAATTGAAAGTCTACCTCACGCTCTGGAGGCAAACCTGAAAAGTCATCTGGAAGGATATCTAGAAAGCGATCAACCACTGGTGGAAATTCTAACTAAGAAGTCCCCTGGTCATCCAGAGAAATACAAGAAATCTGGGCCGTAACTCCTCCTACACAATGATGCTCGAGTCCGGCTCGAGTAGCCTGAACATCCCACTCGCCTTTATAAAGGAATGATTCACACTCTGGTGATGTGAAACTCACCCTGCGGTGATAGAAATCGATGACTGCCTGAAAGGGAACCAACTAGTCTATACTAAGAATGATGTCATATCCCGTCATCTCCAGGACATAGAGGTCCCATAAGAAATGATACCATTCAACCTCGAGGGGGCACCCCTTGCACTAACGTACGCTAGATGTACTCGTTCCCAAGGGCGTGTCGAGAGTCAACATGTCAGCAGATGAAAAGAAAAAGAGCTCAAGGATTTCAACGAAAAAAAAGATATAAATCTATGTGAAGAACCAGTATTGAAAAGGGCTGAAGATAAAACTAAGGCTACTAAGATCGTACCTCGAACTGTAGAGGGTCCGGGATCCCGCACCCAATGAATATGCTCTACAACAAAAGGCTGGCCTGTACCGCGGCCCTGTATAGCATCCTGGAAACCTTGAGCTACTCCTCCCTAAGTCGGAGAACTACGTCCATAACATCTACACTAACCTGAACGTCATGCAGAACTCCAGCCCCCAGTTTGCGGCGGAGCTGGTGTTCCTGCTCTTGTACGCAGGGTCAAAACTAATCCTCCCTCACTAGCTGCTGGATGGGAAACCTTGCAGAAATGCTGCAGGTGACCCATCTTTCCGCAGGATTGGCACTCCACTGGGTCCCTTGGGCACTGGGGCTTCTTATGAACACTCCTCGCACACTGATAACACACCACTTGGGTGCCAGAAGGGGCATATTGTCTACCAGAAAGAATACCTCGCTTCCTCGGGTCGCCTCGGGTAGACTCTCGGTGGGGTTTTCTGTTGTCTATCTGGAGGGAATCAGCCTTGGATGTTGTACCGCCCAGGTCCACATCTCCAGTCTCCCTCAGTTTCCTCTCTATGATGAGTTCTTGTTTGACTATCTGAGTAATATAAGTCAACTGAAAGACAATCACCTGCAATCTGATCTCTGATTTGAGGCCTTCCTCAAACTTCTTTTCTAGAAACAGCTCGTCATTCCCCAGGACGGGAGTGAATCTCTGTAACTTAGTGAAGCGGGATGAATACACCATAACTGAGAGAGCACCCTACTGCAGGCTCATGAAATCCCTAGTTCTGTCATCCATCAGTGTCGCTGGGTAGAAGTTGTCGTAAAACCTACGCTGAAACTCAACCCAAGACATAGCCTGCTGGCGCCCCATCTGAGAGACTACGTCCCACCATCTCTTGGCAGAATCTCACAACATATACATCGCGAGATTCACCATCTTATCTGGAGGCGTCACCAGATGCTCGGAGATGGACATAATGGCTTCCATCCATGACTCTGCAGCCTGAGGTCCTCCATCCCTTGTGAAAGTGGGAGGATGCTACTGCTGGAAGACCTGCGTCAGGTCTGCCATAGTCAGGGTAGGATGTTGAACTCCTTGGGAGGTCTACATGAATCTCATGAAACCCTCTCTGAACTGAGCGTCGACACCAGTTTCTAGAATCACTGCAGGTGCCATTTCTGGAACGATGGTCGGAACTACTGGTAATCCCGGATCGGTCGTATCAGGCGTATGATCACTGCTAGGTTCCTGGCGTACAATAGGAGGACGTCTCAGTGCCATAGCTCTGAAAGACAAGAACACAACTTCATTAAAGAAAAACATAGTTGCAACATAAGAGAGTAAAACGGAACAGGAGGGAAAAGAAAAACCTTTAAATCTAGGAAAAACACTACTACACACGTGTAGTACCACTACACGACGTGTTTCATAAAAGTTTACCTAGGGCGTGTACATTGGCCATACCTGGCTGTGTAAAATACAATTCTATACAGAATGTTCTTAAAAACACTTCATGTACTGACCCTTTTCTCCCTACCCAGTTACTCCTACATGATTAAGTCACACGTACTCTCCCATAAGAAGACTACACGACGTTTTTCAGGTAGACACGACGTGTGCTGGACATTCCTTACCTGGCACGTGTTGTTAGCGATACGGCATGTCACACGGTTGACACTACATGGTGAGTTCCTAAGATAAACGGCATGCACTTGAAGGGAAACCTCGGCCCGTGTTGTTCATTACACGGCCGGGTACTTGGGTGATCCTTACACGGCATGTTCCGAACAAACACGGTGTGTATAGGTGAAGATAACACCGACCCGTGTTTTTCAAGACACTGCCTGGTACCTAGGAAAATATACACGACATGTGCATACCAAACACGGAGTGTACATAAAATGAATTAACTGTCCTGTGTTGTTAGTTACACGGTCTGGCTCTTAGTTAACCTATACACGATGTGTACCTACCGTACACTATGTGTTCCTGAAAACCATTTACAGCTCTGTGTCCATGTCCACATGGTTAGTGACACGGACAAAAACTACACGGTGTGTATCTATAAAGTACACGCCGGGTATTCTGGGTTTTTCCAGACAGCAGCCTCAGAACTGTACCGGGGCACAGAAAACACAGAAAAACAAGGGTTAAGGTGCCAAATTCTGATCTATGGGGGCCTATACTCCCTGCGAATCAATACATGGCATCATAACGAGTCATAGAACAAGAAACAGTATAGGAACACACAACCCACCTAATTCTGATCCTTGAGGGACCATAACACCTCTAAGATAAAATTTTGGCGTCCGTGATAATAATGCTCTAAACAATAATACCCTATCATCATAGCAGTTATTCTGTCATAGCAGCTATCACAACAGAATGAATTTCTTATCAAAAATCCTATCACAACTGCAAGAAATCTCTAATGAAACCAAGATGGCATCACAAAATGAATGGAATGTGATCTTCTAACATGTGCCTATATGATTCATGAGATGGAATGCCCTCATCTCATCGGGTTGCAACAAAATAGAACCTCAATCATATAAACAGTAATAGGAAAAAACAAGTTCATCACCCAACGGTGAAATCAATTAAACTGTAACATTCAAAAAACTCAGAATTTGCAATGTTCGAGGTAATATAGCTTTTTCCTTGTACATAGGTTTTAGAAAGACCGGGCACAGCTATTTACCATTAACATATTCCTCCATATCCCTGTCTAATGTCACTATACACTAAGTCAATAGAAAAAGGAATGAACTCCTCTGATACCACATTGTAACGACCCGAATCCAGAGCCCTTCCACTGGTGCCCCATACCTGGTTCGCAACATGACCTCAGGCGCATTTCCCCAAACGCCAGAGGCTGCCGACTAGCAGTGAGGGCCTTGGTATGTTATTGGGGAAAGTATGCCCTCATTTGGTAAGGTATACAAGGCGAGAAAACAACAGTTAATAGCAGAAGCAGTAAGCAGCATACAAACATTGAAACTAAAAAGTGGAAGTAATGAAAATATAATGATAATGATAATGATGCAGCAGGTATAAGTATCTAAGGAAAGAAGAAACACAACAACGTGCTGAAATACAACTGAAAACAAAGTACGAAAGTAAACAGCAACTCGTGTAGCATCGCAAGCCTATGATCAGTCCTATGCTCTCTTGCTCTAACCATAAATCATGTACCTGAAGTATAAGGGACACAATCCCTATCCACACCTACAACCATATAACCTGTTTGGGCTGAAAAGTAGGACCCAAACAGGGTGTGAGACTAATCCCAGTAGGAAATCACCACGAGATCCATGCCCTACTGTCCGTGAGTAATATAGAAAAATAAAAGGAAATAAATGCAGTAGAGAAGCATAAGTACACTAAAGCAAACAATCCTACAAATCTTCATTCACATTTATTTATTAGTTCAATACAATCATTTAGCTATCAACCAATTAACCTAGCAATAGCTCTATTCTCCCATGGCTACCAAATAATCACAACAGGTAACTAATCAGTCTACCTAAACAACAACCAGTACAACCCAATCTTGTTCTTTGGATTGGTGGACGCATCACAACCAACCAATATATAAATCACCGACTCTCTGGGTGGATCCTACTAGCAAACCCCTCTAGTCGAGTAAACATACAAAGGCACAAACACTCTGGGAAGCTCTCACCGTCAAATTCCCTTGTGGTCTTGGAACGAAAGATATAGACTCTCTAAGGAAGCACTTACGTCTAATTCCCCCAATATTCTTGATACGTAACTAAGGACACTCTGAGGAAGCACAATGTCCCATTCCCATAGGTCATGTGATCGATACTAATTATAACAGACTCTCTAGGGAAGCCCTAATCGTTAATTCCCCCTTTACTCTACCACACCAGGTTCACTTAGCCCTGAGCAGTTTAGTCATGCGTAATCGACTGTTAGTAGCCTAAGTAAGTTCAGCAACTACTTGGCTAATAGCTACAAATTCATCCATAAGCATATAAGCAGCAGACAATACATGCAATCAAGTCAACAAGCATACTATCAATTCAATAGGGTTTGCCTCGTAGGCAACCTGTGCCAAATGGAAATAAACAACCAAACAGGGATGAACACCCCTGGGTGATCCTCAAACCCGAAAACAAGCACATATTATCATGAATTAACCTCAATCTAACAAGCAATCTAAGGAAATGTAACCAAGGGATTAATCAAACCTAATCCATGATACCCAATACATGGGTATCCGGCACACTTTGCACAAAAACTCACAGGAATTCAACGTAGGGAAACAAACCACCTACCGTGATCCTTGTTGATCGATATTCATGACCCTCGGCCTATGAACCGGCATATAACGGAGTAAATATGCAAAAACATCTAAAACATTCAACCATATATAACTCTCACAAGAGGATGAATCAGGAAACATTACCAATGATGAACCAAGAACTCACCGATGCTATTTTATCACACCCGACGACGTTCGATTCGTACAACTGGTGAAGGAATTGTGGCTCAAAGAATAATTGGCCCTCTAGGCCACTCTAGTCGAAATTAGGTAGAGAGGAAGATGAAAATGGGAATTAGGCGTGACCCCAGTTCGATTAATGAAATAAATAGAAAAGTACACGGCGTGTACTTCTTGAGTACACGACGTGTAGTCCCCTTTTCTGTATGCCATATTATTTGGAATCCAACTCATCGCTACACCCCGTGTGACTGGCCCGGACATGGCTAGCACACGACCTCAAGTGGAAGAAAAGTATATGGCGTGTACTTACAAAATTTCTAGATTATCCAGTTTTTCTCAAAACAGCCAGAAAAGGAAAACATACCAGAAAAAGGAGGTCAGGGTTCTTACAATTGGTACGATTGACAGGAAACAAAAACATCATAGCCTCACTTATGTTATAGTTTCCTATATTGTGGTCTATATATCTATGGTGTGGAGAATCTCAACATGGTTCCCCTCCACCAGGAAGTTCATTCCCATTATTCTCAAAATAAATTGTTATAAATGTGAATGATCAGGTTATGTTATTCATAATGATCATAATATAAACAATAACTACATTATCCTCATTTATTTTAAATATGAATTATGAAATCTCATACAATTCCATATGAAATATCATCCAAAATTTATTACTATTAAATTAAAACTATGTAATAGGATGTCCTAAGATATCCATTTAATAAAATATTTGTTTTATTATGTTTTCATTCCTTTGAAAATATTTTTCCAAAAATAATTTCATAAACACTGAGAAGACATATGAAATTATTATAATGTCATACAAACACCATCAATTAGATATGAAATCCTTATGAAGTCTTATTAAATATTCAATGTCAAAATAAATTACTTCAGAATTGATATAAAACCAATAGTGACTTTGATACATATTAATATTTACTTCAAACACAATGTAATATAAAATATTCAATGACAATAAATCAACCTATATCATTTTATGTGTTCATTTTATTCTCTATTATTGAATTTATTTCATGATCATCGCTAAAAAATGGTGATCCTTGGCATGGGTTTTTATATCATAGTTTTCACCAAGTGATTTCCTACTGCAAGGTCGATCATTAGAAAACTATACATGTTCTAGATATTAAACCTTCCAACTAACACCAATTTTTATTTCACAAATCATGACTACTATATAATAGAATCATGGTATTTGAAAATTTATGATAATCATAGAATCAAATAATTCATGTTATTAATAAATTCTAATATTCTTTATGGTTGATATACCAATATAACGTGTTAACTTTACCATTTAATAGAATCCGTGATTTCTAAATAACAATAACACATGTCTTTGATTTAAATTATTGTAGAACATTTTCTATCCAATATTACCATAATGCATATAATACAATTTAATAGTTATCTTTATATAGGTCTTCTCTAGTATAATTTTTATTGGTTCTTAACTATTATCTACCACAATATGATTAATTATTTACCATTATAATTTTAGTGGTACACAATTATATAGCGGTAATGTTATGTTACACACCGTCATATTGATTCAATATTTCTTTTTTAACATAAATGTCCCTCTTCAATTGAATTATAGCACTTATCTAATAATATAAATATTAAAAAAAATCCCAAACAACTCTCCATTGATTTGAGTACAGTTGAACCACATGAATAATTAGATTTCTTCTTCAATATTGAAGAAACTTTTTCTTCATTCAATATATGTTTCACATTAACACATATCGTCTTCATAGTTCTTTTCCTATATGAGTTATCAAAGAACACATTTCACATCATCTTTTTTACAGAACAAATAATTGCATCCACACATCCATGATTCAAGGTATTCCTCCCCATCATCCATAGCCCATGAATACTATGATTCCTCTAACCTAAATTATTTGGGACTTCTAATTAAACACAATATTTATTTATTGATAACCTATAGGATACAAAACTGATGGATCATCAATAATAAAGACTCTAGTAGGCCTCTTTAATATAATATATTCAAGGAATATTGTCTTTCATAGAGTAAAAATAATAATAAATTAAATTATATATGACATTTTATGTATTTAGTAGAGATAATAATTGAAAATGGAGAAAGTATATTATCAGATAAATCAACTAATTTTGATTTAATTAAGTGTGGATATGGTATTTTCATAATCATGGTGGTATTAAATACATTGATCTCCTCTATGTCATTATTAATGAATTGCATGATCAGTAGGAGTTGTGAAATGAAATTGATCATTTTATCTAACTGTAGATCTATAAGTATTGTGGATACATTATCCAACACATCATTTGGTTATTTTATTATAATAATGGATGTGGTATTATGTTTTCTCATATGTAAATTCTATCATTTACCTTTATATATATTCAAGAAAGAGAATAAATTCCTAATTCTTAATTGAATATTTACATTTTTTGTACATGGTAAGAATCCTTGAATCACCTATGATATTTAATCGTTCAGCTGGAATTTTCATGGAAAATTTATTTCCAACGTTACGACCTTAATATTTTTTTTATATTGTATGTGAATATTTTTTTAGTGTGATGTTGTATGGATGAATATATTTTTCCCACGAGACCTCTATATTTCTTAGAAAAAAAGTCTATTTTTTAGGTTTTCAATTCATCATCCTAATAGGATTTTAGAATCACCATCACCGTATATCACCCATATTTGGGGAGATACATGAATGGATAATTAAACTTTTCACGAGAGTATTATATTTATTGGTGACCTCTCAAGGAAAATGTTTATGGTAAAAAAATTTGTTAATTCATGTATATTAGTCACATTTTACGACATAAATTGGATTTTAATTATTTGTAGGATTACATAGAACCATGCCATGTGCCCATTTTTCAATGATATTACATTTATATATTATAGTGGGTCGATATTAAATTTATGATGGACCTCATAATGGAGTAGGTTAGGTCTTATCATTGGACATGAAAATTTCGATTCCAAATAATTCTTCTCATTATCTTAGTATTGATCCACATCATTTAACATTGTTCAAAGGAGATGGTCTGGGTTGTTATTAATTCATCCATCAAATATATGAAAGTGGGGATAAAAAATTTAATAAACCATAGTTTCAACATAGATGATGAGATGTTTTCCATTTGTTTGTAATATAACCACTAGTCGGTGAAAAATATAGTTCTTGATATTTTCAAAATCCTTCAAAAAATACTCATAAACTAATATGTGGCTCCCATATTTGTAAAATTTGTGAAGGTAATATATATATATATAATTATTATATATGATTCATCTAATATAATTATTATTACCTCCATTTATATCTACTTTTTAATGTTTTACAGATATGGAAGATCAAGTATCTTCATCCTCCTCTCAAGGTCAACATCAATTCCATTATCATTCTCCAAAATATCTGGGAATTTTCATGATGTTATCCTAATAACATAATTCATGGGGATTATCTTTAAGATGTGTTAATGTAAATTAATTAAAATGGTCTCCCAATTAGTAATATGATCAATGTGTAATTCATATTTATCCACAAGGTTCTATCTATTGAATATATATATCATCCCTAAGAGAGTCATGAAATTTTTTTACCCATAACGTTGATATATTTCTATTCAATTCAATTAGATAAAGTTAACTACATGATATCAACATGAACCATAGGATTCCATGAATGTAGTATCTTTCTCATCACTAGGGGCTATCCGTATATAGATGTTACATGAATACCCATCCATAAAGGGGATTTCCTATAAAACCATCATCACATCAATTAGTAGTTATATGATCATGATTGGGAAATAATTTTTGGTATAATGTCTCTTAAATAACATAATGTTTATAAAACCCCATTCTTCCCATTCATCAACCTGATAAGGATAATATTGAGAACAATTTCAGCAGTTTAACTTCTTTAGTGAAGTCTTCAATGATGAAATTGTAAAATTCATATACTATTTTGGTTTTATATCTCATTTACATTCTATTTAATTATTTTGTAAATCAATTTTCTTCATCTAGAAATTATTATTAATGGTTATTCTTATTGGGATCTAACTAAGTAATTTGGTATTGTACAATGAGAATACATATCTTATCTAATTTAGAGTGGGATTATTTTTCTGATGTTTTTAAAAGGCTCATTTTGGAACTAATAAGTTACATATGTGTATATCCCTTTTTTCCTTGATTAACATATTTGAGTTCATCAATTATGGAAAAAAATCTTCTAAGAATGATAATGGGAATTCTCTATGATATTTTACATCCTCTTTTACTTCAATGTTGTTAGTAATTGAATATAAATTATAGTTCGTAATTTAATTTATAATATAGTGGAAGCCAAATATAATAAAGATAATGTTGGGGGTATACCTATTTTTATCCATCAAAACGATACCCTTCCACTGAATAGATGGATTCACCTGGTGTAACTAATATCATGATGGTAGGAGAATATTACCCCAAACCAAATTCTTTTCTTCTTCTCCAATGATTCATATATAGTTTTCTGATGAGACACAACTATGTTATTTAAGGAATGTTTTTATTTAATTCCACACAACAATTAAGATACTCTTTGTCCAAGTTGATATACATAGATCAGGAAGTAGTATTTTATTCTTTAGTGATATTTATTTCATAAGTTCAATCACCAAACCATCACATGAAAAAAAAGTGGTTAGATTCATCATCCTATTATCACATATAACTCAAATAATATGATGAAATACTTGATTGGATAATATTTCCTCAATTATTCTTATGTGAAACAAGTAGTTTTCATTTACGTCTCTCAACAGAATAATATAGTCCATTTTCATATCATTGGGAGAAGTATATTGAATTTCATTATATGACACAAGATAATTCTCTCCTATTTTAGATCAATTTTTTTAAATAATAGTAGTTTTAGGACTTAAAGGAGGAATTTTAAATATATAGTACCCACAATTTTCTATTTCATAAATATTTGGGGAACTAATTGTTTGATGATGGTATTTTCACCTTCTTATTAAATTTATACCATCCTAGAAAGATCGTGAAGGCCATTTCCTGGTAAACCACAATGATTTCAGAGACATATATGATATTCCTAAACTATTTTCTGAGTTTTTTCTTTGTAAATGGATTCTAATCTCATTTATCATCACCATGGATGGTTATTTTGGAGGGAATGGAGTTATCATCAGTTTAGCCAAAGAATGAGAGTGTGTGGACCATTGAAATATTAATATATGAACAATTAAAAATTATATCATAGGTATTTAAACATATCATCTCCTTATAAATATATGTTAGGTCCATATGTTCCCATGTATGGATACGTCTTAGCCTTTTTTCATTTAGGAAATGGCTACATGAAATTCAGTGAAATGAGTATCTATAAGATACATCTAAACTACTATTAAACCATCCCTGAACAATTGAGGTACAATTAGGGTCTTTATGAGATATTACTAATGTTCTGTTAAAATTATATGTGAAATAGATAACTTGGATATAATTATTGAATTAGTTTTACATATTTCATATTTCTAGGAATGTTTTTAGGGTTCCTATCATGGGATTGTCCCATGGTTTCTGTTTTTGAGGCCACTAAAAAAAATTCTCCCCTCCCTCTCATGGATGAAACTCAATTGAATTCGTTTGATATATGGGTTCCACTAAGTTAAACATCCAAATGATAGATATTTAAACTAAAAATACTCATATTCCATGTTTTTCGTCCAATAATAAAGGAACTTAATTAGATTTGGATAAAAATGGATTATTTTTACTCTTCATTGGTTCTTATTGATGTACATACCAGTGGGTTAGTGTGGAATATATTCTACCAGTGGAAATGGTCCCTCAAGAATGAAATTTATTTCATCTCCATATTTATTGATCATACCATCCTATACAATCACATTTTATATTATGGATGTGGATATAATGTTCATAGAATTCATCATATTCATGGAATATTGGATCTGTTTAGTGGATAAAATTTACTAAACCATATTGAGATTCCCTACCTATAGAATAATTTATATATTGGGGTAGATATCATTGAATTTTTTGGTGGGATGATTGGTTAACTTTTTTGTAATGGAGGGAGGACATTCAAATGATTCTAGGTTGGAATGATTTCCTAAAAGGACTATTTTTCCTCATCTTTATTTTACATATGAGATAAAACTAACATTAAAATTATTGAAATTATAATTATTTCATATTTTTATTTATAGGGGTATATAGTCATCACAACTAGCTGGTTAAACTATTCACTGTCTATGGATTTCATAAGGAAGCATGACTTCCTAGAAATCCATTAATTAAAATTTTATATACACCTACTTAAGATTTATATTCACTCTAATAGTAATTCTCATTGGGTGTTAGATATATGAGTCACTTATATTGTGAGTTTTACAACATGAACTTCCCATATTCAAATAAACATACATGTATATTCTTAAAGTTGATGAATTTATAGAAATCATGTCCATAAATTAAATAATATTCAGGTAGTCTGAGTGATTAGTGAGACTGATTTCATTTTTTTTCATAGACTTTAAAAATTTAAGAAGGTCATCTTCCCACTCTATGATAATGAATCCTTAAACATAATATCATAGAAATAATATCTTTTATTCCTATAATTCTAGAGAATTATGTGTTTTTTTATCCATCTACACCTCAAGAAGAGGGATCTATTTATATTGTTATCATTCATGAGGGGGAAATATATGCTATTTTACAGGAATGGGGGAATGAGCTAATATTGGTTCATGTTTGAGAATGGAAAATGTTTTCTCCACACTAAAATATTTATTACCTTTATCTATATTTATAGGTCATTTCTTATACATATTATATCATATGAAATCCTTTTACAATTCTATCACCATTGGATACTCCTTAAATCTACCAAGATATTTCAAATGAGTTAGAGGTGTCTGTAGCTCATCAAAAATATTATCTCTATAATCATCTCATTTTTATTCAAGAGTTAGTTGAATATTTATCGGTTTAGTTAGTCAAATCGAACAAAATATGAAATATTTGACCTTATCATACTCATACTAGTCTTATTTGTAGAGTAATAGTGTAATCATCTACATTAGTGGGGATATGTATTTTTAAAATAACACCCTTTATATCCCTTGTATATTTTCTATAAAATCAATAAGGAAATTATTATTCTACAAAAATATTTTTGTAATGGTTTTTATTCTATAAAAAATAGATACATAACCAACTTATTTCATGAAATATATTCAACATAGCCCAAAAATACCTTCTTATAGAAAACTCATCTTCGACATACCATACACGAAACCATTCCAAATAGCCTAAGAAATAGATATAAAATAAATTTTAATCTCATAAGTTGAGTAAGGCTTGGAATAGCAGATATAAATCAATAATCGTAAGTGAGAAAATTTTATTTGTAAGGGTATGAGAACATAATTAGAACATTCAATAATCATACCCAATAAGTTAAAGATAATTAGACACAAATCATGAAATATGAATTTTTCATAAGAAAATACACAATTCATAATTTTTGTAATCATAAATAGTAAATCATATGACACCCAAAAATATCATAATTACTAGACATATTTTCAGGGAATAAACATTTGAAAAGAAAACCGCTTCATTAATCAATGTTCACAATTAAGACTATCACTACGGGAAAAGTATCATAATTGAAATACCTGCATTTTCAGTTCCAAAATTATCATACGAGTAACATGAATTTAGTTAACTCCATAATCTCTTAGGATTTTATTTACTCCATAACATATTATGAGTTTCTCATCTCTATAATCATTACATTATTCATTTGAGGGATATATAATTATAGATCTTCCAATTCTTACTCAAAATCATTTCATTTTTATTCCCCGTGATCCAAACTCATTCAACATGTCATCATAGCATAACCCATGTAAGATAATCAATATTCAAATATATCTCATAACCATAATAATAAAATTCATAGAGAAATAATAGGTTTGATATTGTAAATCATATCCCCACTAAAGGTTAAATAACATCATTATATGTTATCCTTTGATGAAATATGTATTTAAAGGGAAGTTGAATATTTCAATTGGAAAATACTCTTTTAATTTTGTAATTTCATATATAAAAACTAATAACAGAAAAAATGTTATTAAATTGTTTTGTTTTTAAAAAAAATTAAAATGTTTTATGTAATCATAAAACAATTGAGCGATCTTGATGGTAAAAATTTTCATTCTTTACAAAATTATAAAAGAAGGACTTTGTTTTCATCTTCTATAAAATGTACTGTATTTTCGAAAAATAAATTAAATGTTTTTTAATTAAATAAACTATACTGGGTAAAAATTAAATAATCAATAATTAAATTGTAGTAAAAAAAAGTATTATCATTTTAGAAAACATAGATACGAAAAAAATTATTTCTAACTAAAAGAGGATAAATAAGGGCATATTTTATTTCAAATATTTTTTAACAATTTTATATAAAAATAGAAGAAATTTTTTCAAAAACATTAAAATTTATAAAATATAGAGAGGATAATACATTTTAATGGGATTTATCATATAAGGATCATATAATTTTCAACAATTTAAATTAATGTATAAACTATCCTGGTCAAAATCAGATCGAAACATAATCCCTTAAAGCTTTGGGGACATATAAATTATAATCCACATGAAATAATGACATCAAATGAATCATTAAATACCAGTAAAATAGGTATATTGATGATAAAAATTGTAACATTGGGTTTTTATACACCTTATAAAATAAAATAGGATCATAAATTTTCATATTTCCCAATGAATATAATTTAATATTAAAGCCCCATACCTCAAGTATTGTCTATTTTGTAAGTGTTTATAAATACTATTTAATAAATAAATATTTATAATAAATCAATTAAAAAACCATATACATAAAAAAATTAATTTTTACAATTCATTTATAATTTCAAATTAGCATGTTAATAACAATTCTTCCGTAAAGTGGACATTTTGGTGAAAACATGTCCTTTTCCAAGGAATATTTCGATTTGATGGTTCTGGTCATTATAACATGGTCGTGGTATCATAATACCTATAATATAAATAAAAATATATTTTTAAAAATTATTAATTTTATACACAATTCTTATCATTCATATGAAGTGGCGATGAAAACAAATTACATCAATTCGTGCAAACGATAGTCTATATGTATGCATGAGTAATGTTTCTCATTTTTGATGGATAGACCGACAAAAAATAAAATAATAATTCATATTTATAGAAATAAAATATATATCATATATATCATATATATTTATTAAATATATCATTATTACCATCAATATGAAGTAGTGATGACTAATGAAATACATCACTTTGTGGAGTTGGTAGTCCACACGTATGCACGAGCGATGTTTTATTTTCCCATAATATAGAAATGAGGTGTAAAATGGTTGTTACGACATAAAAAGTAAAATTATTTATATTTAATATTGAAAAATAATTATTTTATGTATGGTACCATAAATTCATAGGTGGTATAATAAGAAATTAAATTTTATGTTCTTTGTTAAGAGTAATACCTCTTCATTGAGAAACCTCTTTTGGAATACACCTTTTGCATTGAATGAATGGTATTTTGGAAGTAATAAATTATATAGAATGTGGGTATGGGATAAAGTAAGGGGTTATATTATGTATTTTATCATATAAAATTATAAATATTTGTGTATAGGGTAACTTACAAGGTTCTCATTTATTAGTGAAGGAAATGACGCATCTAGAATTACTTAAAATAGTAAATAATATGTAAATATATATCATAATCATTTAATGTGTCACAAAATAACCCAAAATATAATTATATGATCTTATATTATTGATACAAACTCAAAAACTCACATTTAGAGTTGTTTTTGACACATTTTAAGCCTTATCTCTCAGTAAAATAACTTCAAACCCATTTTAAAATTAACCACCATAAAATATCTTCAAACCTTGATATCATAATTACATTAAAAAAAAGTAATGGGTACCTCATGAAAAATTATTTTATTGATTATCTGAATTTATTAATTTATTTTAATACAAATAATTTATGTACGTGCTGAAAATAAATTTTTGTTAAGAACTCAAAATTTATGATTTTTTTTGAAAATAACTATTTTATGGGTAATGATCATTTCACCAAGAAATATAGTAATAAGTTAGTTTTTATGATTTATTTGGTTACATGAAAATTAATTTTTTACACAACTTGATTAATAAAAATTTTAATGGAGTCTTCTAAATAGGTCATTAAATGAAAAAACTCATAAACTAGTTTTGATATTGAATAAAATCAAATTATTCCAAAAAATGTCATGCTTTAGTTTCAAATTACAAAAAATGTTATTAATAGTTAATTTTTAACTTCATAAAAATATATATTTTTGATCATAATTTATAAAAAAAGATATAATTATGGGTTATGGAGATTTTAAAGAAATGTCAAATAGTTATGAAAAAGATTTTTCTCATTTACCAAGATGAAAAATCTTTACTGTGGTAAACATTAAAAATGAAAAAAAAAATAATTTTATCCAATCAGAATATATTATTTACATTGATACAAAATATATATTAAATTTTTTATTATTAAATTTATTTATGTGAAAAAATAATTTCACCCATTTTTAATATAAATTCATTTTTTAGGATAAAACTACATTTAATTGATATTGATTCCTATTAAAATTCATTAAATTAATATTAAAAATTTCATTGAATATATAATATATAAATTTTATTCTAATCAATAATCAATATATATTATCATTATTTTATAATGATAAAGACACATTGGTTGATGAAAACCCGGTTTTCTAAAATAGAAGTTTAATTAACCTGAATTAATGTTATTTTCATTTATGAACAATTCATATCCTCATAATTGATATTATATAATTAAAAAAATAGTATTTCATACTTTTATTAAGTCATTTCCATACCCAGCAATTCAATAGTTGGTGACGACTATGACATTAAATAATAATATGTTATTAGTATAATATTGTTCTTTTAACCTTGATATTTCCTATAAAACGGTCTATCAATGTTATTAAATTTATTTAAAGTTTATATATCCTAAAATAAATGGTTTTAACATTCCATCCTCTATATAATAATTTATGTCTTAAAATGTCAACAGAGTAATAAATATATTTGAGGAAATAGCTCCCATATAACATCCTAGGTTTCCCATTTAGCTTTCTCAAATTTATGGTTTCTTAATTAAAAATTGTCTGGTTTTGTTCTTGTTTCAGATAAATTTATCACTATGTTATAAAATATTTTCTTCAATTTCCTCGTAAAATGGATCTTTCTCTTGTGGTATGACATATGATTTCACCACATATGAAGGATCAGGTAAGTAATTTCATCAGATATATATTTGTAACACATCGTGAACTTGACAGAGATTCAGTTTAATTGAAAAATTATAAACCAACATCCAGTGGCGAACGAGAATATAAATGGAAAGAATATATCTAGGTCTCAAAATACCAATATTTCAAAAAATTATATCTTTATTCAAATTAGTTTTTTTTATATATTTTTCATAAAATTCAAACTCTACATCTATTTCATGATTATTAACCTAACATATCCATCAAATCTGAGATTCCATAATGTGTTTCTAAATAGCTCTACCATTCTCAATCATTTCCAAATCTTTCAAAGTGCTGGGTAAAATGTTTCACTAACTTCATCACATCACAATATATTTCAACACTTCATTCTAGATATGTCCTTATAACAATCCATTTGAATAATGTAGTGAAATTTATTATTGTAGGAAAATTATACGAAAAGATGGTGACGATCCAAACCAATTTTGAAATCTATAGAGAAAAATCTAAAAATATATTCTAGAGTTTAAATGGTAATCCCAAACTAACCATCATGTTTAGGATTATTTGAATTACAAATATTTGACACTATATTCAGTTCTTGTTGAACACTATTTATAATTTTTTTGGTAAACACTGGATCCTATTCAGATATATTAGAAATTGGTAATCCATGAAACCTTAAAAATTCCATAATTAATGTCATGAAAATATGATCATGAGTGAAATATTATTTTATGTAAATGAATTGTTCCAATTTCACAAGGCAATCGACTACAACCCAAAGAGTATTATTCCATGTAGATTTTTTGATGAGTGTGATGATGAAATTCATGGTAATGTTTTTCCACATCCATTAACATATGGGTAACAGTTGTAATATCCCTTATAATTATACCTCCATCCTTTAAATTTTCAATAAACCATGCATTGAGAAACAAACGCTTCAATTTCACATTTCATGTTTTCTCATTAGAAATATTCTTTAAGAACTTGATTAATCTTTGTACTTATAGGATTAATTGAGAATAAAAATATTTAGATTCATCTAACATATCCTTCTCCAATTACGGTATTTATGGGACAAATACACTTTTCATAAATCTTATCATTCTATCATAATCATGATTGAACACAAAAACATTCTTTACATTCTTCAATAATTCAATATATCATTTTTTGCATCTTTAATCCTCACATGGATAGAAGGTTTAAGTGATATTTGAGGAGGATAAAATTTCTAACCATCCATCTAGATCTCAAGGTTTTACTTTAGAAAATTCATAATTCTTGGATCTCTAATTATCGACATCATAGATATGTTATCATGATACATTCAACTCAAAGAATAAGCATCCTTGTTCGGTTTCCATGGTAACAATGTATTCATTAGTCATAATATTTTATAAACTCCAGTGATATTTTATATTGTATATTCACCTATTTATATATGAATTTATAATTCACTAGTTTATAATAATTATATATATCAAAATTTTCACTATAAAGATATTATCGCCATATATTCAGTGAAAAATTACTATTTACAACTCAAAATCATGGATTAGATAATTCTTCCCATGAATTTAATATTTTTGTGAGGTGTAAGATATATCTTAATCCTTAAATATTTTTATTCATCACAATACCTTAATTTATATAGAACAAAAGATTATAAACCTTTTTCAACTATATAGTTTTGTATCTGTAGTTGTGCAGACCAACCATCAATTCAACTCCTTGAAATTTTCCTCCCATTAATATGTCCAAGGTAACTTGGATCCCTTTCATGTCAACATAGTTATAATATAATGTATCCATGATAAATTCTTCAAATGGGTTGGTAGAATCTAATGAACCCAAAAAAAATCTCAATTTATGGGGTTTTGCTATGAAATTTTCCAACAACATCTATCGTTCATTGATTCATTATTATACCCTCAATATAAATTATATGACACAATAGTATGAGATCCTACTATAAAAATTAGTATGTTGTAAATTTTAAAAATATATTCACCTTTTTTATGGTATTTAACACAGTACTCAAATGGTCTTCATGATTTTCCTTATTCTCTGAATATATAATAATATCATCAATAAATACTAGAAGAAACTACTCATGGTAATGTCTAAGGTTATCTCCCCTAAATCCATGAAGACAATAGGAGAATTGGTAAGTCCAAATGCAATTAATATAAATCCATAAGGATCATACATCACAAGGAAGGATTAATTGTGTATATAATCCTTTTATAATCCAAATTAATGATATTTAGAATCAACATTAATCAAGAAAGTTATTTTACTCCTATAATGGATCAAAATGATAATAAATATGTTGTAGGGTACACATCGTGTGGATATTGATATTTTTATATTCATGATATTAGTTATAACGACATATTGACCCATCGTTGTTTTAGAGAAATAACAAGTTCAATCCATTGGGATGCACTATAGTGTGTGAATATCTTTTCAATATTTTGCTAGATTACCTTCTTAAATTCCTATAACTTCATTGGGGCCATAATATATGGAGTATTAAAAATAGGTTTAGCATTAGGTATGAGATCTTTTGTAAATAATACACTGCATTTGAGGAAATATGTGGAACATATTCGGAAAATAAATCACAATAATCCTTACGAATAAGAAAGATATCCACTATTTAGATTTTTCCCATCCATTTGAGAAAAATATAAATCATGAATAAGTTATAAAAAACTTCAATGGAAGAAAATTACAATGGAATATCATATTCGTTATCACACTGAAATACAGTCATCAGTTGATTTGGATTTTCAAAAATGACTTCCCTTCCTAGGAATTTGATATGGGAAATAAATGGAGGGTGAAAAAAGATTCCCAAAATCACATAAAGTATAACTAAAGTGATAAATGAATAATTTTCTGAGAGTCCATTCCCATAAAATTATATCATAGACGAGCCATAGAGAATAGATATTTTCAGCCAACCATTTTTATTTTTTACTACTAACTCAATATCTAATTATTGGGGATTTGAATTATCATCCGAAAATATAATTTTATGTATAATGGAATTCATTTGATTAAGATCGAATTATATTATTCAATATTTGATTGTTCATATCACCTCTTCAATTTCATCATTCAATCTCTATTCCATTAAAAAAATTAGTATGGTTAGTGCATGAATCAAAAATTAAAATACATAATATATAATCATGTAAATGATTCATTTGATTGCAAAATCATGAAACCCTCATTCCAATATATGACACCTTAGGTTTAACTTTTTAATCATTTAAAATCCTTCAGAATTATTCATAATGAAAATTTAAATAAACAAAATCATATCCCCTGGGATTATCATACCAGTTTTGCAGTTTGAGCTCAGTCACCATACAATAGAATGATGGCCATAATATACTCGACCAACTCATTTGAGGTTATTATGAATAGATGAATATATTCCAAATACCATTTCAACTTATTTTATCTACACAGATATGTTATCTAGGAATAAAAAATAAACTCTAAATTAAAAAATTTAGGTTGTTATCCTATTAGTGGGATTATTCAATGAGATATTACGAACATTCTCTAATATTAATATACAAAAATTACTAATCCCTAATCTAATAATAACTTCGGTGACTCAATAATTACATCCATGTATATTAGGTAATTTTTTATTATTATTAAATTTATATAACAACAATTCATATCTATTGATAATAAATGTTCAGTGTCTTGGGAGATTGAATGCATAATCAACTTATTTCAAGAATGATATTCAATATCTACTATAAAGATATTTACACATGGAAAACATAGTATACGTAAACTACATTAAAACATTCTTCAAAATAGGGGGAAATAAAATATAATACAAATTATACTTAGATTCTTAGTAAGGGTAAATAAATGGACACACATCAGTCATGGGGTGTCAAAAAGATAATTATTTTATATCTAAGGGTGTAGTAGAAGTAGTAGTTACCAAATTTGTCATTAGATATTACTATGTTGAATCATGTTTTCTAGACTGAGAAGGAATAATATTACTGTATCTAAATATCTAGGAAGTGAATGACTTTGTTTTTGATGATCATATTAGTGAAAATTGATTGGGTATAGGTTTGGCTTCCCTTCTGTAATGTTATCATGATCATTTCAATTTTAATTGTTTGTCTTGTTTTATTCATTAAATGAATGGATAAAAAATCATTTCTCCTCTTTCACCATTTATTAAGGTTGATAGAAAACACAAATAGTCCAAAATATTTATTTTTCTGACAATTTTCTTTCAAATGATTGAAAATAAGATTGTGTCACCTTTTGATAACCGATATAATACCAAATAATGTATTGAATTTCCCGAGTATAATAATAAGTCTACTATTTCTTCTACATGTTCTTAGTAATCAAAAAACTATTATAATCTACTCCCTATATCACCCAATTGGTGTGATACAATAATATTAAGAAGGAAAAAAAGTTTATTAATCAATTTTAAAGTTTGAATAGTTATATTTGAATTTAAAATAAAATAATATCCCATTAAAATTTTCAAATCCTTGATTGAAATTATTTATTGCCTAAAAAACTATTTAAAATTTTGAAAAAAAACAGGGATCCAACATTACCTAAGGTTAAATACCCATAACCCAAGAACAAAATGTTGTACACATCCATTAAAAGGGAAAAATGAATGTTGTTGGGGTATAATAGATAATTAAAGTAAACAAGAAATAAATGAAGTAGAAACAGAATATCCTACAGTAATAGTGGTTGATCTCTTCTGATACCGCGATCTCTCTCTAGTGGTGCATAATCATTATATTTATATATAGAGGTAACCCTTTAATATCACTTGTTTGAATATTTACATATCTTTTTTTATTTTGAATATATCTCTTAAAAGATATTCATTATTGAATTTGTTGATTTTTTGGTTGTATATAAATTAAAGTTGTGATGATATAATTTCTCTGTGAAAGTAGATCACATATACTATTGGAACAACGTAGATCGTATATAACATTATAATCAAACCACACCAGTCATTTAATTAAACCTCCCAACAAATACATAATTGTTGAAGTAACCTGAATAGTGGGAGTATCATCAACATCATATACAAGGAAACCACGCATCATCTTTAGCAGCTCCATTATATTATTTTTTTACCAAGGGTAGATCAAATATTCCATTAGAACAATGGTAAATCATATCCACCATTGCATGGATCACATGGAAGTTTTGTAGTTCCCATTATGGCATCATTGTTGTTTCACTCTCAAGAGGTAAATCATTCTCTAGCAAAATTAGGTCTCCAACACTTATGCAAGTAGTGCTTATTCATGGTGGAAGTAATGGAACATCATGTTTATTATGCATGGAATCATGCATGGTGTGGTATGGGGATACAAAAATAAAATAAGGTGGTCTATAGGGTTTCTACAGTACTTCATTTTCAAGATCGAGCTTCATGTTGCCTTCCATTATAGTTATCTGGTGAAGATGGGTATCGTTCAATGGTGGAAGGTAGTAGATAGTTGGGGTATAGAGGTGGGGTCAATGATAAACACAGATGTTGAGGTATTTTCCCAATTCCACCTTTGTCAAAAGGGTGTATCATATCTAATAATTCCTCTACAGTCGATCATGTTCTACCATTGGCTCACCAGTAGCATGTGGTTCTATTATCACATCAGTAGCAGGTGCCGCCATCCACACAATGGTAGTTTGTTATACCATTGGAGGATCTTGGAATTCAAGAAAGTGGTTATTTTCTTGGTTCATAGGTCATGCATGGATTATCATGGTTTGTGCATGGAGTTAGTGGCTTCATTACATTTCCTCATTGCTCGGTAGAGGGGGAAATGGTGTATTCAGCCTCCATCAAAATATCTGACCATCATATTGAAAAAAATGATTTTAAAAATGATTTTCATGAGGTCACATAAATTATAAGTGGTTGTCATAGGCTTAAATATTTGTGATCCTATCATTATATATCATGTAGGTTGTTATCCATCACAGTTTCTAGTGTTGGAAAGGTGGTCAGAGTCAACGTTGATGGCGGTGAGTGGTGGAGTCTTGTGGCAGCATGTGTCTATGTGTGGGGGAAGCAAATACAAGGTTCAATGACTCAATTTTTTATGAACAACAACCATATTTAATTCATCCCAAATATAAATGGTGACATGGAAACATGCTTGATTAAATAATAAGTCGTATAATAAGAGGCTAGTGATGTTGGAAGGTGTTTGTAAGTCCCTCACTCAGTAACATGGACTACCCTATCCCTATGAAGCTATCCTTCTACTACGTCATGGTGGGACCCTACATGTTGATGTTCTATATTGTGTCTGGCCCAATGTTTTGGGTAAAGAACAAGAAATCATTAAAACACCCTTGATATAACTTATTGTAAAATAAATAACAACAAGAAATACATAAAAAAATTAATTTAAGATCATTTTAATTATAAAGTTGAATTTTCCCATATTTTAGAATAATATTGAAATTCCTGGTTATTATTCATTATAATCCTTCCACATTATTAAAAACGATAACTATTATGCATTCATATTGAGTGTCCCAAATACCCCATCACTTAAACCTGGCTTGTCTTTTAGGATAAAATATCATCCTTTAAAATCAATGGGCACTAATATTATCATTATTAAAGTCTCAAGAACAATAAAATAAATTTATAATGATTATTAATTAAAAAATTAAAAAATGCACATAAAAACCAATTTAATATCCCAAATTATGAGAAAATAACAAAATAATTTTTTTACTTTTCCCATTTTTTAATTCGTGCGGAAAATTTATTCATAAATTGATGTTCATCATTTCATTATTATTAAACATACTAATTCATGATTTACCCCTCCATTGAATATTATCACTCATCACTAATGATAAAATTCATGTAGAGTTATGCACATCTCATGAAAACATGGTTTTTATTCATAGGATTATAATGGAGCTAATTTTCCCACCTTATAAAGACAACAAAAACATTAAATCATGAGGACTTGAAATAATTATTCCATTGACTCTCAGGCATAAGGCTGGTGAGAAATGATTTTTTATTAATTAAGGCTTATTGATGAGGTTTATATCTAAATATAAATATTTTATATAAAAACATTACAATATGAAAGAAATTATGCCCTTCAAATAGGTGAAAATCCCCCTTATGAATCTCAGTGTAAATGTTAAGGAAATTAAATGAAGATGAATGATGTTCACCCTCTTGATTTTTCTATATTTTTATATTCAGGTTTCTTCGATGTTATTTTAATTTTTAAAATTATTTCAATGATATTATTGGAATTTACATAACATAAAACACCTAACCACATATGATTAAAATCATATTTCATGTAATCATAAATGATTATTCTTCTATGTCATAACCTATTTGTATTCTTTCATTTTTTTATCTTTCAAGAGGTTAAACTAGTTATAGTTCATTGAAAGAATTAAAAAAATTCTCAATACCCACATTAAAACTCCATATTTTTTCATTGCTAATGAATTTCATCCCTACCATGATTACATCTCAAACCCCCACTAAAAAACATTACAATATTCTGAAAATTTGAAGAGTAGTGTAGGAATGGATAAAATTGTCCTGAAGTGTGGCTCCCCCATATTATAGAAGTTCATGGTTTCTAATGATAAATTATTATTTATGTAAAATGTGGTCTAAAAAATAAGGACTTATAATTATATTTTCCTCCATCATTTTAATTTATTTACAGAGTCATATCCTTGGAATGCTTCAATTCATGTGCTTGTAGGTGGAATGTACCAAGACCACTGAAGAAATACGATCAGGAATAAATCAGAAGTATTTGGTATAAAAATACTATTATGAATGGAAAATATAATGAAGGTAAATAACACATATCATAAATAATAATATTTCAATTTACATAAGTCCCAAAAATTCAATGTGTGATAACTTGATAGGGAAATTCTATTTATAAAAATAAGCTAATTCACTAAAATAATGAGTCCCCATTTTAATTTCCATGATTCAATATAATCTTGAAACAATACATTTTATTCATCTAATTTCATTAAGATATAAATATAAAACATATAATTATAGGGTTCATATGAAAATAATGTCTCTTAAATAATTCATTTTAATCATAAATTGAAGAATGTGCACACAGTTTTGATTTTAATATAGCTCATGGAAATTTCAGTACAAATCATATTTTCATAAAAATGTTGGAATTTATAAACATATATAATGAAATAGTGATATATATATTCCCATTTATATTTTTTTTACTTAAATATATGTTTTGGAGACTATATAATGACTTCCTTCATGGTGGTCTATAAAAAAATGATACTAGTGTAATAATTATTCTATTAAATCTCAGTTGATGGACTGAAGATGTGACTTTTTCATAAAAACCAAAATATTAAAAAGAATAACTGTATTCATACCTAGTGAACCTTTTTTTTGTTTAATGTACTAAAAAACCTATTGGAAATGAATCAGTTTATTGGTTGGATAAGTCTAAGATTATCCTTTTGTTATTCAGGTAGATTCCAATGGATCTTTTTCAACCCCCACCCAATTACAATGAATGGGTTTTTACTTTCATCAAAATTAATATAAATATAACAAAGGGGGAATTCATTAGTAACTATAAATGTTCCATCCCACCAATAACAATGAATAAATGAATTAAATTTTGTGTATAATTGTATTGTAGTACATGTTCTCCTGGTTGAAAGGCCTTTTACTGGATTATTTTTCAACTTCCACTCTAGGTATCTCTTTCTAATGTAATGATTTTTTGAAGGTATCCCTTTAGATTTCATCCAGTTCCTATAACTAGAGTTTTATGTCTTTTAATACCCTCACCAAATCCAAATTCATCTATTTTATAGACCAATATTCTTGTCTTTCCAAATATACTAATATATAAAAAGTATTTCCATAAACCATATGTTAAGGGATCATACCTTTATTAGTTATTTATATTGTTTAGTATTCCCGTAAGGTGTCCTAAAGCATTTGGAGCTAACCCATCCTATTTGGTTTAACCATTTTTCCCAAATTACCATTTATATATTGGTGTATACTTTATCTTGGCCATTTATTTGGGGATGTTAAGGTGTATATGTCTTATAGTCAACCACATACTTTTTAATTATATCCTCCTAATTTATAATGAAAAAATGAGACCTATTGTCACTAATCATGTCCCATGTCACTCCATCCCTACTAAATATTTTAGTCCGGAAAAAATAATTTACAAATTCAGAATAAACATTCATGGGGTCATGAGGTTCTACCCATTAAGACACATAATATACAATAAGTAAAATTTATGAATACCTAAATACATGGTAAAAGGTACCAGATATTAACTTCAACACTCTTAAAATATTTCTCAAAACATGATGTATTTTTTGAGGAATCTCTTGAATTAAAAAAATATTCTCATAATATTGACACATCTCACATTTTGTACAATAATCATGTGCATATTTAATTATGATTTTAAAAAATCCTAGATTCCAACGTTTTTCAAGCCATTATTTTATGTCCAATGTGGAATCCATAGGAAAATGTATGAAAAGTTTAAAAAACAAATTGTATTTCAAATTATGGTAAGAATCAACTAATGACAATTTCATTATTGAATTTCTATAGTAATGGATCTTTCGAAATAGAGATTCTTGATTCAGCCTTATTATTGTTCTTTGGATGAAAGATATGGTGGGAAGGTACCAAAGAGTTTTCCAAATAATTTAATAAATCAGAATATATTGGAATATCCCCTTACAATTTGTAGATATCATATCTAAACATGATATCATTTACTGGGATTAGTCCCAGATTTTCTATTTTATCGGTATTTGGGAGTATTTTGAGGTGATTATACACATCATTTTTAGATCCCGTCTTTCTGTTGATCTCTTTATTAAACTACTGAATGAGTAATATCCATCTCACCATCCATGGATTGGAAACTACCATCTTCATCAAGTACATAAGAGTGAATTATCAGAAAATACAACAACATTAATCCCATGTAAATAATATATAAATTTATATACTGAAAATAAAATAACAACATAATATATTTAGGTTTTTTTCTAATTGTGTTTAGTTGTGTCCAATGTTCTTGAGGTATATGTTTTGAATTTTCGCCTCACATCAATTCTATGGGGGGTAATGCTCCTACAAATATATTGTCTTCATGAGCATAATTTCCTGAATGTTGAATACTAATTCGTTTCTTTATTGTTTTGAATTGAATTTTTATTTCCTAAGGAAAAAAATTATCCAATATTATGTGATTCTTTAAAGGGGTCAATACCTTCTACATGGGAAATTTAATATATTAAATAATTGTTTTATTGGTACCACTTGGAGTCAAGAACATTGAAGTGCATACTACTGTCGCCCAGCTCCTCAATGAGGGTTCCTTCATGTAAATTATTATAAATTAATTTTTCAGGATAAAAATACATTTAAATGAATTTGATGCCAATTGAAATCCATTATAATAATATAAATTTTTTTATTGAATATATAATATATAAATTTTATTCTAATAATTAATCAATATATATTATTTTTATTTTTTATGATAAATACACATTGGTTGAAGAAACACCATTTTTCTAAAAGATAATTTTATTTAACATGAATTGGTTTATTTTTCACTTATGATCAATCCATATCCCTAGAATTGATATTATAAAGTTATAAAAAATATTTTATCATAATTTTTTTAAGTTTTATTCATTCCCACCAATTCAACAGTTAGTGACAACTATAACATTAAATAATAATTTTTTATTAGTATAATATTATTTGTTTAACCTAGATATTTCTTATAAACAATCTATCAATGTTATTAAATATATTTAAAATGTATATATCCTAAAATCTATGGTTTTCACATTGCATCCTCTATATAATAATTTATCTCTTAAAATTACAACATAGTAATAAATATATTTGATGAAATAGCTCCTTTATCACATCCTTGGTTTCCTATGTAGATTTCTCTAATTTATGGTTTCGTAACAAAACATTGACAGGTTTTTTTTCATTTTTCAGAGAAATATATCACTATGTTATAAAATATATTCCTCAATTTCCTCATAAAATTGATCTTTCTCTAGTGTTATGACATATGATTTCACCACATATGAAGGATCAATTAGGTAATTTCTTCAGAGATATATTTATAACACATCGTGAACTTAACATACATTCAATGTAAGTTAAAAATTATAATCCACCATCCAGTTGGGATCAAGAATATTAATTGGATTAATATATCTAGGTCTCAAATTAACCATATTTCAAAAAATTATGTCCTTCTTCTGATAAGTTATTTTTAGGTATATTTTTCCTAAAATCCAAACTCTAAATCTATTTCATGATTATAAACCTAACATATCCATCAACTCTAAGATTCCATAATGGGTTTCTAAATAGCTTTCACATTCTATATCATTTCTTAATCTTTTAAAGGCCTGAGAAATATTTTTCTCTGACTTCATCAAATCACCTTAGATTTCAAAACATCATTCCAGATTGGTCTTTATAACGTTCCATTTGAATAATTTAATCAAATTTATTATTATAGGAAAATTATACCAAAAGATGGTGATGATCCAATCCTCTTTTGAAATCTATAGACAGAACTCTAAAAATATATTCTAGAGTTTCAATGGTCATCCCAACTTACCATCATGTTTAGGATTATATGAATTAAAAACAATTGACTCTATATTTAGATCTTGTTGAACACTACTTCATAATTTTTTTGGTAAACAACGGATCTTGTTCAGATATATTAGAAATTCGGAATCCATGAAACCTTAACCTTTCCTCAATGAATATTCTGAAAATATGATCAGGAGGTAAATATTATATTATGTAAATTAATTGTACCAATTTCACAAGGAAATCGACTACAATCCAAAGAGTATTATTCCTTATATATGTTTTGATGAGTCTGATGAAGTAATTAATTTTAATGTTTTTCCACTTCCATTATAATATGGTCAATAGTTGTAATATCACCTTTTAATTATACCTCTATCCCTTAAATATTCAATAAACTAGGAATCGACAAACATACTCTTCCGAATCACATTTCATGTTTTCCCACGAGAAATATTCTTTAAGATGATTGTTCTTATAGGATTAATAGACAATAAAAAATTATGATATTTTTCTAACATATCCTTCTCTAATTATGGTATTTGTGGGAAAAATACAATATTATTAAATCATATCATTCCTTCATAATCATGGTTGATAAAAAAACATTAATTACATTCTTCTATAATTCTATTTTTCAATTTTTTCATCAATAATCGTCACATGGATAGAAGGTTTAACAGTTATATGAGTTGGATATGATTTCTAACCATCCATCTATATCTTAAGTTCATACTATAGAAAATCCATAATTTTTGGATCTCTAATTATCCACATCATACATAAGTTATCATGATACATTCAACTCAATGAACAAGCATCCTTGTTTGGTTTCCATGGTCATAATGTATTCATTAGTTATATTATTTTATCAACTCCAACCATATTGTATATTGTATATTCACCTATTAATATATCAATATATAATTCATTATTTTATAATCAATATATATATCACATTTTTCACTCTAAAGATACTACCGCTATATATTTAGAGAAAAATTACTATTTCCAACTCTAAATCATGAGTTAGATAATTATTCTCATGAATTTCCAATTTCTATGATGTTTAAGATATATCTTAGTCATTATATATGTGTATTCATCACAATACCATCATTTATATAAAACAAAAGATTATAAACCATTTTCAACTGTATGGTTTTGTATCTGTAGTTGTGAAGACCAACCATCAATACAACTCCTTTAAATTATCCTCACATTATTACGACTAAGGTAACTTTGATCCCTTTCATGTCAACATTATTATAAGATTATATATCCATGAGAAATTCTTCAAATGGGTCGGTGGAATCTAATAAACCACAAAAAATAAAATTCTCAATTTATAAGAATTTCCTAGGAAATTGGTCAACAAAATCTATCATTCATTGATTCATTAATATATCCTCACAAGATATTATATGACACTACTATATGATATCGTACTATAAAAATGAAAACGTTGTAAATTTTAAAAATAGCTTCACCTTTTTTACGGTATTTAACACAGTACTCAAATGGTATTAATGATTTTACTTATTCTTTGAAGATATAATAATATCATTGATAAATACTAGAAAAAACAACTCAATGTAATGTCAATGGTTTCTTCATTAAATCCATGAAGACAGTAGGAGAATTGGTAAGTTCAAATGCAATTAATATAAATAAATACGGACCATACCTCATATGGAAGGATTAATTGGGTATATAATTATATTTTAATCCAAATTAATGATTTTTAGAATCAATATAACTCCTGAAATTATATTACTACTTATAATTGATCAAAATGATCATATAAATGAGGTAGGGGACAACTCATGTGGATATTGATATTTGTATATTCATGATACTAGTTAAAAATATATATTGACCCATCATTATTTTAGAGAATGAATATGTGAAATCCATTAGGATGCACTTGAGTGTATGAGTATCATTTAAATATTCTTCTAGATTACCTTATTCAATTCCTAAAACAACTTTGGATCCATAATATATGGACTCTTTGAAATAGGTTTAGTAGTATGTATGAGTTGTTTTGAAAATCAAGCTCGGTATTCTAGTCAATATGACGAACATTTTCTAAAAATAAATCACAATAATCCTTACAAATATGAAAAATATTAACCCTTTAGTTTCTCCCCATCCATTTGAGAAAAACATCCATCATGAAAAAGTTGTAAAAAATTAAAATGGAAGAAAATTCCATTAGAATATCATATTCATTATCACACCGAAATACAATCATCAGCTGATTTGGATTATCAAAAATGACTTCCTGAATTGGAAATTGATATGGGATCTAAATGGAAGAACCCAATCGATGCGCAAAATCACATAAACTATAACTAATGTGAAAAATGAATTATTTTTTGAGATTCCATTCCCATAAAAGTATATCATAGACGAGCCATAGAGATGAGATATTTTCAGCCTACCATTTTTATTTTTTACTACTAAGACACTATATAATTATTGGGGATCTGAATTAACATAAAAAAATATAATTTTATGTATAATGGAATTCATGTTATTAAGATCAAATTATATTCTTCAATATTTTTTTTATATCACCTAGTAAATCCCATCATTCAATCTCTATTCCATTAATAAAATTATTATGGTTAGTGCATGCATCAAAAATCCTAATACACAATATATAATCATGTAAATCATTAATTTGATTCTAAAATCATGAAAACCAATTTTCTATATATATGACACCTTAGGTTTAACTTTTTCATCAATTCAAATCCTTCAGAATTATTCATAATGAAAATGTAAATAGAAGTAATCAAATCCCCTGGGAGTGTCATACATGTTGTGCAGTTTTAGCTCACTCACAATAAACTAGAATGATGGTCACAATATACTCGACCAACTCATTTGAGGTTATTTTGACTTGATGAATAAATTCCAAAATCATTTCCACTTATTTTATATACACAGATATGTTTTTTAGGGATACAAAATAAACTCTAAATTAAAAAAATTTGGTTGTTATCCTATTAGTTGGATTATTCTATGAGATATTACCAATTTTATCAATTATTTAAATCTAAAAATTTAGAATCCCTAATCTAATACTAACTCAGGTGACTCAATAATTTCATCCATATATATTAGGTCATTTTAGAATAATATTAAATGGATATAACAACAATTCATGTCTTGTGATAATAAATGTTCAGTTTCTTAGGAGACAATATTCATATTCAACTTATTTCAAGAATGATTTTAAATATATACCATAAACATATTCACACATGGAAAACATAGTATAAATACACTACATTAAACCATTCTTCAAAATAATGGGGAATAAAATATAAGAAAAATTACGCTTATATTCTTAGTATGGGTAAATAAATGGACACACATCGGTCATGGGTTGTGGAAAAGATAATTATTTTCCATCTAAGGGTACAGTAGTAGTTATAGTTACCAAATTTGTCTTTAGATAATACTTTGTTGAATCATGTTTTCTATAATGAGAAATTATAATATTACAGTATCTAAATATCTAGGAAGTGAATGACTTGGTTTTTGATGATCATATTAGTGAAAATTGATTGGGTATAGGTTTGTCTTCGCTTCTGTAATGTTATCATGGTCATTTCAATTTGAGTTTTTTGTCTTTTTTTATTCATTTAACGAATGTATAAATAATATTTTCTCCTCTTTCACCGTTGATTAAGGTTTATAGAAAACAAAAATTTTCCAAAAATATATTTTTTGGACAATTTTCTTTAAAATGATTGAAAATAACATTGTTTCTCCATTTGATAACCGATATAATACAAAATTAGGTATTGAATTTCCCAAGTATAAAAATTAGTCCACTATTTCTTCTTCATGTTTTTAGTAATTAACAAACTGTTATACTCTAATCCCTATATCACCCAATTGGTATGATACAATAATATTAAGAGGGAGAAGAATTTTATTAATCTATTATGAATTTATAATGATTATATATGAACTAAAAATACAATAATATCCCATTAAAATTATGAAATCCTTGATTAAAATTATCTATTTCATAAATAACTATTTAAAATATTGAAAAAAACAGGACAACAACATTACCTAAGGCCACCTCCCCATAACCCAACACCAAAAGGTTATACACATCCATTAAAAGGGAAAAAATGTATATATATGGGGTATAATAGATAATTAAGGTAAACAAGAAATAAATGAAGTAGAAACAGAGTATCCTCCAGCAATAGTGTGTGATCTATCTTGATACTTTGATCCCTCTCAAGTGGTTAATAATCCTTATATTTATATAAAGAGGTAACGCTTTAATATCACTTGTATGAATATTTACATAACATTTTTTTTATTTTGAGTATATCTCTTAAAAGATATTCATTATTGAATTTGTTGATTTTTTGGATGTATATAAATTACGGTTCTGGGGATATAATTTCTATGTGAAAGTAGATCACATATACTATTTGAACAACATAGATCGTATATAACGTTAAAATCAAACTACACCATTCATTTCTTTAATCCTCCCAAAAATACATTATTATTGAATTGACATGAATAGTGGGAGTATCATCAACATCATATACAACGAAACCATGCCTTATCTTCAACACCTCCAATATTTTATTTTATTTAGTGATTGGTAGATCACTTATTCTATTAGAACAATGGTAGATCATATCAACCATTGCGGGGATCACCTGGAAGTGTTGTAGTTCCTATGATGGCTTCAATGTTGTTTCACTCTCAAGAGATAAATCATTCTCTAGCAGAATTAGGTCTCCAGCACTTTTTAAAGTAGTGCTTCTTCATGGTGGAGGTATAGGAACCTCAAGTTGATTATTCATGGAATCATGCATGGTGTGGTATGGGGACATAGAAATGAAGCTAGGTGGTCAAGGGGGTTTCTGTAGTGCTTCATGTTCATGATCGATCTTTATGTTTCCTTCCATTGTAATATTCTAATGAAAATAGGTATCTTTCAATGGTGGAAGGTAGTAGATAGATGGTGTATAGAAGTGGGGTAAATGAGAAACAAAAATGTTTAGTTATTTTCCCAATTCCACCTTTCTCACAAGGGTAGATCATTTCTAATAATTTCTAAATAGTCAACCATGTTCTACTATTGGCTCACTGGGAGCATGTGGTACTGTTGTCACACCAGTAGCATGTGCTGCCATTCACACAATGGTATCTTGTTATACCATTGGAGGATCTTGTCCAACAAGAAAATGATGATTTTCGTGGTTCATAGGTCATGCATGGATGTTCATGGTTTGTGCATGGAGTTAGTGGCTTCATTACATTTCCTTATTGCTCGGTAGAGGTGGAAATGGTGTATTCAGCCTCCATCAAAACCTCTAACCATTATATTGGTAAAAATGAGTTTAAAATTGATTTTCATGTGGTCACATAAATTATAAGTTGATTTCAAAGGCTTAAAAAGTGGTGATCATATCATGCTAGATCACGTAGGTTGTTATCCTTCATAGTTTCTATTTTTGGAAAGGTGGTCTGAGTCAACGATGATGGCGGTGAGTGGCAGAGTCGGGTGGTAGCATGTGTCTATGTGTGGTGGAAGCAAAGGTGAGGTTCACCAAATCCATTTTTTATGAAAAGTAACCATATTTAATTCATCCCATGTATAAATGGTGACCTGTATAAATGCTTGATTAAATAAGAAGTCGTACCATAAGCGACTAGTGATGTTGAAAGGTGTTTTTAAGTCCCTCGCTCAGTAACGTGGACTACCCCATCATTGTGAAGCTATCCTTCTTCTACGTCATGGTGGGACACCACATGTTGATGTTCTATATTGATTATGGCCAATTGTTTTGGGTAAACACTAGGAAATAATTAAACCACACTTAATATAACTTATTTTAAAATAAATACCAACATGAAATACATAACAAAATTAATTTAAGATCATTTTAATTATATAGTTTAATTTTCCCATATTTCAGAATAATATTTAAATTCATGGTTATTATTCATTATAATACTTCCATATTTGTAAAAAATGATAAATATTTTGCATTCATATTGAGTGTCCCAAATACCCCATCACATAAACCATGATTGTCCTTTAGGATAAAATATCATTCATTAAAATCAAATGGCACCAATATTAACATTATTAAATTCTCAAGAACAATAAAATAAATTGATTATGAATGTTAATTAAAACATTAAAAATATACATAAAAATCAATCCAACATCCCACATTTTCATCAAACAACAAACGAATGTTTTTTACTTTTACCATTTTTAAATTGGTGCGACATAGTTATTCATAAATTTATAA
Organism: Viscum album; assembly: GCA_963277665.1. Lineage (NCBI taxonomy): Eukaryota > Viridiplantae > Streptophyta > Magnoliopsida > Santalales > Viscaceae > Viscum > Viscum album. The sequence continues at coordinate 1,637,322,381 of OY728129.1, forward strand.
TCAAGATATCATTATTATTAAACATACTAATTCATGATTTACCCCTCCTTCAGATATTATCACTCATCACTCATGATGCAATTAAAGTAGAGTTATCCTCCTCTCATGAGAACATTCTTTTTATTCATAGGATTGTAATGGAGATAATTTTCCCACCTTGTAAAGACAAAACAAACATTAAATCGTGAGGACTTGAAATAATGATTCCATTGACTTTGAGGTATAAGGCTGGTGAGAAAAGATTTTTTATTAATTAAGGCTTATATATGAGGTTTCTATCTAAATTAAACTATTTTATATCAAAAAAATACAATGTAAATGAAATTATCTCACTCAAATAGGTGAAAAATCCACCTTATGAATCACAGTATAAATGTTATGGAAATTGAATGAATGATGAATGATGTTCACCCTTTTGATTTTTCTATATTTTTATATTCACTTTTCCTCGATTTTATTTTCATTTTTAAATTTTTTTCAAGATATTCTTGCAATTTACCTTACATAAACCATCGAACCATATATGATAAAAATCATTTTTCATGTAATCATTATTTTTTATACTTCTATGTCATAACCTATTCGTATTCCTTCATTTTTTTCTCTGTCAAGAGGTAAAACTAGTTAGAGTACATTGCATGAATTGAAAAAATTTCTCAATAACCACATTATAACTCCCAAAATTTTCATTTATAATGAATTCCATCCCTACCATGATTACTTACCCAACCCCCTCCCAAAACATTAAAATATTATGAAAATTCTATGAGTAGTGTAGGAATGTATAAAATTTTCCTGAAATGTGGTTCCCCCATATTATTGTTGTTAATGGTTTCTAATGGCAAATGATTATCAATGTAAAATGTGGTCTCAAGAAGTAGGTCTTGTAATTAAGTTTTCCTCAGTCTTTTTAATTTTCTTACAGATTCATATCCTTGGAATGCTTCAATGCATGTTCTTGTAGGTGGCATATACCAAGACCACTCAAGAAATACGCTCAGGAATAAATCTGATGTATTTGGTCTAAAAACACTATTAGGAATGTAAAATATGATTAAGGACTACAATAAAAATCATAAAAAATAATATTTTAATTTAAATAAGTCTCAAAAAATCAATGTGTGATAACTTAATAGGGAAATTCTATTTATAAGAATAAACTAATTCACTCAAATCATGAGTCCCCATTTTAATGTCCTTGATTCAATCTAATATTTAAACTATCCAATTTATTTATCTAATTTCATTAACATTTAAATATAAAATATATAATTATAGAGTTCATATAAAACTCATGTCTCTTAGATAATTCATTTAAATCAGAAAATGAAGAATGTCAACAAAATTCTCATTTTAATATAGCTCAAGGAATTTTCAGTTTAAATCACATTTTCATAAAAATGTTATTATTTATAAACATATATAATGAAATAATGATATATCTATTAACATTTATCTATTTTCTACCTAAATATATGTCTTGGGGACTATCTACTAACTTCCTTCATAGTGGTCTATAAAAAAACGGATACCAGTGTGAGAACTATTCTATTAAATCTCAGTGGATGGATTGAAGATGTGACTTTTTCCTAAAAACCAAAATATTAAAAAGTATATCGGTATTACTACTAAAATATATTTTTCTAGTGTTTAAGGTTCTACCATACCTCTTGGGAATAAATACTTATATATGTTGGATAAGTCTAAGGTCCTCATTTTGTTGTTCCGGTAGATTTCCATGGAACTTTTTCAACCTCCACCCAATGGAAATGAATGGGTTTTTATTTTCTTCAAAGTTAATATAAATAGATCAAAGGGGGTATGCATTAGTAATTATAAATTTTTCTTCCCACAAATAAAAATGAATAAAAGCATTAAATTTAGTGTATAATTGTATTGTACTACTTTTTCTCCTGGTCGAAAGGCCTTTTGTTTGATTATTTTTTCATCTTCCATTCAGTTATCTCTTTGTAATGTCAGGATTTGTTGAAGGTATCACTTTTGATGTCATCTAGTTCTTATAAATTTAGTTTTCTATCATTAAATACCCTCACCAAATCCAAATTCATCTATTTTATAGACCAATATTCTTCTATTTCCAAATAAACTAATATATAAAAAGACTTTCCATAAACCATATGGTAGTGGTAACTTTATTAGTTATTTATATTGTTGTTGTGTTCATATAAGGTGTCATGAAGCTTTTGTATCTAACCTGTTCTATTTGGTTTAACCATTTTCCCCAAAATACCATTTATATATTAGTGTAAACTCTATCTTCTCCATTTATTTGGGGATGTTAAGGTGTATATGTCTTGTAGTCAACCACATAATTTTTAATAATATCCTAATAATTTATATTGAAAAAATGAGCCCCAATGTCACTAATAATATCCCTGGCACCCTATCCCTACAAAATATTTTAGTCCGTAAAAAATAATATACCAATTAAGAATCAAATTTCTTGGGGTCATGAGATTCTACCCATTTAGATACATAATATAAAATAAGTAAAATGTAAGAATTCCAAAATACATGGGAAAATGTCCTAGATATTAAATTCTACACACTTATAATATTTCTCAAAACATGATGAAATTAGGGGGAATCTCTTGTATTATAAAAATATTCCCATAATAATGACACACTTCACATTTTTTACAATATTCAGCCTTATGATTTTTCTTTGGAAGAAAGATAAGGTTGGAATGTACCAAGGATTTGTCTAAATAATTTAATAAATCAGAATATCTTGGTACATTCCCTTATAATATGTATATATCATGTCTAAAAATGATACCATTTTGTTGGATCTGTCTTATATTTTCTATTTTATCGGTATATGGGAATCTTTTGAGGTGATCCTACACGTCATTTTTAGCTCCCTTCATTCAGTTAATCTCTTTATTAAACTATTAAAATATTAATATCCATCTCACCATCTATGGTTTGGAATCTACCATCTTCATAAAATACATAAGTGTGTATTATTAGAAAATAAAACCAAATTAATCCCCCTAAATAATATATAAATTTATATAGTGAAAATAAAATAACAATGTATTATTTTTAGTTTATTTTCTTATTGGGTTTAGTTGTGTATAATGTTCTTGAGTTATATGTTATGAATATTTGTCTTGCATCAATTCTATGGGGGGTAATGCTCCTACATATTTATTGCCTTCATGATCATAATTTCCTGAATGTTGAATACTAATTCTTTTCTTTATTATTTTGAATAGAAATTTTAATTCCTAAGGATAACAATGCTCTATTATTATCTGATTCTTTAGTGGGATCAATACCTTCTTCATGGGAAATTTAATATAGTGAATGATTGTTTGATTGGTACCTCTTGGAATCAAGAACATTGAAGTTCTCCTTAATGTCTGCCAGCTCCACAATGAGGGTTCCTTCATGTAAATTAATGATCATCTTGGTCATCATTAGGAACATTATTCCCAAGATAATGGGTGAATACCCATGTTCTGTATCTTCATCCATGATGGGAGCATTGAAGTGGGTTATAAATACTAAAATTTCAACTCCAAATCGAAAATCCACCAAAATGTGAGATTGAAAGGCAGTGGATTTGATTTTTCAATTCGACAACCACTATTGTGGGATTCAGTTTAATTTTTTTAAAGATCACAATATAGGGGTAGACATGATATTAATAGAAACGCTAAGATAAAAAAAGAAATCGAAAAATTTAAAATAACCAATGGTGTATGAAAATGATAATTTCCCTTGATGTTTCCATTTTTATTAATTTTGTTGTGATTATGGATGAATGTATTCTCCCAAGGTCGATTACTTCCGTCTAATCCATATTATTTCTTGTTATCAAAATATATTTTATGAATTTAGCATAATTATTAATTTTTCTGGTGGAATCCAAGAGATTTATGTTAATTACATCATTTTAAAAAAAATGGATATCATTTTTGTAATTCTATTATTCAATTTTTTGGAATTCTATAAATATGAAATGGAATAGAGGTGGGATTTCATTATTCTTCCTTTTCTATCATTGAAAAGTAGTTTCTAGTAATTCATTCATAATCCATGTATTAGTTTATTTATCAATAGTCGTTTATTTCTGATCATATGGGGTGGTTCCTTCTTCTAGAATCTTGTTTGAGTTTCTAGAATTCCCATATTCACATTTTTATTGTTTTGCACATTAATTCTTGGATTCTGGTGGTAGATATCTGTGTACTAGTTGTGATGAGTGTTATTGAATATTCCTTTGGTTTTAGGATTGCAGGATCTAGATGTTTTCATAGGTTATTAGACTTCATGTTCTTGAGATTCTCAAATTTATTTGAAAAATCATTTTCTCTATTTTAGTTCCACCATCTCTATTCTTATACTCCCATAAACTAGTGGTACACTAGATACGATATATTCATAGTTTTTTTGTTGAAAAAGTTGTGAATTTTTATATTTTTTTATATTATTTAGTGTATGGTTTCTTGAAGTGGTATGGTTTTTGGTATTTAGTCTAGGAAGCAGGTCTAGCCTAAAAATTTAACCTCCATAACTCTTATGGGATTTCCCTTCCCTCCATGGCCATTTTTGTTGAAAGTATCATTTCTAGGATCTAGAAGAATAGATATTTATACCCTATACCATTGAAAATTGATAAGTTAAGTGTTGGGGTGATGAACATAAATCACATTCATGTGGTGGATAAGTTTTTTCAATCACATGTTTCACATTAATATGTATTTCTATACATATTAATTACACCTGTTTGATTTTAATTAGGGGTAGTGAATGTGATGTTTTTAAATCATAGATACCCCTTTTATTTATGCTTATTGTTCTACACTATTGATAATTAAATAAAATCTTCGTTATTAGGCTCCATGATTCCATGAGTGTCATATTTATCAAATCCCATCGAGATAATGCATCCAAGAGGTTTCTCACATTAACTTGTAGCTCCCGATAGAAGAAGACAAGAATGGGATGATATTATGTATCATGGTGATGGAATCATTCCCGCAATATTTTGATTCAATCCCAGTATTCATAGTGATTATATTTATAATATTTTAAGACAGATTATATATTATTCTTCAGTACATTTACCAATGAGGCTGGGAAGAATCTCTTTATGAAACTTCATCGAAGATCATTCCATTTATGGATCAATCCAAATTATGGGATGTAAATCCACTATAACGTACCTAATCATAAATTACATGGGAATTTAATTAATGTTTCCAAATACTTAATACATTACAAAAAGAAACACCCAAAAACTGTATTAGTTTATTGTCTTTGGAAACTCGGAACATAATCTTCAAATCATTGTCAACGATCTTCATCATCTCCGATAATGATCATCCCCTTTTTTTCTTACATAAATCATTTATTTAAATCATGGGGAAATGAAAACATATAGTGAGTGAGAATAAAGTCCCAGAAATGGTAAAAATGGATAAAATAAAAAATATATATAAATTTGAACTAAAAAACATGAACATAAATTTTAAAACTGAAAATCTTGAGTCGTGAAATAAATCATGGCAGTTTGTTAGGCATAGATCCAAAAGGAAAATTAATAATGATAAATTATCATTGTAATAAAACATGTAATCATAGAAAAAAAATTAATCACATGATAGTATTTCCATAGTATCCAAGGAATTTCTTCTAAGACCATCATAGTGGACAAAGTCCCTTACTGAGCCGGGTTTACTTGCCGTTTCAACCCTCTATTACTGAACCATATTTACTTGTCATTCCAGATAGGTCAATATAATAAGATATAAGTCATTACACAATAAATTGGGGGGAGATATAGGTCTTACCCATATTGTAACAAAATAATTCTTTTGTGTGCCACAAAATAAACATTAATCATTAATCGTAACACAAGGAATAAAATGTGTTTCATTTACATCATCCCAACATATCATAATCCATATAAAACAATGGATATAATTTCATCATAAAAAAATAAAACCATATAAATATTAGGGAAATTATACATGAAACATATCCATATTATAGAATGACATCTTAAATGAAAAATAGTTTTGATAAAACACTTGAAATTAATTCATGAGGAAAATTTTGTTTTCTTCATCAAAATAATTTTCTTTTCTAAAAATGTTGTGCCATTTTAAAAGAAAATAATATCGCAGAAAATAATAATCAAATATTTGAGAGGAATATTGATGTAAATAAGTAGTTATGAATCTATATAAGTATGTTCATGTCATATAGGAAAAAAACATTCTCCCCGTACTTTTACCGGAAATGTCAAAAAGTACATCATTTTTAAAACAAGGGAATGATTCCTTCCATACCACATCATAAAATATAAAAGAGGTAAACATTAATTTATAAATAAATAGAAGAATAATAAATACATTATGAAAACAGTTTTATAAAACATTCACCTGGATGATTAATATAACCCTAGTAAATACTTACATATAAGTAATCTCGGATAAAAGTTAGATTGTAAAATTATCCCTTACCATTTATAATCGGGGGAATCATACATGTCATAAAATAATGAAAATTACATGAATATGTATATATAATAACTTTTATAAAGAAAATCATAAAACATTCATGGGAATCATAAATATCATACAAATGAAATATATGGTGATTAAGGCATATGTCTCATAGAAATAAAAGTGAGATGAAATAATCCTTTACATAAAGTCTGATTTCTTCTTTATGTGTATGAACCCCCTATATAATGAATCAAATATTTTCATTGACTTATTCGTGAATCATATCCATTTTCATGGTATCATATAAGATTCACTTACGACTTTATATTACCCTTGTTTATTTGTAAACTCCATGTTGAAGCAACGTTTTGGGTATTAATCGTTTCATTTATCATACGTGTTTGGGATTTTTTTATTAATATTATTACCTATATCATGAATTAAATATTTCCAGAATTTAAAACATTGTTTATAAATCATATATATATATATTCAGTCTATATATATTATAAAAATATAAATGAAATGAAATACCCCATTCATGGATAAGGTAGGCCATACGTATGCTTGAACGCTATTATCCTTTCCTTATTGACATCAATGGAAGTTAGTAGACGACATATATATATATATATATACATAAATACATTAGCATTATTGTTTCATATATCCCATTATTATTCATTATATATACTTTATAATTATTCTTTAATGGTTATCATGGAGAATGAGTCTCATCGCGTCGTGGAGGCATTAATCCGTACATGCTCACGAGCGATGATATCATTCCCATAAATATTGAATTGAATTGGAGTGTATGGTATTATATCTCATAATTAGTATAATTTTATAATAATCACATATAGTAATTATTACCACCATTATACCCATCCATGTATGGTGGTGGTGAAAAAACAGATTACACCACAGATTGGAGATGGTAAGCCGTACGAACCCACACGCGGTGATTTCATATTTCGTACATTGGATAGAAGAAAAAATACGGTTGTTTAATATTCATAATAACATATTAGATACAAGTGATACTGGAGTTATTACTTAATAATTAAAGAAATCATATAGAGTAATTAGAAGAATAAATAAGTTTGAAAGAATTAGTAAATGATATGACCTCTTCTTCGATGCGCCTCTTTTAAACCTCCTCATAGGGCCATAATGTTTTTATTTGAAGATGAACATGACCTATAGTATGTTTCTACGTAAGTTTATAAGGGAAAAGGTTAGGATTTGGATGAGTTTTGAAGCAAAAAATGGAGTATCTAGAAGAGGGAGGAGATTCCCTTTTATAAGAGAGTAGAGGGGAACTTTTGAAACCTCCAAAATATTAATTTATAATAATCTCAAACCCAAATTAAAAGCATCCATAGTGACTCAAATTTGAATATGATATAATATAGGATTGTAATCGCATCATCCAATTAAATTTATACATGTTTTGATTTTATTGAAAACCTAATCATTTTGATATATCCTTTTTTAATCAATTTAATTTCATGCGTGGTAATAATATTCTAAATTTTAAATGGTTATAAATACTTACTTTTGTGTTGTTAATTGTCCATAATTTTATTATTGAGGACATTTTATACCATAAAAAGTTCAATTTTTAATTTTTAAATATTTTAATGATTTTTAAACAATTTAATAATATGTTATTTTTATAACATATAAATAGTGTCAATTTTGACACTATTCATTTATTTGAATTTAAATAACTTCCAAACAGATGATAGAGTCGAAAAAAATATTTATTATCTTAATAATAAGTTCATATTAATATAGAAAAGTCGTGGACAATATTAATTAGTTTAAATAATATTTATTTTATTATTTTTAAAACCATTTATTTGATATTTCACATAATAAAATAATTACTACATCATTTTTGTATAATTATCTAATATACTTATTTGTGGTATAAAAATTAAAAATAAAATACTATTATTATTATATATCTAATATCACTCATAGGAATACTGTTTGTCTAATTTATCTTCTAAAACACCCATCTTTTAAAATGTTATGTTTATTAAATTATGAAGGTGACAACTTTGAATACATTTAAAATAAAATAATATAAGTGTCATAATCTTTTTTATAAGGCTCAAAATGGAACAAAAGTAGAAACATGGATGTTTATGGCGTAGATATATTCGACCTATATGTTTTGGGCCTTTTTATGTGTATTAGTATTTTAATAAACACTATATTATTGATTTTTCAATAAATAAACAATTTATGTATAATTAATTTCTAAGTTATTAAGATAAATGTATATTTTATAAAAACTAAAAATAAATTACAATGACAAAGAAAAACATTTTAGCTTTAAAATTATTATTTATAATTAAATATATATTCAGTTTAACCATATATTAAAAATAATTTAATTTTTAAAGTTTGAGTGAGACATATTTCACTTTCATTTATATAAAATAAATTAAAGGTCTTAATCTCATCCAAGTGATTTCCAATAGATTAAATTTCAACCCAAGTATTTTTTAAGATGAATTATAATCATCCAATTATATTATGACATGTTTTAGGGTAATTTTATAATATTATTTTTCCCTTAATTACCCGATTTACCATTAACTATGGTAAATTAAAATTACCGTAGTTACTATTCATAATAGACAAAAATAAAATCCGCATATTAAAATAATTTGTACCTACTGATTCCAAATATTTAATCCATTTTTATAAATTCAAAACACAAAATTTGAAGTAATTAGTTTAAAATTAATATCATTGTTGAGAAAATGACTTTTAGAATTTAAAACACTAAAAAAGATTGAAATGTTATTCCCTATGAATTCAATGTAAAATTAATTAATTGGACATAAATTATATTAAATGGTAAAACGTTATTATATTTATACATTAAAATTATCCAATATTAAAATTTAACCATATAATTTATCTCGATGAAAAAAGTTGTTTTTAATGAAAATTTTGTTTAATTTTACTATTCGTCAAATTATAAAGGTTATCATAATAATGTTAAAAATTTATCCTACATAAATTTTTATATCTTGATTAAAAATAGGAAGTTTAATTTATCCAATTGAACTTAAAAACTTTTCAAAAATTAGATTTCAAATGGGTGTCCCTTCAAAAGGTGACAAAATGACATTTCTTGAAAGATAATTATTTTATCCAAAAATTAAATTTTGATCTCATGCCATATTCATGAAAATATTTAGGATGAATGATAATGTTATAAAATTAAAAATATCGTTAATACTATTCATAATAGCAAAATCATAATAATATTATAATAATATATTGTTTTTTTACTGAAACTCAGAATTACGTACAATGCAAGCCATCGAGGATGGTTTCTTTTGCATGGAAGACAATACAAGTCAGTGTTGCATTAAATATTCCTTTTTTGTTGCTTATAACATAATATAATCTTATTTCATTGAACAAAATCTATATTCAGTGTTCAATTCTATCAAAATAACTAGAAATTGTGCGTAAAAGAAGCCACTAATAGTGTTGCATATACTGGAAGCTAATACGTTGTTGCGTATAGCACAAGGTAATCATGGTGTAGCTTAAAAAATGAGACTTCAATAAAATTAAAAAGAATCATTATCATAAAATATTGGGGTGTTACATTCTACCCCCTTAAAATGAATTTCGCCCTAAAAATTCATCGGTGTTTTAAATGGTTTAATACATGAATGTTTCTTTCACAGAAACCCACATCGTAAAAAGGAATACTAACCCTTAATTTTAAATATAAAGTAAGAATTATAACGGTTAACCAAATTATCTCATCACTGGGATTCCACATAGGAGAACATAGTTTAAGACTCGGACATGGAAGAGAAATCTAACCATAATGTACATATGGAGAGTGGTAGAGAACATGGCTATGAAAAAACCAACATTCAAAAAGCCATAAATTTATAATGAACTAATGTACCATTAGTTTCATCTGATATGAGGGTTCTAGTACAACTTTTTTTGGTTTTTAAGATCATTTCCCTAAAGTTGGTGAATTTGTGAAAATGGAGAAATACTTACATGATTTCAGTGTAATATCATCGATGTTTATTACATGAATTATTTCCCCTTAATTTCTTATTTAATGAAATGAAGTTGAATTTTTCATTCTTGAAGTGTTGGCAGATAATGTGATATAATGGTCGGACATTCCATTTTTCATTATCACAAAAATTTTCGCATAGATTAGTAAATATACATAAGTCCATCTATGGTGAGATTAAGCATATATGATTCCCAAAATAGACTTATAGTTCATCTATCATACTTCTTAATAAAAAAACTTATTTCTACAAACTAGGGACTTCCTGTAGGCTAGTGGTAGATGATAAACTCCTGTCACACGTCAGTTGTGGGTTCAATTCCTGCAACCATATCCAACGTGACGGGTTCTCGCTCATCCTGTAGGTTGACCCTTTTCTAAAATTATACCATTTTAACATTCTTGAAAAAAGTTTTACCCTTAAACAATACTATTTGATTTACATCCTAATCCATTCCAACCTTTAGGATTATCGAAAATACTTTATGTCCAATCTCATAGTATAATGAAAATGATTACTAGAAAGGTCATATACCGAGCATGTGAATAGCATCATTTACCCCCGTATATCATAATATATATCTTTTTTGTCACATTCCTAACATGTGAATACCTTAAACGTGTATTCTCTTGAAACATGAGTTACCAAAGAACCTTAGTGAAAACATTAATGCTGTCAAAAGTTATCTCTTTCCACATACCAAAATCCAAAAAAATATATATAATCAAACCATGATATCACTTTTTCCTTATACCAGTCATGAGCTCATTAATACTATCAAACACGCCATTATCTCCTTATCCCTGCATTATGAACAAATCATCTACATTCCAAAAATATCTAAATAAACTTTCATGTTTACCAGTACAATTCAACATATACATTCAAATACATTAGAAAAAAATAGTCTAACAATCCTTATATGTTTTTTTATTTCATAGTACTATTAAATTACCTATACAACACTGTTATGGATAAACATTCAATATTTCAACTAACATCTTAAACCATTGACTGATCTTCATCATTTTATTCCTCATCACTTCTCTCATCTCATATATCATTTGTAGTCTCTTCATCATCAGCAACATAAATACTACCCATACGACCATGCAGATTCTCCTCATCAGATTTTCATAATGCCCATAAACTCTACATATAAAACATTTAACCATTGTTGATGTCTTAGGAATACATTTATACTTGTCCATTGTGTTACATGAGACTTTTCATCGCAATTATTAGCTTTGTGTCATTCTTTTCCACACCCAAAACATCTTCCAGTTCCATTGGAAAATTTTCATTGATTCCTCTTCCCACATGATTAAATGAGGAAAATTGAACTTTCTTTCCTCTATAACCATCATGAAACTCCATATTTCCCTTATTATATGAGTCAGGAAACTTACCAAATTTTAGTGTATTGATCATATTATGAGAATGATGATTAGGCATAATAATTATGTTTGGACTTCTAAATCCCATTTCATTTGGTCTCACATGATGAATATCATTCCATTTTTCATCATATTCTCCATTAACATGAATTCTCCTATTTCTGGCCATTTCCTAAAACCCAAAATGAATCGTATGAGAGGAAAACCTCATACTAGGAAAACAATATAATCATGGAGGATTACTTTCAATCTCTAACTTTTTTGTTTTAATACTAGGTTATTCATTATCGTTATTATAATTCTAGGATTGTAACCTATACTTATACTTAACCTTACGAAAATCTCGATACAAATATTTGATATATCGCTAAGGTACTCACTAATGTTTTTGCATCCTAGTTTCCAATGGTTAACTAATCCTTTTCTCTGATGACAAATATAATGGACCCAAGCTTGACATACATGGACATTAAATTACATTTTCGAAATACTTAATACAAAACAAAAACATATGCCCAAATACAATATTAGTTTAGTATCTTTGGAAACTCAGAACATAATATTTTAATAATGGTGAATGTTCGTCAAAAACTCCCATAAATATCTTCCCCTTTGTTTTATTAACTAAAATATTTCACTAAATTCTAGGGAAAAGAAAACATATAAAGGGTGAGCTCAATTTCCCAGTAAGGGTAAGCATGGAAAAAATAAAAAAACATATACATTTGAACATTAAAACTTGAATATAAAGTTAAAAGATCAAGATCTTGAGTCGTAAAATAAATCATGGAAGTATGTATGGCATAGATTAAAAAGGAACATTAATCATGATAAAATAGCATGGTAATAAAACATGTAATTGAGGCAAACCATTAAGCACATGATATGATTTCCATAGTAGCCAAGGTATTGCAACCAGGAACATCACAGTGGACAAATCCCATTACTGAACCAAGTTTACTTGTTGTTCTAGCCTTGTATTACTAAATCATATTTACTTTCCGTTCCATCCATGTCTATATTATGATATATATATATATATATAATTACCTAATGAATATGAGGAAGATATAGGTCCCACACATCTCATAACAAAATCATTCTTTTTTGTGCCACAAAATAAACATTAAAAATTAATCATAACCCAAAGAATAAAATGTGATTCACATACAACATCCCATCATAAAATAATCCATATAAAACAATGGATATTATTTCATCATAAAAAAAATAAATCCATGTAAATAAAATGTAAATTATACATGAATCATACCATATTAATTAATGTCATCTTAGATAGAAAAATAGTATTGATGAAACACATGAATTCTTCAAGAAAATATCATTTCCTCTTCAAAATAATTTTCCATTATCAAAATGTTGTGCAATATTAAATGAAAATAATTTCACTAAAAATAATCTTGAAATATTGTAGAGGAATCTTCATGGAAATAAGGTGTTATGAAGCTATAATAATTTGTTCATGCTGTATAAGATAAAAAAACATTCCCCACGTACATTTACTAGAAAAGTCAAAAATTACCTCATTTTGTAATCAAAAGTAAGATTCCTTCCATACCACATAGTAAAATACAATTAGATGTATAAATGACTTTAAATAAACATTGAAGAATAGTAAATACTTTATGATTTTTTTAAAACATGGATATAGATGATTAATATAACCTCAGTAAATACTTACATATAAGCAATCTCGGATAAAAATGAGATTGCAAAATTATCCCTTACCATTTATGATCAGTAGATTGATACATGTCATAAAATAAAGAAAATTACATGCATTTGTAAATATCATATCCTAAATAATAAAAATCATAATTCATTTATGGGAAGAATAAACACCATACAAATGAAATTGATGGTGATTAAGTCATATGTCTCACAGAAATAAAAGTGTGACGAAATAATCCATTTTCTTAGGTATGGTTTCTTCATTATGTGTCTAAAACAATTTTATAATGATTTAAATAACTTCATTGACTTATTAAAAATCATATTCATTTTTATGATATCATATATGATTCACTTACGACTGTATATTACCCCTGTTCATTTGTCAATTCCATTTTGATGAAACGTTTTAGGTAATAATCGTTTCATTTATCGTATATGTTTGGAATTGTTGTTCTTGATATTATAACATATGATTTACATACTTCTATAATTTAAATAATGATTTATATAACATATATATATTCAGTGTATATATATATATAATATTGATAAAAAATATGAAATATATCGTTCATGGAGACGGTAGGCTGTACGTATGCAAGGACACTATTTTCCTTTCCTTATTGTATTTAATGGAAGTTAGTTGATGACATATATATATAAAAAGAAATAAAGTAGAATTATTTTTTCATATATTTCATTATTATTCATTATATATAGTTTATATTTTTTTTGAATGGTTAACATGGAAAATGAATCTCATCGCGTCGTGGAGACGGTAATTCGTGTGTACTAACGAGCGATGATATCATTCCCATAATTATTGAATGGAATTGGAGTGGATGACATAGTATATCATAAATATTATCATGTTATAAAATTCATATATAGATATTATTTCCATCATTATAACCATCCATGTATGTTTGTGGTGAAAAATACGATTACACCACGGCATGGAGAAGGCAAATCGTACGTACGCATGCACGGTGATATCATTTTTCGTAGGATTGATAGAAGGTGCAATATGATAGTTTCATATTTATAATAACATATAAGTATAATAGTGACATTGGAGTTATTACTTAATAATTTAACAAATAATATAGATTATGTATAAGAATAAATATGTTTGAATGAATTAGTAAATGATATTACGTCTTATTCGATGCGCCTTTTCTAAACCTCCTCTTAGTGCACTAAATATTGTCTTTAAAGAAGACTGAACATATAGTATGTATTTAGGAAAGTTTATAAGGGAAAAGGGATGTTTTTTGGGTTTGAAAGCTCAAAATGGAGTGAAGATAAGAGGGAGGAGGTTCCCTTTTATAAAATAGTAGAGGGGCATTTTTGTAAACTTCCAAAAAATTAATTTATAATAAACTCAAACCCCACATAAAAACATCCGAATAGACTCAAAATAAAATATGGGATAATATAGGTTATTTAATATCCTCATCCAATTAAATTAATTCATGTTTTTATTTTATTTTAAAACATATCATTTTGATTTATCCTTATTTAATCAAATAAATTTTATTTGTTGTAATAATATTTTAAATTTTAAATGGATATAAATACTAACTTATATGTTGGGGATTGTACATAATTGGATATTTTATGACATTTTAGACCATATAAATTTAAATTATTTATTTTTAAATTTTTTGATTTTTAAACAATTTAATAATATTTTATTTTTATAAACTACCAATAGTGTGATTTTTGACACTATTCATTTATTTGAATTTAAATAAAATACAAACAGATTATAGAATGAAACAAAAATATTTAATATATTTTTAACATGTCATTTTAATCTTGAAAACTTGGGGAGCACATTAATTAGTTCATATAATATTTATTTTAATATTTTTAAAACCATTTATTTCTTATTTTCCTTAATAAAATAATTACTACTCTATTTTTGTATAATTATTTAATATACTTATTTTTTGCATAATAATTAAAAATAAAATACTATGATTAAGATAAATATAATAGATTTCATAAGAATACATTTTGTTGAATATATCCTCTAAAAACCCTTATTTTAAAATGTTATGTTTATTAAATTATGAAGGTGACAACATTGACATCATTTAAAATAAAATAATATAAATGTCATAATCACTTTTATAATCCTATAAATGGTCCACAACTAGACAATGGTATGATTATTGTGTAGATATACTCAATAAATATGTTTCGGTCAAGTGTTTGGGAATTTTTATGAGTATTATTATTTTAATAAAAATCATATTATTGATTTTTCACTAAATAAAACATATTTGTATCATTAATGAATAAGCTATTAAAGTAATTATATATTTCGTAAAAATTACAAATAAATTACCATAATAAAGAAAAAATAATTCTTTAAATTTAGTAATTATAATCGAAATTATATTCTATTTTTCCTTATATTATAAATAATTTAATTATTGAAGTTTAAGTGAGACATATTTCACTTTCTGTTAATTAAAATAAATTAAAGGTCTTAATCTCATCAAAGTGGGTTCCAATAGATAAAATTTATACCCAAGAATAATTTAGGAAGAAGTATAATCTTTCAATTATATTATGAAATGTGTTTGTGTTATTTGATTATATTATTTTACCCTTAATTTCTCGATTTACCTTTAACTATGGAAAATTAAATTTACCGTAGTTACTATTCATAATGGCCAAAAATAAAATTAACATATTAAAAAAAATTGGAATTACTGATTCCAAATATGGAATCAATTTTTATAATTTAAAACATAGAAGTTGCAGTAATAAATTTAAAATAAATCCCATTGTTGAGATAACCAGTTTCAAAATTTAAAACATTTAAAAATATTGAAATGTTTTTTCCTATGAATTAAATGTAAAATAAATGTTAATGATATAAATTAAATTAAATAGTAATAATATATTCTCTTTATACATTAAAACCATTAAATATTAAAATTTAACTATATAAATTATCTTCATGAAAAATGTTGTTTGTAATTAAAATTTAGTGTATTTTTACTATTCATCAAAATATGATGATTATCAGAATAATGTAAAAAATTTATCGAACGTAAATTTTTATATCCTGATTCAAAATAAGAGGATACATTTTTTAAATTGAACTTATAAACATGTCAAAATAATATTTAAAATTGGGTGACCATCAAAAGGTGACAAAACTGTATTTTTTTTAAAATACTTCTTTTATCCGAAAAATTAATTTTGATCTCATTCCATGTTCTAGAAAATTTTTAGGATGAATGATAATGTTATAAAATTCAAAATGTGGTTAATACTATTCATAATGGCTATTTTATAATAGTATTAATGTAATATATTGTTCTTTAGTGAAAATCAGTATTGCGTTCAACCCAAGCCATCGAGGAATGTTGCTTTTGCGTTTAATGCAAGACAAGTTAGTGTTGTGTGAAAGATTCCGTTGGTGTTGCATATAATATAATATAATATTATTTCATTGAACAAAATCAATATTCAGTGATGAATTCTATCAAAATAACTTGTAATTTTGTGTAAAACAATCCACTAATAGTGTTGCATATACTGCATGCTAATACAATGTTGTGTATAGTGAAAGCTAGGAATGGTGTTGCATAGAACACATGACATCAATAAAATTAAAATGAATCTATCTCATCGAATTTTGGGATGTTACAACCACTCTCTAGTTTCTCTGTTAATTTAAAATGGGAATTCTATATACATGACATTATCCTCAACCACACATCTTTTCCATAACCTCAAACACACATATCGTATCTCCAAAATGTGTTAGTTTGGGTCTTCATAAACAAGGAAATAAAATAGGGGTAATCCAGTAATCAAAATGACTCATTTTTCAAAGTCATTTTAGTACATATGAATAGTATGTTGATAATTTTGGTTCAAAAATAGTCGGGCATGAAGGTCCCTTAGGGTTTTCAATGGTTAAGGTCCATGTTTTTTTGGATCTTATAGAAAAACATGAGGATTCACTAGAGTCATCTAATTAGATTTGTTCAATGTGTACATCAGGATTAATATTCCTAAGGATACATTGCACAGTACATTCTATCTCATTGAAATAAAGTATTAGATCCTCATTGCAGGTACTTGAAATGAATTTTTTGGGTTTTATTTAACACATATTCATAGGAAGAAGAACCATTTTTTGATCCACATCAGCCATGGGGTGTGGAAAAAGTTAATTATCTTCCCCTTAGTGTGTTATAGTTGTAATGACCAATGACCTCACTAAAGAGTAGTGTTTTGATTCCATTTTTCATGATTTTTAATATAAACAACAAATATTGAATTAAATTCCATGGAATGGAAGAACATAGTATGTGATGATCAAAATTGAAAAAAATTCATTGGGTTAATGTTTGTCTTTCAATTTTGTAATGATTTCATAGTCTGTTGAAATTGAATATTTTTTCATTATTAATTGGATTAATGGATGTATTAACAATCATTTGTACTCTTTCAACCATTATTTAGGTTGAAATAAAATGAAAATAGTCCACAGATTTTCATTGGTTATACTATTTCAACTATAATGTGTTATAGTCGTAGTGAGTCTCATTTGGATCACCTATTCAATACCAAATATAGTACTGAGTTTCCCGATTGTCCGTGTTAATTCACTAATTCTTCTAGACGTGCTTAGTAATCACCAAAAACTTCTCCAATTGACCCTACCTCACCCAATCAGTTTTATCCAAATATATGAAGAGGGAGAACAATTTTGTCAATCATTTCAATTTAGAATAATCAGATTCAAAATAAAAGCACAATCACATCCCATTAAATTTTTATGAAATCATGAATTGTAATCCATTTAGAAAATAAAAATAAATTGAATAACTTTACAAAAATAGGACTCCAAAATTAAATATGTTCACCTACCCTTCTCTTTAATACATAATGGTTCTATCCCTCCATTAAAAGGGAATAAAATATAGGTATAAGGGTCATAAGACATTCTAAAAGTAAAGAGAAATAAATGCAGCATAAATAGAGTATCTAATAGTACTGTAAGGTATTCTTTATTGTCCCTCTAATCCCTCTCTAGTAGAGAAATAAACATATATTCATAGATGGAGTTTACCTATTAATATCTATCATTTTAATCCTTCCATATATTTTTATATGATGAATATATTATTCTAACTGTATCTTGTGTTGGATCTGTTATATTTTTACATATTTATAAATTCTTGTGACGAGATGATATATATTAGTTATGTAAGATCACATTTTCCATTTGAAAAATTGAATATTACATCTACCATTGAAAAAAATAAGTACCAATCATTAATGGAATCATCCTTGCAACGTATTACTTCTTCATGTGTCCCGAATAGTAGAAAAATAATGAGCAGTATATTCAACGAAACCAAAAAACATCATGAATATATAAATCATTTGATTTTGGTACCAATGGTAGATTGCATATACCATTGAAACAATAACAATTCACATCTTCTATTTCATGGTTAAAATTTCAATATTTCAGTGACAATTATGTATTCATTCTAGTTTCACTCTCTGGTGGTAATTACTTTGAAATCAACATTAGGTCTCCAGCTCGAGCAGTGGAAGGTATTACTCAAGGGTTCAATGGTGGCTCTTCTAGTTGATCATATAAGGAATTGTGACTTGGTAAGTATGATGATATAAAAATTAAACCATGTTGTTAAAGGGTACTTAAATAGTGATTCATTCACAAACTAGATATTCATGTGGCTTGACTAGATGGTTCTCTGAAAAAAAAACGAGCATCCTTCAATAGTGGAATGCATCAGAGAGCTGCAGTATAGTGTTAGAGTCATCGAGTGGAAGTTTCCGTGAAGGATTTCTATAGGTCAACTATTATAATAGTAATGGATCAAATCTAATATATTTTCAAAATAATATCATGTTCTATAAGATATTACATTCATAGAATGTGCTACCTTTGGCACACAAAATGTATGTGATCCATTGGTGGTTGTTGGTAGATGTGGTAGCGGTGTTGTTCAGGGTGTATAGGTCGTGAAATATGTTCCTAGGATGTTCATGGTGATAGTTGAATTGTTTCAATTTTTTGGTGCTCATAATAGTTATAAATAGTTCATTGTGTCTCACTCAAAACTAATATCCTTCAATGTTTCCTGATGGAGCATGGAATTGCATTTTATATAGCCCTAAAGATGATTAGTGGTGATATCAGGCTTTAAAATTGGTGATCAGTTCATTCATAAGATTGAAGGTGGCTATCCATGGATGTCTTTGACATTGCAATGATGGCCACAGTAGAAGAAAAATGTTATGAGTAGCAGATTTGGGTGGCAGTGTGTGTCTGATCATGGGGAAAATTAAGACAAGGGACAATAGATCATTTTTTGTTATTATGAATAGTAACCATATTGAGTTCATCCCACATCCAAATAGATACATGGAATTATTCATATTTAAATAAAAATCTATTATATAAGTTTCTCGTTATCTGATTGGGGGTTCATAGAATGTCTACAAACATTCATAGACCACCCCATTCTGGTGAAGCCCTACTTCTGCCGCTTCATGGGCTGGACCAACCTAGGATACTTTATGGGCCTTGGAAAAAATATAAATCATGATGGACCATCCAAATATGATTTTATATAGGAATGATCCCTCGTGAAGCCTGGTATACCATAGTAGTCCCTTCATATGGTGGACTAGCTGGTCGGTGCCTTGTGGGCCATCTATGTGACTATTGTCTCTAGTTAATGGTCTAGCTTGAGCCTAAAATTTTTCATTATGTAAAAAATATGAAAATCAGTAGAAAACTATAAATTTATCAAATATTATAATAAATATAAGTTTTATATCCTTTAAAAATTAGTGATTTTATATTATTTTTAATTCCAAATTTTAATTTTTCCATATTTTAGTAAAACATTGAAATCATGGTAATTATTCATTATAATCATACAACATCTTCTAAAAATGTTAATTATTGTGTATGAAAGATTAAAGTATCAATATGGTATATCAATCAATGGCCATAAGTGGAAATTCATTACTCATAAGAATAAGATAACATGATAACAACTTAAAATAATCATACCCAATCAATCAAATTCATATACCATAAACAATGCAATAAGGATTTTTATTTCAAAAGACATTAGTCATAATTGTGAATAATTGTCAAGAATATTACATTATCCAAGGAAAAATATCATAATTTTAATACATATGTTTGTTACATAGAAACAAAAATCAATAATTACTTCTTTTTTATATGCTCACTCCTACTAATATCATTTTGGGAAAAGTCTGATAATGGAATTTCATACCTAATAATTTATAATGTTACATTAGGTGTTAATTCAATCTACTCCACTCTATCATCTCTTATTATTTTATTAACTCTATCTTATCCTAATAATTTCTCAACAACATAATAATTACACAATTCTTTGGATGGAAGTATAAATTTGGGCCCACTAGTCACATAATTATAATCCATTTTTATGTATGCCAAAGAATCATAATTCCTTCATCATATCATCATTAAATAACTAGTGTAAAATAAATGGATTTCATAAATGTATCTTCATAATAATACTAAACCATATATAGAATTAATACAAATTGAATCATGGTAGCTTATCCCCATTAAATATCAGGTATCATAAAAGGGTGTAATCATAGATAAACAATGCCTTTAAAGATCACTAGAATATTTTTTTATTAAAATATGTTATTTATATTAATATAGATTTTTGAAAATACAAAAACATCTAAAATTTAATGTAAAACAAATCATTTGAAAATAAAATTAGACGAATTTAATGGAATATTTAGAAAAATTGTTTGGTCATGATAGTGGAAAATTATTTCCATGTTTTGACCATTAAAACAATGATTCAGTTCAAATATTCGTTAAAAAGTACCATTTTAGAAAAATGAAAATATGAATATTTCTAATTTTTTTTTAAAATAACCCTTTCATGAAATTACATTGAAAAATAAATAAGGGATTGTCAAAAATTTTCATGATAAATTTATAAAAAACACTGATATATATGAAAAAGGATTTCGGATCAAATAATGAGAAAAAAGAAAATCTTTTCTTAAAAGATGTTATTTTATCAATTTTGAGTCACCATAAAAAATAGTTTAGTAAAACATAAAAATTACATAAATATTATTATTATTTGAAAATTTAATTTGGGGTTTTCATATAAATATCATAATGTTTTTCATAATATAAATTAATGTAAAAACAATCATAATAAAAATGATAATGAAAGATAGATTCCTTTCCGCTTTGGTAACCTTTGAATCATAAGTAAAATATAATAATAAAACTAAATGAATAATTAAATATCATTAATTATATTATATTTATTTTATCACATGGTAAATGTTATGTATATACTCTTCCTAAAATACTATGGTTATATAACATAAAATATGTCATGAAAAAGTCATTTTGGGATAATAAACACTTACCATATGTCTAGTCTTGTTTTATACACATTAAAACCTCATAGGTAATAAGTATATATTTTTTATAATCTATTATAAAAATATATTCATGTATGAATTACTATTTTCAATTAATTTTTAATTTTAATTATACCTTTATCATAAATTCATCCTTATAACGAACATTTATGTGAATACTATTCTTTTTTCAACGCATGTTTCTGTTTTAAAGTTACATTCCTTGTACCTTGGTTATGGTTTCATCATATACATAATATTAATCATGATTTATTTATAATATTTATTAATTAAATTTAATTATATATTCACTCTTGAAAATTAGGAATGAAAGATGAATTACATAATTTCATTGTGAAGGTAATTTGTACAAACACATGAGTATTGCTTCAACATTCAATGGATAGAAATAATGAAAAGTAAACATTAAATTACATTTATAAAAATAAATGTACATCCTAAATATTTTATATTTTTTAAAAACCATCATTATAACCATAATCCTGAAGTAGTGATAAAAAATTAAATTCATCGCTCTATGTAGGATGTGGTTAACACGTACACATTTGAAATGTTTTCTTTTACCACATGATGTAAAATAGGTTTACAATGGTTATTAAATAATCATAATTAAAATTAATTATATTGAAGATACAAAATTAATTATAATATAATGGATATCATATATATATAATGGCACAAGTAGAAAAAAATTATAAATTATATTTATAGTGAATCATAAATTATTTAATCTCTCAATTATAAATAAGCCTAAAATTATGAAATTGACTGCATCAGTAACCAAAATTGAAAAAACATTATTTAGGGAGGGTTGAAAAAAAATTATAGCAATGGTTCTCTATATATTTTCAAATAAAAAATCTTTAGAGGTACTTACCGGAACATACATCATAGAGGTTGTACAGATGATTACTGGATGTCAGCTTTGGAGGTCATAATCATTATATATTCCATCAATTAAATGAACACCTAGATCATACCCATTGTTTAGCACCAGAAGATAATTCTGATGTATAGCCCTGTGGGTCCTCACTATGTATTTATCCCTTTATTAATGAAAAGACTAGTCATGAATGTCTACCACTTAGAAAATAATATTCTAACAATCATTCAAATGATGGTATCTATAGAGGTGATCCCCAAAATTCAATGTATATTGAAAAAAGTGGTCATCACATTATAATCATATAATATTCCACTAGTCATGAGGTCCCCCTATTATTCCATTCTTATATATTACTCAACGAAAATATTATGAAATGAAATAGGTTTCATCACTAACATAGTATGTAAAAAATCTATAACCATGGATGTCCTTCCTATGGTTGTAACATAGCTACCATAGGCTATATACTACCTAAGATGGTGACTACGAATGTCACGACCCATCCTTGGGGCCCGTGCCGTGACTACCCCAAGCCCGCCTTCCATAGGCCAGGGGCTGACGACTAGCACCAAGGTGTAAATCCCGATAAAAATGTAAGGCATTGCCTTTGTAAAGTAAACAAACACCACAGAGAAAGAAAGGAGTAGAAGTAAACACTAAGTAAAATCTGAGAAAACAGTAAGTGCGGAAAAGAAAGTGGGCCAGTATACAAACCCAAACTGAAAGTAAAGTACAACTGGAAGGGAAAACATCAACTGAAAAGTAAATCCGCAACGTCGAGCTGTCCACTAGAAATCCCACCTGAAGGATGAGTACATATAGCCTCTACAGCTCCTCAGGTCCAGCCGTCTGCTCCGGGAATGTCCCACCTAGTGGTCTACCTCCAGGTACCGTCCTGCTTTGCAAGCCTCAACCACGATCAGCGAAATCCGTCATCTGCAACCAACACAACGTAGTGCAGTCATAGCCCGTGCAGGGGTGAGTATAAGTTACTTAGTAGGGACCTCGAGACCCCTGAAGGTCTCCCAGAATCCACAAAGGATAATCCACAAAGGAAAGATACAATCATGAAGTAGCATTCGACACTTCTTAGGTATATTCCTATACATATACCTAAGTCATCAATTCTTGTTCGGCTCCAACATTCGAGCCCAAGTACAACCCAGTCCACACCGGAAGCAAAACGCAAATCCACACAGGATAGCACAACAAAATCCACATAGGAATTCAAAATAGGATTCAGCTCACACAGGTATACTTCTTCATATGATGATATAGATGATCAGATATAGCCACTGATTCATCTAAGTCGTCGGACACACAAAGGATCGATAGGTACTAACCCCCGCAATGACCCACAAAGGATCTGACCCACACAGGATCGATATGTAACTAACCCCCGCAATGACCCACATAGGATCAGACCCACACAGGATCTGTAGGCGTTGGCCCACACAGGACGACTTCTCGCTAACCCACACAGGATTGGACCCACACAGGATCTGTAGCGTTTATCCACGTAGGATCGCTGAGTGCTGTAGTCGTCGCCGTCGAATCCACTGAGGATCTCTGCACAGTCGTCGTCGTCGTCGCAGTCACATCCAGCTCTAGGGTTCCCGCACACGGCAAGCTCATTCGGAGGGTCGGTTCCATGAGTCGAGAGGCTGATACATCAACTAACACATAGTCCAGAGTTGATGTATCCAAAATTTTAGTATCTTCAACAGGAACTCAACGTCGCAGACGGCGCGTCGATCGGACACCCGGTCTGAGAGTTATTGTCTTTTTCATCCCAGGGGCCCGGTTGGTTTTTAATTCAAAACCAATCCGAACGTACTCCAATTGCGTCCAGTACTAGTTCGGAGTAAGCCAAATGATCTGTCTCATTTTGAGGAATCCATCAAAGTCAACGGCACGTCAATCGGACGTCCAGAGCTAAAGTTATAAGCATTTCCACTCCGAGGGCCCGGTTGGTTTCGTGCACAAACCAACCCGGATGAACCCAAAGTATTCTGAAACCTTGAGTTTAATATGTCAACACGACCGTCTCGATTCAAGGATCCCATCGCCGCAGACGGTGCGTCGACCGGAGGTCTGTAGCCCATGATATGGTAAAAACACTGAAGAGGTCTGAAAACGGGGGGTCTGGGCCCGGACCGACCCGGCCGACGCGACCCGGCCCGGCTTGGTTGGCAAGGCCCGGCCTGGGCGCGAATCGGCCCGACCGGCGTGGGCACAGCCCTATCGCCAGGCGGTTCAGCCGTAATGGCCGAGCGGTGCGCAAGGGGGGGCGCCGCCCCCTTGAATGATCCGGGGCCCCGCGTGGGGGGCCGCCTCTCGCCAACAGACACGGTCGGGTTGTTGTGTCCCGTCTTCACCGGTACCGCGTGGTCGTGGGACTGCCGGACCGCAGCCTCGGCTGAATCCATGACGATTCTTCCCGGCGGCGCGCTGTCGGGTTGCTCCGCAGACCACCAGATGAGTTCCGGTGGTCGGAATCGCGTGTTGTCTTCGCCAAAGGCCCTCCCGGGGTTCGTCCTTCACTGCGAGGACCTCACATCCCCCGTACGGCTTGTTTTGTCATCGTCCACCGTTTCGCACACCAAGAACGAATGGGTGGTGGGTTCGAACATGTTCGTTGGTCCTCACCCACCGTGTTAGCAGTTTTAAAAGTCTCACAACAATCATTTTATCAATCCGCGGATATAATCAAATGGATTGAAATGAACAAAAACCCCTACTTCAACGTTGTCGTCGAACGTGAGTTCGTCACGGAATTGACCGTCGCGGAAGAAGAGGATCTTCGCATCGCGGAAGGAGCGTCGCTGAAGGAGAATCGTCGGCATCACGTCGTCAATCTCCGATGGTTCGGCGTTCTTCATCGCCCTTCTTCGGAGGCCGGCGTTCTTCGCGTTCTTCGTGTTCTTCACGAAGGAGGATGAAGGCCTTCAGGTTTTAGTGTTTTTCCAAATCCTCTCAAGAAGAAACCCTCAAGTAAAACATGTGTTGGCCTTATTTTATTCTCTTGACAACAATTGAAATTCAATGTTAAGAAATGAACAATTAATTTGATGAATAAATGGTAACGACTTAACTACCCAATTAATAGGGGCGTTTAGAATTTAAGAAATGCATCGGTTGCCTTTCAATTAAAAGAGGTTTTCGCGGATGCGTTACATAGAGGGAAAGCAACTGTGGGGATCATGTATGCCCCACCTCACATATATCCTACCATGTGGGTAGGATATCATGGGTCCCACGTTATCCTCTTAACCTAGATTAAGTGGCTTTAATTGAAATAAAATAAAGTGTCGCACCACTTTTATTTTATTTCTTAACTTAACCCCAAAAAATTAAAAACCACACCCGAGCAAACACAACTCCGGAAAAGGCGTTACTAAGAAAATACGGGCACTATGGTTCCATTGGTGCCCTCGGAATTTGATTCCAATCACCGGTTCAAATGTTAGAAAAACCCGCTCATTCGTTCACTGAGCATACCCCAGCCAAACTTTGGAAAATGATTCTGGGCACACCGGGCCTCGGAATCAGGTGCTTTCAGAAAATTTGTTCTTCTAAAATTAAAAAGAACAATAAGAAAAACATTTCCATGAAATTTACAGGTCCTTACATCACTCCAACCATAGGTCTTTACGTCCCCGTAAATATAGATCATAAACTAGGGAAACAAAAGTGGGTACTGAGCAAGCATCTGAGCCTCCCTCTCCCAAGTTCTCTCCTGGAGGTTACCATACTGTCATCTGATGCACACTAGAGGAATCAACCGTCCACGTAGGACCCGCTCCTGTCGAACCTCGATCTCCACTTGGACATCCGCAAAAGTCTCCCCATCATTGACGTCCAGATCCCCATGGTCAATGATATTCTTTGGGTCTTGCACGTATCTCCTCGGCTGAGATACATGGAAGACGTCGTGCACCCGGTGCAACTGAGGTGGTAGAGACATGCGATAAGACACCACGTCAATACTACTGAGGACCTAGAATGGTCTAATGAAGCGTGGAGACAACATTCCGCCTCGACCAAATCTCCGTAATCCATGTCAAGGTGAGACCCGCAAGAAGACGTGGTTTCCATCCTCGAACTCTAGTGGCTTCCGCCTCTTGTCACCATAGGACTTCTAACGGCTCTGAGTTGTCCTAATCCGCTCCTGGATGATCAGGACCTTCTCTGTCATGGCCTGGACCATCTTTGGTCCCACAAGTGCTGACTCCCCAAGGTCTGTCAAGCACAAAGGAGATCTTCAGGGTCGGTCGTACAACACCTCGTATGGTGCCATCCGGATAGTGGAGTGGTAGTTGTTTTTGTATGCGAACTCCACCAAGGGTAGGTGGTCCTCCCAGCTAAGAACAAAGTCGAGGACACATGTGTGGAGCTTGTCCTCGAGAGTCTGTATGGTCCTCTCCGTCTGACCATCTGTCTGAGGGTGAAAGTTGGTGCTCAGATGTAGCTGCGTCCCGAACGCCTCCCGCAACCCCTCCCAAACCGGGAAGTAAAGCGAGCATCTCGATCGGAGATGATAGATGATGGAACACCGTGAATCCATACAATCTCCTGAACGTAGAGACATCCCAAGCTCCCCACCGAGCCTTGCTCTCTGATGGGTATGAAGTGAGCCGACTTGGTGAGTCGGTCGACAATCACCCAAATGGAGTCATGACCTCTGGAAGTGTGTGGAATTCCAGTCACGATGTCCATAGATATCTCGTCCCACATCCACTCTGGGACCTCCAAGGGTTGTACCAAGCCTGCTGGTACCTGATGCTCTGCCTTCACCTACTTGTAGGTGAGGCATCGAGAAACGAACTCTGCCACAACCTTCATCATGCCCGGCCACCAGTGCTGTCGTCTGAGATCTTGGTACATCTTTGCCACTCCGGGATGTACCGCCAAAGGAGAAGTGTGAAATTATCTCAGCACTTCCTCCCATAAAGCAACTAGTACCAAGGTACGTCCTCTAAAAAGGATGTCGTGCTCTCCTCCCATGGAGAATCCATCAGGTGCCTGTCTTGAGGATATCTGCGCATGTCATGTCTCACAGTCGGCGTCCCCACGTTGTGCCTCATTGAACCGCTGTAGTAGTGGAGGAGTGACTGTGAGTGACTGAAGGAAGGCTACTCTATCTCTATTCATGAAGGATATCTGCAAAGTGTCTAGCTGCTCTGTAGCCTCCTCAAGCAGCTGAATTCCCGTCCTCCTGCTGAGAGCATCGGCTACTACGTTCTCCTTCCCAGGAGAATAGAATATCTCAAAGTCATTTTCTTGGAAGAACTCGAGCCATCGTCACTGTCTCAAGTTCAGGTCCATCTGAGAGAAGGTGTACCTAAGACTATGATGGCCATAAAAGACTATAAATCACTCACCCATCAGATAGTTTCTCCATGTCTTCAGAGCGAAGACCGCTGCTGCTAACTCCAGGTCATGGGTTGCGTAGTTCTGCTCATGCGGCCTCAACTGACGTGATCCATATGCAATCACTATCCGCTCCTGCATCAGGACACATCTGAGTCCGGTCCCTGATGCATCGCAGTAGACTACGTACCCTATCCCCTCCTTCGGCAACCTCATGATATGTGTACGTGTCAATCTCTATCTCAACTCCTAGAAGCTCTGCTAACATCTGTTTGACCACACAATGGGTTTGCCTTTTTTGTCAAAGCTGAGAGTGGTGCCGCAACTCTGGAGATGTCTGGCACAATCCTACGATAGTATCCAGCTAGTCCCAAGAAACTCCACACCTCTGTCACGCTCCTGGGTGGCTCCCAAGCTATCACTGCCTCGATCTTCACAGGATCCAATGCAACTCCCGCCTCAGAGATGATGTGTCCCATGAAGTGGACGTCGCGTATCCAGAACTGACACTTCGAGATCTTTCCATATAGCATGTGCTCTCGGAGTGTGTCTAGTACAACCCGAAAGGGATAGGCGTGCTCCTCCTCGGTGGTCGAGTATATCAAAATGTCGTCGATAAAGACTATGACAAATTGATCGAGGTATGGCTGAATGATCCTATTCATGAGGCCCATGAACACTGCTAGAGCATTGGTTATGCCAAAGGGAATAACCAAGAACTCATAGTGGCCATACCTACATCTGAAGGTCGTCTTCTTCAAGTCCTCGTCCCGAACTCTGAGCTAATGATAGCCCAACCTGCGGTCTATCTTTGAGAACCATCGTGCTCCCTTGAGCTGATCGAAGAGGTCATCAATCCTCGGTAGCAGATACTTGTTCTTCACTGTCACCTGGTTCAGGCGACGATAGTTGACACAATGTCTCAAGCTCCCATCCTCCTTTTTGGCGAACAATATCGGGGAATCCCATGGTGAAACACTAGGTCGGATAAATCTCTTGCCTTGCAAGTCCTCTAACTATACTCGTAGCTCTTGAAGCTCAGCGAGGGCCATCTGATATGCTGGAGGGGATATCGGGGATGTCCCGGGGTATATATCAATATAAAAGTATACCTCTTTGCGAGGAGTTAGCCCCAAAACGTTGTCGGGGAAGACGTCCGCATACTGATCCACCACTGCAGGAAAACTAGGACTCTGCACGCTAACTACTCTTAGGATGAGGCTAGCCAACTGATGAGTGATGGGTTGTCCTCTCCTCTGCGGAAGTCCATCCTGTGCTGCGAAGGCTCCCTTCTCTCCGGTGAAGGTTAAACTGCTCCTGTTAGTGCATACACATCGAACCTTGCGCCTAATACAGTCAATCTGAGCATGGACTGTAGATAAACAATCCATGCCCAAGATGATGTCGTAAGGCCTCGACGCCGCTACAAGAAGATCCCAGCCGAAGCTCTCTTATTCTAGAGTAAGATCACACTGCCATTAATAGTGCGTAATCATTGAGTCTGCTCCCGCATGAGTCTCTAGCCGTAAGGATCGAGCCAACGTCTCTGTCGAAATCTATGAGCTCCGAACAAGGGTAGCGGCTATGAATGAATGACTCGATCCTGTGTCTATAAGAACTACAACAAGGGTGGAATAGACACAGATAGTACCTCGAATCATCTCGGGCGTTCCATGGTCGTAGGCCTCCCATGCCTGGAGCTATGCCTATCTCTACCCTCCAACTCCCTGTGGCCGGGGTGGACCTCCTGGTGGTGGTGGTGGTAGAGCCTCAAAGCGTCGCCCACCACATACTGCTCGGCCAGCTCCTCTGCCTCATTCGCCTACTCCTTGCGGATCGCAACGGTCGACCATATGACTATACCTTGGTGTCCCCTCAACCGTCTTTGCTCCTAGGCATGGCGGGTCGGGCAGTCACGAGCCATGTGGCCCTGCCCGCCGTATGCATAGCACTGCCTGCCTCTCGAAAAACTAGCTCCGCGCTGTGTGCCCCGCACTTCTGAGCCAGTGTCCTGAGGTCGTTTGCCTGAAGGTCTGGTCTACCTAGACCCATGATTCATCCGTCAAATGCCTGCTACAGAAGACTCTGCTACGTGCTGCCCCACGGTAGGACTCGCTGCTTATATAGACTCAGCAAGAAAGCTCTCAATCAAAAGGGCCTGCTCCAGTACTCCAGCATGAGTCGGAATGCTGAGGGAGATCAACGATGCCCTGATATCATGTCAAAATCCCTACTCAAAGGTCCGGGCCCAGATGAATTGGTCCCGTACCATGTCGGTCGAGTTGCACGAGAGATCGGTAAATCTCACCGAGTACTGGGCTACTGTCAAGCTGCCCTGCCGTAGCTGAAGAAGCTCCTGGATGCGCACCGCACTGAGGGTGGCCAGGATGAACTCTGAGTGGAAGAGGATCTAAAAGTTTGTCCAGAGAAGAGTTGCCACATCGTGCACCTGGAGCATCAATCTCCACCATCCGCCTACTACCGCGTGCAGTAGGTTCGCTGTGAGGATCACCATGAGGTCTGCTGGTGTGTTCACTAATCTGAAAACTCGTACAACTGCCTCCAGCCAATCCTCGGCTGCCTGGGGGTCCATCTCCACATGGAGCCTAGGTGGTCGTTGGCGCTGGAACTCGTGTAGTGCACTAAGGCGACGTGCATCGTCAACGGATGGGGCTGGAAGCATCAGTGGCTCGGCGGGTAGAGGTACCGCCGGTGCCTCAGCTATCAAAGGGCCCTATACGGAGGCCTCGTCGATCGGTGGGCAGTCTTCACACTCAACTCTTGGAACCCTAGATGGCTGTCGTCATGGGGCCATCTTGAAAATAAACAGGTGCGCCACGGTCAAACAGTATACCTGGTGAGCTGACACAATGTAATCACAAATAAAATTTGAAACACACACATGCAATCAATGTTTTTGTGCATTAAGTCAGAAATCAGAAGTCAGGGTCCTAGTGTACGGATACGTCGGCCGCTGCACCAACACTGGAATCCCTGGACCGATAACTACACCCAATACGCTTAACACTATTTCATCACATAGAAAAAGATCAGAGTCCCAAGTTCTACGGTAGAACCGAACTCCTCTGATACCAATTTGTCACGACCCATCCTCGGGGCCCGTGCCGTGACTACCCCAAGCCCGACTTCCATAGGACAGGGGCTGGCGACTAGCACCAAGGCATAAATCCCGGTAAAAAGGGAAGTCATTGCCTTTGTAAAGTAAACAAACACCACATAGTAAGCAAGCATTAGAAGAAAACACGAAGTAAAAATTGAGTACAACAGTAAGTGTGGAAAAGTAAGTGGTCTAGTATACAAACCCAAACTGAAAGTAAAGTACAACAGGACGGGAAAACATCAATTGAAAAGTAAAGCCGCAACGTCGAGCTATCCACTGGAAATCCCACCTGAAGGGTGAGTACAGATAGCCTCCACAGCTCCTCGGGTCCAGCCGTCCGCTCCGAGAACGTCCCGCCCAGTGGTCTACCTCTATGTACTACTCTGCTCTGCAAGCCTCAACCACGATCAGCTCTGTCCGTCATCTGCAACCAACACAACGTAGTGCGGGCATAGCCTGTGAAGGGGTGAGTATAAGCTACTCATTAGAGACTCCGAGACCCCCGAAGGTCTCCCAGAATCCACAAAGGATAATCCAGAAGGGAAAGATACAATAACGAAGTAACATTCAACAATCCATAGGTATATTCGCATACATATACCTAAGTCATCAATTCTCGTTCAGCTCCAACATCCGAACCCAAGTACAACCCAGTCCACACAGGAAGCAAAATGTAAATCCAAACATGATAGCACAACACAATCCACATAGGAAAGAAAAACAGTATTCAGCTCACACAGGTATACTTCATTGTATGACGATAGAGATGATCAGTTATAGCCATTGATTCATCTAAGTCGTCGAACCCACAAAGGATCGATAGGTACTAACCCACGCAATGACCAAAAAAGGATCTGACCCACATAGGATCGATAGGTAACTAACCCCCGCATTAACCCACACAGGATCAGACCCACATAGGATCTGTAGGCGCTGGCCCACACAGGACCGATGAGCACTAACCCACACAGGATCAGACCCACACAGGATCTGTTGCACTGATATATGTTGGATCGCTGAGTGTTTTAGTCATCGCTGTCGAATCCAATGAGGATCTCTGCACAGTCGTCGTCGTCGTCACAGTCGCAACGAGCTCTAGGGTTCCCGCACACAGCAAGCCCCTTCGGAGGGTCCGCTCCACGAGAAGAGAGGCTGATACATCAACTGAAACATAGTCCAGAGTTGATGTATCAAAAAGTTCTGTATCATTAACAGGAACTCAACATCGCAGACGGCGCGTCAATCAGACGCCCGGTCTGAGAGTTATTGGATTTTTCATCCCAGGGGCCCAGTTCGTTTTTAAGTCAAAACCAACCGGACCATACTCCACCTGCATCCGATCCTCGGGTGGAGTAAGCCAAAAGATCCATCTCACTTAGAGGAATCCATCAAAGTCGACGGCACGTCAATCGTAAGTCCGAAGCTAAACTTATATGTGTTTCCGCTCCGAGGGCCCGGTTGCTTTCGTGCACGAACCAACCCGGCCGAACCTGAAGTATTTGGAAACCTTGAGTGTAATATGTCAAAACTACCGTCTCGATCCAAGGATCACATCACTACTGACAGTGCATCGATCGGAGGTTCGTAGCCCATGATATGGGAAAAATACCGAAGAGGTCCGAAAACGGGGGGTCTGGGCCCGTACCGACCCGACCCAACCCCCCTGGATCGGCCCAAACCGGGTCGACCCGACCCAGTTCCGAGTATGACATAACCGGCGCGGCCCAGCGCAGCCTGGGTGGCCTGGTCCCCAGGTGGATCGGCTGTAATGACCGAGCGGTGCGCAAGGGGGGCGCGACACCCTTGAATGATCCGCGACCTCGCGTGGGGGGCCGCCTCTCGCCAACAGACATGGCCGGGTTGCCGCGTCCCGCCTTCGCCGGTCCCGCACGGTCGCAGGACTGTCGGCATGCCGCCGCGGCTTCAGCCGCGGGGGTTCTTCCCGGCGGCGCGCCGGGCACCGCCTCCTCCCGCCGTCGGCGCCGCCGTGCCGGCGAGGCACGCCATCGTGTTGCTCCACGGACCACCGGACGTGTTCCGGTGGTCGGAATCATGCACCATCTTCGCCAAAGGCCCTCCCGGGGTCCGTCCTTCACTGTGAGGACCTCACATCACCCGTACAGCTTGTTTTGTCATCGTCTGCAGTTTCACACAACAAGAACGAAAGGTCGGTGGGTTCGGACTTGTTCGTTGGTCCGAACCCACCGCGTTAGCGGTTTTAAAGGTATCACAACAATCATTTAACAAACCGTGGATATAATCACATGGATTAAAATGAACAAAAACCCCTACCTCAAAGTTGTCGTCGAGCATGACTTTGTCGCGGAATTGACCATCGCGGAAGAAGAGGATCGTCGCGTCGCAGAAGGAGCTTCGCTGGAGGAGAATCGGCGGCATCACGTCGTCGATCTCCAAGGGTTCGGTGATCTTCATCGCCCTTCGTCAGAGGCCGGCGTTCTTCGCGTTTTTTGAGAAGGAGGATGCAGATCTTCAAGTTTTAGAGTTTCTCTAAATCCTCTCAACAAGCCACCCTCAAGTAAAACATGTGTTTGTCTTCTTTTATTCTAATGCCAACAATTGAAATTCAAATTTATGAAACGAACAATTAATTTGACGAACTAATGGTAAAGACTTAACTGCCCAATTAATAGGGGCGTTTAGAATTTAAGAAAACGCATCGGTTGACTTTCATTTAAAATAGGTTTTCGCCGGTGCGTTACATAGAGGGAAAGAAACGATGGGGCTCATGTGGGCCCCACCTAAAAAATATCCTACCAAGTGGGTAGGATATCGTGGGTCCCACCTTATCCGCTTAACCTGGCTTAAGAGGATTTAAGTGGCTTTAAATGAAATAAAATAAAGTGTCGCACCACTTTTCTTTTATTTCATAACATAACCCCAAAAATTAAAAACCACACCCGAGCAAACGCAACTCTGTAAAAGGCGTTTCTAAGCAAATACCGGCGCTGCAGTTCCATCGGTGCCCTCAGAATTCAATTCTGGGCACCGGTTCAAAAGATAGAAAACCCCACTCGTTCGTTCTCTAAACGTACCTGATCCAAACTTTGGAAAATGATTCCGGGCACACCGGGCCTCAGAATCAGGTGCCGCTAGAAACTGCGTTCTTGTAACATTTTAATGAAAATTAAGAAAAAAAATTCCTTGAATTTTACTGGTATTTACAACGAAATTAAAAATCATAGAGATCCACCGCACAATGGTCATGAAAATACAATAAATTGAGGTATTTCCATTGATGAAGAGTAAAAAATCATTGACCACAATGGACCTGATTATAGTTATTGTGAATAAAATTCAACAAGGGCACTCTAAATTGTGTCAAATAAATGATCAATGCTCATGTGGCTCCCCCCGATTGATCCCAATGTGAATAACCCCTTTATTAGTGATACATTTCCATTACACGAAATTATTTTGTATTTTATTTTCATTACAATGATACCCACATATTAGGTGGCACTAGATTATATAAAAACATCTACACTATGAGCACCAACATCTTCCAATGATGTTTTTTAAAAATAACATGGATCCCGAGGCCATAAAAATAATCATATTATCAACTAGACCATGATACCCTATAAGTATTTGAAAAAAAATCAAAATTATATCTCTCAAATTCAAGAAATTTTAGTAAATTGAGCTTTATAGTTGGAGAAATTTAAAGATCCACTCATAAAAGGCAAGGAATACTCTTGTATACTATAATAAAAATTAGGGTAAAATAAAATACAATATTTATTTGAGACCATATCTACTAATTATTAAAATATTTATAATACTTTACATGAGGAATTCATTCCTTCATTACCCCAAATTCAATGGGAGAAATTACATGACCAATAATCTGGGAAACATATTTGTGGTTCATATTTTTATTACATCATGAAATTGAATGAGTGATGTCCTCATGTTTATCTAGACATCCTCTTGATATCCATAAAACCCCAACATAGAAGAGAACTAAATAATATATCAACAACTATCGTACATGGGGTTAATATCCCTTCACCAAATTATCCATGATACTCCATATAATGTCCATGTTATAGAATGGAGGTGAAAGGGAGATGTTCATATAGAATAATATATTAATCAATTGAATCAGCCATGGAGGTCCATGGGTAATACAATAATAACATTCAATGTCATAATTTTATGAGTTCGTTGTGTTTTTTAATCAAATAAAATTCCATTATCTTATGGATATAAAACAATATACTCCTTATTGTTGATAAATATTTTGATAAATTTGTATCGAGCTACTAAAAAGATAAATAAGGCATCCAATTTTATAAAATTAAAGTATTCCATGTTCAAACAATATAAAATGGGAGATATATATTATCTGAAAAATTATAGAAATGGTTTAGAAACTATATCATGTCAAAAAAATATCCCAATTGAGAAATGGTTTAATAAATAATCAGATAAACTTTACAAGGGAATCCAAATCCTATAGGTAAATGAAAAAACAACCACTGGTCTAGGAAATCAATCCTAAATGGATTCACTCTAGATACCAACCGAAATAATAGGATGTCTATTAATGTAATGATTAAATAAATTAACCAACCAAACCATACCTTACTATTTTTTCTAAAGAGTGTATAGATTACATTACTATCTGGGAGAAAGATATTATTGTATGAAACATTATAGATAATTCATAAAGGTATCCGTATATATATTTGGTGTAATTGACTCATAAACTTATCATTGAAACTTATACCCTAATATATTTCAATGGCATGGGTGACTAGAAACATCATATTAGCAATTTTTTGACACAATTTTTTTGTTAATGGGAAATATGACCATCATTTACATTCCCAATTGAATACTTCATAACAAACAATGGTTTATGGATATAATTTTAAATAAAAATGTTTAATTGATTGCATAAACTATTTTTATCCATATGAAATTACATATTAATTCTATATAAAAATCCCTATGATGATCTAAAAGTAACTATACTACCAAAATCGATATCATGGATGGATCCAAAAATATTTTGGAATTGAACATTGTTTAGAAGTGGAACTTATGTTCTCTAAATTATAATCTTTTTTAATGTCCCCAACATTGTGATTGAAATTGGGAATAGTAGATGTATTGAACATCAATATCAAACTAGTACCACTGCTAGACCCAATTACAATGCCTACAAAATATAGTTCAGTTCTTCCTCATTTGAAAAACAACCACCACATCTTGAGGAAAATATTATACTGAATACATTTAACTCTATAAATATGAAGAATGAAGTCTATTCCTTATAAAAGTATAAAGAAGAATGGAATTTCATTAAACATTTTGGGTAAATTTTGATTAAAGTTAATGACATAGAAAATACCAATGAGGTTGGATTGAATGATCAGAGAAATTATTTACCATAAAATTTGATGTTATAACACCATAGTTTGGTTCACATTATATTTAGTTATTCAATCTATAAGATTTTATATAATAGACGAGAAAATCTAAGGGATCCCCAAAAATATTTGACATGTGTCTCTAATTCTACCCCAAATTATTAGAGTGGGTAGTAATAAATATCAACCATTATTGAGAAATAAATTAATGAGTACATAACCTAGAAATAAATTAAAGAAATATTTGAAATAATTTGGACACAACTAAATCATCATAATAAGACCACAGTTTCATCTAAAATATGGCGATCTCTAACATTACGTACATAAAAAGTATATCTTATTTGTAGAAAAATTCATTACCAATATT
The DNA here is from genome assembly GCA_963277665.1 of Viscum album. NCBI lineage: Eukaryota > Viridiplantae > Streptophyta > Magnoliopsida > Santalales > Viscaceae > Viscum > Viscum album. The sequence continues at coordinate 1,637,359,691 of OY728129.1, forward strand.
TATGAGCCACATAAAAAATATAATGGTTTATTTTTATTATTAACATTGATATATAAAAAGGCGGTATACAAACAATCAACATAATTTCCAATTAAATTCATCACAAATATACAATTTATAGATATAACATACATAAAACAAATATCCATTACGTGGGTTAGGGAAAATTAAAAAACAGTGAGATCAAAAACATTATAAGGGTAAAAATAATAGATTTCAGTAAATGATCATAATTGATACTAAATATTATTATAATTGATTGATAATATTATCTTAATAACATAAAATAATACACATAAATTTATCTGTCATAATCATGAATTATGTATAATTTCATATCAATCATAATATATAAGTCATAGATTCTGCAATCAAAAATAATAATTCATGATCCAGGAATATTTACATTAATAATAAGGAATAAAATTTTAACATATTCATAATCATATAAAATAATTTCATTAGTTAAGGCTCACTTTCAAAACTACTATAGTGGATGGAGTTCATTAGGCATTTATAATTTTTATAGTCATGTTTACTACCAAAATAGTCTTATTGTAAATGTACCTTAATGAACTAGATTCATGTTTGGAACAATTTCTAAATGTGTTCTCTATGTATGTATAAGGGTTTGATTATGTTTTTTGACATTTCCAAATGACCGTGAATGTGTTTGGAAGGTGGTTTTTGAAAAAAAAAATTGTTTTAAGGAGGGATATTTTTCGAGTGCTTGCAAAATATGTGCATCTCAAAATCGAAAATTTGTGTTCGAAAGTTTATTGTTTTCTTCATAGGACTGAACATTCTGATGAATAAGGAATGAAATGGGAAATGTAAGAGAAACTTGGATCCCATGACATAGACCATGTACAATGTCTATGATGTGTTCACAGACACATTCTAGGAAGTGGTAACAGTACGCAGTAGAAGTTTCCTGAATCGATAATGGTTTTTGGTGAGGATTTCCGGTGAAGGTCATGGACTATGGCGAAGATATGAAAGTTCACTAGATGCATGTAGATAATTGTTCTGTATATGATAAAAATAAATATGCAGACCATAATTTAAAATCGTTTTAGGAATGGGTGTGGTTTTCAGCAGGAGGATCGATATGAGGTTGATGTTGTACTAAATAAAAGATTTCATATGTCTTTTATTAGGTGATTTTGTAGATATTTTCCCATATATAAAGTTCACTAATCTCACAGATTATAATAGGGAGATAATATCATTTGAGAACATATTTTTTTCTAATAGAATTCCATGATGTCTGAAACTGGTATCTAGGATGTGATTCTACAATGGCTAAAGATTTTTGGGGAACAGTTCATGAATGTTTTAATGTGGGACATTATAGTTCGAAAAGGAAGAATATTCTTTTGAAGAAGAACATGGTATGTGGAGTGGTAGCTCTAGTGCATGGATACATTGGGAGTCTGTGATGTAAACAATTCATAGATGGAGCGTGGTTCGTGGGTGAGGTTCATAGAGTCAGTACGTTGGGGCGGTACACGACAGTGATGGAATTTGAGTCTACGGACGAAAGGTTGTTCATGGATATTGCCACGGTAAATGGATGAGGTGTTCCATGTACCATCCCTGGTACATATTATATGGCAGGAGAATGTGGATCATAGAACAATCAAGGAATTTTAAAAAATAATCCTGTATGTTTGCGAAAGTCATTTCTATTACCTAACAATACCCAGAAAGGTGGATTTCATCTATGAGTGAAAAGGGAAATTAACACAGAATGTACCGATAGTTGAAGATGCAGTATTCATTAGAATGATGGCACCTAGATGTCCATAAATTGAGTTTGACATACAATTATATAAACGGGTTTTTGGTTACATTCCAAGATCAGTGTGTGAAAGAAGAGGATGATGGTGACCCTTTCCTCTAGTAGTGATCTAGAAAAATAGGAAAAGGGAGTGATCCTTGAGAATGTATTGAGAAAACATTAATGCTTATAAAGTAATTGTGCCTAGGCCTAAAAGATATAGCCCAAACCTTTTAATAATTACTTTTATTTAACATTAGTAAATAAAGTATATCATAACATATTCATTGTATGCTCCTCGGATTTAGCCCAGTGATCATGAACATAGTAAAAAACATGGTTTCCTATGCATGATTACATATGTTTTCATATATTTTTATGGGAGGTATATATGATTGAGTGTTTTTACAATGATACATGATCCGAAGTGGAAAAAGTTTTAATCATTCATACCCCAATTCACCCCCCTCTCTTAGGGTATTTAATCGAGTTTACTTAACAGGTCACTCCCGAATTCATTCATTATTATATCATGGTATATTCTTATTTACCAAATTCATTGGAGGGATATATAATTTTTGACCCACTAATCACATGATGAAAACCATATGTAGTTGTTCCATAACATGATAAAATATTCATCATATAATCAATGCATAACCCCTAGAAAAGATATGGGTTTCATAAACATTACATCATCACATTTATAGACTACATAGATATATAATAAATTTTGGAATAGATGATCATATCCATAATAATTCATAATAATCATTATAGTATGTTATTATCAAAATAAATACCTTTAAAAGATCACTAATTTTTTTTAAGAAAAATACACATTTAATTCGAAATATATTATTTATAATTCAATAAATTTATAAAATACTTAAGGAAATGATTTTTTTAAATAAAATAAGAATCTTTGAAAAAATATATATTCATGATTTTGTGGAAATGCATTCATACGGTCTATATGAAAACAAAAATTCCATTCATATTTTCAATAAAAAAGTCAAAAGTTTCACATTTTGAAAATGATAAGATAAATATTTCTAAACTATTTTAATGAAACTGAAATTGATTTTAAAATGTCATTAAATATTCTTTATATAATAAGTATCAAGTTTATGAAAATATTTTAATGAAAATATTGTCATGGAAGAAAAGTTTCATGGTCGAAGAGAAAAACAATGTCAGTTTTCCTTAAAAATATTATATTAGTAAAGATGGGATAATGAAATAAAAAAAAAATCTCCATAAATATCCATTGAAGATGATAATTAATAATTTTATCTACAAATATTTCACATAATTTATTCAACATAAATCTATATTTATATATCCTAGTAAGAATGAACTACTAACATAATATCATCACCTCAAATCCGCCTTACTTTATAAGCTCTCTCACCTCATGTATAATATGTTAATATTTATTATAAAACTATACTACAACTATATACATAGAAAAAATACCATAAATTATTTACTTATATCATCTTATTACCTGTTCATTAACAGTCTTCCATTATCATCATTATTTCTGATGATAATATCTTCATTTCCATGTATATTATTGTTTAGGGGTTATTGTCCTTACACATTGATCATGGTTCATTAATATAAATAATTTTAATAATGATTTAAATATTATATATATATATATATTAATTATATAAATAATTAATACTATTCATATAAATTGGTGATGGGATGTGTATTACATCAGCCCTTGAAGACAATTTTCCTTATATACACATGAGTGTTGTTTCCATTTTTTGGTTGAGAGAACATAATAATGAAAAATTATAATTCAACTTCCTAGAACCATTAATATAATATATATATCATAAATATACATAAATATCTAACATTTTAACTAACTATAAAATATGGGGAAGAAAAATTAATCTTATCGCGATGTGGATACGGAAGTCTACACATATGAAAAAGAGAAACATTCAACTCTAATTTTATATATAAGAGGTGATAAATGGTTTTAAAAAACGCATAATATCTTTTTTGTGTGACTATAGTACTTGATTCATCATGTTTTTAGAGACATATCATGTTAATTGGTTGTAGAAAAAAATATTAAATTCAATGAACTTGGATAAAGTCAATATATCTTGCTTGAGAGTCCTCCTTTGGCTTACTCCTTAAGCCCTGAAGGGTTGAACATGGTAGAGGAACAAAATAGCTAGGATAGAAATTAAAAATAAACGTGTACTCTATAAATAACATATTGAATCTATTATTGAGGATATTTACACAACTAAATCATTTTAGAATGATTTTGATATTTCCAAGACATGTTGAGAATAAATGGAATGCATTAAATTCCATAAAATTATATCCCTTGTAGAAAAGTGTTATGAGTCTATAATGTAAGGGTATATAGAGCGAATATATGTATCTAGTAAGCTAAATAATTTCTATTTTCACCTACAACTAATATAAAATTGTTATATAATCAATCAAATTTGGGTTTAATCTTTATTCCCTTTTATATATTATAAGGATATTATAACCCCATTATATTTAACTATCCCATGGTAAGATGACAGAAATAAAAATTTATTGAAATATTTTACTATTAACCCATTTATAATATCTCCTATATGATTTTAATTCCATGCTCATCTAAAAAATAAAATCCTTCAACAAATTGGTTGTAATTTAATTGTGTCACATACATAATGAAGTGCCCATTAATTAACAAGAACTCATGATATATTCTATTGATTTAAATTTAAGGGAACTCTGTAAGAATATCTCCCCATTTAAATCAATTTAACTAAAATATATTATCTTAGTTTACATTAAAATGGATTGTAAGAACCCATTGATTAATTAAAAAATAGATATATCTAGCCATATTTTTTTATAAACTACCAAAATAAATACATGGATTAGAATTGATGAAGATTTTTTTTGTTCACAATAAACATTAAAAAGTGAAATCTTTAAAACTAGGGATTAACAGGGCCATGTTAGACATTATTATTATCCTATTCAATGAAGGGTAAAATATTTATTCTACAGAGAATACATCATTTATGGGAAATAAAATTTTATTATAATTAATAAAAAACAATATTTCCTTTGGAAATCATTGGTTCAATATATTATTGGCATATATTTTTCAATACATCCAAAAATATTTGATCAGTTGGCAAAATAATTATCATAGGGAAAAATATAAATTAAACTAGTTATCCTCTATTTATATGGAATAGACTCATCCAAATGAACCATCACAATGTTTTGAAGACTAAATCCATGACATGGTTGGTGACTCTTCTATGGATTCCCCTATATTTCAATAGGAAATTCCATGTTTCAGTAAAAATAATTATTTAGGTAAACATATTAGGGACTATCCATAGGCCTTCAAGGTGTTTGTTTCCACCACCATAGTCATGATTAGGTAGCTGAATTTGGGTATTATAGAATTCCTATGAAAAACACTACTTATTAAAACCATTATTCTAAGAGAATTGATTAAATAATTTTCATTACACAGACTATATTTCATCGTGCTTACATTAAATTACATGGATCTTCTAGTGTATAATCCACAAACTGTCATTCAATTCCAAGTACTGTCAAATAACCACCACATTTAAAAATATGTAGTGAAATGAGTCTATCAAACTAATACATCCAATGTATAATTAAAGATTGATAAAATAATCATTGTTAAAAAATATCCTATATTTTAAATTTACCATATATATATATAAAATTTTACCAAATAGAAAAATTAAAAGTAAAATAATAGGTTTTATTTATTTTATTTATTTGAATCACCTATTTCAAAAGGAATACTTTCTTATCTTGATCATAGAGTTGATAATTTTAATAATTTCAAATTTTCTATTAAGATCAATATTTTATTAAATAATATATAGATATCAAGTGTTATTATGAATATGGACTTATCATTATAACTCTATAAAAGATTTTGATTATGAGGAGTTAAAGAATGATTCTGTAACAGTATGATTTTTTTAAACATAAGATAAATTGGGGAATATATTTGGTAAATTTTATTTTGTGTTTTATCTTTTTGTTAATACATAAATCATACTCCAACTAAATATTACATTGTTCTTTATTTTATGTATGGTTTTTCGCTAGGATTTGGAATTATTGAAATAATGTGAAATGTGTTTTTATGTTGATTAATAGTGTTTGGTTCTCTGTGATTTGAATGATATATCTTTGCGCTATGGTCAATCGAAAAATGATTGTTCCTCTGGTATAAGAAATAAACTAGCATGGTTCATCCAGAAAAAGGTTTTTGGTCATCCATTATATTGGTATGAAGACCCCATTATGTCGTGTTAATGTGAAGAACAATATATATTACGTAAAATTAAGAGATCATTATTATCAATGAGTCTTTCCAAAATAATTTCAAAGGATATATTTACTAATGAGATATGGAAAGGTTCTAACATATGTGGTTTATAAAATATTTTTAATTAAATTATAGAGTGTTGTTTTTGTGGCTCATATATTATTAAATTAGATTAACATAGGTTTGTGTGTAATTGAACTAGGGAACTGGAAAATATTCATTGATGGTGTAACAGTTATAGAAAATTGAAATTGATTATATAGGGATCAATATATTGTAATTCATTCTGTGATAAAGGCTGGGTGGCTATTGGTAGAACATATGTAATGATCATGGGGTATAATACCAATGTATGTGAAATGACATGATTGATTATTTTTTTTGTGAGCATCAAAATGGGGAATCTAACACCAAGATACATGTTGTGGTGTGGAATTATTATACATATTTCAAATGGTGATGAGATTACACACCAAGGAATAATGTGTTTTCAAATATATTTCAAATTAGTCTTGATAGGTTGAACTGAAATAGAATACAATGTGACTTTGTTAAGTTGAATATTTCTTTGACAAAAAATATTTTAATATTTGAATTAGGGTTTATGTCATGAAACATTTGACCACCCATTTAACACACACACATGATCTCTAAATTCTCAAAATATACCATTGGTGGAAAATATTTTTTATATGATCCATAAAGAAAAAGTCATGAAAATAGTTTTTTAAGAATATAAATGATGTCTTGAGTTTGAATTAGATTTATAAATTCAAATGTTGAAAAGTTGAAGAGTTACTAGATATAATATTATATTAATTGAATCCTTTCATGAATATTTGTGTTGATGTATGAGAAGAAGATGATGATGTAAAATTTTAGAATACTTATGAAATAAAGGAGTGTGTTCATGAGAAGTTTCTATACAAAAATACAAATGAAAAAAAATAATAACAATAACTGAATTTTTATTTTCCATCGTAACTTTTTTGGTTTTGGTTGAGTAAAAGATGGATCACCATATTATAGATCATGAATAATTATTCACTATTCCACATTTTATGAGATAACTAGGCATAGTAATTGATTATTCCCTACCTCAGTGATGTCACGGAAATATTAGGAATAATATGTTCAAGGAAGAATTGTGTCTCCTTGTTTTGATATAACTATATGTCATACTATAGTAATATTATTTAAAAGATAAATGATACACATTATATATATAGGATAATTAAATTGATGTACATGGTCCTTGTGGATTCCACATCACACTGATGATTTTTCTACATGTTACGAGTAATGGAAATTGTATAATAGTAGTTAATTTTTTGTTTAATTAATTATTGTGATGTTAAATGTTCCAATTATTTACTCTAATAAGCTACTATTCGGGGTTTCATCATAAATTAAATTATTGAGAAGGAAATATTGTTCACTGATTCATTCCTCCCTCTCTGTCAACCAAGAACATACATTTTTGTTATAAAAATTATATCCTAGTATTCCAGGTTACTTCTAATTATGGGTTTGTTTTATAGTTTTTTTCATTGAAGGTCAATGAACATAGTTGGTATTTGGATCTATTATCTCATCCAGAATCATACAAGTGTGTGAGTATCTTCATTAATTGTTGGTAGTAATTTTTTTATTATAATGTGAAATATTATATCTAACATGGATAATATCAATTGAATCTTAAACAAAGGATTTTCAATATTTTATGTAAAATAATAATAAAGTGTGGAAAAACACCAAGCTACCATACATTTATTAAAAGTATATGGATGTTTAATACATTTTAATTGATGGTTTTATAGATATTTTACAAGGATCATATTTGATTCAGAATGATCTGTATAATTTGGAGATCAGTGGGAATTGATGAAATTCCACCTTATCCTCACTTTTATAGATAACGTTTATAATTATTAAAGTAGTCAATATGAAAAAGGGAATTTGGTACAAGAAACAAAATTTTATGAATTAAATTTGAATTTCAATAAATATTAATGAAAAATTTACCAATTTATGAATGGATGTATGTATTTTATTGAAGTAGAATCTATTTATAAATTCATTACAATAGTTAATGGGGTGGTGAGAACCATTATATAATTTAGTGATAAAACTTAATATTGAACAGTAGTAAAGATGATGCATTATGAATTGTCAGAAAATTTCAATAGACAAGTTTATAAATAAAGGTACATGATCTTAAAAAAATATTGTATACAACTTGAATAACATCATTCATTAATATAAAATTATAAAGGAAAAAAATCATAAATAGATGATATCTTATGAGAATGAAATTTTATTAAAATTTATATTGTCGGAACGAACACCTAGTAAAATTGTAGATGAAAGTAAACCATAATTAAGAATTTAGAATTGAGATATAGATTTTTATGCAATGTTTGAAATGATCATGTCAAACATTTCAATGGAAACTCTAAGAGTAAATGGTCAATTATATTTAATTTTCCCTTATATTCTCAATTATGTGGAAGTTTAATTTTTTCAAAAATTTAATAAATATGGAAGAATATAAAATTTAAAATGTAATGGATTCCCCTTAGGATGATCCGAGTATGAATTAATTTAATTATCAAAGAGGGATGCTATTATCAATGAATTAAAAAATGAACTATAGTTTTACATAAAAGTTGTTTTATTGATTAAGAAATGATGAATCATCAATTTATGGTTGAAAGATGATTTATTCTATATGTGTTAGAAGTGATAATTCATTCATTCCAATAATTGATTCTAATGAGACTAGAAAAGAATATTACACAACAAAAGAAGAACATGATCATTTAAGATGTTGTTTAATGTTACATAAATATAATATGGAGACCCCATTGAAGGGTAAAATGAATTAAATATTCTCTAATACTTTTATGTTTCATAAAGAAAATAGGATAATGAGAAATACATAAAATATGGTTGAATTTACAAATCTAGTATTTAAAAATAAGTTGAGTTTATATATATTATTAGAATTTGAGAGATTTTATCCCCATTGAGATGGAAAAAAATCAAATTTGAAAGATATGATTGTAGGTACTAGGCATTAAACAGACACCCCAAATGGATGATTTTTAAAATTCTTCCATTGAGGGTCAATATAACATCATTGTCATCAGTGCATCACAATAGGATTACCTCCCAAGGACTTCACAAGAGGCATTTTATGTAAAAATAAATAAAAAATAAGTGGTTAGATATGAATCCACACATGATTTCTACTCATCATCAGCGAACTATGATTAAAGAATTTGTAGACGAATTCCTCTAGCTAATCAATGAACACTTAAAAATGTAGGGGTTCTGATCATTCAAATTTGGGTGCTACGATAGAGATCCTACATCTTCAATACTCCAACGAACAGTACATCTTTGATCTTGCAATGCGTGAGAGAGATCATGATCGGATGACATAGATCCATAGCTTCTCTCACTAGGATGAGGGAGATATAAGAAGATAGATAAGGTATCACATTAGTTAAATGAATAGTGTAGTTATTGAATTTTACACATCATATACTTACAGTGAATAAATAATTATCTTAAATATACTCATAATACCAAAATATTTAATGTTCACTAAATAAATGAAATATTATGACTTTTGAATTGACTGATAAATATTTTTATAACAATAAATTAATAAATATATCACATTATAATAGCTGATCCACTAACTGATCATGTTGTTTCCACCTATATAAAATGAGCAATAAGTATTTTAAACTAGTTTTCATTAAAATAATATTATCCATGTATTTATATTAATACATGTAAATACATTTAAAAAATAAATTCAATTCAAATTAATTTCAACTTGGATAATATGAATTTATTTATTCCTTTGGTGATTGTATCACCATTAATAAATCCTAGACCCTGGTGATGGGTCCCACCATATCCAAAATACATATTCAACTGAATATGGAAGATTCTTGATTACACTATTATGGGTGACCCTCTGGGGCCTTATCTCAATATTAGTGAATATTATTCATATAACAATAGTGGGGTCTAACAACCCATCATTGGACCGAATGAGATAAGAATTTTCATATCACTAACAACTTACCCATGAACACAGATTTGGTAATATAACAACTATCTCTTTAAATATTTCATAATACAAGAAGCACACATCTGTTATCTACCTTTTCATACATTATTATTATTTGATCTAACTAGATGGTTTTAATTTGACTGTATTTTCCATATATTTATGAAGGTACCATCATCCTTATCAACAAGTCCGAAGATATACTACTTCATCAAACCGTAAGTGACAAATACTTTCTTGAAAATTCAACCAATGTCATACCACTAATGAAACACCCAACACAGGATACCTCACCATGATTTAATTAACATTGGTTTTTTATTGCATCAATGTACACGATAAAATGGAATACATTAATAATGATATCATGTAAGGATAAAAATAAACATGCCCATATATAAGAACACAAAATGACACCTAAAACATGTGGGGTTCCTATTAGTTGGTCTATCCCCATGATCTCACAAAAAGATATCACCAAGTCTGAACTTCCTGAGAAGAAGTCTCAATTATTATAATCCCTTGCACCTGATAGTCATACATATATTATTCACAATAAAAAATATGTATCTAGACTATATGATATATATTCATTATTAATGTAATTTTATATCAACCTTATCATTATATCCAAATATCTCCTATATCATTTTGATCCAATAATTAATCTATGAATATTACCATTAAATAGTTTACACAAAAATGTCTGCACTATATTGGTAAGTATACATCTTGTGTATTTAACATTATACGTGATTTGGTAATCCAAAGTACTACATAGTTGGGTTGGGAAACCAAAATTACAACACTACAACTTGCACTGGAGACATCTTACAAACCAGCCTTGTTAGCTCTCACATTGATAAAATCTTGTTTCAATAGAGTATTGGCTTTAGCTATTGGGCCTTCCATGATTCCAACATGTGGAAATTATATAATTTATAACCTCATCCACTTGAGTAAAACCTTTGAAGAGATGTAATCATTGATTATTTTCCCATTTCACACTCCCATAACATTACATATTTGCTAGTAAGAACATCATAATTTATGTTATAATAAAACCTTTCTTACAAGGAGGAATTCCTAGAAGAAGAAAAAATTATTCCCAACTGCTTCGTAGCTCCCTCAGAAGCTGCAATTTACTTGGTATTTGTAGTTATCTAATCCAGTAGATTAAATGATCTTTTATCTCTCATAACATTCCCTAATTGTTATACCAGATCACATATATCAAAGGAATATTAGTTTATTACCCTGAATACTAGTATCCTTTCTTATCCACTAACCGAGAACATATATTTTCTATAAGGAAAAGTAAAAAAAACAAATTATTCTGACTACGTCACTAACAATTAGGCAGAATATAACTGATATCTTCCTACTATAAAGTATATCTGGGAAATATTAATTCATATAAATTTTTTATAATATGTGATTATTCCATTTCTAATGTATATGGATTTTAACTCACCATGTTAATCTCCTCATGTATCCCAGACCTGTCATCTAGGGGAGATAATTCCATGTGACACTGGAAAAAATTATTCTCCTAAATTGTTCCAACTCTAATTTTTCAATACCATGTCACTATATACACGATTGACTATGTCCAAGAAACCTTTAGATCTTACTAAGTATATTATATTCTATATAACATTGGTGAATACATAAATTCAACCATTGGATAATAAATTTCCTCCTTGACATAATGAATAGGGAGGACAATAGTTTTCTCCATATATTACAGAACATATTTCACATGGAAATCATTGGAACTCCCACTTTGAATTGGTATACACATTAAGAAAAATTCATTCTAGATGAATAATCTATTATCCTATTTCTGAGATCATTCTAAAATTGGATTTCAATAACATGTAAGGTTTATAAGCTATCTGGGACATGATAATCCCCTTTTAGTTTTATTGTATAGACACCTTCCATTATTGGTGGTCATGACATCCAATTCTGTACAATATGATCCAATAAATTAGTTATAAAAAGTAAAATTATAATATATTTAGGAATACCAACTTAGTATAACCATTTGATCCTTCTTGGAATTATTCATGTACCATCCATGTATAATTTCACTTAATTTTGTTTTGAAAAGTGATGACATGAACCAGTTACCCAGTTCATGTTATCAAGGGAATTTATTAGAATAAAAAAGATGTAGAACAAGCACGAGGTGTAATGTGTTTACACCATCAGGGATTTAAAGAGAGAACATTGGAAATCATGCAAAATAACAAAAAACATAGATAAATTTCTGTCGAGATGAAATCCTTCAAAGTGTAGTGGTATCCAACCACCATAACAGTGCAGAAAACATCGAGATACAGTCATCCATGTTTTTCACATCAAGCGCATAAATAAGAAGATCCAGCCAGAAGGAAAACCTCATAATCTTCAGCAAAAACGAACAGCCTAAAAGAATGAAGTATTCTCCAACAAAGAATCATCATGATGCTGTCTAAAAGATTTTTTTTCCAGAATCCATAGAGAACCTAAAACTCAGACTTCAAAAAAAAATTATAGCAGATCAAACATGCTCCAAGATGCCACTAAAACATATAATCAAAGCCAAAAAGTAGGAGAATCAGAACCTAACTTCTAGAGTGCAGGAAAAATGAAGAGGAATCTGTCATTCAATTCAAACGGAATCAAATAGAAGCAGTGATCCATCCATCCAAATTCTTCACATCAAGCATAAAAGATAACCAACTTGATTAAAGCTTCTAAAAATGCATCAATGAAGCAGACTGTAATGACCATTCAAAATTACCAGAGTGAAGTTAAAACACAAAACCTCATATTCCATCAATACCCCTCGAAACCAGTCTACGGGTAGAGGTTCAAAGCACAGCAATAAAAACCCAAAAAACCAGATTTAGATCATTCTAGTTGTAGTCTTAAAGCATAGAGAATACAACCTTCAAAAATATTCACATTCGGACAAGAGATCCCCAAACCTCAATTTAAACAGAGAGACTGGTTGAATGTAGGAACCCGAACTATACATCAAACATCCATCATCAATTTCACTTAAATACAGACCACATTATTCAAAATAATAACCCCAATAAATTTTAATACATGGAATCCATTATGGAATTTTTGTTTGTCATTCCATTCTTAAAAAATTCCCACACACTTCTTACTTGTATGAAATATTATTCACAATGAATAATAGATCACCAGCTGGGGTAAATTCAAAACGACCATTATGGTGTTATCCTTCCTTTGCCTTATGTGTCTCTAAAACATTCATGTTCCTCATGCACTTGTGGAATGAGTGCCTATTCTAAATACTTGTGAATCACTATCATAGACTAAATCCAAGTCAATTTGGCCCCCATTATCACTAATAGAGATGTGCACTGTTTTATAGAAATGTATTCTATAACTTGAATATAACTTTTCTATCTTATGGATTCAGTTAATATTATAATTAAATTTTAGGATAATTATAATTGATTCACAATGTGTTTGTACTTGATGCAAGTATATTTATGTCCAACAAAACTCATTTCATTCAAACACACTTCATTACCACATAATGAATTCCCATCATCATACAACTATTATGATATCCATTAATCATTATAGTTTTCAGGTATTTATGGGATTTTCTGTTATTTGTGATGTAATTTATTAAATATAGTGGAGGTTTCTTCATGTTTTATCATTGATACTACATACATCATAAGTATGATGCAATAAATATATATTTACTAATTTATCCATGCTATAATTTTTTATCAATGTTGATCTGTAATACATCATCATTGATTCTACTCATTAAAATCAATTTTGTGATGTCGATAAGGTAATGGGTGTTTATGAATTGTTTCATGCTTCATTATATACATCAATGAATTCTATCTCAATATATTCTCTTGCATGCAATCCCGAAAAATTCATATCATTTAACTAGGATTAAACATTAACTTATCATTCTTTAATTACATAATGTAATCATATGAAGTGTAAATACCTCTATCATTAACTTGTAATAATTCACATTCTCTGAATGAAATAATTTTTTAATATTTTAGGCATAACTTTATTTCTCATGGTTTCTTTGTCAAAAATAAATATGTCAATAATGTCAATGGTTTTTATCATTATCAATCCTAAATACCAAAATGGGTATATACATGATGTACACTTTTTTCCCTATTTGTCAAATAATTATCTTCCCATAATTGGGTATTAATTCCTTACATTTATATTAATCTGGTATTTCCTACGATTCATGTAATACATAACTACTGGATGGGAATAAAAGACCACAAACAACATAAATTCCTAAACATGGAATAATGTATCCTTATTTCCAAAGGACACATGAAAGTAATTTTATGGTTATATTGAATAATATTATTACAATAATCCTTTTCTTGGAAATATAGAAGGTTTCTAATTCTCACCACTGACATGTGAATCGCCCTTTTTCAGTTGCTTGGAGAATAATCGTGACTTATAATATCATTTTATACATTAATGGGTACTTTATCTAAAAATAGATATTTGAATTTCATAGTGTATTTAATAGCCCATAAGTAAGATTGAAAAAATTTCTTTTATATTGTTGAACAAACTTTAAGAAGAAATAGGTACTTTCATTATTGATTCAGTTAATTGTATTTAAACTTATAAAATATAATTTCATTTTATGAAATTAAAATAACCAACTGATAAAACCTCTTTCAATGAAAGACATTAGAAATGTTTTTTTGGAGTTACCTTCCATTTTCCTTATCACATTGTGCTTTGGTTTATTCACCATAATAATTAACCATGAAGTTGTCATTAATATTCATATTTACATAGATAACCATACATAAAAAGGTAATAAATGTTTAATTAATACAGTTATTTTTTTACCTAAAATGTTACTAGAATAATTGGTTTTTGTAATGGGATGACATGAAATATTGTGATCTTCATTCCAACTTACCCATAGCCATTGTAATCATCTCATTCTTATTTTTCATCCCTTTCTCCATTAAATATACATGGATATGAGACTAAATCTTAGATCACCAATGATTAATATAGTGACCCAAAATGGAATAAGATAAAGATTATTTAATAATGAAATAACCTTCATATTTATTGTAAATTAGTCTCATGTAATCATTTTTTACACCATCGCTTCCAAAGGTAGTTTTTTCTGACACGATCTGATAGGGTGTGTCAACTGTATCACGTTTCATTTTTCACAGATGCACTACATTGTACCTAAATTCCCACTATCCAAAAGCAATCATAATTCATCACAACTTTAGATATTTCTTCTCCTTAATCAAAATTGGATGAAGGGATATCAAAATCTATTTTCATGGATTCCTCCTCTGAATTCATCACCTAGGAATGGTCTCCCTTATAGATTTACAAATTTTTAATGGAACTCTTTAATTGTTCCATATCATTGAGGATTACAATAAATTATGATACTTTTAGGAGGACATTCCATGGGGTCATGTTAGGGATGAAATCTTCAGCCAAGGGAGAAGTCACATTGGGTGTCACTGATCTTGTCTAGACACTAGAACATCGATACACCTTTATTATAAATTATAATAGGGATTCTGAAGGGAAAGATACCCCATGGCATCCCACATCGATTACAGTGTATTTTATGTGAGATTTTTTTTGAGGTTTTCTTCTAGTGACCTATGATTAACACGAGGTACGAACATGTTTTACACATAGTAGAGATAGATCAAATTGATCTGAATGCACGTGATGGTGGTTAAAATATGTACATACAATGGAGGGACCACCTAGAATGTTTACCAGATAGACGGATCAGATTTTCCAATAGAGATTGACCCTGTAATTTGGGTCCTATAATGGGAAGAGGTCACACCTTGAGGGATGATTTGTACAACACTAAGGATGGATCAAGTAGGTTCACCCTAATGAGGAGGAAACCAATGATTACCATTGGATTATATTTAACCTCCTGTAGTCTTCCTATGTACCATGTATTGATGATAAGGATCAAATCCCATGTAGTTAGAAGTATTCGAGTGGTGCATACGCACTAAGTCTCTCATTCACAAGGGGATCCCTCTTTATTAAATTGTGTGATTATTACACAATAAGATGGCTCGGATTCCGCTAGGAGAAATGATGATGTGGACGGATATGTCCATAAACACTAAGGGGGATAGATGGATGGAATGATCCCACAGAGATGTGGCATCCCATTTAAGAATACAGATGATTATAGAAGAAGTGTTGAAGTGTGATGGGTGGAATCAATAGAGTAAAGGGTGACAATCATGAACCTAATGGATACTTACGACATATCTCATTGATTGGGAATCAAAATTCACATAATTCGGGGTGGGGTGATGAAACACATGTGGAGGAAGATCATGAGAATAGAGCGCATGGATAAGATCCTAATGGAAGTGAAATCTCTAGGCTGGGATATGACCTACCTAAGACACAATGAATTGGAGGAAAGACTATAATGGGTGTGTATGATTCAATTGAACCTTAGCGAGGCTTCCTACACATCCTAGGTGTTGGGAATAAAATTGAATGTAGTTTGGGAGGATGGTATTCGGGTTTACACATGTCTAGATTCCAATACTGTGACGTTTCAATTTAATTTATTATGACATGACTAATTAATTCATTTTAAATTCGTATGTTAAGGATACTAGAAGAGGTGTTATAGGATGGATGTGGATGGAATGGATTATAGAAACCTAACATGAGTAGGGACTAATGAATTCCACATCACAACACACAAACTCCTGAGAAACCCATGGATGTGCTCTCAGTTTTACGGTATTAGAGTTTGTACCACTAGGTTGCGCATCTTTTTCAGGTGGGTATAAACTCGAACAAGACTCCTAAGAACATGTGAACCATTCTCGGTGTGGAAAACATGGAGTGATATAAGTATTTCCCCATTATATTGGAGAACACAAAAATTGAAAGGTAAGGCCTATTGGGAATGTACCAACCTCACAAACATTCCCAATCAACATCTATGGATGTGTGGAGAAAAAACACCATGGTTATTATTGATCCACCTGAACATAATGAGGTGTATTATGTGAATCACATCACCCGATATGTAGAGCACAATGAGGTTGGAATGATTATGGAGGATAAAAGATGACATGGTTTGATACATAGAATCCATGTCATATTTCAAGGGATGCGGACAGTTATATAAGGGTCTAACATAGAATATATTTGAAACATGGGGCTAGTAAAATAATTTTCATCCAAATACATCCGGAGTGTTGGGAAAAAATTATAAGGGATTTGATGTGACATAGCCAGAATTTTAGGGAGTCTTTTCAAACATGAAAGAGGATGAGGATCCAAATAATGGGATTCATGATGCATGTATATGAGTTGGGGGAATTTCCCTATGGAATTCAACACTCCATGTCTCATTACACCTCAGATTAATACACGTCAATGTGTAATATTCATATGAATGATTAGATTTGGCATCAAGGATCGAATCCTTGAGACAAGCCGATGGCCAAGATGGAACTTGGGGTGAAGGTCCCTAGTATTGAAAAAAATTTATAGTTGTTTGTTTTGGACCAAAAGCTCTTAGTTTAAGGTCATATAGTATGGATCATAGGATCCATGTTTAACATCATGTGTGTGGGACTTAACCATGTAGTTTAATGTCATAGGGTATGGATTAAAATATTACGTAGTTCATCATCATGTGGCTTTTACATATGTATCCAAAATAGGTAGTGTATAATGAAAAAAATATCTTCATGTGAATAAGGATAAAAAATATCCATATCACACTACACATTCCCTATGGGGAGCCCATGCCAAAGGGTCAAAAGGTTTTAGGATTCTAGAGCTAGACCCAATGAAAATATTCATAGGCATCACAACGTATGAAATAAGTAAGGGAGTCAAGCCACACGTAGTTCCTAAAGATCTCATGGAAGATTCCCAGTACCAAATTTGGAGGATATCCTATTAAACAATAATATCTTGGTTTTTACATAGCTTATTATCTTGAGACTATAACACTAAGAATCTTATTTTAAGTAGGTCATAGAATTCAGACCATTTGAGTGGTGATATTCAGTACGATGCCATGAGGAAACATGATGTGAATGAGGACCAATGAGATCCACAACACACCACACATTTCTACATGATAAATAGGACAAGGGGGAAAGGGACATGATTTTTTTTCTATTGTGGGGATTCAGAAAATAATATATGTGTGTCTCTACATAACCCATAAGGATGGAAATTAAGATCTGTCTAGCTCTAGAAGATGGCATGACAAATGGCTAGTTCCATGGGGAAATTTATTCTCCAGTGAAGACACCATAGTGTTGTGTAGTTTACCATCATAAATTCAAGACCTAGGAAATGTAGTTTGGAAACATAATGTAAGGAAGTGGGCTGTTATTCACCTTATCATGAATAAACAAGGAGGCTTGAGGTTTTATTTTATGTTCCTTGATCTAGGACCAATGGATTAGGATTCATAAATGGAAATATGCAGTGCGGTGCTATGATAAAACCTGATGCAAATGGGGCCCATGGATGCCCAAAACCTTGTTACATCATTCTAAAAAGTACTCACACACAATTTAATGTCATTTTGGATGTGGAAAAGGTTTTTGTAGAGTTGGTGGGTGTGCCCAAAGATGAAGTATATGTGCATCGCTTTGTATCCCAGAAGGTTGGAAATCAAGCCCTAGGTAGTTCTAAAATTTCATGCAGCGTAATTTCATTTGGAAAGGACATGGGAAATTGTTTAATGTCAAGTAAGATAATAAATATCGTAGATTAAGGTCCTAGATATCAAACCATATTTGAGGTAGCTGTGCCAAAAAAGGTTAATGAACCTCTGGCTGGGCCCAAAGACAAAATGTCTCTGTGTTTGAACATATCTCATAATGGTAGAAATTAAGTCATGCGTAGTTCTAAAAAATAATGCGGTAAAATGCCAAAACTAGAAATTCCAACCACTATGAAGAAGAAGTGGAATCATCCCAAAAATATAACGGGGTATCCTATACTTGTTCGTGGTAGGATCATAGTTTAATGTCATGCAGAGGATACTGAATCTTCTTTTATGGTATTATAGTTTGGACTATGGGGACGAGATTTAAAAAGAGGAAATATATATTACAAAATCATGAAGCTACCCTATGTGAATGAGGGTGAATGTGGTCCATGCCGCATGACACATTTTCAATGAAAACCGAGGCATAGTTTAATGTTGTGAGGATTGGTCTTGGGTAATTTGTTTAACTTTGTGTACCTTGGATTTGAACTTGTGGTTTTATGTCATAGAGTTTGGACCAGAGGTATCGTGCAACACATTCATGTGGGTATAAACCCTACGAAAAATACTAAACCAACATGCATCATTCACTGTGTAGGAAAAATGGAGTGGAGAGGATTTCTATAACACATGGAAGCATACAACATGAGACAAGGAATTAAATTTAAGGTTTCCCTAATTATGCTTATCATCCTGCTCAGAGCACAATGGTGATATATGGGTAGTAATGAGGGTATTGGAGTTCCCCTTGAACATAAAGAGGTGAATGGATATTTGAATCAAAACACTTGATATTTGGGACAAAATGACGGTACTGTGATGATGGAGGATAACTTTTGACCTTGTAGAAATACAGTATCCATATCATGCTTCTGGGGATGGGAAACACCACATGAGGGTTGACTGCTACCCATTTTTAAAAGACGTGGCCTATCACAAAATTTCATTTGTTGTCTTCTGGAGTATCCAATTACGGTAAGTGATACATATGGCCATGCACCATGTTGTTATGGAATCCCATTACACATGAATGATGATGGATACCCAAATAAAGGGACATGTGAAGCATGGAAATGGAAATAGAGAATGTCCATGTAGAATCCAAAACACATGTTCCAACATCATTCCACATTGTATTATACTAATCAGGCTTATCACATAGAGTGATTCGTGACCATTCTCAATGATAGAAACCTCAAGAGGGGTCATGGATATGGCATGGTAGTGGACCTATTCCAAATAAAGAGGAAAAAGAGGGATACCATGTTTAATGGACCAGGGGGTGGAATCGAAGACAAAATGTATGAGTGTCACTATGTATCCCATAATGATGGGGGCATAGAAATATATATTTCATGAATTCCATGACTTTTAACATCATTCAATAAGGATGTTGTTGTAATGATGTTTATTTTCATGCGATGAGAACATTAAAGGGGAGTACTATCAAAATAGTACATGTGATAAAATGTTGTAACTCCACATGAATGGGGACCAAAGAAGTTCATGTTGCACCATATGTTTCCCAGGAAGGCTCATGCATTGTTTGAAGTCATAATTATTGGAAAAAGGTCTTATAGTTTAAGGGTGTGACACTTGAACCATTAGGTTCTTCCCCAAAAGATATACCTTTCATGGTGGGCTGAAGAACAAGATTTTCATAAGTACCATGGAGGCCCCTCACCACAACTCATATTCCTAATGAGACATCAAAATTTTTTACTATCTTGATTCGTGAACCTGAGCTCTCAGTATGAGGTCATTGTTTTTGTACAATAATATTGGCCAAGGGGCCAAAAGGGATGATGAACCTAGGGCTGGACCTGAAGAAAAAACAATTGGGAATCACTACATATCCTATGGGGATGCGAATTAATCCATATGTATTTCTTTAATTCCATGAATATTAACACCATATAGTATGTATGATACTTTTGAAACAGTTTATTATCTTGTATCTTGGACATTAAGAATAGAGGTATCCCATGGGGATGTGTATGGAATGGAAAAATAACATTATATGAATTATGATTATGGAAGTACACACTACACCCCACAATCTCAATATATAACATTTAAAAAGGGGACGAACAAGAGAAATTATAGTTGGGCCCCAACGAATTAGTGTCTGGGATTTCATACATAACTCATAATTATGGGAATCGACCCACACATAATTATTTATTCCATGAAACTTAACATCATATTGTAAGGATGTAGGTTGAGGTGTAGTATTCCTAAGGTCAGTAAATGGTGTGATTGTTATAACCCAAATTTATTGAGGACCATGAGGCCCCATACCATGCCATTTACTCCCATGGGAAATTCAGGATTAGAGGTAGAATTGATTTATTTGAATTTGTGTCTTGACCATAGGTGGAATGTCTAGGCATTCTGATGTATCTCATGATAATGTGAATATAGACATACGTTGATATGGAATTATATGTTGTTTTATGTCAAGAAACAAGGACATTTCATCGTATATTGAATCATTATTTGATGATGAAGATGAAAATTATGATGTCTATCTTAATAGAATCAAGAAATATCTACCTCATTTAGATGAAGTACATTCTTGAGAAAATTGTCGTTAGATATAGGTGTGATTCACTCCCTATCCATGGTGTCCAAATATTATTCACCACTTGGGTAAAAAATATGAATGATGTAAGGTCCATCCCATTTGGGCTCCAAATTAAGTAGATTCATGTCGGGTATCAATAGTGTCCATAGAGCCAATAATATTTCACCATAGATGAGGGATCAGAGATGAACATTATTGTTTAAAGCTCGGAATACCAGGTAATAGTGTATCTGTAGATTAATCATGGTCTAGATCCTATTCCCACTGAGGGCATCCTATTCTGCTAGATGGACCATGAATATCTTTCCTGACATATGCTTTTCATATACAGTTGTGCGAAGTGGCGACAACTGAATATAAATGGGAAGGACTAAATCTATTCTATATACACGGGAGTATTGAGTCACCATGGTGGAATTACCAGTCATATTTTGACAGTACCATAGATAGTTGGAGAGCATGACCTACAGACTTTTCTAGTTTAGAAAAACCATATTTTACAGAATCATGGAGAGGGTATTTTTGAATGCCATGATCTATCCATTTTCTATTGCATGATATTGAGAAGCAAGGATGGACTGGATGTTGTACATGACCTACAATTTCTTCATCTCAGATTATCAGAAATTGGTGATGTTATCTGTGTGAACAATGTGACGGTCTTTAAATCAATGGATTGTATTTGATATCACGAACTCAATAATATAATGGTCATTTACTTCCTTGAGTGGAAACACTACATCCCACATGAGGAATTAATATGTTGTAGTTAGAATGAACCTACATGGGGGAGCTACTACTGAAGGATGTGGTCCCATAAAATTGAGATCCCAAACTGTAATAGGATAGGAGTGCATGGTAGTATGAAGTGGCTCTGATATTTGATGCACAATGTTGGAAATGATCTGACATGTGTGGAAGCTTTTAGTAAACTTGATACAGTCATGGACCATGGTGGGAAAAAACTTTCACAACCTTCGAATCTGGTGGGAGGTTTTTAACCCTGTTCTATGGGACCGATACTAACTCCAATAAACCACCTTTATAACCAGTTTAATCTCAATCTGTTGAAAATAATAGAGGGAAATTCTAATGGAAACCATGCTTTCATAAGATATACACATTGTTGGGACCACTCTTGAGGTTAAAGTATGATTTATTCTGATGGATTCGCTCACAGACAGCTCTATATGGTAAAATATGTGTATATAGGAGGTATTCAACAATGGGATTCATCCAATTTTTTGTCTGTTCTACTATGATAGGGGTCTTAGAGGTTCTAATGTGGATGGACCATCCATAAGATGTCTTACCTGTTCGTTGTCTACATCAAATGACGTAATGAGATTAATTACCCTCTGATATGCCACATGGATGATCGAGCCATCCTAGTCATGTACTATTAGAGATGAAACAATTAGAGATAAGGAATTCGATCAACTATTCTATGAAGTAGGAACATGAGTGACATCTGGATGAGAAGGGAACTGGGCCATCAGCTGGTGAGTCTACTCTAATAGGGGTACGAGCTCTGGGTTCCTGACGACATATTCATCATTTGATCTTCTTCAGGACTATCTTGGAGTCTCTCTTCTCATGTAGAAGGGTAATATCAGTCTCAAGATCCATCATGAGACCAATGATGAGAAAATGATACACCCCCTCATTGATGGTGCATCCTTCTGAATGAAAGCATATAGGGATAGATATCATGTATATGTGTTGATGAATATGATACCCAAGCCTACTCTATTGTGTCTAGGATAATTGATCCTTCTAACTGTATGAATTTGTTAGGCACCATCAATGTGAATCTCCCAAAATGGAATATCTTGATCCACCAATAGGATGTCCTCATCCTGAAAATAATGATCCAGAGACTACTCTATAGGGACCGTATGGGTGGAAAGAAAATCTGCCAGTTCCTGACCCTTAACAGGTTTTGTGGGATGAAACCAATGTCGAACTACATAAGGGTCACTACCCACTGAGTTAAATGACCTATCAAAATTGGGAAGTTCATAATGTACTATAGTAGATCCACACAAGACACTATATATATCTCACTATGCTGCAAATAATGTCGCAAATTATTCACTGCAAAAAATCACTGGGGTAAATCCATTCCCAATAGAATAATATTTGGAATACATGTCTAAGAGAATGTGACTAAGATAATATAAAATTTATTTTTTCCATTAATTGTTATAATTTCCATGAAAGGTGCTGAAGAATAATTTCTGGATGGTCATATAATGTACCAAAATCTTTCTAGATAAATGAGGTATCAGAACTGGAGGGAATACTAGATACTTCTTCATCTCCAAAATCAAGGTATGACACTCATCATCCCACTGGTATTTGACACATTTTTTCATGAGTCTAGAAACGCTCATACAATTTTTCTCTCGATTCACGATGAATTAGTTTATGTAAGTTAATTTTCCTTAAAAGCCACAAAAACCGTAAAAGATTCTCTTAGGGGGAAACTATCTGATAGTCTTGATATTCATTGTGTCAATATTTATGCCGCTCTATCTTACAACAAAACCAATGAATATTACAGATGTCACACAAAATGACCAATTTACATGTTTCAGATTCAGCTTTCAAGAATGAAGGAATCTGAACACTTTCTATAAATCATTGAGATTGTCCTGATGTTGGGAGGAGGGGTTTGTTACTACAAAATCATCTATATATCATTCTACCAATTTCTCAAGGATTTTTTTGAAGATGTAGTTCATAATCCATAAATAGGTGGATATAGTATTCTTCTGACTGAGAAGTATTACCTGATAAAAAAGGTACATTTCTGTGATTTGATGTTAGTGTATTCCTCATCCTCATGGGCCATTCAGATTTGGCTATAATTAGAATACCAATCTGTGAAAGAGAGATTCCAAAACATAGTGGGGGTGTCGACCAAAAACCATTTCACTAAAAAGGGACAATCATTCTACGAACAGTGGAGGTTGAGATACAGAAAGATGATATAGGCAATGATATGCATGTTCTTATTATTGATGGGAAAAATGTTGGCTAACCATCTATTGTACTGGAATTCCTTGATGAAGTTGTATTTGATTTCTTTAACCACTTTGGCCTCGACCATGGAACCATGAGAGGGGTGAATCATTCTTGGAGGCTATTTGAACCCTTGAAGACTCACTGGGAGACAATGTCGGTGGATATATACATGAGAATCTAGTCCTAGAATCTTGTCATAACTCTAGGAAAATACATCCCAATTCCTTTACAATAAATACACAAAATATTGTTTTCCATCTACATGAATAGTTGTTCTGATCAATTTTGGCCACAAATCTACCTCAGTGCAAGGATTCACCTATTCCAACTCTTCGACGGTGATGCAGACAACCTTTTCAAATGTTGGATGATCATATTCCATATCCACTTCATCATCTGAGGATGGGGAATTGATGGGAGGATATGGTTCCTCAGAATCTATATATCCTTAGGGAACACCGGTACTTTCTTGGGTGATTTTAGAATAATCATTGGGAGACTCCCCCAATACAAAAATCATGAAAAAAGTCTAAACACCCAATTTCATCAGGCCTTCGACCAAGGGGTCCACACTTGATGATGTCAACAATGTAGTGACATGTCAGCTATAGTCATTTCCACACACCTTGGCCGAATAGGAATGTATAGAATATAACTGGTACCATGGGGTGAACTTCCCAATACATCATAGGGATAATGTTTTCTTGTATAAATGAAGCCTTGTCTGTGTAGGTGTATGAAGTGATCTTATAGTGTTCCTTCTACCTGGGAATGATCTTCCTCTATTTTTAGAAATTGAAATGTAGTTTCCCAAGTTCATGGTTGTGGAATAAAACCGAAGAAACTAGAGGATGAAAGCATCATCCATGTCTATCCATGGGTCAACCATAGTGGTAGTGTGCTAAACCCCATTGGTCTGATCCAGTTTATTATTGCTCCTATAATAGTTAGTATCTAGGTAGAGGGCTTTACAAGAGACAAAGGGTGATTCATCACCTTGGAGATCTCCCACTTGAATATTGAGGTGGTAATTGAGGCATTGGATATATAAGGAGGGAACTTTTTTGTTCAAATAGAGATAGGGTATTCACATTAGGACATTATAGTAAGTATCCTATGAGATGACCATGAACTCAGATCATTCAATCCAGCCACTAAACTGAGTCTTCAAGTGGATTTTCCCACATGTCCTTTACTCTTTCCAATCATAACCCTGAATCTTCATTTCATGAGGACTCATGTATTCTTAAGTTAGTACTTCCTTATGAAGGTTTTGGGTCAATAAGGGATTGATTCCATAACCTATGTTGACCATATAGGAATAGAAATCCACCCCATTTAATTCTAAAGTGATGTAAAGTTGGCGTATGTACCACTATACGAGATAACCTTCATCTTCTCCAGAGAATGAGATGATCTATTTTCATTCTACTCACTTGACTTCCGCAACATGAAAGGCCTATGTGCAAACTACCATTGTGTCAAAATGAAGGCGGAATCTACTAAAAGGGATTAATTCATATCATTTGATATTTGGACAGGCTAGATGATTGAGAGTTTTTTAGGAATGTTGGAAAGGTTCTTAAGAACATCATACATCCATGTTATGTGAAATTTTTTACTGCCATGAGGATTCTATTTAGTAGTAGGTCTGGTGTGTTTGGATGCTAGTACTGGTAGATTATAGCTTGTTTTGGGAATATACTATAGGTCACTAAATGAATGATGAATAATTAAAACCAACTGACTATCAAGGGATTGAGGATTGGTCATAGCTATATGAAGATAATCATGACATGGTTGTGGAGGCCCTTCCTGATTGAGTAACATGAATGGTGGTGGAAGTGAATCTGATGAGACGAGATGAGAGGTCTATACATGATGAACTCTATGTTTAGCATGTTTACTAGTCTTGATAGAGTTCTTGGGATGGATGGAAACAATTCCCTATGCTTGTTGAAGATTCACATAGTCATGGCCTCATTGATGAAGGCATCGACATGGAATTTTAGGAGGACCTTCCTAACACTCCTCATTGTCGACAACCATGTTTGGGTACACTAATTCGATGGTATTTTTTATGGAATAATTCAAATAATAACTTGATGAATCTTCCAATACTGGGAATATTCTAGGGGTGATTCCCATTTTGTGGGTCATGATGTCATTAAAAGTGTGAAATAGATTTTTTTCTAGATGGGGGATTTTTATTTCCTGGAACTTTCAGTTCTTAGTATTCCAAAAAGTAGAAGGATGAGTTGTGTATGTAAAAGAAGAAATTGGAGGAGGTGTAGTGACTTTGGGAGAATCGGGATGATTTAAATGATCCCGAATGATACTATTGGCTTGAAAAACATCCTTGTGATCAACCCAGTCATCATAATTCTGAGACCCGCGGCTGGAGAATTGATTACATTTACCATTATTTTTTCTATCAGGATTTGTAGAAATTCATTCCACGTGTTCTAGGTAATGACCCAATCTTTCTACATTTTAATCGACCTATTCCTAGAGCCATTCTGTGGACACATAGCTTTATTTGATGATATGACTTGGGATATGTGTTTAGGGACCTAGTTAGGGTGATCAGTGAGGTTATCCTGGTAGGGTTTTCTACATATTGAGACACATCAAAATCCATTAATCCAAGGAAATTTGGAAATAACATGGAACCAAATATTTATAAAATGTGTAGGCCCACTTACTCTTATTAGGGAAAATAATTTTGGGAGCCTGGCCCCAACGAGGGGTTAACCGTGTCGTCCTACTTAAGTGGGGGTTTTGTATTATATAGTTATGCTAGCCGATTCTGTACTGGGTGTTATTCAGCCTGAGGATGGGCCTGAGGCTATTTCCCATGGTGAGGTTGTTGGTTAGTCTGTACTGGTAATAAATCTAATTTCTTGGGGGAATCTATCTTTACAACGACATTAGTCTATGTCTAAGTAGATCATATTTATAGAGTTGTAGAAGGCAATGGGTGTGACTTCTTAGATTGCTGCAAGCCATACTCTTGCCCCTAATCATTTCCTGAGAAATCATGAAATCCTCATGGGAAATTATTAATGATGAAGGATGGGACAAATTATGTCTTGAAATCCCCCCCACACACAGACAATTCATTTGTTGATTATCTTGATTCAGAATCATGTTAAGTGAATATGTGAGGACTTTACATCTTGCAACAAGGTATATAACTCGCTCATCGGGTAGTTGCATTCACTTGAGGAGGTCAGAAATGCTTGTCTAGTATGTGGTATAGCTGAAATGATATAGAAACTACATACAAAGATCTTCTTAAATAGTAATAGACCCATTTGGTAGCTAACTATACAATGTGAACACATGTATTTCCAATGTCTTCTCAACACATCCGATCCTGGTGGCCTCTTCATGCTCGAGAATACCAAACAAGGGTCCACACCTTGGAATAAAGTGTTCAAAATTATTTATAGGGTCACACATTCCATTGAATGAGACATGTGTCTGATTCCAAAAATTCAGGGGTGCCTGCAAGTCATCAACCAATGTCAGATATGGATTTCCAACAAGTGGGATTTCCACCTATCAGGTCTCAACATCCTTGAGGAAGTCAGTGGGGATGACAATCAGATCATCTTGGTGGGGATTCCAGTCCCTATGAGGATCTCTTATCAAAAATGAATTCAAATGCTCATCAACATTTTAGGTACATTCAACTGCTCATGGAGAAGATGGTAGACCTAATAGGGGAATGGCATGAGGAACGACCTAGATAATGAGAGAAGGATCATCATTAGGAATGACTTGAGATGGGTCCGGTAAAATTTCACATGTAGCTCAATAATATTTGGTGATACATACTGTGGTTACTTTTTATAGGCTCTGATCTATACCTTTTCAGATGCATGGGATTGTCCAGATTGGAAGGAGACAACTGGGTTAGTAAAACATGCAGTTTCCCATACTTCCGCAAAATAATAGAGAAAAGATTGTATCAAAGACCACCATAGTATGAACAACTCTTTGTAAAGCACTAATCATGAATCTCATCAAATATCCCTTTATATTCTGTAATTTTCAAGAGTAAGGTGGTTGTATCATGATTAAAAAATTTCTTCTACACAGAAATGGGTTGATCGGAGGGGTTAGAGGTCCAAAAGTTCTCCCTCCCTTTTTTGGGGTATTTACCAATGTTTCAGGGGGAATAGGTACCCCCAATGCCACATGTTTTTAATTATAGGACAGTTACAAAACATGTATGAGTTTCCACCAAATTTTACACCTCCCCAAGAGGTGATTCATCTCCAACAGAACCTACTTCATTATCATTCTCCTTGAGTACACTGATTCCGTCAATATTCACTATGGATATACCTGAGGGAATATCCTTGATATCACTATATAAATTTGACTATCGTATAATGGGAAAGAAGTGACGGTAAAAATACTACCCCAACCCTAAATCTTCACATGTGGGTTTGACTCAAAAATAATTTTGTGGAGCATGGTGATGTTTCGAATGTGTCATTACAGAAGGTTATAGTGATAATTAGGTTGATTCCAGGTGCCAATACATAAGAATTGTTGATAACTCAACCATGAAACAATACTTAGTAATGTAATTACAACACTCCAAGATCATTGTGTAGTCCAATTGATGGACATAGAGGCGGAAAATCATTATCCAAATAGTCTGGTAAAAACCCATAACATCATCGTGGGTGAGAGACTTTGGAAAGTATATTTCAGGTGTAGCAATCGACCAGATCATATCGGAAAATGGGTCCACTACAAGATTGTACAATAATATTCATCATTTAGAAGTGGGATATGGTTCCTGGTTTCCCAATTCTTCAACAGGGTGTGGATGAGGAACTAGTGATTGAACTGATGTGGACCATTCTAGTGGTGAATTGGTCGGTGGGTAGAATGTTGTGTGAGCTGATAGATCGATGATTACAGGGTCATCTCTCGGGGGTGGTATTGACCACATTACCATGCTCATATAAGAGTGGGTGTTGAAAAAAACATCATGTGTGATTATGATGGTTTTTGGTGAAAGATATAGCTATTTTTCATCATCTAACATACCCCATAATAACTCTATGTGATCACTTGTTGAGTTAGATAACACAACATGTGACTATAATGAAGACCGTACTGCAATACCATAGATGGGAGTCAAATCATCCACCTCCTCCAGTTACATGCAGATGTTTTTGGGGGATCTGGTATATTAAACATTCTGGGGGAAAAATATCACATGACAGGTTCTTACCCCACACTCTAATTTATAGGATTAGGGTGAAGTCTCCTTGATTGAGTTTCATTATGATTCATAATATAAAAAGTAGACTGGATTCACAGCAACATAGTTCATCTCATAACTCTTCCTTCAGCGTCAACAGTTAATCCTTATGACATGGGATGGATCTTTAGGGATGGGTAAATCATTTTCATGGGATGTAACTCTATGCATGTTGGTTTTGGATTGGGTAAGAAATTATCTTGATATGGTTATGACTAGAGGATGGATTTCATATCGATTTTCATCGAAGCAGGGAGGGAATCCCCATGGACAGATGTGAGAGTAGATAGAACTTCTACTAGAGAATGTGAGAACATGGGTTGGACCTTTATGTTTGGTATGAGTGTGGGGATGACCTCCTATTTGGTGAAATGATGTGTGAGAAGAACCAGTGAAAATTTTTAATGGGACATGGTGAGGAATTCCATGTTGGTGAGATTGGGTATGGAGAGGACCTTTGTATTTTTATTGTTGGGTGTGTGGGGAGTACCACTATTGTTTTGGGTCCTAGAGTAGGGAGGAAATCCGTTGGGGATACTGGGGATATAATGAGGGCTTACATGTTAGTTATGTATTTTGTGGGGGGACCTCCTTTCCATTTTTTAGTGGTAACATGAGGAGGGCCTTCATATTGATAGAACTAGTCATTGGGAGGACCTCTCTATTGAGGTTTAATGAAGAGTGGAGGACCTCCAATTTTATGGTTTCTAGAGCAAGGTGGACCTCCTCTTATGTTGGGAATGTAACCAGAAAGATGTGCATGCAGATGATATGTGGAATGAGGATGGCCTCCGTATCAGTAATCATAGGAACAGGGAGGAACATCATGTTTGATGTTGATAAGAAAGAGAGTACTTCCACTTGAACTGATTCTCAATTCATAGAGAGGACCTCCACATTGATAAGTGCTATAGTGGGGAGTACCTCCACTTCGGATTGAGATGGTATGGGGAGGAACTTATTACTAGATATTCTCATCACGGTTTGTCCCAATATGGTTTCTGGATGTGATGATGATCGAAAGAGTCAAAAAGGTCTTCCGGTATGGTGTAAAAGGTCTCAATTCTGACCAGACACTGGTGAATCCCTTTTCTACCATGGTTGGGACCAAGTAGAATAGACTGAGGGTGGTATAAGACACTGTATCTGTAAATGATTATTCCCCTGATAGACATATTTATGATCATGTTCCAAACATTGGAATCGATAATCTGTACTTGGGATGATGGAGTATAAGTGTAGACCACATATTCTTCTTGTTGAGGGAGTGGTTGGTGGAATTGACGGGGCCGAGTGGGAGACCTCATTGGTGGATCCTAAGTGATTTCTGTAGCCAGGGTGACTCAAGTATCCATAAACTCACCAACATAGTGGAGTGAGTCATAGTAATGTTCTGTGGAGATGAACCTAATGAATTTGGTCATGGGAGTTCGTAGAAAGGTATTCTTGTGTAGACCTGAGGGTTATGGTGATGGAGAGACACATAATCCACTAGGTCCTGGAAAGCCATGTAAATTATGGGGATAACCCCCTCAAATTTGTATCATCAGATTAGAATTTCAATCACCCTCCTATGAATAATTTCTAAGGGAAAGACAATGTGTGGTATCTTGGTATCTTTTTTCAGGGATGGTGTCATGGGAGAGGTAGAGTAGTACATGATTTCCGTATTGAATTTTATCCTTCCCCTATATTTATGGGAGGGGTGATTGGTTTCCATTATATTAGGTCCAACAAATAAGTTAAAATTCACTATCATTATGGATATTAGCTAATCAATTTCCAATTTCCCAATATAATTTAGTCTTCTATTGATGGATAGTGAGATCCATGCTGATGATGTCACAAACCGGAAGGAACAATGATTAGCTAGAATAATTTTTTATTGATTTCCACACTAAGAAAACTATTTTCATTGTGGGGAATGTTGCTAGATAGATGGATCGGATGGCACAATTATCTACCGACTTCATGAATCCTAAAAATCCCCTCATTGGGGAGAAGAGATTCAGGTCTAATTCACCATTTTGGTTTTTGACGCTTTCTTATGGGGTACAACCTCTTCGTCACACATCATTGTTTGATAATGGACTCCATTGTACCCAAAATTCCCACATTCCAATTGAGGGTGTAATTCATTACTTATTCAAAGATGTCTACTCCATTTTTGAAATGGGATAACAGGATATCGGTCTCTCATTCTGTGTATTCCACCTCATAGTTCATTGCATAGTCTGGGTTTCCCGTGTAGATTAATTCATTTTTTTTGAAACTTGTTCACATTTTAATCTCTTTGTGGATGCTGTTTATATAAAATTATTATGTTTGGACATTTCCAAGGGTTCTGTAATGGTATAAACCATCAGTCATGATAGAAGTCATTTTTGGAAATGATGGCCATGTTTGAATGGTTGATTATTGGTACACCTATATTCTACCTTATAAGTGGGATTCTCACGGGAAAAAACACAAGGAAAACCACATCAATTATAGGGTATTTTAGGTCATATGAATGTATTATATAGTTTTTCTCGGGTGTCCCATGTTTAACACAATGTTCGTAGTGAGTTTAACATCTAGTGGAGATGGATCAGGCTGATTAGAATGCTCTTGAAGGTGGATTAGATATATACATCCTGGGTCGGGGGCACCTAAAAATTTGGTAAGATGGATGTATTAGATCAACCATGGAGGAAGTAACCTGGATGAAATATGACATAAAGGAAAGATGTCACACCATTAGGTCTTATTTTTAAACCAATAATGATTGATCAAGGAGGTTCACCCATATAGGGGGACACCAATGTTTACCATTTGCTAGGATTGAACCTCAAGAAGGATTCCTACGTAAAATTTTTAGAATAAAGATATCAAAACCCATGTATTTCAGAGGGGTGGAGTGGGTTTTACACACTATGATTTTCCTTTGCGAGGGGACCGATCTTTGTTTGATTCTGTGGGGCTTACGCCCTGATACTACCTAGATGTTTCTATGAGAAGTGATAATGTGTATGGATAGGATATTATGAATAAGGAAGCCTATATGGATGGCATGATACCATCAGGATGTGGATTCCCTTGTAAGAATTAGGATTGAGATTAAGGAAGTTTAAAAGGGTGATTGGGTGGAGGTTGGGCACCACACTAGACCAAAGGGCTGGTCGGATCAGTGATAGAGAACCTCTATGAGTGGGATACATCCAATACTATGGTCACTAGGGGATTCAACAATGAATAGTTGCATTGTGTGAGATCTACCAGCATGAGGTAGTGGATTCCATCCAGGAATCAGCTGGAGCTGGGGTCAACCATGGTACACTGTTGCTGGGATAGGGAGCCAACAGATCGCCTAAGGTAGATTTGGCTCAAGCTCACCGAATATGAGAAGATTTTTTTTGGAAAGCCACAACAACGACAACAAGGCTTCAATCAACCTCTATTATTAGGAAGGAGTCATCGTCAAATCATGGGGATGTATTAAATCAAATTAAAAGATAGGAGAAAGCCACCAATGACATCTCGCAGATCTATGGCGAGTAGAGTGACACTAAAATAGTACGAAGCTCAAGTGAGAGCTAGTGGGGTGGTGGTCATAGGTGTTAGTAGATCACTACCCAATTACCATCCAAGGATCTCACAAGAAGAATTTTAAGAAAAAGAACATATCAAACATACATGGTTAGATATGAAGTCGGGAACGAAGAATGCTCATCGTCTGTAATATCTTCTCAATGCATCTGAAGCCAAATTTGCCTAGATCATCCCTATATGCTTTATGAATCTACAAGAGCACTGATATATGAAATCCAGGTGCTATGAATATATCTGACAACCCCTTTGATGCTCCAATGATCACCGAATAACCATGCATGCAATGTATGAGGGTGATCTTGATATGATGAATTGGATCAAGACCTTATCTCTCTAGGATTAGCGATAGAGAATATGAAAGGGAATATTTCACCTTATAGAAATGAATAGTAGTTGGTGGATGCAACTCTTCATCTATTTGTAGCGAATTAATAAATATTTGAAATATACTCCTGATATGTACATTTTTTATTTTCACAAAACAATCAACATATTATGACTATTCAACAGATCCATAAATATTATTTTCAAATTCTTATAATAAATATATTACCTGATAATAACTGAACCATTAACTCGATGTGTCATTCCCTCTAATATTAAATGAACCACCAATATTTTAATCAAATATTCATTCATCTAATTTATTCCATGTATTTACCTTAAAAAATTAAATACATTTAATAAATAAATTCATAACTAAATTTTTCCAACATGAATTATATGAATTTATTTATTACTTTGGGGGTCGTAACTCCTTAAAAAAATCCTAAACCCTAGTGATGAGGACCATAATGTCTAATATTCCTATTCAACTAAAAAGGTAAGATTATTTAATATGATATTGTGTGTGACCCTTTATTCCCTTATCTTAATATTATTGAATATCATTCATAAGGTAAAAAGTTGGGTTAGAAATCCATATTGGTTCCTAAAAAGATAAGGAAAATCATTGTAATAAAAACCAACCTACGGATGCAAATTAAGTAATATAATATCATTGTCTTTAAATATCTCATAATGAATTTTTCACACCTATTTCATAGCACTTTATTTATTTATTATTTTTCAATCTATCATTATTGAATATCCGTTCAACTATCATGTCCACAAATTTATGAATGTACTTCCATCCCGATCAATATGTCCTTATATATATTAATTTCTCAACATGAATGTGACAAATACATTCTTGTCCATTAAAAAAAATTTATACCTATAGTGACATTCCAATCATAAGCTACCTATAAGAAATTTTATTATCAATGTTTTTAACATACAATATTATACGTGATTAAATGGTACAAATTAATAATGATCTCATGTTAGGAGACATATTATCAATTCTGTATATAAGGAAAAAAATGAAATCTAAATTATTTGGTGTTCCTATTGGCTGGTTAGTCCTCATGGTCTCATTATCAAAGATCACTAAGTGAAAACATCATGACAAGAAGTCACAATTTTTTTAATCCCTCAGCACCAGGTAGACAAAAAACTATAGTTCCCATTAAGTACAACATATCTGTACCATAGAAAATATATTTAATATTCATGTCATAATATCTAAAGGTTCTATTTATATATAAGGATATTCTTTAAAAATTTGATATAAAAGTAAATCTTTGGAAATTACTATTACAAAATAGACACAAAAATATCTACACTACAATGGTATGTTTCTATCATGTATTCATAGCCTTATAAAAGATATGGTAATCTTAATTAATGCAAAGTATGGTCTAGGTAACCCACTATTAAAATAAAAATGCATGTTAACTATTGGTTACTAAATATCATATATCCACAAGATAAATGGTTGAAGCATAATAAAATATGATAAAATCATAGAGAATAAAATAATTGAATTAAATTTAGAAATTTTTTCAATATAAAAATTATAAATTTGAACGAAAATTTATAATATTTGTAAATATAAATAATTGATGAAAATTTATCTAATAATTTATAACATATCTAGATTATCATAAAGTAATTCTTCATTAAATGAATGTAATGATGTCATTAAAAATTATGGTGTCTAGAAAAATATTGTTGCTAGATAGACTAGAGGTGATGTAAGGGGATTAGACTTTTTTGTTCACTATTGTTTTATCAAAAGTTAAATTCCTCTGATTAGATATATTTTTTTTGTATGAAACAAATTATTTTGGGAAGAAATATTTTAAGAATCAATGGAGGGGGAAAAATGAAATCATAAAATGTCAGGAAAATTTCAATTCAAAAGTAAAGTGTGGAGTTGAAGAACTATTTTGAACAGATCAATGAAGCATCTGGGAGATGTAATCAAAAGTGTCATACTACTATATAATATCTCATGATCATTTATTTTAGTAAAAACAATTACTTAATATGAACATATTTTTAAAAAAATATAATACTTAAAGAGAGTAAAATATAAAAGATACCTCACAGGATGAATAAGGACGTTTTATAGAAAATATTGAGGATTATTTACACCAAAATAGTATGAAAACAAGTATACATAGTAATTATTCACATGGAACTATCATAAGAAGAAGACTATTCTAAAATCTCTATATAGAAATGTTAATAATCCCAAAATTATTTTATGTGGTGATTTGTAAGGATAAAGTGTCTTTTTATGGAATATTCATGCTATAGAGAAAATTATAAGTTATCCTAGTATAAAATTGTTGTGAAAGAGGAATTTATAAGATGAATGTGGACCTTACACAATTAGGTATAAGAATACTGTGAAAAATATATTGAATAAATTACTCATCTTTCAATTATGAAATTCATAGCTATTGTGACATAGTCACCTCCCTTCTCATCATTTATTTTTTGTATAAAATGTGTGTGTATAAAAATATATTTTCTAGGAATATGATTTTATTATAGAGGAATTACATAATTAGTGGGTTTCTACTGATATAGTTTTTACGGTATAAAATGTGTGTGAATGATCGGATATATGTTAACATATTTGGTGTGAATTTACTAAAGAACATATTTTTCACATGTTCAACGAATAGTTATATGGAGTGTATGAAGGGTTTTTTTGAATACGATATCTTTGATGTATTAATTTAACATGAATTAGTGTATGTAAGTCAAATTAATGGATATTACTCCAGTATTATTCATCGTTCTTATTTCATAAACTATGTTCTCTCATGATGGTTTTTTGTTGTTAAATGATGATTCATTGATAAGTATGATAATTTTGAAAATATAATGTTTTCAATGGTTGATAAAAAATTATAAAGGGGTTTTTTAGAATATGACATTATTATGTATGAGGGATAGATATAGAGTTATTATGAACTTGGATAAATTAATTTTACTCCTGATGAGTTATTGGTATATGGATTTTAAGTAATGTTCACTATAAGTGTGACGTATTTTTAACAGGTGATAAAATATAAAAGAGATGATGTGAATATGGTTATTGTGTTATATTTTATTTTTAACTCCTAATTTTTTTTCAAAATTAATGGTTACACAAAGTTTCATTTTAGGGGAATTGTTTTCAGTATTTAGGTGTGATTGACTGAATATGTAATGAGTTTTGAATTGAAGAGTGATTATTGAAGCTTTATGATTTACAAGTAACATCACTATGCTATATTCTGATTCAAAAAGGGGGTTGGCATAGTCTGGGAAGTGAAATGACATGTTTTCTCTATAAATCGGTGTTTTGGATAGCTATAGTATGAGGTAAAAACTTGACCACATCATGGTGTAGTTAAAAAACAATATATTTATTAAAAAAGGTGTTTATATTTGAAACATTAATTTTAGAGGGATTTTCAATTTATAAATTTATCATATAGAAATATTGAGGATCTTATAAATCACGGTTGAAGTTGTGGTTTCTCATAGTTGTGGCCAAAAAATTCAAAATAAGGGAAAACCTAGGAGAAATTAAACAAATTTTTAAAAAGGAATATTAAATGAATGAGATTAAAAGGGGATCGTACTATTACTAGGAGATCTTTTTTTCTCCAAAGTGGATCACTTGGATGCCACACTATCACCTAGACATTGAAAAATTTACTTGGATTATACAACATAATACATCCATGTTAGCCTTCATTATAGATATTGAAGTGCCTACCATAGGGGATAGAGAAGATCACTATGATTAAAAAACACATGATCTACCTTTAAAACATGCATCATTAATATGAGGATTCATATTATATCTTCAATTTGAAAATTTCAAGGACCAAAAAATCATCAACTAGTCACACAACAAGATTATTGAAAAATATGAACAATGGTAGAGGTTATCATCATGCCTAGATCAATTCACCTAATTCCCAAGGCTACTTGATTTAAAGTTTACTAATATAAGACATCTCATTACCTCCAACATATAAGTAATCTACCACACCTACCATGCATTTCTTCTATAAGTATCAATATTGATATCTATCCCATTAATATAAATACACATTCAGCATTTTTAATGGGAATTAAATTAAAGGATAAATAAGGAAACAACATCACAAATTTCATCCACCCTGAGTTAATAATAATTAATTTTAGAGATTAAAAGATAAATAACATATGAGTGGTAGTATGTGACCTCTACTATATCATTTATACTTTTAATTGGTGAATCTTATGTTACTATGAAAATTATTGTTTCACAGGGAGAATTTTCTAGATACTACGTGAATTTCCATTCTACAAGGAAAAAATTATTTTTAGATGGGGAATTCTTATTAATAAGAAAGCAGGAAAGAAATTTTATATTTTAATTACTAAACATATGAAATATAGAACTATCGACCAATAAAATATCATGACCCATGTGAGGCCTACATGACTATGTTATAGAATTATAAAATCCTAGAGAGGCCTAATATAGACCTCCTTTGAATCCTCTAGAGAAACATGTTCACAGAAAGTGTATCTGTATGAATTTTTCCAATCACGGATTCCCTTTAGATAAAGGAGTCTATGGATAATTATCCAATATAGGAAAAAACCTTAGGGGAACCACAATAATAGATTCACATTATTTGTTCGAGTCATATAGGGATTACATTGGAGAAATATCTCCCTTATAAATGATGAATTTATTCCCTATACCTATATTTAGGCATGATATGACATTCCTTCTTGAGTACTACATTAATATTATTTTCTGGATTCCATATTTGTCAGGCCTTCAGTGTCCCCTCCCTCATCCGTCAGTGTATAGAGATTAATGTAATCATGGGTGGACTCAAATGAGTAATACCTAGTCAAATCCATCTTCAAACATTCATACTTGAAAAAATCCACCATTATCTCTTTTTTTGCAAAAAGATAATTACTCACATTGGATTATAGAACTGATTTTATCATTTTATTCATAATCTATTCATGATGGTCATCCTCCATAGGTGTTTTATATACACATCTCTAGAAATTGGTACATTTCTCATGATGTTCCTTCATCTTTGGTGTAATCCCCAAAACATATCTCATGATAGGACTCCACATTAGGTGTATTCCCATTCACATATCACTTTATGTTCGTCCTCCTTCAGTTTAATCCCTAACCATAACACATAATGGGTATAATACTTATGTGTGATCCAAATCACATCTTCTATTCTGGGCCTCCTCTATAGGTTTAATCCCCATAAAATATCCCATTATATTTATACTTTGGTGTATTCCCCAACACATTATAGAAGAAGGACCTCCTCCTAATGATTAAGCACTAATTAGTCTATGATTATGGTCCTCCTCCTTAGGTGTAAGACCCAACACAACTCTCAAAATGGGCCAACTTCCTATGTGTATGTACTAAAAATATCAATAAAGGTCATCCACCTTTTATTTAATCGCGAACATGTATTTCAAAGTGGGACACCTACTTATGTGTATTACCCAAAACATATCTCATAGAAGGAATCCTAGTTAGATGTAATCCTTGAAACATATCAGTTGATGGGATCCTCCATTGGTGTAATCCCTAACACATCTATCATGATGGGCCACATCATTAGGTGTAATCTTGACACATATCTCATAATGGGCCTCCTATATATGGGTTATCCCTAACATATCTCTCCAAATGGGAATCCTCCTTAGGTGTAAGCTATGACACATCTATCCTGATTTACCTCCTCCTTAGGTATTAGCCATGAAAAAAATTTGATGATGTTTCTCCACATTATGTCTAACTACTATTATATCGTTAATGGTGGGCCTCTTACATTTGTGTAATCCTAAACGCATATCTCATGATGTCCCTCTTCTTTAGGAATAATCCCTAATACATTTCTCTTGATTGGCATCCACCTTAGGTGTATTCCATGACACAGTTACCTTGATGTTCCTCATCGTTATATGTAAGCCCCCAAAACTATTTCATGGTATACGTCAAACTTAAGTGAAATCCCAAACACATCTCTTCTTGGACCTCATTCCTAAGAGTACTCCACAAAATTCCTATTATATTCTCTTTAAAGGGATATATTACTAATAATGAATCTCAAAGAATCCCCATATGTATAATCCACAATCAATATTATATTTTCGTTCTTTTTAGAAAAAAATTTTCCCCCAACATGATGTTAAATTGTGTGTCCAACTACCTTACCACATGACGTTAAACAACATGCCATGGTCCCAGTATATTACCTTAAACTACATTATTCTAACAAGAGGGGTTCAGATTCATTCATTGAAATGGATATCTAGGATTCATTTTCTAAGACCAAACCCAATGTCCATATTTCTCCATTATTTTATATGTTACCCCACTTGTAAATATTCTAAGCATTATCATACTTCGTCGATATATATTCTCAATGAAAATTTTCCCCAATCAGAAGATCCATATATTCTCTAGGTTTCATCACAATTTATTCAATGGATCATATTAATTGCCTTATAATAGTTTTTCTCAATAGGCTATATCCCTATCTATTGAACACATCCATCTCCATTGGTCCATTTTCCCATTAAGGTCATTAAAAAGGGTGGTTCGCGTGTATTTCCCTCGCAATACATTATTGTGAATTATATTCCTAGTCATAATTATACCATAATGTTAGATACACGGATCAGTCCTTATCACAAAAAATTAAAAAATGATGATTTTTATCCTCATGCATCATCAAACTATTTTAGTTTTCCATCCCTTCATTGTTATCCATAGGAATACACATAAATGGGCTCAATAATAATAATAAAATACTTTACGTAATGTACATAGTCAAATTCTTGAGATCCCAGTTCTGTGGATTTTAAAAATTTCATGTATAATAAAAAAATTAAAGTTCAAAGATTATTATTGACATAATTAAATATATCAAATCTCATACATAATGGTGACTGGTCTCACAATGGGATTTAAGACCATTATGAACATGACTGAAATCTGTAATAGTTTCTCAGAGTAAACCATAATTTCAACTCAAAATGGTGTGGATGAGCATGGCCTCCCATCCCCATGACCATTTCATATCCCAAGTGTCCCTGGGGATGTCCTAGTTATCACGATACATTAGAAAGAAAGCCAACCCTATCTCAAAACAATGTAATTGGACTGAGAATTGCGTGGTTCATATGTTTCAAAGTAACATCCTCAAAAAAACAATGGTGAACCCTTCATGAAATGAAAGAATCATTAATAGTATGAGGTTATTTAAAATCTCATTAGAATAATTATCCTTGTGGTATCTATAATTACCCTATATCTTCCATTTCATATGAATCAAGGAAAAAAAATTGTAAAATTTATATAAAATAGGAGAGTTATATTGAACGATATAAATATAAATACATATACAAATACATATAAATATATATGATTGCGAGTGCGTGTGAAAAAGAAACATGCCTGAAAATTGTAAGAGAGATTGGTTAAATTTGTTTCCATTGGAGATATTACATTGACCAGTTTGTTGTTTATTTTTGTTTTCAAATATGGGGTTTCAACGATCCCAATAGAAGATCCCCTATATCCAATCCAATGGATTAATCCTTATATAAATGAATTCAAACTTTTTACTCCAATTTTTATGTGCCCACAAAGAATGTTTTTCCAATATAACACCTTAAATGATTGATGAATCAAATTATTGTTTCAGGGTACCCCTTCGATGGAATAATCTTGACTTTGGAGATGGCATTTGGATTCCTCAAAGTAATTGTCCCATTAAGCCTCTCATATATAGATGTTGATCACAATAGACAAGTGAGCAGTTTCCCTTCAAATATTTTTCCACTCCTGGAGCCAATCCCTGTAATGAAGAAACAATTTTCTCTTATATCAATGGGAGGTAGAAAAGGAGGGAAATCATTATCTCACGATAGCACAAAAGTGTCCAAATAGGGCCCCCATTTCTTTCATTCAACATATCCTATTTATTTCATTCCATATTACACATAAGGTGGAATATGGGGT
Source organism: Viscum album (assembly GCA_963277665.1). Classification (NCBI taxonomy): domain Eukaryota; kingdom Viridiplantae; phylum Streptophyta; class Magnoliopsida; order Santalales; family Viscaceae; genus Viscum; species Viscum album. The sequence continues at coordinate 1,637,401,659 of OY728129.1, forward strand.
TTTTTATCTTGTTCAACCCAAATAATACAAGTCATGGTGCCCCATAGGTCTTTATGGGTGTAATGAATAGTACTAATCAATATGAATTTAGATTTCCTTGATTTTTCTAAAATGATTGGTGGAAATACAATAGAATATAAAAACAAAAAAAACACATATTCTTTCCCTGCATACCTAAATCCACATGTATAAGGTAAAATATATATAATTAGAATACATTCCTACAACCATATATCATAATATTTGGCATATACCATCAATTAACACAAAATAAGAGGGGACACATACAATACATACGATCAATGATTTATATCATCATAATATAGAAATAACATAAAGGGAGAAAAAATTTTGGATGGATTATTCTACATTAAAAGTATATTCTAGTACCAATAAAATATATTTTCCATTGTATTCTAGTTATTACCCAGTGATAGTAACATATTTAGGATTCCACCAATAGGGTATCATATTTTTATATTCTAACCGCAACTCACGGGTAGGAACATATTATTTTTCCAACTTCTAAGGATTGTAAACATAATATGATGAAGAAATAAACACATGATCATGTGTATATTCTTGTTATGACTAAAGACCAATGATTGAATATGGTGATTACTATGATTTATTTTTATGAAATATTTAAATCATAGGTGGGATTATATCATCATCCCCATTGAGGAAGATAATTAAAATATTTTTGAAGTTGTATTATAGAGGACAATTTGACTTCACTTATATTTTAAAAGTTCTCAACATATCATGGTTTTAGTAGCTAAAGACATCCATTTGTATACCTCGATGTATGAAAATATTATTGAGTATATTCTAACATTTCCCAATGAATTAAATGTTCAACACTCTTAACTGGAAACATTAGAGAGGGTTCATATTCATTCTATAATTACATAGCATTGTCAATCTATTTGGGGGAAGATTGGATGTTTGGGATGCGCGTATATCCACATTATAACTAGGTTTCATGAACATATACTGACAGTAACCTCACCCATGGATCATATACCTTTTATTAACTTAGAGGATCATCAATATATTCTATAATCCAATGAATATCAAGTATATATTCTTAAAAAAACATAAAATTTTCATCAGCATATTCCAATAGAAACCAAAAAAAGAGGATTATATACCTATTAAATCTCTTATATGAAGTCAGCATATGTGGAAATAATATGAGGATTATCCATTGGATATTCCACCTAATGGTGCCTCTTTTATAAAAATTCATCCTCAATATGTCAATAGAAAATATTAAGAATGAGGTCTCATCCAGAACCATATTTATGTCGACAATATATTGATATTCCCACACTGATCCATCCTATTGGACTTGAGACTATACAATTTATTTCAATGAAAAATCAAGGATCAACTAGATCCCTATCTAATGAGGATTATAATTCCAACCACATAGGTCAACCCTGATGTAAGATAGTGGTTGGTCATATAAATACTCTATGTGGCCCTCCTCATTGTATGAACTATTGAAATACTACACATAATCATTTTTCACCTTAATAAGAATGCCTCACCAACTCTGGCCTTCCTCGAAGAAGACGATTGTATACAAAGGTACTAGAATAACAATGATCATACACAAATAACATCTCACCATTTATCAATTGCTTCTTATCAATATAGATGAATTGTATAGATAAATTGGTTGTAATGTGAAACAATCATTCATCCCTCATAGAAGAATATTATTTCTATATTGATGAAAAGGATTCCAAAAACATATAGAAGAATATGGATGATAGTAATATACCTTTCATGTTTGGTCCCATAGCCAGTACCCATTATTTAATTCTCATGGAGTTATGTGAAAAGTATATCCAATATCTATAATTCAGATTATAAAAACCAATTCACCATCTGAATGAAATGTTAGTTATTCATTTAGAATATTCCTTCAATGTATTGATAATTTATAATCTCTTATATTAAATTAATTTGGCTATGCTTTTAGGGCCTCAGTTGATGAAATCCCAATTGAATCATGAAAATATTTAGCTACATTCCATTAATATTATAAGGTGTCATAGCGATCTTATCATGAATTTTCTATCTAATGTGTGTATTCAAGGATGGGGGATAGTATGGTTTGTTGTATTTCACTACTCTAATAGGTCATACAAGTCCTCCAAAAAATTATTCAGGAAATGTTATCACATCACACTAAATTCTATAACTGAAAGCTGATTATACCAGCTATATAATTTGACGATACCTTGCTTCACCAGTACACTTATATTTTTCATGACTAAGATGAATGTTCTAATGATCATCTGCTACGTCGAGTAGTATGGTACATTAAGAAAACATCCCAAAAATTATGGATGGGGTCCCAAGTTGCATTTAAATAACTAGTAACAGTGATTTGAAACATTTTTCATGTTCTACATTTGGAGAATGTCCAAAAAAATACATGAAAAATTAGACAGTGGTAGGGGTGGCTTCAAGAGCATTGATATATAAACATTACTATTTAGTATGGAGGGGGTATTATCACTCATTAAACCACTGATGTTTCAATTATGTTTATTAAACTATAAATAATATGAGGATAACATGGTAAAAGAACAAAACCAATATAATATTGTAGGGTTGGGCATATAATCATCCCATCCCACTCCTCAAAAAAGTTATTTCTATCAATACGAAGACTTGTGAAAAAAATAAATCCCCCTCATAGTTTCAAAAAATATGTGATTGCATATTGCCACTGGGATCGTGTTTAATTGAAATACATAAATAATACATTCTAATAACCATCATCATGTTATTTATTTTTGAATAATGTGTATTAATAATGAAATCATGGAGAGGAAATCATAAGAACAGGATTTCAAAAAATCAGAACATAAAAAATTCATATCACAAAAATGATCCTGATAAAGATATGACATGGGTAGCTGGATGTGCATCTGTAAATTTCATCATCATCAACCTTATCAAGGACAAAATTCAATAAACATTCATCATGGGACATTGAATTGTGGTGTCGATGAAAAATTAGATCTTCGCTAATGCATATGAAGAAGTTCTACATACATGAAATAAAATTAAAATAAAGAACATACTCACTACCAAATTTTAGCTACATTTTTCATGTTATATATCATGAAAATATAAAAGTAAAATTCTGGATGCATCCCATGCAGAAACATTTAAACAAAAACAATTCACTATTGAGGGATAATTATTATAATAAGATGAAAAAATTGACAAATAATGGTTACTCGCAATTGAACAATAGAATGAAATATTAACGTTGAGTATACTTTTCTGGATGAGGAGATAATTCCCATTTCAATAACCTTTCTTGATATGGGTTATCCAAAATAGTTCCTATAGAGGTATGGTTTTTATAGTATCATCTCCCCAAAATAGAGAGTCCATGTGAATCTGATGACTAAATATGACCAGGAATTCCCGCACTATCTGGCCATTCAAATTTGTTCTAAGAAATTTATCTAGGCATATCACAAGTAGAATAACAACAACCAATACATTTGGGATAAAACATTATACTTCTTTTATATAGTTTTATTCCTAAATAATTTTACCTCCAGAGATATTTTATTCAATTATTTCTCTTGTCAATTGGATATAATAAATGGATTGTTGGTAGGCGCATGTGAAACTAGAGAGAAAACCTTATCTTATATTGGTGGAAAAGATCCCCATTTTTCATAATTTTTGGAATCCATCCTTCTCAAAATTCAATGCCACATGAAACCTACATCAAAACATGAATCATTTTGTCTATCAATATGGCCATACCATGGAAAAAGTGGACCATAATGTGGTTGTTATGATATGATGTATTGTTTTAACATTAGAAGGCCCAACCATCATCTGTACAAAAATACTACATCAAAATTTTTATCCAATTAGGATGGTTTGAATTTAAAATTTTATCTATCATTTCATCTCTATAATAAGATAAATGACCATCCATGATCAAACAAATTGTAAGAATCATGACAATGATAGAATTTTATATTTCATCACTCGGTTGAAATTTCATACTTTGTCATATAACATGGAACTTCCAAAAGTGTATTAAATTATGTTGTGAATTAAAAATAATTGAGATGATTTATTAAAATGACGAATCCCACTAAAGTATCATGGATGATTCTAGGAGTATAAAATAATTTCTTAGTGTTTGGAGGAATTTATTCAATGAACAGGAGATAAAACATGACAAGTACTAGAAGCTCATTGGGAAAATACTAGTAGTTTAGTAGTAAAAGTAATCAACCTTAATCCATCCCCAACATCAGTTGAGGCCTCAAATACCATTCAATATTACATGGAACCCCCTAAAAAACCCAACTAAAACAAGCTTATTACCCAATATAGACGAAGGACAAGATCCATCCACATTTCAAATTCTACATGAATAATAAAAATTCATTTCAAAATGTGTTTTTTCTGAGATACATTTTTCATACAATGAAAATTAAGCTCCTCAAGGAACCCCAATCTAAAAGGGACATGGTTCTCAAACACATTCACTACCACAATTGTTTCCAAAAATAATCATATGTTAGAGGATAATATTTAAGGAAACATTGTGATTAACTATTTGTTCTCAAAAATGGATTATTCATGGGATATTAATATTTAAAATATATTAGATAAAATATCATATATCTCTATCTACTTGAATGATTAATACGGATAATGATATTAGATCCTTATAATCTGTTTAGTAACATTTGATTCATGGATTTATCACAAAATGGTTTACTGATCTCATATTATACTCATGGAATATCTGAATATTTCATATGTGTGCATAGTTAAAACTGTGATGTCCGAGTCATTACCTTTGATATTGTATCCCGATAAAAGAAGGTGAAAGAATCAAAATTAGAGTCATTCATAAGAATATAATATTTTAATTATTTTTTTCATTCAAAACTATTTGATATTTCCTACCTCTATCATTAGATGGATGAGGGACACCACATAAAATTAACCACAAGGAGCCACCCCAAAAAACAGAATTATCATTTGGTAGAGTCATCATTTAAATCACTGAACATCATTCATTTGAAAAATCCATTCTATGATGAATAAGATGTTTATGAGCCTCAACCCACTGAATATTTGGGATGGTGAGTAATAGGAAATAGAGGGAGTAGAATATGAGGCCATGAAAGAACACATCAATCGATAGAAATCTCTAGGGTGTCCATTTATGCCACTAAAAATCATGGATTGGTTCCCTAGTGAGAACATTATAAAATTCAAGACAACATTTTCCTTCCAAATCTCACTCCCAAATAATAATAGTTGATAATAAACTATCATGCGTCCATTTTTCTAACGAAGAATGATAAATGGGTATGTCAGTATAATCTAGACTAGAAATGTAAAAATTATTACTTATTTGAGACATAGATGGGTGCCTCCAATGAAGACATCTATGATAGTTTCACCTAAACAAAAATAAATAATCTATACTAGGAAGCATGTGAAACATGTTAAAGAAATATGATATCATGAAGAAACTAGCCATCATTCTAGCTTGTATTTCATTTTTGGATTTTGTATATATTTTTCAATAAATCTCTTATAGTCCTTTATTGAACACCATTGTGGTACCATGTTTTCTAGAGTGGAGGTTCCCACAATAGAGGTATATCTCGAAGATTTCATTTAGATTTGACGTCGTTCGGTCCACATGTTATTAGAATAATACATTTAATATACAACAAAATGGCTCATATGACCTTTATTTTTTCATTTAATTGTCAATGATATTGATTTATCTTGATTCATGTTAGATAATGTGTCATGAATGAATTTGTTTCGATATCAAGCTATTATATCTCTCAATTACTCTAATAGAAGTCCATAATAATCCAGATTTACCATTATGTTTGTATGATAAAAGTGAGAAAATACAAGAGGAAAAATAAAGTTCATGGCCCAACTCAGAGATCATTTAGTTGACAAAAAATTCATACTGGTCCAATAGAACATAATAGTCAAATTTTTTTAGTGGAACATGAATCTGTATTCATTTAATTATACCTTCACCCTACCATCAATTAAAATAGTATGTATTAAATTTAAAATATTGGGTGTTGTAAAATGTTTAATCACCTTTTTATTCTTATGATTCATAGTATATGGAGTTCTCCTTTTACAAGATAGGGGTAAATAGCTGGTGGTAAATGATATAGTCCATGTTGTGGCCCCAAATATTTTTAAAACTACCACAAAAAATCAATGGGTCACACATGGTGTTGAATTGACTCTCTCAATCAACAAAATTGAGATGTCAACTCTAGGGAATGGGCATAAATATGGTACATAAATCTCTCTAGATATATATAGATATGGACCATAATTCCTAATATATACTATTTAAAATGATTAAAATGATTATAGATATTCCTCTAGAATCAATGCATGTGGTTACACTATAGACCACATGAAATCTCAAAAATATCCACTCATGACACAAGAATCCTTAATGGTATTATCTAACCAGATAATGATCAATTTCCATATCTTAGTCACCAAGATGAAAATTTTCTCCATCTTTAGGGAATTGAAATTCCATGGAATTTTCCTCCCTTCCATTTTCTCATGTCCTCTATTGTTTAGAATAATAATTTCAACAAGAAAAATATCATTTTATTGGAACACCAACATTTGAGGAAAATATATCAAACATTATGAAATAATTGAAATAGTTGAATCTTGATGTAGAGGTGGAACAATTTCTCACATTTAAATATCCCCACATTTGAAAAAATAATTAATGATAAATATATATCCTTCTTAAATAAAATGAGATTGTTTTATTGAAAAATGTTGACAATCCGGAAGGATGGTTTCTCATTATTGATCATGGAATTTGTTTTCAATGCCAGTTCTGGTTTTCATTCCCTCTTTTTTATGGATGCATACTGAGTTTATATCCAAATCCACGTGTCAAATAATGATAAAGGCCCCAATAATTATAGATCTCTAGAATGGGTTTGTTATTATCCTATGATATCATTTGTCTGGAAAAAAGGTAATTTTCACCTATCAATATTCCATGAATCGTCAGTTTCAATCCCTTCTTTGAATGATAATGTAGTGCTATGTGGATGATTTTAGGGTTATGTCTCTATTGAAATTTGATTCCATTTCTGACCTTTAAAAATATAAAAATTATTTGACAAAAACCCCAAATATGAATCAACTAAATTTCACTTTTCGGTGAACTTAAATAATGTTCCTCGAATTAGATTTATGTAACAGTGGAATCAAATCTAGAACCAAATAAACTGGGCAAATTTTTCAAATTCCCCAACCTCAAATTCTTAATGAATTTAAAGAAATCATAGGGTATATCATATCCTTCATTTCCAATCAATATAGTATGTTTCTAACATTCACTAGAATAATAATGGAATGAGTCACATAACAATGGGATGGAGAAAATCAAGAATATTTTGATGGTCTTATGTAGAATCTTATGCACCCACCTTCCACGATTCCGCTGCTTGAATGGAATCCACCCATTCATTACATGTAAGTACTAAAGATATCACTTGGTAAATATGTCACTCCATAAATAATGTCCAATAAGGAAAAACATATATTATCATAGTAGGACATTTTTTTTGTTGGTACATGATATTCAAACACTAATAAGAGTTTTCATAGGTAAATAATATTTGTAAAAAATATGATACATTATCTAAAACACAACATGGTCTTTCTTGTGAATTGTACTAATCCTATCAATATATCCTTTGTTTTATAACGTTTATTTTTATTTTTATGTCAAGGGATATTATTTTATTATAGTAAATATTCACTTTGTATCACATAAAATAGTTAAAGGAAAGAAATCCTTAGCTTATTTTTGTTCTTCACAAGCACCTCGAGAAAACACACAAATGGACATGAGTCTCTCAGATGAATAGGTAATCATTGTTTTCAACACTCCCCATTTGTGGTAAAAATACTTTTATGGTACCCCCATAAGTCTGTCAAGGAATACAAAAAAATATTTGAAAGAAAACTGGGTTGTCCTGGGACTTATCGTCATCACTCAAATAGTTCTTGTCCATCAATATTCATTCCCACTATCTAAATGACACTCCAATAATGAAGTTGAATAATAGGCCCTCATAAAATTTATAGAGTTTTATCTTTATCAATATGTTCCTAGAATACATATCAATAGTGAATCAGATATTTTGAAAAAAATATATTAATGATGAATACACTATAATGAATGATGCATTGATCCCTACGAAGGATTACACTAAAGATATCATGGCATATTTCCACAATGATTCAATTATTACTCAGTTCCCACTATGAAATAAAAATTTTGTCGACAAATTGAAAAATATAGTTTATTCTTAAAAAAATAGATCATGTTGAATCAATTATCTATATCTCCCAGGGATGGATCTTTTCCTTTTTCATCACTCACAGTATAGAGGAAACCAATCATATGCACATAACACGTATCTAGAAAGGTAATTCATTATATTTTTTACGGATAACTAATGATTTCATATACCTAGTCATTGAATAACTCTAGAATAGAACAATCCCATCGATGAAATCTAGAAATGATCAAATATACCATTTTGATGTGAATTTCACCATTCGATAATGGAAAAACCATCAAAGGTTATCTATAAATGAGTCATTTATGATTCCTCATATGAAATGCTGGGGGACTATCCCACTATTATGAATTATGTACATGTCTAAATATATTTTATCCATCAATTGAGGGCCAATATCTTGTAACATTTCAATAGAATAGTATTATTCTATCAAAATATATTAATTGGATACAAGATTTTCTATATAAGAGAATCTACACATTCTAGAAACATTACAAATTTATTCATCACCCTCCAGAGCTACTAGACACCAGAAGATTTTTGTGACCATTTTTCAAATGATGAATGGATTTCGTGGGGTCATACAGCCTCGATACAACTAGGATATTATAGTGAATATTTACTATAATAGATTTATTCTCAATGTGTTCTATGTAAATACCACTCAAAAAGGTTGGAGAAAAACCAATACCATTACGGGGATTTCAATGAAATCATGTAATTTTGGTGTTCCTCACATGTTATTGACTACATACTGTCTGATAATTCCACATTCTACCATACATCTAAAAATGGGATGTTAGAGTCTTTTTTTAAGACAATATCAATTATAATTTTGAAGATGTTGGACAAAAACAAGAAGTGATGAACATACATGATCTTTAATTATTAATGTTCTTATCAATACAAAACATGCACTACCTCATAAGAGAGTCTATACATGCTTATTTGTGTAACATATGTATTTTTACCCATTGATGTTCAACTGAACTCACATAGTGTCAATGTTTGAAACTAGATATCATAAGATAAGTGATCCTAGAAAGTTATAGATAAATTAGATAAGTATAATTAAATGAAATATTTAACCCCATATAATATAGAACTATAAAAAATGGGTTTATGTAAGCCTTTAACATGATATTTTACATTTTTCATTCCTACAGTGAGAGCTCGAGATGGTTTTCAAAACACTAATTATACTAGGGAAAAAACTCCACTTTTGGAAATTATGTTAAAGTGATCATATTTCATACATAATATTTACCCCAATGTGGAATATATTTTCTCTAATAAGGATTGAAAAAGTATGACACCTCCAAGTAATGATATTTTTCTCAATAAATACTTCACATGATATATCACATTTTTTAAATTCTGACATGTATGACACTAGAATATGTTACAATAATGTTTAGACTGTATGACTCTAATATGAATAAAAACAATCTACTACACATGTTTTTAAATATTATTATGATTTTCCTAGTAACAAGAGATCAAACTAAATAGTGACATCATAACTAAAAGGAATTAAAACTACATAGAAATAATCGGAAGATCATTCCAATAAACATATTTCCACTCTAGTCCTTGTTTCAAAACCCTATAATAAAACATATATTAGTACATGTATTATAAATTTCAAAAAAATTCTCTATAATTCTGTCCATATAGAATTTAATCTTCTAAAAGTAGACCACTCCCCCATGGCTTTTTTAACCATTCTTACGTAATAGCTTGATTAATGTAAAATTAATTATTAAACAATAAACAGGTTATTTAGAGATATAATTCCTCTTGATCCACATATACAAGGAAGAGCTTTTCAAGGATCTTATATCATTAGATGTATGTGTTTTATGATTCATGTTACATCAGTATAAATTGCGATATCAGGGTCCTTTATATTAGTAAAAGTATCAAATGTCATTAATGACTAATTCTAGACCCATATGTATAGCCCGATATGCAAATTGGACTACCACATTATATCTATGTTTAGTTTTATTAAATTACTTATGAGATATTTGGTGATACACATAATTTTTGAACAGGGTCCTACCATAGAGATCTAAAATTCCTCCATATCATCTTGTTGCTTGATTATAGTGACCTAGGATTAAAATACATGGATATTAAATAATTTTTGATTAATATTAATCACACTAAAAAAATAATTTATTGATGACAATAATTTTTTAGATTCATTGAAATATGGTAAACATAATATTCTAACATGGTGAATGATCTTCAATATATCCCTTAATGATCATCCCCTATATTAATCCTATATGAATCCAATCTTTAAAACCCGGGAAATAGAAAAAAATATTGTGTGGTCTTAGATTCTTAGTAACTGTAAAAAGGTAGATATATAGGCATTTCCTGAGCATAAGGGTATGATAACATGGTCATAAATTATAAGATAATACTGTACATATTAAAGATTATAATCAAGAGTCATAGAATACTTATTATCAGTGAATAAGACATGAATCTTAAGGGAATCAAGAGAATAATCCATGAGATCGTAATAGAGGAATAATGCATTCAAGTGAAGTGTACACATAATCATAAAAAATCATATTTCAATGCTACTGAACATGACCTTAATAACATGTTAGGTATGGTCTAATCACATGTGTAACTAATTTGGGCTTGGTATTCGGTCACGTATACCTGCTTATTTTTGGATAGGGGTGAACACAAATGTACACTCTTGTTTTCAGGCTTATGTTTCCCTCCTATATAATCTATTGTTACTAGATTGGGATTCCCATTTATGTGTCCCCATGTTTTGGGCTTGGGATACCCACTCATGTACCCTCTTGTTTCAGGATTCATATTCCCTCCCATGTACCCTCCAATTTGGGGATTGGAATTCCAATCCACACATCCTCTTGTTTGGGGATGGAAATTTCCTCTCATATACCCTCTCATTTTCAGTATTTTGCTACCACGCATGTACCCTCTAGTTTTTTGTGATTATGCAACCACCAATATAAAATCTTGTTTCCAGGTTTGGGCTACAAATCATATACCATCTAAGATCCTATATCATTTATCATTACCCAATTCATTGGAAGGAGATATAGTTTTTTCCAATAACATAATGAAATTATACAAACATTTTCCACATGATTATAAATCAATCATCATAACATAACCCCGAAAAGATATAGGTTTCATAATCACTGTATCCTAACACATGAAATGAAATGGGTGTCATAAGAATTTCATGATAACATAAACTAGGTAAAATATATAGTTCTCATAATAATTTCATCCTAGATACACCCTTGAAATGAAGCAGGTTTCATAAGTATTTATCATGGTATAACACGTGGAAGGGAAATGGGTTTCATGTTAATATAATTAAAACATGATTTACATGTTTAAAACAAAAGGATCCCATAAACATAATTCCATCAAAACATAAACCTCTTAGATAAATAATATAAATTATATCTTGGATCATATCCATAGTAAGGAATATGTACATTGATGTATGTCATCTTAGATGGATAATTCGTTTGAAAGGTCACTTGGATCAGCTCTTAAGGAATGAAAAATTTCCTTATAAATAATATAACGTTTTTAAATATTTTTCTTTTATAACCACATTCAAAACATATGAAGTATGATTTATAAATAATTTAATAATTTTCTCATATAAAATATCATTTCCACTTTGAAAACTCATATAAAAACTAATTACATTCTGAAAAACAATTCATTGAAAATAACATTGAAAACATAAAATAGAAGATTTGAAAACCATTAAAAATATAAACAAATTCCTTAAAATATTTATTCATGAAAAATATTTTAAAATTACACTCAATAACATTTGAAAACATTTCTACAAAACAAGGTTTGTAAAAAAAATATTTTTCTGAAAGTAGGGAGAAATACTTTATGAATTCTGTAAAAACATTATCTTAATCATATTAAGTACCAATGAGTATAAAAATGGCTCAATTATATGAAAATATCATGAATATAAATATGATAAGTAAAATCATGAGTTTTCTTGAGAGATGGATCATAATATTGTACAATTGAAGAATAATAATTAATAATCCAGATAAATGATGTAATAGTAGTAATAAACTGTTACCACTTTAGTAACACTGAATCATAATCACCATGAAATAAAAAAATTAAATGAAGCCTAAATTAACATTAGAATAAATATATTTATTATATACCATGTCAAAAGTCATTATATACACCTCATAGAATAAATTGTGTGAATCTTAAGAAATGTGTCTCTATGAGTGAAAATTGATAAAAAATAACTTTATCATTTTGGAAACATTAGAAACATAAAAATCGTGATAAAAAGGTCATAAAATAGATATGTAAATACCAATAAATTTAATTATAATAATCATATATTACATTAATGAGATATATATACACAGAATAATTGAAATGAGTGTTAAATTCAGAAAAGTCTCACATAAATACAAGTGATAATAGAAATCCCCTTACTACATTAGAAACATTTGAGTCATGATCCAAATGAAATATTAAGTCGAATTTAAATATTTAATATCATGAAATAAAAAAATTATTGATATAAATTTTCATATGTTATTATATAAACCAAACAACACAAATAAGTTCTGAATTTAGTATATATCTCATATAAATAAAAGTGATATGAGATACCCATTACCTTATGTCATGACATTCATTATAAAAATTATAAGCTACTTTATAATAATTACATGTTTATTGTACATATAACAAATAAAATATTCTTATATTTCATAGAATAAAATTTTATATAATAAAATTATATTAACCTTTTATTTAATGTTTTTTTGTTAATGTAATGTTTCAGGTAATATCCACTTTATTATTTGTATATGTTTTGACTAGTAATTATTGATCTTCTTAGATAGATCCTGATTTACGTATTTTCATAATTTAAAACATTATTTAAATATCATATATAGTCAATATATAAATATTAATTATAGTCTATAAATAATTGAAATATGAAATGGAATACACCATTCATGGAGACGACATGTCATACGTACACATGAATGATGTTTCTTTTTTCTTATTGTATTAAAATATTTAATGTTAATGAAATATATGTATAAATATATATACACACACAAATATATATATATATATATTAATATATAATTATTATTTTATATATAACATATATATCATATATTGTTACTAAAATCACCCTTAATGCATCCCATGTAATGTGTGAACGAATCACATCGCTTTGCGGAGGTAGTAGACCACATGTCCACAAAAAAATGTTATTGTATTCCCATAAAATGGAAATCATGAAGTTTTTTTTATATAATAATTATATATTGACAAAGGAATAATAAATATACTATAAAAATAGATATTGCATAATTATTTCTATCCTTGTGAGGTTGAAATGGAAGAATGGATGATATCAATTCATGAGGCGGTAGTCTGGTGTACACATGAATTATTATTGTGTATCCCATTTGATGGAAGTGTGTCTGATTTTATGGTGAAAAAATAAAAAAATTACTATATTTATGATACTATATTATATTTTATGAATAAGAATTTCGGGGGTGCAGAATGAAAATAAATCCAAGGTTCTTGTTGACGGACGTTAGCTCTTCATTGGGTAATTCATTTTGGTTTCCACCAAAAGACTTAATTGGATTAATATATTGCCAATGTGAGTCTTCAATGATGAATGTCCGGAGGTTGGGAGATTCTTTAGTAATGGTTTGGGAGATCAAATGTTATTGATATGTGTGAATAATTGAGGGGGTGAGTTCCCTTTTAGTTGTGGTGGATGAGTGGCATTATTGTTAATATAAAAAGGTAAAATCTATTGACTAGTCACCTTTCATAATTTGTCTCAAAAAATTTTCTCTTTTCTATCCAATAGGATTATTAGTATAAATATTTTCAAAAAAATTACTTCTTTACATATTTCTAGTAAATTTGGTACCTTAATTTTTATTTTAACTACTAAGTAATCTTGTTTTTTTGTTAATTGATGTAGTTATTAGTAATTACTTTTTATAATATTATGGTAAAAAAAATATTTTCCCATTATTATACATTATAAATAATTATTATTAAATATATGGAATCCTTTTTCAAAATGTTCGTAATAGAAGTTGTGGAAATTAATTTAAAATCAATCCCGCATAAAGGATGAGAGTATATGATTTTAATGTAAAAAAGATTAACAGTTTTTAATATTTATATAAACAAAATTCAAATTGGAATTGGTTCCAATGACCTAAATTAGATTAATTGATTTTTAATTATCTAAATATTCTTTTTTTAAATCAAAAATATAATTAAACAAATAAATAAATTAGATGAAAATGAATTTTTCAATTAAAAGTCAATTTTTTTATTATTCATAAAAAATGAATCTTCTATGAAAAATACCAAAAACCAATCAATGTAAATTTTCAAATCATGATTTCAAAAAAGAAGTTTATTTTTTGAAAAAAAATTATCAAAGTCTAAAAAATAATTTTTAAAATGGGTTCACCATGAAATGGTGCTACAATTATTTTTTAGAAAAATTCATCCTTTTATTCGTAAAATAGTATTTATTCATATACAATGCCTTTTAAAAAAATTTGATGAGTTTAAAAAAATGATTTTATATATTATAAATTTTATTATATACACTCATCAATAACTATTTGATTAATTTTTTTTAATAAAATTTTGTGTTTAGATATACAAATAATTTTCTATGAAAAAGAATTTATTTATTTTTTAAATATATCATACATATATTTATAGATAATTACTAACCGAATGATTAATATTATTTACATGTTAAAAAAAAATTTCAAAAAAATTTCATATTATTTTTAATTTTCATTCTTATAGATAGGGGTAACCATGACAAAATTTTAATAAAAATATTAATGGTATATTTTTATTTAATGAATCTCACTCTTGCATGTAACAAAAACTATAGAAATATTATGAAATTATGTATTACAAAAATACAAAAATATTGTTTTAATACTAACCAATATAATAATTTCATGTAGTGAATTCTTAACATGATGTCGGGTATATTTCAAGCCAAATATAATTAATTTGTATAATAAAATCAATATTCGGTGTTCTGTAAAAAGAAAAATGTTGAAAAGATAAAATTAATTCAAAAAAATCACAAAATATTAGGGAGTTACATTCTACCCCCTAAAATTGAATAAATCCCTCTAAATTTTTCTAGTTTAGAAATGGTTTAATAATTTATACTTATCTTCAAATAAACCCACATCATAAAAATGAATACTAAAACTTCCTTTAAAAAGAAAGGCTGGAATCGCAAAAGTTACCCAAATTAACACATAACTATGTTTCTACATATGATAACATATATGAGAAGTAAAATCACAAACAAGGAGTAAAATTATAAATACTCATAGACACTGATAAATATTAAAGAACAAAAGAAAGTGGATGATCAAGTGAATGTTAATAATAAAAACCCATAAAATGAAGAAGTGTGAAATCGGTCAATGAAATTATAAAAAATGATGAATATATGACAACATTTTATTTCAAAATTAATTTCCTAAAGTAAAAAAACTTTCACAGGAAGATATAAATACTTTATTTCATTGAATTACTTATTAATAATCTTGCCCTTTTTTTGACTCGATCAATTTCCACATCATCACTTACTCTATTAAATGAAGGTGAATTCAACATTTCTAAATCACTAAGAGATCATATTATCCATAGATATAATTATAAGTCATCACTTTTATCATTTGTTATCATCCATGAAATATTGTTAGAATATACTATCTAATATACTGAAATCCTCAATTTGAAAGATAATTATTTCTTCTCAAAAAAATCTTATGAATTTTATCTTAAACCTTTTCATAAATGGTTAACCATGTAACCCTTATGAAAGATAGAAAATCTAACACTTTTAGAATAACGACACTAATTTTTCAAAAAAAAATTAGTACAGGTCAAAGGTATATAATAATGTATATATTGGTTGTCACAAACCAAACATGTTAATACCTTCTACATGTATTCTCTTAAAACATTGTAATAACATTAATTACCATAAATACTTATTGAAAACATGCTTGCTTTATTATTCCCAAGATTATTGGATATATTCTTTAAGTCCATGAATGTCTTAAAATCCATCCATTATAGCATATTCCACTTGAACAAAAAAGTCTTAATCATTATTATGGTAATTTGTATTATCCAGTTTACATTATCCATATCATTCATATACTTATCAAATATTATCATACATTTCTCATCATCATGAATGCATTAAAGGTTACATTACCTTAATAAAATTATCACATTTCCATTATATCAAACTTATTGGTCATCAACAACATTCTATATATTTTTTAAAAACCTTAATGGAAATCATACACTTCATGATTCATGTAACATAATTCTTGAATTACTATACATATACACTTCAATAATACATCATTATCCATAAACCATTACTTAGTCTTCATCATCTTGTTCCAGAATACCACTATAATAATTTATGAAACCTGAATCATTTCATAAGTTTTATGAACCATAATATAATCATGATTCATATATTTAATGTAAAAAACACTATTAGGACATCCCAAAACATTCACAAGTAATTTGAGGTCTCTTTATCTTTTGTAGTATATGTAATACACATGCCACCATCCATATTAACTTCATGATATATCCAAATAGGACCTAATGTTTCATAATTACCATACATTCCACATCTGCAACATTCAATGTTAACCCAGATCCTCCTTGTTCCTACTATTGATATCTCTAGATAGCATAGTTTGAGGATAACTTATCATAACAAAAAACCACATGAAAATATATCTTATATCGTTTCAATACTATTAAACCATATTTTAAATCTATAACACCTTATTCATATCCATAGATACATCCCAAATTTTATACAAAGAAATATCTATATGGATCGCAGTTATGTTTTCTCATCCTAGTTTCAAAAGGAAGACTAAACATTCCCATTTAAACCAACTATTGAGAAATAGGATTTTTATATATGGATATTACAACATTATAGATGAATATTCAGCACATTACGAAAACGAATTCTCTAGGTCCATAATAGATTAGTGTCTTTGGAAAATTGTAAACATAATATTCTAACATGGAGAATGATCTTCAACATCTCCCTTAATAATCATTCCTATTAGTATGAATACTTAAAAATCATTTTCATAACCTAATGAAAGGAATAATATTAAATGGGTGATATTATATGCCCAATAATGGTAAAAAGGGATATAAATAAGTAGAACATGACAATAAGGAAATGATAACAAGATCATAACATTAAAATATCATACACCGCCTATCAAAGATCATAATAATAATTCATGGAATTTATATTGGTAGTTCATAGTACTTGAATAATAATATAATCAAGAACATAAACCATAACCTCATAGTATATGAATAATACATGTAATTTAGGAATGCACATAAGCATTTAAAATTATATTTCAATGATACCTACTATCATCATCAATATTATTTATTTTATTAAAATGAAGAAAGAAAACTACAAGGGGGCATGCATGAGAGGACAATACCTAAGGGGGTTGGATATAGTGAAGTCTGAGGGAATCCCATATAATGATATTCAGCCCCTCCACATTCTGGAATTTCAATTCATAGAAACAAGAGACACCAAAACCTTGGCCCGTAATGGAAGAAAGTAAATCAGCCACCATGTTGCCTTCACACCATGTATGTCTCAGGAAAATGTTGTTAGAGATCAGGCCACGACACTTCTGAATGAAATAAGTGATAGACCATGGGGGATTAAAGATGTCAAGTAGCGAGTTACATAGGACAATGGAGTCAATTTCTGGTTCTGCAATGCTGATGCCACCCTGGTGACAGAGAGAGAGGCCTGTGAGGAAGGCGAGAGCCTCTGCTTGTAGAGCCGAGCTGAGGCTGAAGAAAGCAATGAATGGGACCCCCCCAATATACCCTCTTGTTTCAGTATTGGTATTCCCTAATTTTTACCTATATTATGTGATTTTTCTACACTCACATGTTCCCTATTTTTCAGGGATGGGATACCCTCCCATGTACCATCTTGTTTCTGGCTTGGGATACCCTCTCATGTACCCTCTTGTTTGCGGTTTGGATTTACTCTGGTGTATCATTCTATTTAAGGCTTGGGATGTCATCATACATGCCCTCTTATTTCAGGATTGTCATTTCCCCTCATGTACAATCGTTTTTTCAGTAATGGACTATCATCCAAGTACCCTCTGGTTTTCAGGAATGGGATACAACCTATACACCCTCTCTTTTCAGTATTATGCTACAAAATTTTTACCATGTGAGCTCATATAACATTTATCATTACCCAATGCATTTTAGGGGTATATTGGTCACACCCATCACATAATGAAATATTAAATACATGTGACACACTATAATTAAACACTCATCATATCATGAACCATAAATATAAAAGGGTTTCATAAACATAAAATAATAAATTATGAAATGAAATGTGTATCATAATAATTTAATCATATATTAATTTATTAAAAAGATATAGTTTTGGTAATCATTTAATCCTTGAATGACCTATAAAAGGAAGCATGTATTATATGAAATTATCATGGTATAACTTGTGGAATAGAAATGGGTTTCATGTCAATCACTTTGAAACATGATTTACATTTCAAAAAAAAATTGGAACCCATAAAAATAATTCTATAAAAACATAAAACATTCAGATAAATAATATTAATTTTATCTTTGGATCATATCCCCATAAAATAATAACAAAATCAAAGGATGGAATCGTAGATGGAGAAGGATATTGAAACACAACATGGAATATTTATTAAGGAAAAGAACATTTGTTTGGAAATAATATAACATATTTATAAACAATTCTTGGTTAACCACCTTTAAAACTTATGAATTAAGCATTATAAACCATTTAAAACATTTCAGGAGAAAAATATCATTTCTAATTTGAAAAATTAATTTTAAAACATAAAATATTATGAAAACTTATGTCATTAAAAATAACAATTAAAAATTATAACGAAATATTTGAAAACTACTAAAAACATAAAAGATTTCTTTATAATAATTTTACATGAAAATGAGCATAATATATCATTTATGAATTTTTTTAAAACATATTTAAAAAATGAGGTTTTTGAATAAAACTAATTTTTCAAAAATGACAGAAATAAAGGTGGACTCTCCTAAACATTTATTAATCATATTAAGTAAGAATGAGTGATAAAATGGTATCATTATGTGAATATATAATTAGTAAACAGAGGGGAATAAATTTTATCGGATTTCATGAGATCTGGATATTAATATTATATTAATATAATCATCATCATAAACAATCCCGATAAATTATGATATTATAGGAATAAAAATTTTTAACCTTGGTAACATCAATTACTAATAAAAATGAAATAATATCATTAAATTAAACATAAAATCCTTAAAATAAATATATTCATTAGCCGGTAGTCTGTCATACACATGAACAATGATTTCGTATCCCATTGGAGGCAAGTGTGTGTTATTTTAGGTCAAAAACATAACATAAAAAAATATAAGTATATATATGATATTTTGGTTATTATATAATAATATAACAAGAATAACTGAGGGGTGGATATTGAAACTAAAATAACTGGGCTTGTTGAATGATGTTACTTCTTCTTTGGGTAATTCCTCTTTTTCTACACTCAAGGTATCACTTGGTTTTATTTTTGACAAAACCGAGGAATCAATGATGAAGGTAGGTAATTTTGGAGCTTATGTTAGCTGGTTATGGATGATCCAAAGGTCTTATGATTTATGAATACGTGATGGGTGAGAGCCCCTTTTACAGTGGATGTGGAGTGGAATTCTTGTAAATATAAAAAGGTCAACAAGAATTTAGAGGGCTCCCATGCATCATGTGTCTCCAATAATTTTCAATTTTGGATAAAAGAGTTGAATTTTTTAAAATATTTCCATCAAATGGAATTTGTACAAATTTCAATTTTTTCCCTAAATTTATTTCTTAACTACATAGTAATATCAGATTTATATTAATAGTTGTATTTAATTTTCATTTCTTTCATTAATATTTTTAGTCAAATTTTTTTTAAATTATTAGAAATTAAAAATAATGAAGATTAAATATAATTAATCCAATTTAGGAAAATTCAATCATTGATGTTTCAGAAATAAATTTAAAATTAATACCAAGGATAGAATGAGATGACTGGTTTTTTTTGTGAAAATGTTAAAATGTTTCAAATGTTTTTATATCCATTATAAATTTTATATTATTTATAATGTCCTGAATTATATGAATTTATTTATAACTGATCAAAAAATACTTTAAAATAATTAAAAATATAATTTCACTGTATAAATAAATTAGATGAAAAATCAGTTTTCAATTAAAATTCAATGTTTTTTCAGTATTCATCCAAAAATGAAACAACTCTAAAAAATACCAAAAATTAACCCAAAATAAATATTGATATGAAACGTCAAAAAATGATGATTATTTTATCAAATAAAAATTATTAAGGTGTCAGAAATTATATTTAATATGGGTTCTCTACTAAATGGTGGTAAAGTTTCCTTTTCAAAAAATACAACTTTTTATTCAAAAAATTGGGGTTTTTCTTATCTTATGCCTATAAAACTTATTGGATGATTTTCCAAAAATATAATTGAGAATATTTTAATAGCCCAAATGATGCATAGTTTTAATTTAATTATTTTGGGTCTCTCATTTGAGCTGTGGTTGAAATCAGTTTTTTTAAATGGGTTTTATAGGGGTGTGTGACTATGCCTACGACTGTGCTCGGCTCCCATCCTTAATAAGAGACAGTTTTAGTATTATTAAATTTTTTATTACATGGGCGTTCCACCAGGCATGCGACCATGCACGTAATCGAGCGTGCACTGATCACTTGACCGGGTGTGGGACCGTGCACACAACCGAGAGCGTGACCGCGCACACGACCATGTGCAGTGTCCAACCTCAATTAAGAATGATGCTATTATTTTTTCTGGTTTTAATATTTTAGTTTTATTAATCGTGTTTTCATTATTTAAGTTAATATTTTAATTCTGTTAGGATTATAATAATAATATTAATTATTACTATTATTTTGTGTTAATTCTTTGATTTGGTCATTGATATTAAATTAATGTTACAATTATAAAATAACTAACATTCAATTTAAATTACCGTTATTTTTTATGATTATGTGTAGGTTAGTTTAAGTGTTTTTTTAGTTTCATTTGATTTTTTTATTCCCCATTTCTTTTTCTCTCTTTTTTACCTCTTTTTTTCTCCCTCCCTTGTACTCCCCTCTCCCAGTGTGGATCCCCTTCCCACCTGGTTCCTTACGCAGCATGCATCTCTTCCAAACCCAATCCACCCCCCTTCGTCTTACTCCTTCTAGAAGCCTGCCCTCCTCTCTGACGAACAATGGCGGTGTGACACCCTAGCCCCTGAGCTCCATCCATGAGCGCACCTCCCATTGCGACACCTCTCTTCCAGTCGGACTGACTACCAGAGCCTCTGCACTATAATGCTGGATTTCGTTGGCACACCGCACTCCACACCCCCCCCCCCCTCATGTGACTCCCACCGTCGCGCAACACCACCCTTGAACCATTGAGCCATGACCCTCCTCACCCTTGTCCGGCCATCCGCGCGGCTCCCCGGTGTTCAGCCGAAGCATTAGCAGACCATTCCCGTGGCCGCACCTTGATGCCACCTCTTATAGGTTCGGCTGAGACCCCCCATCACACCTCCAATTCATTCAACCAAATTCCCACCGGCCTTCTCCACTTTATTTCAGCATTGTGCAAACCCCGACACCCTCTGATGACCTCTGGTCATCCTCTCAAACTTCTCATCATAGGTTCTGTTTACCTCGGTTGTAGTTTTCTCATTTAGATTGAGTTGGAATTTGGGTTTTGGATTCACGTTTGGTCTGATTATGCTGTAATTGCCCTGATTAGTTGTTTTAGGGATTAATTGTGTTTTCTATGGTGTGTTTGGCATGCGGCAGTAGTTTCGCGCCAAGCTCATGAGGTTTCCGACATTACGAGGTAGGTGGGTCCATGTTTAATTATTATTTGATTAATTAATTTGAATGTTAAATTTATTTATAATTTTATTTAATTAATTTTTGTCATGCAAAATTGGTCTTCTCTGAGGTTTGATTTTCATTTGAATTGTTTAGTAGCATGTTTATACTATGTGTGCGCATTCTGCTGAAGTCTTATTTCTATTTAATTGTTAGTAATTTTTTTAGTTGTATGGTTAGCTTATTAATTCTATAGTTCGGTGTGAGTTCGATTTTACTTGAGGTCTAGTGTGTTTTGGGTTGTTATGTGGGGTGACTCAAGATATAAGTATGTTGTTTTTGTGAGAACTCATGTTGTAATACTGATTAGTTTTTCTTTATTGGGTAGTTAATTTGTTAGGATGTGAAAAAATCGTTCAATTGGTGTTTTGATATTGCGTCTTGTTGTGTTTAGTCAAAAAATAACTTTTTAATGAGTCTTTTATGTTTAAAGTCATGCAGCATATTTTGAAATTGTTTGGAAAAATTTTTCTGGTAGATTTCTTAATTACAGTAGTGGTTTTTTTAATTATGTGGGTTGTTTCTTAAATTGCGTGTGTGATGCAGATTGTGTTTCAGATGTGTAATTGTGTGCGTGTGGTCATATGAGGGGGTTTATGTCGGTCTAGTATATAAAGTAATGTTTTTCTGTTTAATAGTTATTTATGAAAATTTGAATTGATTTATTAAATAATTATTAAGGGAGAAAATTATCTTGATTATATTGTGTGAATTTATTTTTGGTGATTAAAGACATGAAATGTGTGTGAAATTTGTTCAATAAATTCATTTAGTGGTGTGTTTGTAAATAAAAGTGATTTCTTTGACTGTGCGCTCCTTATTTTCGTTGTGTGAGTGATGCAGATTTAGTGTTGGAATATTCTTAGTGTGCATCTTATTTCAAATATCCTTTGTTCCTGCAATTGGCAGTTTTTGGCATGCGTAGTGTCTTGTTTTGTTGGAGTATGTGATTATGGCATAAGACATGAACTCTTAACTACTTGACCAAAAACGGGAAGCCTGGGTACTAGGTGGGCGGACTAGGATGAGTGCACTAGTGATTCGGAAGTGGCATCAGCCCAGTTTCAATTAGGTGGATTGACGACTACAACACTAACTATACTTTGGGATGATGTTGGAGACCACTAGGTTGTGGATGTATTACCCTACTAGTGGCTCATGCACAAGAACATATATTGTTATGTTTCTGTACCATTGTTCACTGAGATGCAATTTTCTAGGGTCCCACTTCTCGTTAATATCTTTAGGTTCTCTCCCATGTATTTTTCTCTTCCTTTTCTCTGCGCTCACCATCGACACATGACGAGATGTCGGGTTTACCAAAAAAGTGTATGTGTGTGTGTGTGTGTGTTAACTTAAATTGTTTTCCATTTAGAGTAGTTTTCAATTAAAAAATATTTACATTAACATTCATTAAGCACATATTTATTTTTATTCCATTAAACTGAAAATCTATTTGTCATTTAATAATTATGCGTTGAACCTTTTCTCGGTGGCATCATACTGGGCTTTTAGCTCACACACTACATACACCTTTAGGTGTATGTAGATTTGTTTCCTATTTCTTCTATATTCCATGTTGAGGCATCGTGCACAACATTGGTGGTTCGTGTTGTCAGCAGTGTCCTCATGTTGGTTTGGTGAATGTAGCTTGAGGTTGTTACACCTCAGCATGCTTGGAGTTTGAGTTTGTGTATTCTTTAGTTTTCACTTTATTGTTATTTTGTATTTTTGGTCTTTGGGTTTATGTTTTAATCTTATGTTCTTGACTGTAGATTAAGGTCATGTTTGGTTATCTATTATTAGTTTTAAATTATTCATCTTGTTGTTTGTTTTATGTCTATCAATTCGGGTAAATCATTCCCATGTTTCATTTTGATACCCGAACACTTGTGCCAGCCCGGGGGGATTGGGAACGCCCTTTGGGCCCTGCCGTAGATCAGGTCGGGCACCGGTTCTGATGGAGACCCGGCCTAGTTCGTGACAAAATGGTATCAGAGGAGTTTGTTCGTGTTATTTGGGACTGTTAGGTAGAACTTGGATAGGATTTTCGTAACTCTAGGGGTAGGTGCGAGAAGAGCATCGCGAACTCCTTCTCATTCTGATCCTCGAGTAGCCAGGGGTAGTCTAGGATTTAGGTTCTTGGATTTTCTCTATGTGGATGGGGATGACAGTTGGAGTAAACTGGTACTATGTGCAGTCTCAAATGGAGTAGCGACCCATGTGATGCCCGATTGTACGGTTTGAAACTCCTGGTGGTTGGTGCTTGCCTAGGGCATAGTCTGCTAAACAATGTAGTCAGGTTAGACACGACCACTAGTCCTCCGTCTAGGTGCTTTAATGTCTACGATGTCTTGCTTCAGTTTTTGGTATTGTCTTGAAATTTTTTTCCTTTAAAAAGTGAGGCAGACTTTGGTGCTTCTCTTATATTATTTTGGTGTGCGGTTGACATGATATTCAGGGTGCGTTTCTCTTGGACCTTGTTTTTGGAAATTTGGCATTTTATTTTTTGAAAATTGAATTCCTAAAATAATGTCTTGGGTTATCTGAAATTGAAGTGGGTTGTTTTAGAAATGGAACGCATTTTGAATATTTCCCATGAAAAATTGAAATGATTTTTGAAAAAAATCAGAGTATTTATTTGGAATATTGAGATTGTTTTATTTTTGAAAGCGGAAGAACCATGATTTTTCTTATGGCATTACAATGGATTCTCTTGTGGGAACGTGGAAGTGATTAATGGATAGTTGGTGGATTGTTTCTATGGGTGCCTGGGTGGAACAGAAATGAAAATCTGCAAGGCATCCAGGAATATTAGTGGTGAGTGACTGATTTTAAAGCTGAATCTTGTTTCCAGAAATGTGGGGTTTTTTCAAAAATTTGTTTTTAACCTTAAATGGTTTTGGAATGGTAATGGTTTTGATTTCTAAGTGAATGTGATTGGTCCAAAAGAGTTGTTGGGTTTTATGGTTCTGTTCTTGGTTTTCAAGCAGGTGTTTTTATTTAAGGATGAATTGATATTTCAAATAGAAATTGTTTGATTTGCATATGATATATAGATGTTTGATTTGTGCTGTGTATGGATTTGTGGAAGGTTGTTTTGTGTTTCTTGTTTGGGATATTCCCCTTAGAAATGTCCCATGGGTTTCTAGAATGTCTCTCGGTTCATGGATCAGCCTAGACTCCCATTGGAGTGGCGATGTTGGGTTCTGCTCAGTGGGGACGATTGTTCGTAAACTTTGAGGTTAGTTGGATATTGTTGAATGCTTTGGGAAAGTTGTATGTGCCTTCGGTTTTTATGTAAATGTGAATATTGTGTGGGTGTATGTTCTCTCGTGTATGTATGTTGGAGCAGGTCTACATTGGTGAACATGGATTTCTCCGTTTTAGTTGTGAATGGGAATGTTTTTAGGGATCCTCAAGACTAACCACATTCCATGGTTGTACCTAAGGATGTGAAGGAGAGAGAAATTGGTGGATCTCATAGGGTCTCTGTAACAGCCCAAGATTTTATGAAAAATATTCTTTTTAATTTCACTAATGTCTTGTGTTATACGCTACACCAAAAGGAGCTTGCACAACACGCATCCTTGACTTTCCTTGCATTACACGCAATCGCAACCTTCCTCGATAGCATGTGTGGTACGTAATCCTGAGTTTCACGAAACAATGATATGCTATTAAAATATTATTAAAACTAGCCGTTATGAATAGTAATAACCACTTTTTAAATTTTAGAAATTTTAACTCTCAAAATGGACTTCATTTTTGGATTCGGAGTATCGAATTTAGCCTAAGGTGAAATTTTGGTACTTTTCGGATAACTTTCATATTCTGATGAATAGTGAAAATTACTAAATTATAATTAAAAACAATTTTTTTAATCGAAATAATTAATAGTGATAAATCATTAATTTGAGTGGTTTTAAAGTATATTTAGAGTATATTTTTACAATTTAATACAATGTTGGTCATTGGTTGTAATTTCACATTTAAACCAGACATAATCAAATGTCAATCTTTTGATAGATATTGTTTCTTAAAAACACGCTATTTGTTTTAACAGAGGGATTTAATTATAAAATTAATTAATGGAACTTATATGATGGGAATTTTGTAAAATAGAAATTATTTTTGAATTCGGAATATCAATTATATCTTAGGGTGAAATTTTGGCATTTTTCTGAAAAACTTCAATTTTTGATGAATAGTGAAACCACTAAGTGGTAGGTTAAAAACTGAATTTTGCATAAAACTTAATTTTACCGCTTCTGTGAATGGAATTTCGAAAATCCGAGAGACACGGTTAATATCAAGGACTAAAATTTGGTTCAATGAGATGAAAATAAATTTTTGGTGAATAGTAACCTTTTACTATTTTTACCGCGGTTAATAGTAAATAGGTTAACTAAGGGTAAATATGATATCAATATTACCCTAACACATGTCCTAATTCTATTGGACAAGTGTAATTCGACCAAAAACAAACTTAGGAATAAAATATGACCATTTAGGCCCACTTGGATTAGATTAGGACATTTATTATTAATTTATTTAAAGAAGGGTTAAAATAGTTAAAATCAATGTTTAATAAGTAAATCATTTTTAATATGGGGTTATTCATAAGATAAATTCGACTATAAATATTCATTAGAAAGATACAAAGATTTCCTACATAATGGTATTTTATTTGTAATTTTTAGACATCAAATAATTTAATTAATTTATGACACAAAGATGATGCAGTAATTATCTTATTTATGAAATATTGACATAATTGATGTTATAAACACCGAAATAAATGTAATTTGAGAATTTTTATGAATTCCACTAATTTTCTAGGTGAATATGATATATTAATGTTTATTTAATCAACTTGGTTCGAACATTTAATTCTGTTATGACTTTCACAAAAATCATATATCAAATAGTGTCAAAATTGACACAAAATAGTTTTTAAATCAAATATTATATTATTAATTGTTATTTTATTCCTAAAAATCTAAGGTTCGGCCAAATGACTTAGATAAGGATATATATATTAATAATAACCAATTTGGGGTTCGTTTGGCATGTTATAGTAAGTGTATTAACCATATAGTGAAAGAAAACAAAAAGACACGGTAAAAGTTAAATTATTTAACTTAGAGTTAAATATAATTGATATGGTTTAAAATAAGATCCAAACATGTCTAAATTTGATTGGTTGATGCGATTACAACCCTATCTCATCTAAGCTTCGAATATGAGTCATTTGTGGAGGTTTTTAAGTGGGGTTAGATTTATTATAAATTAATAGTTTTAAGAATTCCTAAGGAGCCCCTCTCCTCCCCTATAAAAGGACACCTCCTCCCCCTCCTCCTCACACAAATTTGAGCTCTCAAGCTCGTCCAAACCCTGCTGAAATCTCTTCTCCACTTCCCTAGCAACATCCTAGAGGTTCTGGTCTTCCTCAAAGACCAATTTTAGTACCCTAAGAGGAGGTCTCAAAGAGGCGCTTCAAAGAAGAGGTAATTACCGTTACCAATTCTTTCATCTTTATTTCTTCTTCCACTTCTTCTTATTAGGTTGTTTCATTATGAAGTAATAACATCAGTATCACTCATATACTGATATGTTATTATAAGTATGAAACATCCTTATTTCACCATCTATCCATCCTACGGAAAAAGAAATCACCGCGCGTGCGTACGTACGGAATACCGTCTCCACGCCGTGGTGTAATCTATTTTCCACCACCACCTTACATGGATGGGTATAATGGTGTAAAGAATAACTATACATAGTTATTACAACATCATATTGATTCTGATATATTGTATAATCCACTCCAATTCAATTCAATATTTATAGAAATGATATCATCGCTCGTGTGTACGTACGGACTACCGTCTCCACGACGCGATGAGATTCATTCTCCATGTTAACCATTTAAGAATGATTATAAAGTATATATAAGAAATAATAATGAAATATATGACATTATAAAGCTACTGGATTTATGTATATATATATATATGTATGTCATCTACTTACTTCCATTCAAGACAATAAGGAAAGGAAAATAGCGTTCATGCGTACGTACGGACTACCGTCTCCATGAACGGTGTTTTTCATTTCATTTATCTATCTATTATATATATATATATACTGAATATATATGATATATAAATAATATTTTATATTCTGGAAGTAAGTAAATCATGATATAAGTAATAATAATGTCAAGAACAACAAATCAAAACACCTACGATAAATGAAACGATTTTACCCAAAACGCTTTTTTAACATGGAATTTACAAAAGAACGGGTAATATAATGTCATAAGTGAACCATATATGATATCATAACAATGAATATGATTCTGTAATAAGTCAATAACATGATTTAAATCATTATACAGGAGGTTCAGACACTTACAAAGCAAGTCGGACCTAAGGTAAGGGAAATATCACAATCTCATTTTTATCCGAGATTGTTTATTCGTAAGTATTTACTGGGGTGTATTTTATCATCCAAATCCATGTTCCCTCAATATGTAATATTATTTCCATCCACCTAAAATTTTTTAAATCCAATTTTACCCTTCTATGAGTTTTTAGAAAAGGATATGAAAGGAATCTTTTTTTCGTTTTTCATACGAGGTACTTTTTGACTTTTCCGACAAAAGTACGAAGAATGTTTTTTTTAACTTATACGACATGAATGGATTTTTAAAAAACATTATTTCCAAGAAACTTCATTTACAAGTTTTCAAGTTTATTTTTAATCAACTTCTTTTATTTTAAAGTTGTATAACATGTTAAGAAAGGAAAAATGTTTTTGAAGTAGAAAGGATATTTTCCTCAAGAATGGAGTTCAAGTATTTTATCAAAATTATTTTCCATCTAAGATAATAAAGGGTTCTGTTTCTATCCATATTTTTACATTGATTTGACTATGTTGTGATGGAATTATGTTTATGAATTCCTTTATCTTATATGAATTGATTTATGATGTCATGATGTTTCAAAAATCCCATTTTATTACATGGGTTATGCAATGATGTATGATTTATGATTTTGTGGCACACATAAGAAATGATTCATTAAGAGATGGGTGGGACCTATATCTCCCTCCAATGCATTGGGTAAAGATTTTATATCTCATGAGATAGACATGGCTGGAATGGTAGGTTATACCGGTTCAGTGAAACAGGACTGAAACGAGGGTTACTCGATTCAGAAAGGGACTTTGTCCACTAAGATAGTCTTGGCAATGAGTCATGACTAACAAGAAATGATTTTCCATGATTATGTGTGCATGCCACAAAGTTTCAAGTTTCATGTTATGATTATGGTGATCTCATTTTCACTTCTATGATTTGTTCCATGTTAAGATATTATGATCTCTTTTGCAGGTTATGATTTTTAAAAAAGATATGATATGATTTTTATTTCTTTTGTATACCCTTACTGAGCATTTGAGCTCACCCTTTTATGTCTTCTTTTCCCCAGGATATAAAGAAAGTTTTTAGGTAAAAAAAAGGGGAAGATCTTTAAGGGAGATATTGAAGATCTTTCACCACGATTAGAAGATTACGTTCCGAGTTTCCAAAGACACTAAACTATTACGATCCTTGTGTGTGTGTTTTTGTTATGTACTATGTATTCCGCAAAAGTAATGTAACGTCCATGTACGATAAGTTTCAGGTCTCTACAGTTGGTATCAGAGGAAAGGTTTAGTCAACCTTTGGAAACTAGGATGCGAAAACGTTAGTGAGATACCTAGAGATATTTCTAAGGTATGTCTAGGGATGCCCCTAAGGATAAGTATACGTATAGGATATAGTTCTAGAACTATGGTAACGATATTAGATTAAACCAAAGATGATAGATATTTAAGTTACTCCCCCTTTATTACGATTTTTGCATCTAACACTATTCTGTTTGGGTTTTAGAAAATGGCTGGAAACAAGATGATTCACAATAATGGAGGATATGATGGACAATGGAATGATATTCTTCATGAGAAACCAAATGAAATGGGATTTGGATGTCCAAATATCATTATTATGCCGAATCAGCAATCTTATAATATGATCAATAAAGTAAAATTTGGTAAGTTTCCTGACTCGGCTAATAAGAGAAAGATGGAGTTTCATGATGATCATAGAGGAAAGAAAGTTCAATTTCCCCTATGTAATTCATGTGGGAAGAGGCATCAAGGAGAATGTTTCAAGGGAACTGGAAGATGCTTTGGGTGTGGAAAAGAAGGACACAAAGCAAGTAAGTGCAAAGGAAAAGGGTCGATTAACACCATGGATGAGGATAATGGTATTGCTACGACATCAAAAATGGTTAAGTGTTTTAAATGTGGAATGTATGGGCATTATGCAAACAAATGCCCTAAGGGAAAGACTCATGAAGATAATCAGTATGGTCATATGGGAAGTATTTATGTGGATGATGATGAAGAGACTACCAATGGTATGTGAGATGAAAGAATTGTTGAAGCTCGGTCAATGGTTTAAGAATGTAGTGGAATGATTACATGTTTATCATGTGTAATGTTGTATAAGTAATCTCATGGTACTATGGAATAAAGAGACATGTAAGGATTGTAACATTGTTGTCTGATTAATGTTACCAGTATCCATGAAAGGTTATTCAGATATTTTTGGAATGAAGATGATATGCGCATAATGAAGGGATAAGGGGAAAATGAAATGTTTGACCGTATTCATGAGCTCATGATTGATATAAGGACTAAGTGATATCATGGTTTGAGTATACAGAATTTTGAGGATTTTGGTATGTGGATAGTGTTAACTTTTAACTGCACTCATGTTTTCACCAAGGTATTCAAGAGAATACACGATTAAGGACTTTGAATGTTTGGAATGTGACCAACAAGACATATCTTATGATATGTGGGGATCAACGACAGTATTAAATCTCTGGTAATCGATGTCACTATATTATGAGAGTGGACTGCAGTATTATTTATAAGCCTAAATATTAGACTGTATTATGTTGGACATAAGTTATTATTGTTTAAGGATAGAAGATTTTTGATATTATTGATGGGATGTTATAGTAACGTAGTTTTAGAAAAAGGGACAACCTGCAGGATGGGCGACAGCCCATCGCTTCGGACAAGGCTGTAGGAATCGAACCCACAACCGAAGTGCGACTGGCCTTTATCGCCTACCACTGGCCTACAGGAAGTCCCTGTTTAGTAGAAACTAGTTTTATTATATTAAGCAGCATGATATATGAAGTATAAGTCCATTTTAGGAACCATATATGATTAATCTCACTATAAAATGACTTATGTATATTTAATAACTTTTGCTAACCTTTTGTATGAGACAGATGGAATGAACAGTCATTCTATCACATGATCTGCTAACACATCACAAATAACAAATTCAACTTCATTTATTTAAGAGATGAAGTAGAATTGTTCAAGGCACGAAAAAAAGTGAGATTGTACCAAAATAAAGTAAGTATTTATTCTAATCAAATTTTCAACTTTAGGGAAATGATCTTGAAAACCAAAAATGTTGTCCTAGTTCTCTTATACCTGATGAATCAGATGGTACCTTAGATCGTCACAAATTTATGGATTTGTGATTACTGGCTTTTCCATAGCCATGTTCTCTACCACTCTCCATCATAACATGATGGTTAGATTTCTCTTCCATATCCATATTTTTACCTATGTGGAAACCCAACGATTAGTTTATTTGGGTAATCGTTACATTTCATACTTTAGTTTTTAAAGCCATGTTTTGGTATTCCCTTTTACGATGTGGGTTTCTATTAAAGAAACTTTCGAATAGTAAACCATTTATAACCCCGACGAATTTCGAGGGCGAAATTCATTTTAAGGGGGGTAGAATGTAACAGCCCAAGATTTTATGAAAAATATTCTTTTTAATTTCACTAATGTCTTGTGTTATACGCTACACCAAAAGGTGCTTGCACAACACGCATCCTTGACTTGCCTTGCATTACACGCAATCGCAACCTTCCTCGATAGCGTGTGTGGTACGTAATCCTGAGTTTCACGAAACAATGATATGCTATTAAAATATTATTAAAACTAGCCGTTATGAATAGTAATAACCACTTTTTAAATTTTAGAAATTTTAACTCTCAAAATGGACTTCATTTTTGGATTCGGAGTATCGAATTTAGCCTAAGGTGAAATTTTGGTACTTTTCGGATAACTTTCATATTTTGATGAATAGTGAAAATTACTAAATTATAATTAAAAACAATTTTTTTAATCGAAATAATTAATAGTGATAAATCATTAATTTGAGTGGTTTTAAAGTATATTTAGAATATATTTTTACAATTTAATACAATGTTGGTCATTGGTTGTAATTTCACATTTAAACCAGACATAATCAAATGTCAATCTTTTGATAGATATTGTTTCTTAAAAACACGCTATTTGCTTTAACAGCGGGATTTAATTATAAAATTAATTAATGCAACTTATATGTTGGGAATTTTGTAAAATAGAAATCATTTTTGAATTCGGAATATCAATTATAGCTTAGGGTGAAATTTTGGCATTTTTCTGAAAAACTTCAATTTTTGATGAATAGTGAAACCACTAAGTGGTAGGTTAAAAACTGAATTTTGCATAAAACTTAATTTTACCGCTTCTGTGAATGGAATTTTTAAAATCCGAGAGACACGGTTAATTTCAAAGACTAAAATGTGGTTCAATGAGATGAAAATAAATTTTTGGTGAATAGTAACCTTTTACTATTTTTACAGCGGTTAATAGTAAATAGGGTAACTAAGGGTAAATATGATATCAATATTACCCTAACACATGTCCTAATTCTATTGGACAAGTTTAATTCGACCGAAAACAAACTTAGGAATAAAATATGACCATTTAGGCCCACTTGGATTAGATTAGGACATTTATTATTAATTTATTTAAAGAAGGGTTAAAATAGTTAAAATCAAAGTTTAATAAGTAAATCATTTTCAATATGGGGTTATACATAAGATAAATTCGACTATAAATATTCATTAGAAAGATAAAAAGATTTCCTACATAATGGTATTTTATTTGTAATTTTTAGACATCAAATAATATAATTAATTTATGACACACAGATGATGCAGTAATTATCTTATTTATGAAATATTGACATAATTGATGTTATAAACACCAAAATAAATGTAATTTGAGACTTTTTATGAATTCCACTAATTTTCTAGGTCACTATGATATATTAATGTTGATTTAATCAACTGGGTTCGAACATTTAATTCTGTTATGACTTTCACAAAAATCATATATCAAATAGTGTCAAAATTGACACAAAATAGTTTTTAAATGAAATATTATATTATTAATTGTTATTTTATTCCTAAAAATCTAAGGTTCGGCCAAATGACTTAGATAAGGATATATATATTAATAATAAACAATTTGGGGTTCGTTTGGCATGTTATAGTATGTGTATTAACCATATAGTGAATGAAAACAAAAAGACACGGTAAAAGTTAAATTATTTAACTTAGAGTTAAATCTAATTGATATGGTTTAAAATAAGATCCAAACATGTCTAAATTTGATTGGTTGATGAGATTACAACCCTATATCATCTAAGCTTTGAATATGAGTCATTTTTGTAGGTTTTTAAGTGGGGTTAGATTTATTATAAATTAATATTTTTAAGAATTCATAAGGAGCCCCTCTCCTCCCCTATAAAAGGACACCTCCTCCCCCTCCTCCTCACACCAATTTGAGCTCTCAAGCTCGGCCAACCCCTGCCAAAATCTCTTCTCCACTTCCCTAGAAACATCCTAGAGGTTCTGGTCTTCCTCAAATACCAATTTTAGTTCCCTAAGAGGAGGTCTCAAAGAGGCGCTTCAAAGAAGAGGTAATTACCGTTACCAATTCTTTCATCTTTATTTCTTCTTCCACTTCTTCTTATTAGGTTGTTTCATTATGAAGTAATAACATCAGTATCACTCATATACTGATATTTTATTATAAGTATGAAACATCATTATTTCACCATCTATCCATCCTACGGAAAAAGAAATCACCGCGCGTGCGTACGTACGGAATACCGTCTCCACGCCGTGGTGTAATCTATTTTCCACCACCACCTTACATGGATGGGTATAATGGTGTAAAGAATAACTATACATAGTTATTACAACATCATATTGATTCTGATATATTGTATAATCCACTCCAATTCAATTCAATATTTATAGAAATGATATCATCGCTCGTGCGTACGTACGGACTACCGTCTCCACGACGCGATGAGATTCATTCTCCATGTTAACCATTTAAGAATGATTATAAAGTATATATAAGAAATAATAATGAAATATATGACATTATAAAGCTACTGGATTTATGTATATATATATATATGTATGTCATCTACTTACTTCCATTCAAGACAATAAGGAAAGGAAAATAGCGTTCATGCGTACGTACGGACTACCGTCTCCATGAACGGTGTTTTTCATTTCATTTATCTATCTATTATATATATATATATATACTGAATATATATGATATATAAATCATATTTTATATTCTGGAAGTAAGTAAATCATGATATAAGTAATAATAATGTCAAGAACAACAAATCAAAACACCTACGATAAATGAAACGATTTTACCCAAAACGCTTCTTTAACATGGAATTTACAAAAGAACGGGTAATATAATGTCATAAGTGAACCATATATGATATCATAACAATGAATATGATTCTGTAATAAGTCAATAACATGATTTAAATCATTATACAGGAGGTTCAGACACTTAGAAAGCAAGTCGTACCTAAGGTAAGGGAAATATCACAATCTCATTTTTATCCGAGATTGTTTATTCGTAAGTATTTACTAGGGTGTATTTTATCATCCACATCCATGTTCCCTCAATATGTAATATTATTTCCATCCACCTAAAATTTTTTAAATCCAATTTTACCCTTCTATGAGTTTTTAGTAAAGGATATGAAAGGAATCTTTTTTTCATTTTTCGTACGAGGTACTTTTTGACTTTTCCGACAAAAGTACGAAGAATGTTTTTTTAACTTATACGGCATGAATGGATTTTTAAAAAACATTATTTCCAAGAAACTTCATTTACAAGTTTTCAAGTTTATTTTTAATCAACTTCTTTTATTTTAAAGTTGTATAACATGTTAAGAAAGGAAAAATGTTTTTGAAGTAGAAAGGATATTTTCCTCAAGAATGGAGTTCAAGTATTTTATCAAAATTATTTTCCATCTAAGATAATAAAGGGTTCTGTTTCTATCCATATTTTTACATTGATTTGACTATGTTGTGATGGAATTATGTTTATGAATTCCTTTATCTTATATGAATTGATTTATGATGTCATGATGTTTCAAGAATCCCATTTTATTACATGGGTTATGCAATGATGTATGATTTATGATTTTGTGGCACACATAAGAAAGGATTCATTAAGAGATGGGTGGGACCTATATCTCCCTCCAATGCATTGGGTAAAGATTTTATATCTCATGAGATAGACATGGCTGGAATGGTAGGTTATACCGGTTCAGTGAAACAGGACTGAAACGAGGGTTACTCGATTCAGAAAGGGACTTTGTCCACTAAGATAGTCTTGGCAATGAGTCATGACTAACAAGAAATGATTTTCCATGATTATGTGTGCACGCCCAAAGTTTCAAGTTTCATGTTATGATTATGATGATCTCATTTTCACTTCTATGATTTGTTCCATGTTAAGATATTATGATCTCTTTTGCAGGTTATGATTTTTAAAAAAGATATGATATGATTTTTATTTCTTTTGTATACCCTTACTGAGCATTTGAGCTCACCCTTTTATGTCTTCTTTTCCCCAGGATATAAAGAAAGGTTTTAGGTAAAAAAAGGGGAAGATCTTTAAGGGAGATATTGAAGATCTTTCACCACGATTAGAAGATTACGTTCCGAGTTTCCAAAGACACTAAACTATTACGATCCTTGTGTGTGTGTTTTTGTTATGTACTATGTATTCCGCAAAAGTAATGTAACGTCCATGTACGATAAGCTTCGGGTCTCTACAGTCTCAATCAATAAACAATCATAGATTGGGGTGTGTTAACCTTTCTGATGGGCTGGTTTCATGTTCTCCAGAAGTTGTGTTGAAAAATCAACAAAAAGGTGGTAATATTTAATGGTCTCGTCCATTTTGTGGTATGGGCATGTTCCTCCTCTGTTGAAGAGTGTTAAACAAAGGGACTTGTTCTTGGAGTTCACCTCTTATTAGTTTGTATTGTGAATTTGATAGACCGCTCAATCTTCTACCTCAAGTGTGGTCAGTCGGACACCCTAAGTCGTTGACTGCAATTATTAGTTTGTATAATGAAGGAGTGTATGCTTGGGGGGTGAGGAGTATCATGTAGGTTTCATTTCCAACATTGGAAGTTCCAGTCAAAGGTGGTCAGGTTATGACTGTGAGGCTGTAGATGCTTCAGACATCAGGTCCCCCGCCATAGGTCTTCGGGTGATGCTTGCATGCAGTCAAAACTCATCGTATGTTGGATGAGCTTGATCCGACATATGTTCATAGTGACGGGATGGGGAAAGATATAATTTCCTTATTGCGGTAACCTCTCTGAAGGCACCATTCTTGTTGTGAGGGTCATGTAGACCTTTCCTACTTGTCGGGGTCTTATTTTATAGGATTTCCTCTTGGTCCTTAAAGAGGTTCAGCAAGTCTGTATTCCTGTAAATCCAGTAGGCCTGCTCTGTGAACCTTCTTATGGTCGGAGATGCTCATGTCTTGTGGAATTGACATGTGCCTATCAGATCCAAATCCTATATAGGGGTTTCTGCTATTAATGATATCTCATGTGGCAGAACTTTGTCCACTATAGGAATAATCAGTGCAGGTTGGCCCGTGTGGTGGGTTCATGATGAAGGTTTGAGTTAGTATTTCTCAATGTAAACTGGGAATTCCTGGGTGGGTTTCATGGTGTTAGGATATATTAAAATGTTGGGGAGACCCTGTGCGGGTCTCGCCGATGTCCCCACTTGTGTTGGTTAAACATTGGGGACATTGAGGGTTAATCTAGTGTTAGTGGTTGTATGAGTTGTGAGTTGTTTTGGTTTGAAGAACCTATGTTTGACAAGATACCTAATATGGTGGGGACACCACCATAGGACGGGGTTGTGGAAGACTCTGTATTCAAAGTGTACCTAGCGGTGAAACCCCTTTCTTCTGCTCCACCCGACCTCGACCATGCTAATTGGTTAGATCATATAGTGGGATGATGGACGTTTGTTCTTGGAGATCTCGAGCAGCCCTGCTGGTATCTATGTTAGGGGTCGGGCTATTCCATGTTGTAGTTATGTTTCGAGGTTAACTCCATGATGTTGGTCATTTTTTTGTGGGTTCTATTTTGAGATCATTTATGTTTCATTTCATGGTGTTTTGAATGCTCGATATTTGAGTGATTGAGTTTTTATTTGAGGTATCTTCACGGTCATGCTTGGAATATTTGGGTTTTTGAAGTCTTTTGGGACTTTCTGGGTGTTGAAAGTGTCATGGTGGGGAGAATTGTCACACCCCAACCGATGCATAGTTCTAATTTAATTATTTTGTGTCTCGATTTTGAGTAGCGGTTTGAATCAGATCTTTTGTTTTTAAAAGGGGGTTTCATAGGCATGCGCGACTGTGACTACGACTATGCTCGACTCCCATCCATAATAAGAGACGGTTTTAGTATTAATAAATTTATTATTACATGGGCGTGCAACTAGGTGTGCGACCGCACACACAACTGAGCTTGCGCCGCTCACACGAGTGGGCGCGCAGCCACACACATGACCACGAACAGTGTCCAACCTCAATTAATAATGATGTTATTATTTAGGCTGGTTTTACTATTTTAGTTTTATTATTCAAGTTTTATTATTTAAGTTAATATTTTAATTAGGTTATGATTATAATTATTATTATTACCATTATTATTATTTTGTGTTATTGATTTGATTCGGTCGTTGATATTAAATTAATGTTACAATTATAAAATAAATAACTTTCTATTTAAATTACCATTATTATTTTTTGTGATTGTGTGGAGGTTAGTTTAAGTGTTTTTTGAGTTTCAATTCATTTTATTATTCCCCATTTCTTTTTCTCTCTTTTTTCTCTCTTTTCTTTCTCCCTCACTTGCACACCCCTCCTTCCACGTATATTCCCTGCCCCCTGGTTCCTTGCACATCAGATGTCTCCTCCAAACCCTAGCCAGCCCCCTTCCTCTTACGCCTTCCAGCCGCCCGCACTCCTCTCCGGAAAACCATGGCAGTGTGCTGCCCTCGCCCCCGAACACCCTCCACGCATGCACCTCCCATCACGACGCCTCTCTTCCGGTCGGACCGAATACTTGAGCATCTTTACAATCTCTCTAGACTTCTTTGGATTATCGAATGCCACACACCCACCCCCTCGTGCGACTCTCAGTTTTGCGCAACACCCCCCCCCCTCCGAAACATTGATCTGGGACCCTCCTCACCCTCGTCCGGCCATCCATGTGGCTCCCCAGGGTTCGACCGAAGCTTCAGCGGACCATTCTCGTGGCCGCACCTTGCTAGCGCCACTTCTAGGTTCTGCCGAGACCCCCTTCACACCTCTCCTTCATTCAACTGAATTCTTAGTGGCCTTCTCCTCTTTTATTCAGGATTACGTAAACACCAACACCCTCTACTGACCTCTGTCTAGCCTCTCATACTTCTCGTCGAAGGTGTTTTCTACCTCGGTTGTTGTTCTCTCAATTCGATTGAGTTGCAATTTGGGTTTTGGAATCACGTTTTGTCCGATTATAGTGTAATTTATCTGATTGCTATTTTTTAGGTCATAATTGTGTTTTTATGGTGTGTTTGGCATGCAGTGGGAGTTTCGTTCCATGCTCACGAGGTTTCCTACATTCGGAGGTAGGTGGTTCCATGTTTAATAAATATTTGATTAATTAATTTTCATGTTTAATTAATTTATCATATTATTTAATTAATTTTTTTCATGTGAAATTTCTCTTCTTAGAAGTTTTATTTGCAGTTGATTTGTTAAGTAGCCTGTTTATTATATGTGTGCGATTTCTACTGAATCCATATTTCTAGTTAATTGCTAGTGATTTTGTTAGTTTTGCGGTCAGATTATTAATTCCCTAGGTTGGTGTGAGTTCGATTTTACTTTAGGTATAGTGTTTTTTGATGTGTTATGTAGGGTGAATCATGATATAAGTATGTTGTTGTTGTGAGAACTCATGTTGTACAGCTGATTAGATTTTCTTTACTGGGTAGTTAATTTTTTAGGAAGTGAAATACGGGTACAATTGGTGTATTGATATTTCGTCTGGTCATGTTTAGTCAAAGATGACCTTTTTAATGATTATTTTTCATTTAAAGTCGTGAGGAATTTTTTGAAATTTTTTGAAAAAAATTTATGGTAGTTCGAGTAATTATAGTAGTGGTATTTTACTGTGCGGGTGGTTTCGTAAATTGTGTGCGTGATGTAGATTATGTTTCTGAGGTGGCATTGTGTGTGTGTGGTCATGTAAGGGTGTTTAGGTCGGTCTAGTATATAAAGAGATCATTTTCTCTTTAGAAGTTATTTATGAGAATTTGAATTTATTTATTAAATAATTTTTAAGGGTGAAAATTATCTTGAATAAATTGTGTGAATGATTTTTTTTGTGCTTAAAGTCATGCGATGTGTGTGAAATTTGTTTAATAGATTCTTTAAGTGGTGTGTTTGAAAATAAAAGTGATTTCCTTGAGTGTGCAGTCTTTATTTTGGTTGTTTGAGTGATGCAATTTTAGTGTAGGGATATTCTTAGTGTGAATCTTATATCAAATGGCCTTTCTGTGTGAAAATCTTGGTTTTTGGCATGCATGGTGTCTTGTTTTGTCTGAGTATGTGATTATGACATTAGACATGAAATCTTAACTACTTGACCACAAACGGGAAGCCTGGGTACTAGGTGGGTGGACTAGGACTAGTTCGCTAGTGATTCGGAAGTGGCATCAGCCCGGTTTCACTTAGCTGGATTGACGACTACAACACTAACTAAACATTTGGATGATGTTGAAGACTACTAGGCTTTGGATGTGTTTCCCTACTACTGGATCGTGCACGAGAACATATATTATTGTGTTTCTATAATATTTTTCACCGAGACATGATGTTATAGGGTGTCACGACCCATCCTTGGGGCCTGCGCCGTGATTACCCCATGTCCGCCTTCCATAGGCCAGGGGAAAGCGACAGCACCAAATACGTAAATCTAGATAAAAAGGGAAGGCATTGCCTTTTATTATAAGTAAAAAACACAACAGAGAACGCAAGTGAAGTAAGCACTAAGTAAAATGGAGTACAAAGGTAAGTGATGAAATGTAAATGGGCCAGTATACAAACCCAACTGAAAGTACAGTACAACTAAAAAGGGATGTACAACAGCAGTAAAGTAAAGCAGCAACCATCGATTTGTCCTCCGATAATCCCACATGAAGGGTGGTTACATATGGTCTCCTCGGCACCTCGGGTCCATCTGTCAGCTTCGTGCACGCCTCACTAGGTTGTCCACCTCTGGGTACCGTCTGGCTTCACAAGACTCATCCACGATCAGTGATGTCCGTCAACTACATCAATGTAGTGTGGGCATAGCCCGTGCAGGGGTGAGTATACGATACACAATAGGGACTTTGAGACCCCCAAAGGTCTCCCAGAATCCACAAGGGAAAAACCACAAAGGCAAGAGACAATCATGAAGCATAAACCAACTCTACGTAGGTATATGCCCATACATATACCTATGTTATCAATCACAGTTCAGCTCCAGCTCCCGAACCCATGTACAACCCAGTCCACATAGGATTGAAGTCAATCACATGGATGATAATGATTGAAAGTCAAAACATAGCACACCCAGGTATACATATTTTGTATAGCGATAGAGATAATCAGATGTAGCCACTGATTCATCTATGATGTCAGACCCAAATAGGATACAAGACCAGCTAAGCTGTTATCCCCACATATGATACAAGACCAGCTACTCTGCCGGACCCACTCAGGATTCAAGTACATAGGTCAGACTGCCGGACCCATGTAGGATACAAGAAAAGTAGTCATCGCTGTCAAACCCATAGGGGATCCCAGTACAGATGTCATCACCATAGAACCCACAGAGGATCCTAGTACAGTAGACGTCGTAGTGGAACACACGGAGGATCCGAGTACGGTAGTCGATGCAGTCGCAACCAGCTCTAGGGTTCCCGCACACAACACGCTCAATTCTAAAAGGGTCCACTCCACAAGCCAAGGGGTCGATACATCAACTATCATGAAGTCTAGAGTTGATGTATCCTGAAGTTCTATCTTGTCAAAATAAACATGAAGCGATAGATGGTTCATCAATCGGACGCCCGATATGAGAGTTATTGTCTTTTTCGTCCCAAGGGCTAGGTTGTTTTTTAATCTAAAACCAACACGAATGAACTCTAGCTGCGTCCAAACCTCATGTAGAGTATGCCAAAATAACAGTCTCATAAAAATGGATTCAACGTAGTTGACGGCACGTCAATCAGACGTCCAGTCCTTAAGTTATAAGGGTTTTTGCTCCAAGGGCCTGGTTGGTTTCGGGTTCGAACCAACCCGGCCATATCCAAACAACATCAAAAACTCGATTTTAATATACCGAAATGACCTTATCGATCAATGGATTCCTACAAAACTGACGGTGCGTCGATAGGAGGCCCATAGCTCATGTTATGGGAAAAAGATCGAAAAAGGTCTGAAGTGGGGGGTATGGGCCCGGTCCGACCCGGCCCAACCCACCCTGGGTCGGACCGAACAAGGGCGACCCGACCCGCGACCAGGTCCTGCCCGGTAGGGTGCGGCCTGACCCGGTTGGGTGCAACCCAGTCCATGTGACCCACCGAGGCCCGACCGGGGGGGGGGGTGCGGGCTCGGGTAGTTGGCCGAGCAGGGGGCGCGACCCCCTGTTCCGCGAACGTGGTGCCAGTTTGGCGCCACTGGTCTACCCGGATCCCGCATGGCTATGGGATCCGTAGATCGCCACTGTGGCCAGTGCCAAGGTGGGCTCCTGCCGACGGCAGCCAGCGCCGCCGCGCCGGCGACCCGCACTGCCGGGGTCTTCTGCGGTCCACTATAGTCATTCCGGTGGTCCGTTTTCACTTCTGTCTACACTTGTGGTTGTCTCGGGATCTGAACTTCACTGCGATGGCTGCAAATTTCTTTTGCGGTCCTGTTTCATTGTCGCCAACACCTCGTGCATCATGAACAAAAATAGTGGTGGGTCCAAACTTGTTCGTTATTCCGTACCCACTGAGTTAGTTGTTCAAATCATCACTCAAAAATTAATCCCCATATTCGAGAGTATAAATTACATAAATGAAATATACAAATCCTCCTACCTCGAAGTTGTTGTCGTACGTCGTCAATCCGTGGAAGACGATAATCGCGGTAGATGGGCGTCGCAGAAGAACAGTGTCATTCCGTCAACGATAGAGGAAGGGTCGTTCTCGTAGGTGACGTAGGCTCCTTAACGTCAAGGTTCTTACGAGGAAGTTGCGTTGTTGGAAAGAGTTCTTCGCATTCTTCACCGGGGGTGTTCTTCTTTGAAGAAAGGTGTTCTTCGTCGATGAAGTATCTCCTCTTTAATTCTCTAGATCCTTTTTCCCAAAAGTGATTTTCCAACGAAAAGAAATAAGAAGCTCCCTAATTAATAGAATTGCTTTGCAATTCATGTATAAATTCAAAGAGGTCTGATTTAATTAATGATGAAATTAATTATAATATTTGACTCATTAAAAAGGAAGAGGGACGTGGGAATGATCCACCATTAATGAGAAGTTGTCAATGGAAACATAGGTGATTTAATGGGGTATTGAAGGCCGGGGCTAGTGCGGGCCCTACCTCACAAATATCAACACTATGGAGGAAATTACCAAATCACAAATAAAATCGTGTACCACACAATTTTATTTAGCATAAGTTTAAATCCCAAAAATTAACTTTCCACCCGCATAAAACGCAACTGTGGGAAAGGTCCCCTTAAACAAATACTGGCGCAACGAGTTCATCAGTGCCCTAGGATTTCAATTCCGAGTACCGCTTCAAAAGATAGAAACCCCCGTTTATCCGTTCACTGAATATACCCGAGCTAAACTTTAGGAACTTATTCGAGGCACGGTAGTCATTTGAATCAGGTGCCGCTAGAAATACTATACTCGTAAAAGTCCAAAGAAGTTAAGAAAAAAAATTCATTGAAATTTACGGGTCTTTACATAGGGTACCAATTATCGTTAGTATCTTTAGGGCCTCTCCCATGTATCGTTCTCTTATTTTGCTCTTTGCTCACCATCGGCACATGGTGTGATGTTGGGGTTACCAAGAAAGTGTGTGTGTGTGTGTGTTAATTTATGTTTTTTCCATTTAGAGTAGTTTTCCCTTCAAAAATGTTTTCAATAAAATACATTATGCACTTATTTATTTTTATTCCATTAAACTGAAAATGTATTTGTCATTTAATAATTATAAATTGAACCTTTTCTCAGTGGCATCCTACTAGGTTTTTAGCTCACACCCTACAAACCCCTTTGGGTGTATGTAGATTCTGTTTCTGTTTCTTCTGCATTCCAGGATGAGGC
The DNA here is from genome assembly GCA_963277665.1 of Viscum album. Lineage (NCBI taxonomy): Eukaryota > Viridiplantae > Streptophyta > Magnoliopsida > Santalales > Viscaceae > Viscum > Viscum album. The sequence goes on from OY728129.1 coordinate 1,637,445,969, forward strand.
ATCCTGCATATCATTGGTGGTTAGTGTCATCGGTGGTTTCCTCGTGTTGGTTTGGTGAATATAGCATGATGTTCATACACCTCAGGGTTATTTTATGTTTGAGTTAGTGTTTTTTAGTTTTCCCATTTATTGCCATTATTTGTTTTGGTTTTTGGTTCAAGTTGTAAACACAAATTTATTACTGTAGATTAAGGCCAGGTTTGGTTATCTGTTTGTAGTTTTTAATTATTCATCTTGTTTTTTGTTTTTATGTCTATCTATTCGTGTAAACCATTCCCATGTTTCATTTTGATACCCGGGATCTTGTGCCTGGAAGTGGGAATTGGAAACGCCCTTCAGCCCTTACCACTGACCGGGTCGGGCGCCGGGTCAGATGGCGAAATGGCCAAGTTCGTGGAAAATATAATATATAATGTTTATTAAAAAAATTCCTTAATAGTGCTTTTTATTTTATTAGATAAAATGGTTTTTGTACATATACAAAGTTATTCATTAGAAAACAATTTTCATTATTTTCAAATAGTTATTAATTTCTTTTTCATATAATTTATAACCGAAGGGTTCATTTTTTAAATAATTTTACAAAATATTTTTCAAATTTTTTAATCTTATTTTTTACATCCATTCTAATAGTTTCGTGATAAAAATAATAATATTTTAATAAAAATATTAATAATATATTGATGTTCAGTAAAACATTGGTCTTGTGTGTAACACAAACTAACAATGTATGTTGGAATTGTGTATTAAAAAATACAATCATATTGTTGTGTGTACTAATATTAACCCTATTTTTTGTTATAAAAAGTTAGGTAGACACAAATATGTCATATATACTACAATTTCCTACACAGATCGTCATCCATCTTCACCACATACCAAAGGACCATGAAATTTTAGATAATACATTCTCAGTTCTTGAATGACTACACAACCTCCTTTAAATAGTCCATATTCCACATGTCACACTTTCACTATTTGTTTTTGTATATCTCTATAGACTATCATTGGTAATTGGTAATGATCATATCCAACTCCAAGGGAAAGAAGTGGTTTAATTTGATTACATTTCCTAATATGGCACTATATAAGTGCCTCTATTTTGGTATGTAAACCAGAAGAGTTTCATCCATAGATTAATTACCTCTAATCATTATATTCCTTGAGAGTATTATAGAAAATATTATCATTAAAATATTTTAATCCAACATCCAGTATATACTTACCCCATTTCATCAACCCTGGTCATGATGATTCAACATTCAATTTATATCACCATCATCATCATTGTTCTATGTTCACAATGTGATGGGGTTTATTTTTCTTATAAGACCCATCCAGATTGACAAGTTTTCACCTTCCATTCAATTTAAGACAAACCTTTTTAACCATAAAACCACTAAATTAGGTCATTCTTACACAATCATAAACATTATCCCTTAATGGTCTTAATTGTTTGTCCTTATACAGCATGTGAAAAGGAGACAAAACATTTCATGAGGAAAACCTAAAAATTGAAATAAAAGGAAAATTAATGACTTTTATAATTAAAAATCCTCTATGTGAAGCCTATAAAATTTATAGTTCATGTATTAAAAATGAGAAATCACATGGGGCTCACCATGTAGACTTAGAAAAATACCAGATATGACCATTGGACACTTATTATCAATGAAAATATTATAGAAACGGAATATTATATTTCATCACAATAATAATGTGTTTAGTACTTGATGATGTAACTTCTAGGGTATTTAAACCCTTAATAATGGAATGTCTAACATTCACCTACATTATCTATTATGTTCTTGATTACCTATAAATCTAATGTATTTATCAATAATGAGAGTCTCCTAATCCAAAGGAATATTTTGATTGTATGTGCATTTGTGACCTAATATGGCTCTATATATATGTCCTTATTTGGGCCTATCAACCGGATTCATCTGGTCCTATGTGGAAGGACCTATATCATCTATATACACTGAAAACATCATAGTAGAACGTGCCAGTCGAATATGGTTAGTTTTCATCCATTATAAATACAGACAATCTAAACATGAGATAAATAATTAAATAGTATCCTTATTTATGTAATACATCACAAAAATAGTTACATAATCCCGAATATTTTTTTTACCTTCATGATTAGTATCTACACAGACATACTATTATTCAAGAAATGAAATCATTTCTCTATAAACATGCTCGTTGTAGACCCTTTTCATGATATCTCACTTAATATAATTATTTTCATTACATGGAGATTAAAATATAATAATGGGGTGAGAACAATTTTTTTTAATGGAAAAAAATATAATAAAATTAATGGAGACCTGAGGAATATGTCAATATAAAAATAAAATATCAAAAGAACATAGATAATAATTAAAAAACATTTCTGAGTGACATAATATTTTGAAATAGAAATTAAGGAAGTATAAAGTACAAAAAAATAGATCAAAAAAGTAGGAAAATTTGTATAATGCAACAATGTAAGATTTTGGGAATTATTTTCTTTAAAATAATTTAAATCTCTCTGATATATTATAAAGAATGCAACATGAGGATGAAATTAAAATAGTATATTAACATATTATTTAAGCATTACCATTATAAAGTAGCAATTAATTTGGAGAGTATGAAACGTTCTAACTAAATTATGAAAATTATATGTTTTATACATATATAAAATATATTAAATGTATATATATCTATTAGAAATAAACTAAGAATCATTTGATATAAAAAGGAAATGTTTTCTGAAAAACGTAAAAAAAGAGTTTCGCTGCTTCTTATGGAATTATGATAAAATTAAATTTTAAAACATTTAGAAAATTTATTTGATAAAATTAAATTTCATTTTGGAAATATGAATATCAAAATTATATTCTAAATAATTTTTAGGATTTTTAAAAAAAAATCATTTTTCAATGACTATAGAAAAATATTTATCATCATCTGAAAATTAACATTTTGTTCAAATTATGTAAAATTATAAATTAAATTTTATGATGGTTTTAATGAAAAATTAGTTAAATTAATTTACAATTCAACATTATTAGGTCAATTTAATCTATATTATATAGATTTTTAATATTTAAACCCTCTATATGTTTGTGAATTTTGTCTTTGAAAACCTTCATTTTTATCTCTTTTTCAAGTATCATTTTAAATTATATTTTATCAAATATATTAATTGAATTTGGAAAATTTATTGAATATTTTTAATCATCATTAATTATTCTATCAAATAAGTGAAAAAAATTCTTATCCAAAATGAAAATGGAAAATTGTAAAAATTAATTACCACGGTTAAGGTAATAACCGATTTACTCAGGTTAAACTAAGAAGATTATGGTAAAAAGTAACCTAATAACTTTTTAAACACATTAAATGGACATATTCAGACATTATCACATATATGGGTTACTAATGACTCGTTTTGGAGGCTTTTGTAATGATAAAAGCTTGGGTGTTATAGATTTTTTTAAAAAAAAGTCATTTTGAGTCCGATACCCTACTTATAAAAGGCCACACCTACCCTCCCTAAATAAATCATCAAAATCCATTTGGATCAACCAATATATCCCAAATTAATTTCATTACTACACTCCCAAAATATAAGATCGCTTTTTTATCATAAAAATATCCTAGAATGGCATTTTATTCAATACATTACAAGTTCCCTGAAGGATATGTAATGTATATTAACGAATGTTTTTATTTTTCTTCTTTATACAACACCCAAAAATATTATATAATCATGATATTATAGTATATTTGTGACTGAAATATAATGAAATGTTATTTTTTAATGTATTTACTTATATCCATCTCGAATTCTATCAAATATAAAATCAAACTATTGATAAGATGTATCGTGGACTAGCGCCTCACGAACCTATGTAATTCCATTTCCATCACCACCTTTTAATGCTAGATATAAAAAGGCATTTAACACATGTATATTTCATTTATGATATATTTATACTAATTGAATTATGATATCACACTTATCATATTGGGTTTGTAAAAATTGACATGTTTTAAATTATTTAAAATTAATTAATCATTCAATCCCTTACCCTTTCACCTGATAATTAAATTATATCATTGCTCGAGCATACAAACAGCATACCGTATCGATTAAGCGTTTTGATTCATTTTTCAAACCCAACTCATAAGAGTTATTATAATATTGTATAAACCGATTAAATATGAAATAAATAAAATTATTATCATTATGGGGTTTATTTTATTATACCATATGTTAAATAATCTAAACATTCATTAGAAAACATTTTTGAGAATAAAAGGTAATTAACGCATGAAACAATGAATATAATGAAATATTATTTACAAATTGGTGGTAAACTGTTATTAGAGGATATTATATGATATTATAAATATGATTATAATTATAGTATAAATTAATAACACTCTTAATTCCATTACACAGGTTGTTAAATCATTTTTAACTAAAAGAAATCTTGATGTAAGGGTCTTCTTCTAAATTTCCATTCATTAGGGAATATTGTAATTTTATAGACCTAATATATTTTATATGTGATATATAATTCCCCATTTAAATGTAATATAATAATCCCTTCCAAATTCATGGTATTTTATTTTTAAAAATTTATTATTTAATCGTAGGGTATTTGACATGAAATTTACCAAGTGGTAATGAATTTCATAACTCAATTTCTTTTCATTGGGTTATATTAATTCTTATTTTCCCTTTGATATTATAAGATTATTTTTTAATGAATATTTATTATCATATTTTATATTTACACGTTTTCTATGTGGACATACATTTAATATAGAAAATATATTCATTTATTAATTCTCACTCAATGTTATGGTCATTTTAATGGATTTTTTCACAATTTACATTTCATTGAGACATTTTTGGTAATATGAACCTATTCACTTTTACATAGTGTATATTCTACCATTTATATATATTTAACCAGAATAACTATTTAATTTTATGAATAATTATTCAATTTATGTTTATTCATATTCATTTTATCATGGATATAATTATTTTCTAAACCATATACAATTATTACATATTGTGTTTCTTTTTAATGTAATTCGATTGATGGGGAAAATATTGGTAAATTTATATTATTTACTCTAAATGGATATTTTCTGGTATGTAATATTATTCCTGAATTAAATATATTATTTTATATATGAGAAATTTTTTGAACATGTCGTTATGGGTTGGGACCCGTTATTGATTACCCCTCAATGCATCGACATGTTAATGGAGACAAAAATATTTTCCAAAAAAGATGGGTTATTAAATAGTATTTTTAAAATTTCATATGAATTAGATTGGAGGATGAGGTATCATGACGCCATAGATCATTATGTTAAAAAATTAAGAATATATTCATTGTGAATTCAGTTATTATAATAACTTCTGATATTTTTTCTATGATTTTAACTCAAGATTAATTTCATTATCATATTATAAATTTAATAGAACCTAATATTAGTTTTATATATTTCCATGTTTTGACTTAAACAATTATTATAGTCATGTTATTGATTGAATTTCATGTGTTTTCAGTTATTTACCTTTATATATTGATTTTTATATATTAATTCATGAAAGCTTCCACTATATGTAACCCTTAGGGAAAATATAATGCAACCCTTATTATTTTTCCCTTTAAAATGTTTTGAATATGAATCGTTTGAATGAGTTTTAAGGATGTGGAAAATTATCTTTCGTATTATTTTATTTAATATTACATACGTCACATGGATTCTATGTATATATTTAGTTTTCTAAATTTGATAAACTAATTTATTCTTTGAGATTTGACCTCATGTATATAATTCAATACAATAATGAAGGAACCTAATTCAGATTACTATAGTTGAGGTCATTATAGTTGGTATTGTAGATATTTTAATAGAAACCATTGGAACTAGATTAATTAAAGAATATATTAAAAAACATAACCCTATAATTTAATTTTATGACATTTTTATATTTACATCCTAAAAAATCATTATGGAAGATATTATATGATTTTTCATAAAAATAAACACATGAATAGATACTATAAGTTGACATGGTTCTATAAAATAATACATAGGGGTAATAACTCTAAAAATGGAGGATTGTTCATGACCTGAGAATCCTTTGGTGTGAAAAAATGGGCCTCTCTACATACTTGTCCTCACACTCTATGGGGGCATTCTTAGGATAAATTTCATTTCAATTAAATACTATTTAATATGGATATCAAAATTTATATACCCCTAAAATAACCATGTTTCTGATTTTTAGATTAAAAAATAATATATTTTTAGTAATGTTATGTGTTATAACATATTTATAATTATATATCAGGATTTAAAATTCACAATTTAAGGATCTAATTTAGTATATTATGTTATATATAAATATATCCTAAATGGAATAAGGGTATCAATAGTCAAGTCCATTATATATATTTCAATATTGTTGAAGCCAATAAATATATTATTACGACTCAGAAAATTATGGCTATATTATGGAAGATTAATATGATTATTAAAAATATCCTTTTTCGAATGGATCAACATATTACAAAGATAGATTCTCTAATATTGGATCACTTAATAAAATATAATCTTCCATCATTTTGTCGGGCTAGTAGTCCAATGGTAAGGATTGGATAAAGTCTCTAAATATGATATTTATAGACATGAGATATGATGAGAAGGAAAGTATTACTCTTGATATTAATTTTTTCAAAGGATATGTTGATTAGTGGTGGCCATTAATCTATAATACTAGGGATGAAGATGAAATAGAATTTAAGTAATAGAAATCATTTAAGGGGAAATTTATTAAATAAAATTTCCCTCATAAGAAGCAAATAGAAATGAAGATAAATTTATTCATCTTAAATAAATAGGATAAATAATGTTTTAATTAGTAAGATGATTCCTTTATAAGATTATTCTAGTACTATAAAAACTATATTTACAATATGTATTGTAAGATTCAAAATTTTAATTATGGGATTAATATATGTTTCTAAAGGGTGTTGTTCTATCAAAAAACTTCCTCATATGATGAAAGTGTTTTATGTTCGATAAAATTTTAGACTTAAATTATATATATCCTTCATATTTATAATGGAGATAAAGAAAATAATAGGTTTAATGAGAACCATGAAAATGGAATGCATCAAACAAGAAAAATTAGAAGAGAGGGAAGAAATTTAAACATTTTGATATTTTTTTAAAGAATCATCCTAATAAATTCTTAATGGTCATGGGAGATTTTTATATTTTTATTAATAATGTTAATAAAGAGACAATATGAAAAGTAATGAAATATAATGTAGTTATTCAATGTTTAAAATATAGTTATTTGAGTAACTATGCAATATAATTCCCAAAGTGTCATGGAAATATACCAAAGAAGAGATCATGGGGAGAAGGTCACACTTATACAATCACTTCAACTACGGTGGATGTACCTAATGATGTAATGGTCGGTAATTTAATCAAGGAATCAAATTTATAAATGTGATTCATTTATTCTATATCCACACACTATTTTATATAATCCATCTTTTCCATGAAAATAAAATATCTCCCTTTCACTTTAAGAAGTGATTTTTCAGTCTATACTTTTAGTTGGACTCTCACTACAAAATGGATGTGTCAAGAATTACCCATTCTGATAAAAAAATGTTCTTTATTTTCTAACAAAATTATCAAACATATTGTTAAATTTGATTTATTCTTTCATACAGATTGGATTTCAAAATATGTCGGATAAATTTATTCAGAGATGAAGGAAATTACGAATCATGATGAAGATGTAGAATTACACATTTTTTGAGTTGAGCTATCTTCATATAAAACATGACTTTATACACCCCTAATCGTTATATTGAATTAAATTCTTATCGAAAAAGTGAAAAAAATAGATGAGGATGTTGATCCTCAAATAGAGGATGTACTAATAATATTGTAATGCTTTGATTTATTTCTTGATTAATTACCTAGAAATACCCTAGGTAATAATGTTGTTTTAACAATACATTTAATCCCTAATGAAAAATAAATTTTAATGTCACTCTATAGAATTTACACTAAGGTATTAGTGGATTTTACCATTCAACTATAGGAGTTTGGTGATAAGAGATTTATTCATCATTGGGTTTCTCCATGGGTATCCCCTAGTCTCTTCTTTAAACGTAATTATGGATTCATGATAAATAAAATTAATTATATGGAAATAAATTCTATTATGATAAAGAATATGCATCCTCTGCCTCATATTGATGTCTTATTCGATCATATTCATCGATTCCAATATTATTCAAATATATATCATTATTATATTTATCATAATTGATTTCGTATATGGAAAAAAATTCAAAATAATTTTTTTTATCATTGTATGTACATTAGGATTTTACATAAATTACATTTGAATTTATTAATTCGCCCTTTGTCTTTACGGTTCTGAATAACAGAGTGTTTAAGGAATATATTGATAATTTGTTGTGGTATTAATTAATGATATTTATCTTTATTCAAAATTTTATTAGGTCCATGATAATCCCTTATATATTTTTATTGAGACACATAAAAGGAAATTCATTTATGGGTAATTTTTTATGATTTATTTCTAGCTTCATAAAGATTCTTTTCATGTCCATATTGTATGCATGGATAAAATATTGTTTTATACTATGAAACAAAATGCAGGAAGAAAATGGACACTACCAACACAAATATCTTAGGTAAGTGGTTTCATTTGTTTTATTGGTTATTATCGGAAATTCATTCAGTATTTTTCATGATAGGATAACTTCTGGACAAATATTACATAGAATAGGGTAACATTTGTATGGATAATAAAATTTTAAGAATATTTTGATGAACTAGCTGTGAGGATGGTCAATGTTCTAATATTTACTATACAAACTGCAAATGATTAGTTTCTCATATAAAATGAATCATAAAATAAGGGAATTGGTTTTTTACAATGAACAATTACAATGTTATTGCATATGGATAATGTTAATTAAATCATGATGAATAGAACTATCCAACCACTGATTTTCAATTAGTTGATGTAATGATTTATTTTAAGATATGAAGTAATTTTATCTAGAGTAAATGATGTGAGATATAAATGCATCATAAGATTCTAAAATAAATCTTTTCTGTATAATGATATCAATATGTGATAAAGTTGATTTATCGACCTATAAATGGATTATGATTTCTCAATACACAACCTCCCTGGGAAAAAAAATAAGGCAATGGATTCATTGAATAAGAAATATCATGGGGTTATAAATGAAATAATGATTAAGAGATATCATATATTTATAGATCAAGTAAATATAGAATATAATAATTATTAACAAACTAGATATGTCATACACTTTTCAATTGATCATGATACAATATTTATTTTAAATGATATAATATTTTCAACGTGGTGATGAGACCTTTTAGAATAAAAAATGTTGGGAATGTTGGGAAATTGGATCTCATCATTTATCAATATGGTGCCCTAAAATTTGTAAATATATGATGTGTTCCGTATATACCACTGATTAAACGGGAATTGTTAGATGACCCTAATAGATCTAACTTCTCTATAAACCGAATTGCAACAATTATATATAAGGATTTTAAGGAAAATATTTTGTGGGGAAAAATGAAGTGAGAATTTTTTTTAATGTGTCTCATTGTTAGGTTTTACAACAAGTTAATTTAGTGAGAAAACATCATTGTGGGGTCATTAAATGTGTATATTCTTATATTAAAATGGGATGACACAACTCTGGTTATTTTCATAATACAATCAAACACTCTAACAAATAATAACACAATATAGGTTTTCATTGACTGCCAAACCAAATATTGACAGTTCCTTAATACAAGAGAATATTATTTTATTGAGAACCTAGAATGGTTATAAATTAATAAAGTTATATGTCATCAAGGCACACCTATTTAAATCATGTTTTAATATGATCCCAAATTTACATCAAAATTATGGAAGTGTCTTCAGAATTTTCTTGATACAGATCATTATTTGATCACATACTACCATCTTGAAACTGATGGATAGTCTGATAGAACTATTAAAATAGTGGTATAGGTTGATAAAGTTCTCAATTTACATTCATGGGATGTAGTATCCATATTTTCCTTTGATATAGTTTTCTAATAATAATATTTTTCATTCATGTATCCAAATGGTGTTGTATGATGCACTATATGAAAAAAGATGGCGTACTCCAACTTGTTGGAATGATGTTAATGAAAGTAAAATTAAAGATCAAAAAATGTGGAGGGAAAACAATGATAAATTATATTCATGATCAAATTGATGTTGTTCGGCATAGTAAACATGTTTATAATAATAATCATAAGGAGGATTTGTTATAGAAAATGGGAGATCATGTTTTTTATTGTATCTCTATTAAAGGGTGTTATAATTTTTTTAAGAAGGGAAATATAAATCCCATGTACATCAGATCCTTTATAATCCATTAAATAATTGGATCTGTATCTTATTATTTGAAAAATCTACCACATCTCTCAAATGTACCTGATGTGTTTTATATATCATTATTAAGGAGGTACATGGCAAACCAAAGGCATGTGCTCAACTCTAATGAAATAGAATTAGAATATAATCTATATTACTATGAATTTACCATCTTGATTTATGATACTATAGAACAAGTATTTTTGAATTGGGTTACTCATCTTGTTAAGGTACTTTTGAGAAATCACTAATGGAGGAAACAATGTGTGAATAAGAGGATGTTATGGAGAGGAACTACCATAATCTGGATAGAAGGTAATATGCACAAAATATCGATGAAGATATTTTTTATAGAGGGAAGAATGTAACCACTATTGTCTGTAAAAATTATTTCCTTTTAAATAAATTTAGTCTCTTCAATATCTTATGATTTACACAAGACAGGGTTTAAACGAAATTACTCTATGAGAATAATATTTAAACATGAACATTATATCCAATAATTTAATTTTGCAGTCAGAAAAAATTATAAAAAATTATAAATTTTTTTGGTGTATACATGTATAAAATAAATTAAATGTATATATATTTTTTATATATAAAATAATATTCATTTTACATAAAAAAGAAATTTTTTCTAAAAAAATATTTTTTAAAAACAAACCGATTTCATTGCTTCATGAACACATATGTGAAAATTATATTTTAAAACATTAAAAAAAATTATTTAGAAAAATTTTAATCATCTGTTAAATTGGAATAATAAAATTAGATTATTTTAATTTTTTTAATTTATATCTAAAATGTTTCATTTAGTAATAATTAGTGAAAAAAATTGATTTTTATTTGTAAACTACTTTTTCATTTTTATTATTTATAATTTAAAATTTTATTTTAAATTTATTTAAAACTAAAAATAGTTAATTTCATTATAATATAAATTCTTTAGGTTATTAAAATGAATTTATTATTAAATTTTTGATATTAAATTCATCCATACATACAAGAATTTCCTATTTAAAACCCCAATATTTCATCAGATCAATGGGTATAATAATAAATTTGATTATACTCATCTTTTAATTGATATTTTTAAAATTTATTATATATTTTAAATCATCAAAAATTATATTATGTAAGAATTTCAACATAATTTTTTATTAAAATGAATAATTAAAACATTAAAAACTAATTATCTTTGTTAAGGTAAAAACAGATTTACTAAGGGTTAAACTAAGAAGATAACGAGTCAAAATGATGTAGAAACACGCCAAACAGTAATATATGGAAATATTTTGACCTTCAAATAAATATGGTTTAATAATAACCTATTTTTATTTTTTTACAAGATAAAAACGTGGGTGTAATTGATTATTTTCAAAACATTAATGTTTGTCATCTCCCCCACATATTGAAGGAAACCCCTTCTCTACCTCTCTTCACACATCCATATACATTTATATCAGCCAATACCTTACAAAAATAACTTATTTAATACCCTAACTACATCATAGAGACATTATGTTTCTTGTAAATCATTCTTATGATGGATTTTGACCCAAACCAAAACACGTTACCTGAAGAAGAGGTAATGTCCTTAAAAGATAATTTTAATTTATATTCTTCTGCAACCCCCAAAAATATTATTTTATCATGATAATACAATAAACCCAGTATATACCATATATTGAGATGCTATTTTGTTAATTTCAAAATTTATATTCATATCCTCTTCCATAAAATGAGAAATGAACTTTTCAATCATGTGTATGATTGACTAAAACCTTTTGAACTGATTTAATTCATTTTCCATCAATATATTTTATGCTAGGTATAATCACTACAAAATATTTCACTTTTTCCAACAGGGATGTATCTGTTAGTAAAAGTGAATTTTCTGTTGGTCAAACATTTTACCAACATATATGTCCCTGTTACTAAACTGTTGGTAAAAACTCTTTCGCTAAATGTTTTTGTGACAGATAAAATCATTCTGTTACAATTATAATAATACCAATAGATAATATATATGTTGGTTAAAATCTTTAGCAACATGTACTAATGACAATTTTTTTTGTTGGTAATAATATTACCAAAATATAATATATGTTTATAAATTTCATTTGAATAAAAATTATAAATTTCATTTGAATAAAAATTATAAATTTTTATTTCTAATAAAATTTCATATTATATTTATGAATTTTTCATTTATAACAATCATTTTAAATTATTAAAGAGATAATGATTTCCACACATTTAAAATTAGAAAAAAAATTATATTAATAACTAAATTTAATACAATAATAATCAATACAAAATTCATTTCGCAACACGATCTATCTCACACCCCAAACAGCCCACCCCACCCCCATGCAGTCATCCATCCATGCCACACCAAGAACAATCGAGTACTAGCAGAACATCTATGCCCCAAGACCATCGAACCGACAGCAACTCATCCACGAGATTCATCCAACAGGTCACACATGCCACAGAGGAGCCTGTGTGCTCCATACATCCATCCAATAATGGATTATTCATCACCGGAGTATTCCTAATCAGAGCATAAGAAATCAAAGAATAAGTATTTGAAATTTTAAAATACAATGGTTGTACGCCTCACCCATTACCATGTAGCCACTCTTCCTAAAAAACAATAAAGTATTACACAATCATTTTAACTTATAAAAACCATTAAAAAAGAAAGATAAGTAAGAGAAGTTAGTGAGTAAAAAGATAGCCTCGAGAATTCCAAATTATTAAACTAACCTCAGGTTTTATATAAATGTTTATCATGAGCTTCAAGGATCATGAACTAACATGATAATTTGTTTGATCTAGCAATAAAAGGTATTATTTAACATAATAAAATTTATAAGACCCAACCTTGACCATTTGTTAAATAATAATTGAAAATAAGTCATAACACTACCTACTCATGTGGTCTAACATAACTTGAAGAGATGCTCCATAGATGCAGCAACAAGTCTAGAATCATAAGTTGTGAACCCAAAAATATGAATTTACATATAATCGATACGAGCCTAGGAATAACATATTTATCAAGAAAAAATGTTATGGAATACATGTGAAACTGGCCAGTTGGGCTTATCGCCACAGCCAGAATAGTCCTTCAAGCCAATTTATCAATTTTGGGCATACCTATCATAAAACTGAATATAAATCGGACTTCCAATTTCATTCCATGACATGAAAAGGAATAAAATGATTGAATTTAGAAGGATCTACTTGTTACAAAAGGATGAATACAACTTATAGCACTACACTCCAGAATTCGGTAAGGGCTTCTCATGCACGTGACCATAAAGCCTTCACCATTACCACATGTATTGCTGCTCACATTATAGAGCAGTCATATAGTAGAATTTTAAATGTTAGGATGTAAAGAAGAAGAAACTTTTACATGATCGATTCCATTGTCAATATAAATTCTCAGTATACATTTGATAAACATATGAAAATCCTACATCCATATGTTTTTCATTATAATGACGTACCAATAAAAGAACAGGCTCATCATTCAACCAACTAATTTATTTCCTATTATTTTTTACAAGACTTTATAAAAAATGACTGTAATTCCTACAAAATTATAATAATAGAAAAAAATGACATAAACATTGATATTTTGTACAAGAAGCTCATTATGAACAATATGAAAAAGAACACATAACACAATGAAACTATGAAATAAGCATAGGTAATTTATCGGGTCTTCCCAAATAAAAAACAAATAAATTGAATTAAATACAATTAATCATATACCCCATAAAAGTTTACAAAATAAATCAGAAATTTAGTCGAAGAAAACATACAAAAGAGAAATATTGCACTCACGCATTATATCCTAATCAACTTCAATAATATGCCCACTATGCCATGGAGAATATCTTAGCCTTGAGTGAGATCATGAAGGGGAACTCAATCTATCAAGTGATGCATTCTTCAAAACTAGTCTGTAACTATTTTCTGACACAAAAAACAGTTTAAAGCATTTACGTCAACCAATTACATACATAATATTACAAATGAATTATTCAAATCATACCACTAATATATAGACTAGAGAAACTATCTCATAATAAATGTGTAACAAGGTAATTTCCATGAATGTTCCGTGAACAATGATCATTTTTACATGTCACATTCTAATCATTTCATATAAACATTAAATGAATACATTAAAAACCAATAGAATCTCACCAAATAAAAGTAATATATGAAATTTTATAAAAAAAATTACAACCAGACCACATTAATATATTTATTTACCTTATTCATATTTATATCAATAACAAACCTAATAAAACATATCATGATGTTCCGTATGACAAAACCACATAAGATCTGCAAAAGAAGAAATATTAGAAAGCTATGAGGGGGTGAAGTTGGGCCACCTAGTCTCCAATAGCCATCCATAAACCCCTTTATATCCTGGAATCTTGGGAAGATATATATACCATCTGAAAGATGGACCTTCCCCGAGATATTGGATTCAGTTTTCATTGTAGTGCCATCACCATGGTACATCTCCACATGAAAAACAACACAAATGAATAGATTGAGCATAACACATGATGGGTACTTAATATCCAACATGAAATCCAACCATTATGGGTTAAAACACTATTGAAATCCATTTATAGTCAAAAAATTCATATCATTTATATACCATGGAAGATCCTTCTACAAAAATTTCCTCGAGCACATCTAGATCACAATACTCTTTCTCATCATTAGAAGACGATTTAGTTAGTTTTTTTGTGTAACATGGAAGTGATGACTTACTTCACATGTTTCTTTGGATATATTGGAGGAGGAATTTACTTTGCTAGAAGTATTATAACTATCACAATATAAGTCATATAGCATCATGCATTCTAACCAATGTAATGGAACCTTGAAATTTAACACAGATTGAAACCATACATAGGAAAATATTGAACATGTATACCATCATAAAGTCTGTCCGAATCTTATCCTTTAACAACCATTTGAGACAAAAAAAATTGAACTTCAAAAAAACACCAGCTCCGTCAAATATCCCCACTAAATGAATTGTGGAAAACATAAGAATAGAAACTCAAAAGCAAGGATTGACCTTACCACCATTTACTGTAGAGGATCATGAGAACACCGAATATTCAAGTACCTATCAGATCAATATAGATAGAACAATCATGCTCTTGGAAAGGGGTATCGCCTTCAAGACCTAGCCAGGCCACTAATGATTACAACTTCATCCACCCTTAATGAAGGTCGTCTTTGAGATCTTGCAATCAAAACAGTAAACAAAATATGGAAATTGAAACCGGTTGAAGTGTAAATCAAAATACTCCAAATCCAAATAGATAAAGGGAATATAAAATATATTCTATGTTTGATCCGAAGTTATGTGGAAGAAATCCTAAAGGGATAACACCACAATAAACCTAAACAGAGCTGAAATTACAATATAGGACTGACCCCTCATAGTATCATGATGAAGAAGAAGAACGTGTTGCCAAATGTGATTGAAGAGAGAAAAAAAGAGGGAGTAGTATGCAAGGTGAGACATGAGACATGGGTGATGCGATTCGAGATGGAATGACGGGAGGTAGGCCAGAGCTGGGCGATAGACCAGAGCTGGGCAGCAGGACGTGAGGTGTGGCGGCAGGACAAGACGATACCGTATGACGATTAAGGTTTTAGTGGTATTTATTTTTTTATAAAAATTATTTAAATTATTATTGAATAAATAATACTAAAACCTATAAAAATTGTTAATATTTCAAAAAAACTAAATAAAAAATATTTAAAAATATAAAAACATTTAATATTTGAAGAATATTGAAAATAAAATCAATAATGAGATGTTTTAAAACCTTGAAATAAAATTTTACATTGATAATAAAAATAATATATACACACACACACATTGTTTCTCTTGATTAGTTATTAATAATATATATATATATATATATTGTTATTTAATGGTTTATTTTAACATTTTATATTTATAGAAAAAGATTTTTTGGTAATAACGTTATTAATAACATATTCATGTGTTAATAAAAAACCATTGGTAAAAGTATGATAAAGAAACAAATTCAATTGTTGGTAAATGATTTGTTAGTATTGAGTGATCAATATCAATAGATATATATTTTGGTAAAAATAAGTGTTGGTATTAAAAAATAATACTAATAGAACTTAATATCTGTTGGAATTGCTCATTTTTAAAAATGGATATATTATCTGTCAATAAATTTCTGTTGGTATAATCCTTTTTTTAGTGAATACAAGAAATAAAAAATTTATATATTATTTATGATATAATTATAGTTATGTTATTATATTAGCATATAAAAATTCTTTATTTTTATGAAATTTAAAATATGATAAATCCTCTCTTGGGTCTGATGAACTATGGCCATGCGAAACGAGGTGATTAATTTTTCACATACTCATTACATAGAAAGTAATAATTGTAAATTTAAGGAATATATGTGATATATGACCTGATATAAATTATTTAAAATTATTATATTATACACTTCATTACCCTTTCAACCGTTAAGGGAATGATATTCTTGCACAAGCATATTTATAGCCTACATCCTCCATTAAATGATGTGATTCATTTTTCGTGAATTTATTTTAAGAGTAGTGCCAATAATGTTTGTTATTATCAATAATTAAATTTATAAAATTATTATAATTAAAAAGATGATTTAATTATATCCTATATTCCAGAATGAATACTGTCATTAAAAAATATGTGTGAGAAAACAATGCAATTGTCTTTTTTATATAAGGAAATTAATTAAATATTATTAACAAATGGTTATAATATGTTACAAGAGGATCATATATGATGTAATAAACACGTTCATGGTTCTGTATTTAATTAGTAACACTCTCAAAATATTTATACATGAGGATAAACATTGTTTAACTAAAGGATGCATGAGGTAAGGAACTTCATATCAATTTCCCTTTATTAAGCATGATTTTCCCGAATGCCATAATTTTTAATTTAGCATGGATAATCCCCATTTTAAGGGTTAAAGGGGAACCCTTACATGGCCTATAGCCCCAACACACATGGCCTAATATGACCTGAAGGGAAATACCTGAACTGAAGCCCCATAAGAATACTATGCCCATTACATGAGCTTTTGGCCCAACCCATAGAACTACCCCTCCCAAACATATTCATTATTTTTCCCCTTGGTCCCCCATGTATTTCTAATCGGCTAGCATTTCCCCATACAATGATGCATGATGACTGGTCCCGATGGCGGTTTCTATACCCTCTCATTCTTCAAATCTAGTAAGCTATACTTCTGGTGACTACTACCCTTTTCTCGGATCCACTTCTATGGAATTATCTTTGTGAACAAGGCTACAACATGGTCTATATATCCCAATGGAATTGAGGACCGAAATCCTTTGATGAAACAAAGTTCCTAAGACCTGTAGGCACAAACCGGTGTCCCCAAATCCCAAATCGGACGAATAGTTCCAGCTGCAACAGTACTAAATTGTTCTGGCTACAATTCTGCTACAATTCCTACTACAGTAATGCTACAATATTATAATGATTTCATTATAATTCATTTTATTTTTTGATTAAATTTTATTTATTTTATACTTGTTTATTTGAAATGAAGGGTAACAAGTGGTAATTAATTTCAAAACTCAAATTCTTTTCATTTCATTATATTACTTCATTATTTTCTTGTTATATTCTATGTTTTTGTTTATAACGAGTTTTGATTGTCTTTGGTTGTATATACATTTTTTCTATATAGATTAAAATTTGATACAAAAAATATATTCATTTATTGTTTATCAATTCAATGATATGATCAATGTAATGGATTCCTTCTCGATTTAAATTTCATTGAGATATTTTTTGTTAATATGAACATATTTACTTTTACATGGCATATATACTATCAATTTAATGTATTTTACATGAATATTTATTTATCTTTTTTTTATATTTTAATTACATGATATCAATATTTTTTGTATCATGGATATAAATATTTCATAAACTATATATCATTCATTTAGATAGTTCTTACATTAATATAATTTGATTTACATGGGAAATGTTGATAAATTTATGTTCCTTATTCAATCTAGATATTTTTAGATAAAACATTTTGTTGTTGATTTAAATCAATTATTTTATATGTAAGTAGTGATTTGGATATGATGTTATTGGTGGATCTGGTTATAGATCACTCATTGATTTATCGATAGGACTCGTGAGACAAGTCAATTGGCCAAATCAGATAGATTTTTACCAATTATTTTTAAACTATCATGTTAAAAAATTTTACATTAGTAGCATCAGGATTCTTTATTTTATTATATTAAAACTTTATGAATTTAGATGATTTAGATTTTATTTATTATTATCACCAATGATATTTTTGTATTATATCATCTACAAATGTATTTATTTCTAATTTTATTGATTGAATGGAATGTGTTTTTAGTTAATTATCCTTCTATATTGATTATTCCTTGTCCAATTTTAATATTCATGATGTTGATTAAATTAAATGTATGTTTAGTTATTTACCTTTCCATATTGATTATGCTACATTTATTAGTGATTGATTATACTTTATTTAATCCTTACTGCCTATTTGAGCTCACCCTTCTTTTTTTCCTTTCCCAAGGATTTGAAGATAAATCATTTTAATGAGTTTCAGTGATGATGGACATTTTATTTTGTTACTTAATTTTTATTTTCCTAATTTAAAATGGGTATCATATATGGTTATTATTCTGAAAAATTTCTATACTAATCAGTTCATAGGGATTTGATCCCTTGTATCTAAGATAATATAATATAGTAGTCACTTGTTGTGGTATACTTGATTCAGTTTCATTACATATAACATGATAACATGATCATAGAGATAAAAATAAATAAAAAATAAGGAATTATCATGATAACATGGAATTTTATAATAATAAAATGAATCATTAAAATTATATAGAACATGGTGGACAACTTCAAAATGTTCAACAACCATAGGCATATGAATCCATGTGCGGGGAAACTCATTTTTCACATTCTTATATAAACAAATTCATTAATTACACACCTAATAAATGAGAAGACCCATAATTATCATATATGTGTAAACAAAATCATCAATTTCAACCCTAAATATCTCATTAGATAACCATATAAAAATGCATTTGTGGTACTTATATGACCCCACCAGTCATCATCCATACATTTGTGTTCCATATAAAATAAATTTTTATCATATCTTATACAACCAAATGAAAAATTAATATATGTTTCTTAAACCTATTATATAAAAAAATTAAGAAATCATCGTATATCAAAATATCATTTTCAAAATTGATTCATAACATAATGACATATATATGATAATCAAAACATCAACTCATTAGAGATAAAAAATAGGGAAAATAGAACTCAAAATACATTAAATCCTTTTAATTTTAAAATAAGATTAAATAATTATTACTTAAAAATGGTATAATGGTTTCAAAAAGGGGTAGTAAAAATACATTAAAAATATTTACTTTTTAAAGAATGTTTAATAATAAAAAATTAAAAAATATATCATTTTTTAAAAAAGTTGATGTGAATATAAATTTAAATATTTTACCATTAAAAAGCATATTAAATAATGAAACACTGGAAAATAAATAATGTATATGAAAAGAAAATGTGGTGTGTATGAAAAAATATATTTCTAAAGGATGAAAAATACATTTCAACATTCTGAACTAACAATATTGTAAAATCACATCAAAAATAAGTATCAAGAGACCATAACCTTAGTATCCCAGAGCTGGTGTATTACATTATTATATTTCCATATAAAATAAGGATATTATCCCTAAAGATCGAATATTTTAATATTCTTGGAAAAATATACACAGACATGATTCACATATTAATTTTGAATACACTAATTACATCATAATTGGTTTTGAGAATATCATTATTTCCTCTTTCATATTCTTTCATAGTTCCATTCATGGATTCCTAGGAATGGAAAGACGTATGGGGGGGATCAAATGATAAGTAAGGGTTATGTATAAAGGAATCTGTAATGAAATAATGAAAATAATCAACAGGGAGAGGTTAATAACTAGAAACACCTTCCATTTAATCAATAACATGAATATCATAATTGGATTTGTAATAATCAATATGGAAATGTAAATAACAAAAAACACATGACACTAAATAAATAAACTAAGACTATAAGGCATATAGAGAATTAACATTTAAAAAATCTCAATGATAATACTAAATAATATCTAAATGATTGAAATTATTAATTGCTTGATATTATTATTTCCCAGAACACTATACATTTACCTTGATGATATATCCATGAGACAACTTAAAACATACTTGGTAAAAAAACCATTGGATTTGGAAAACTGATTCATCTCATGAGATAATCTATGAATCAAGAATATTTCTATAAATGTTCTCTAAAGTTTGCATTCATGTGCAAATATATCCTTATATATCAAATAATTTATTAAATTCATGAAATTTTTTCCTTATCATGAGGTATCTATATTGAGTAAAGGATACAGATTTATCAATATTTCTGTAGTTAATGAAAAAATATTAAAAGAAAACACCACATGTAAAAATGGTATATGGTTTAAGAAATAATCATATAAATACTAAAATAGTGTGTAAATTTTATAAAATGTTAATTTATAATTAAAAATAATTATTACAGAATAATATTGACATTTACTATATATTATCTGATCAATTTATAATATATTTTACCCATTCATTAATACTATTTTGTTAATTTCAATGTTTCAAATGTTAATTTCCTTGTTTTCTCATATTCAGTTTATCAAGAACGGTCTGGTTCTTTCACATATTATATAGTTCTATAATATCTGCAAAAATAATAATTAAATAATTCTCATATTTATACATTAATATTAGATTTTATACCAATAATTATAGGTGGTATAAATAAATTAAGTGTGCTACAATCATGGAGATGATAGGTCATATATACACATGAGTAATGTTTCAATTTCCAAATGATCATTATAAAAATAGGGTAAGTAATATAATATAATTAAATAATGATAATAATAACATATATTTTCCTTAAATATAAATATTTGTATTATACTGTGGATGTGGTTATAAAAATAGTTTCACATCGTTTCATGAAGTCATAGTCTAAACGTACATGAGTGAAGTTATCATCAAATATTGAATGAATAGGTAAAAAATAAAATAATATAAATTATATTTTTAGAATTATTAATATGTAAATAATAACATAATTATTTCATTTATATCATATTTCTTGAATATCATAGCACTTAAAATCATTAATGTAAAGCGTTAGTGAAAGATGAATCATGTCTCTTTGCGCAATGGTAGTCCATCTTACACACGAGAAACATTATTATGTATCCTATGGAATGGAAAGTAATTTTTTTTGAATAATGCATATAGTGGTATGAATATTTTTTAAATATTATATATATACTTTATATCCATCATTATACCCAACCATGAATAGTAGTAATAGATAAAACGAATATCATCGGTTCGTGAGGTGGTAGGAGGTCATACACATAAATATTTATTTAATGTCCAATTAGATGGAAGTGGGGTAGTTTTAGGTCATTATATTATTTTAAAAACACCCTAGTGTATATAATATATTGGTTTTAGTATATAATAGTTTTTTAATAATAATTGAAGGAAGTGTAGAACGAAATAAAATAAATACGCACATTGAAGAACATTACCTCTTCTTCTCGTATCCTATTTAAGATTGGACAAAAGACATTAAAGGTTTTATTTATTAAACAAATAAGGATAATAGTTTATGGGAAGAGAATATGGAGTCCTATTTGGTTAGTACATGTAATGATCCATTGGTTTTGTTGGTGGGAAGAATATATGGGACGGGGAGGTCTCTATAATTTTGTTGAGCGACACACTTGTAATATTTTGAAAACATTCAATCGTACGCACATTTTTACATATAATATGCCGAAACAATGTTCCATTCTAGAACCTAGATGTCATAAGGCAGAAATATATCCCTAAAATTTGTTTTGGACATGTTTTGGGACATTTTTTATCCTTATCATCTTGGTTTAACCACATGATAAACCCACTTTTACCTTAACAACAGTAATTAATATTTAATGTTTTCACTATTCTTTTTGGTTCAAAAGTAATTTTTCATTATTTGATATTTTAAATTAATATGTTTCCAAATATTTAATAAATATTTTTATATTTAGTTCATTGAAGTTTAAAAAATTAATTTAAAATAACTCTTTTTGACGCACTAAGAAATCTAATTTTTTTAGAAAAATTATAAAAACGTTAACAATTTTTTTATAAAAAAATTCAAAATAAAAATGAATATAATTAAATAAACTAGATAAATTAATATTTAATTGAACTAATTTTACTTTAAAACTAATTCCTTATTTAATTAATTATTACATTATATTTAAAAAAATGTTATTTTTAATTATAATTTTTAATTTTTAATTATTCATCATAAAATTAAAATTTTAAGATAAAATCCCAAAATTCAATCTAATATAATTTTAATGTGATTATTTTAAAAAATAATTTTTTTTAAATAAATGGCTAAAATTTTCAAAAAATATTTATGTTCTCAAAGGGGAATTAAACCATCTTGCATAAAAATATGGGTATTTAAAAAATATTTCTTTTTTATTTTAATGATTCATATTATATCACTAAATAATAGATAACTACTAAATAGGTGTAAACTATATATTTTTTAAATTTTTTCAGTCCTATCTATATACATAATTCCAGAGTCTAGGAGATATATGAAAATATATTTTAAATTATATATTTCTTATTCTATAAAACATAGTCTTGAGTATAATATATGATCTTATTGAAACTTGTTCTTGCATGTAATTTAAGATGACTGAGTTTTTTCAATGAATGCTATTGAATAGAATTATTTCAAATAGAAATATTTCCTAAAATTTTCCATGTTTTGTTATCTTATAAATATTTTTTTATCATAAACTTTATCGAAAAAAATGTTATATATTAAAAATTTCCAGGGTGATACATTCTCCATATCATAAATATATTACAACCTTTCAATTTAAACATGATCATGGTAATAAAGGGATTTTTACATGAAAAAATAATTATTGATAAACCCCAAAAAATAAATAGTTAATGAAATATCTATTTATTAAGATAGAATGGGAATGTACAATGGTCATATAGAATAATAGATAACCTAGTTTCAAAGTAGAAGAACATTGGTGGAATGTGAAACATAGATGTAGAAGAGAAAAATAACATCGAAATACTAATGAATATTGATATAGAACATTGATCATAATAAATTCGGTGATCTGGATAAGGTTAAAAACCACCAAAAAATTAACCAAAGTTACATCAAAAATGATATTGATATTATAAAAAATAATGATAACTTTTATAAATTTTAATCCAAGATCATGTTCATAATGTTGGTGAATTACATTTCCATATAGACTGTGAACATATAAAAATATACATACCTAATATATAATTACAGATAATATTTCATATTTTGGATTCAATACGATTTTTTACACCAAAATTCATTTTTAGAAAAATTAATATCCAAGAATGATTTTTTGTGCCTCGAGCACTAAAATTTACTTTTAACAAATGGTAATATCTGCAATAGAACAATATTTCATTACATTGATATTAAACTATTATTATGAAAAAAATTATCAATGGTTATCCAATATATATGAATATCCAATTGGTGTAGTAATACATTATCCTCTAAAATCTCATCAAAAGTTCAAATTAAATTATTTCTCAAATGGTTAACATTTTGAAAAATTATAATGTTTAGAATACATATCATTATAAATAAGTTCACCAATTTACAATTTTAACATATTATTAATCTCTCAAACAACAAGAATTATGTCCAAATTATCCTACACAAAACATGTGAATACCTTCATCATGTATTCTCTCGAAAAATGGTAATAACTGGAATGGCAACAAAACCATATTGAAATAATTCTATCGTTATTATTACTAAATTAAAAAAAATTACTTGATATATACCTTTAATCCAAATTAATTAGAAAATCCACCAAAGACATAATAATCACCATTCTGACTAAACCATTAATTAGTTCCACGGTAGTAAATATTATAAAATTTACATTATCCATATCAATCATCTATTTATACCAACATAATCACCTCAACAACCAAAACATACTAAGGGTTATCATTCCCACAATTAGGTGTTTTTCAAGAAGTTCATCCATCAAATGAATCATTTTCTTGATCATCATTATCGTTAGACATATGATTTAAATTCCTTAATAAAAAATTACTATATTATAGTCTATATATATTTCATAATTTTCATTAGAAAGAGATCATTGTTAAAATAATAAAATGAAATAATTATTGAATCCAAACACAAGAACATTAGTCATTCCTCTTAGTTTGTTGTAATAGTATAATATTAATAATGATTTATTAGCTTCTCTTGAGGTATATTCCATTTACACATGAGATATCGATTTGGGTAGTGTTCTATCTCCTTATTTTTGAAGCAGTGTACAGTGGAATGTTTTTTTAAACATCAAATCACAAGAATGGTATTCTTTTTCTCTACATTTTTAGTAAACACAAATTCTTTTTATGAATTAATTATGGTGTTTCATTTCATAATTATCTCATGTGGGTAAATACTTCATTCGCATTTCCCCATTTTGAACATTTTCACCTTTTTTGTCTTCTTCTCTTACATCCCTTCTAAGCCACATAAATAATGAATTTTTTTCTCTATTTTTATAGAACATGATTATATGTCTTCATAAAATTTTATTTTTTAGAAACTAGTTCCCCGAAAATTATTGGCTTAATACCATCCAGGAAATGATCATTCAAACTCTTTGATTCACATTCATTAATGTACTTCCCTTTTCTTTTGTTTTGATCTATTTCTAAACGATGGAATACACTTGATTAAATAATTTTATAATGAAACATAATGTATGATGCCAAAACTAGTGAAATAAATTACATAAATTTAAAAAATATGTATATCTTATCTCATAGTTATAAATATTGTTTTGTTGGGGAAATATCATTTTTCAAGTACATCTTAATAGTTTTTAAATAAAATACGTATTATTATAATCAAATACCTTAATAGTTTCAAACCAGCTGCATAGCGAGGTCTATTTTCATGAAATATGTGTTTATATTGTCCATACAAATATTCCATTTTAGGATTTATTACACCTATGTACCTATATTCTTGAACTATATGGACTATAATTATCTGGATGTGGAAATTTGGAAAGTAAAAATCACATATTTTATTCCTTATTAAAATTTTAGGATGTTATTTAATAATTATCATCACTGTCTATCATAGGGTTATGTTCCTTAATATATGTTTTCTTTAATGTAGTACCCATAGAATTTACTAAACATTCAAAGATACTAAATTTAGTGACCCTAGACCTAGTATCCTAACGCCGGTGTTTTACATTTTTGCAATGGCATAGGATATATAGAGTTACATTCCAAAAGACCAAATAGTTTAGTAGCCTTAGTAAGGTAGACAAATAATTAATTCTAATAATAGAATTGAATAAAAAATTACAAAATATTTTATTTGGGAATAAAATTATTCACAATAGAATATTATTTCTTATCATTCATAGTACACTTCAATGATTATTGGGAAAAGAAAAAACACAAGGGAGATCTCAAATGCTCAATAAGGGATATGTATAATAGAATTTGTCAAGAATAAATGATCATAATCAACAAGGAAAGATAGATAACTAGAAACACATTCAATTTGATCAATGAAATTACTATCAAAATTGGATAAAGTGTAATGAATATGTTAATTTAAATAATAGAATACACTTGAAATTAAATGAATAAACCAATACTCAAATTCACCCATAGATAATGTCATTTCACAAAAATCATTGATAATAATAAAATATTTATTATTGAAGGTTATTAATAATTATTTGATGTCAGGTTTCCAAGGAACATGATACCTTTTTAGTCAAGATCATTCTCCATTATGGTTTAAAACATACTGTGTAAAACCCCATCTATATTGTCCCATTAGTTTATCTCATAAAAATATAGATATATCTAGAGGATTTAAATAAATGTTTTACACCCATGTATTTAATTTTAAATAAATAATCTTATATTTTAATATATATTTAATTCATGGAAAATTTGCAATGTCATTAAGTATTCACATTGATCAAAGGATATTAATTTTCTCCAATTTCCCCGGCTAATGAAATAATAATAAAAGTTATCATTGTATGTAAAATGATATAAGGTTTAGGAAATAATCATATATATCATGGAATAATATGTATATTTTTGATAAAATTAATTTACAATCAAAATATTTTATGATAAAGTGATTGTTTGAAAAGAAATTTAAGAATCATAAAACTAAGTTAAATAGTTCAATAACATTTTCCACAAGGTATTTTTCAATTCAAATACCCATATATGAAATAATTGAATTGGAAACCTAATGTACCATTATGATTCAATGAATCATTATATTATATTTAAAACGGGTAGTATATACACCACATTGAAATTTAACAGGTGCATAATAACAAATATGTCTCAATGGGATGTAAAATAAGACAAAATCTCTTGCATTGCGCATATTTTTGGTGGATTGTTATGTAATTAATGTATTGTGGTTTTAGAAATAGTGTTCAATAATTATTGAACAATATTAATATTTATAAGATCGTATATTATCATTTTATAATATCTTATAACATATTCATTAATAGTATTTTGTAAATTTCAATGTGTTAGTTATTAATTTCATTATTTTATCATATGTCTTTAATAATGAAATATATTGTTATTTCACATATTATATAGTTCCACATTATCAAATATAATAATAATTACAAAATTAAAAAATTTATACGTCAAATATATATTTAATATTAATAATAAACTATGTCCTTCAGAAATGAATTATGATACGATCTTAGAGATGGCAGGTCGTATGCACGCTTGAGTAATGCTTCCACATATCAATGATCATTATTGAATAATTTTAAGTAATATATTATATTTATATTATATTATATAAATATTTATATATATATATATCATAAATCTTCTGTTGAGATGAAGATATAGAAACATTATTTAATGAAGATGGTAGTCAACACATTTAATAACAGTGTTATCAACTTCCATCAATTATAATGCTTAAAAAGAAAATGATATATATTAGCTTTTCAAAATGATTAATATTTCATGAATATCATAATTATACAATTTATATCACATATAATCATTAAATATATACTTATAACCTTCCATTTAAGGCATTAGTAAAAA
Organism: Viscum album; assembly: GCA_963277665.1. Taxonomy (NCBI): domain Eukaryota; kingdom Viridiplantae; phylum Streptophyta; class Magnoliopsida; order Santalales; family Viscaceae; genus Viscum; species Viscum album. The sequence continues at coordinate 1,637,474,000 of OY728129.1, forward strand.
ATGAATCGCATTGCTTCATAAGGTGGAAAACCGTTAGACACATGAGTAATGTTATCATGTATTCTATATAATGGAATGTAAAAAAGATATATATTTCAAAATGAATTTAGAAGTATTAATATTTTATAAATAACATATATATAAATTATATCCATTATCATACCCATCCTTGAATGTTTTTAATGAAAGAATGAATGATATCATTTCATGAGGCAATTTTTTATCGTACACAAAAATATTGATTTCATAGCTCGTTTAATGGAATTTGGTGTGGATTAAGTCTTTAAATATTATAAAAACACCCTAGTATATTGAATATAATTATTTATTTATATCATAATGGTTTAATAATAATTTTAGGAGGTGGATTAAGAAATAAAATAAAGATTCACATTGAAGAAAATAACCACTTCTTCGGCTATCCCCCTACGGTTTTCACTGAAGCCTTCAAAGTTTAGATTTGTGGATAAAATATGATTCTTAACTGAAATATGAAATGATGGGAAGTGATATTTTCAGGAAACATCCCAAATAAATTGGTGTGAATGTGTGAAGAAGCAGTTTTTTGGGGGATCTTTTATATGTGGGGTGATGAAACACTTGTAATATTTTGAAATGATTAATCAAACCCATGACTTTATCTTTTTAAAAGCCCCACAAATAGGAAAACTATCAGAAAAATATGTTTTTATGTGGGTATATATATAATAAATGGGTTTTGGACAAGTTATTGGGTCATTTTTAACCCTTATCATCTATGTTTAACACATATCATCTATGTTTAACCCTTATCATCCATTTTACCTTAACAACCGTATTTAACTTGTACTCTTTTCACTTTTCATTTTTTTAAATTATCATTATTATAAATTATAATTTACTATTATTCAATATACGGACTCCAATTTACCAAAATTAAATTTAAAATATTGGAGAATTTAAATTTAAAATTAATACCACAAACGTGATGGGAATGCAGGTTTATAATGTGAAAATTCCGAAATGGTTACAATTTTTTTATTTCATAATTCGATATTAATAAAAATGAAGTAAATTAGATATATTGATATATAGTACAAAAAATTTAAATTTAAAATCAATAGAAATTTTAATATTTCATTATATTCTATTTAAATTGGTGTGAATGTGTGGAGAAGAGGTTATATAGTATATCTTTTATAAGTCGGGTGATTAAACACATGTAATATTTTGAAAAGAATTATTAAATCTCATGTTATTATCTTGTTAGAAACCTCCGAAATAGGAAAAATATCAGAAAAATATGATTTAATGTTGGTATAGTTTAAAAAAATGGGTTTTGGACATGTTTTTTGGGTCATTGTTTACATGTATTATCTATATTTAACCCCATAGTAAATCCATTTTCACCTTATCCGGTGTATTTAATTTTTAGACTTTTCACTTTTCATTTTGTTAATTATTTATTTTATCTTTAGTATATATTATAAGATAATATTATTCAATATATGGAATCCACTTTCCTAAAATTAATTTTACATTATTGGAAAATTTAAATTTATAATAAATCCCCCAAATGTGATGGGAATATAGGTTTTTAATGTTTAAATTCCAAATATATTAGATTTTTTTACATCATAATGCAATATTAAAATAACAAAAATGATGTAAATTAGATATATTGATATATTTTAAAAAACAATTATCATTAAAACAAATTGAAATTTTAATTTATCATTATATTCTATTTAAACAATGCAGTTCTCAATTTAAACTCAGTATTTTTTACTATTCATCAAAAAATGAAACTTTAATGAAAAATCACAAAATATTACCATGAAATAATTTAGTAATTATTATTTAAAAAATAAAATTTATTTCTTTGTAATAAACATTCTCTGAGTATAAAAAATTAATTATTTTTATAAACTGCGTATAAAATTTCTTTTTGAAAATTACACTTTTCAAAAAATATTTCTTTTTCATTTAAAGGATTATTGTTTTATTCTTAATTAAATAATCAAAAAAAATTGTAAAATATATATTTTCTTAGGTTTGTTAATAATAATCATACTAACCATTACAATGGGTATGTGATATATTAAAAAATAATATTAATTGTATATTGTTGTTAAGTATGACTCGGTCTTGTGTATAACTTAAGCAATCGAAGAATGTTCTTGTTGAATGAAATAGAAGATAACAATGTTTTGTATAAAATAAAATATATTAAATTGATTAAATTTAAAAAATTATTAATGTATCTTGTGTTACATTTTTCAAATCATGGTGTTGTGCTTCATACACATTATCAGAAACAATGTTCATATTTTAATATTTAGGGGGGAAAAAGAATAATGAAACTTTTGATTTATAAATAATTTAGTGTGATAAAAATAAAAATGGAGATAAAAATAATTTTTTTCCATTATATAGTGTATAATATTTCATAGAATTAAAAACACAAAAATGGATGAAAAATCCATTAAAATATGTTGAAATTATTGATCCTAGAAATTAATTTTTTTAAAAACAAATATAATCATAAAAGAAGAATACATTAGTGTGAAACGTTATTTTCTAGAATATAATATGGATATAAAACATAACATAATAATATTTTATAATATATCATTATTGAAACATAATATTCAATGAAAAGTGATTACATGCTAATGAAGTGATTGTTGGACAATGAAGTGATTGGAGTCATAAAAACCTATTATAGATTTAGAAATATTTTAATAAATAGAATTTGAAAGTTTTAAAATAATATGATTATATAAATACAATTATTTAAATCATATATTAAGAAAAAAAATATATATTGATGTATATAATCTATATAAATAAGAAATTTGGTGATAACAATAATTTATTTATCAACGAAGAAAAGTTGAGGTGAAAACCCCTTACATCATTTGATTTTTTAGATAATAGAACTACAAATTCCTATAAAAAACATAGCTAACATTAGAATATTTTAAAATAAAATTATTTTTATATTTTAACATTTCTATCCATAATTTTTTATTACTTATTATGGATGTATTAGTCAATTATATCTTATTTCAGCCATCAAGTGTTAATAACCTAAATCATTGTCATCTGTTTTATATTATAGATGTTGAATCACATAAATTGAAAGCTTTTTCATAATTAGTATATCATTTTAGATAATATAATTTATATATATTATTAATTTATAAATATGTAATATTATTCTTTTATATTTTTAGTTATGATGCATGGAAATGGAATTAGTGTTTTCTTATATTGGCGATTTTAACGATAAAAAAAGATTTCTTAATAATATGTTAAACACTTAATATAAGACAATATTCTTCTATACCCATCATGATTTGATAAATATATTATAATATTTTTAATTTTCATGTTCTCATAATCATCAATGTAATTTCCCTACCAATATTATTGTACAACTAAGTGGTTGATGTTGTGAATGCGATATATTTTTCTTTTATATTTTTTTTATGAGACAATATTTTCCTAAAATTACAAATTTATTTCCGTACTGCAAAACATCAGACACACATCAATATAATGAAAAGTAATTTATAATATTTACTATTAATAATAAATATCGACATCCATGGTGTGGTTTTTCAATGATATAAGTCAACACAATCCACTAAAAAACAATCATTTGTGTGAAATACATTGAGCAGGATATTCCCTTTATCTCGTGTAACATTATGTAAAAAATTCAATATTGTGTGTGAACCTTCTATAAAAAAAATATTTAATACAATTTTTGGAAATAAAACATGTTACAATGATCATTTTGTCTAATTTTGAAAATTTATTCTTTTCTAAAACAATTACTCAATTTCTTACATAGAAGCTAGTAATAACATTATGGGCTTTATTTTAAAATTCAATCTGATTTACCATTAGGATTATCCCAATCCAATTCCTAAGTATAAAAAATATAATAATCTATTAGAATATGGTTTAGGAAATTCTAAACACATTCGTGTTTTTTCGGAAAAACATAGAATGGGTCCTCCGAACCAATTTTCCCACCCGATACAATAGTCATCTAAATTAAATATTTTTTCTTATCTTATGTTACTTCAATTCGGAAAACATCTCCAAGAATCTCCAGTATGGATACCTCTTCTTCTATCTAGTCATATACCTAATATAATACTCACAATGAATCGTATATAAATCAAAAAAAATGTAAATGTACTTTTCACCTTTTTACTCTCCGAAAAAATTGTACGAGCGAGATACATATCAATTTTCCCTCTAAAGAAAATTACACAAATCAGGAATTTCTTCTAAATTTCAGTTTTATATTTACTTAATTAACACTTCTCAAAACTTATCAAACGATCTCGAATCCTCAATAAACTTCATCGCTACCACGTACATTCTCTAAAAACCCTTGTATGATTCTAATTTCCTAAAAATGATTCCATTGTTTTTATGTTAAATACCAATTTCTTGTGTGAGGAAATATATAGCTTTCATATTCTTCACAAACCTCTGTTCGATTTCATTTTCCCTTTCCAATTTTCTAATTCGATTTCTTCATAATGATTCTTTACACCAAATGATAAATACAAAACATATTCATCGATTTTCAATCATCCCCTTTGAAAACAAATCCAACTATATCTATAAAAGTATATTATTCATCACTACATCCATTAGTCCCAAAAAAACCATCTTATGATGATTATGATAGAATTCCTAATTTAATGGATCATTATCAGAATCTTTGAACATTTCTTAATACGATACAAATGAATTTTACCCCCTAAAAAATTATACCTTTGGTGAATATGATGACACAATAAATCCAATATATAAACATTAGATGCTCCATTATTTTATAAATACGATTATCATAAACTTCTTTCATAGAGGATTAAAAACTTTTAGCTTCTGTTCGAATGAAAACCCAATACATTCGTTGAGTTCCTCCTACATATAATTATACCAAATATGAATCCATAAATAACATTACGATGATCTTGAGAGAGAAAATATTTTTTATTTAAAAATTTATTATTTCAGAATATTCTTCTTGTATCATTACTTACTTCATGAATTTTATTACATTTAAGATCAACATTATCATTGACTGAGTTACCAAGGAAGGTATTGTAACTTTCCTTTCAACATATTTCTTTTCTTCTTAGCCTGATTGTTATTTCCATGATTATGATCAGATATAATATGATTGGTAGAATATATTTTCCACATTTCATTCATCATGAAGTTATCTAATGTTTTACAAAATACATTTTATTTATGAGAACTACAATATCAAAAAAGAATCTTCAAATTTATATCACAGTTATGTGGAATCTGATTCTTCTCCATTGTGATCAATTCTTTCATTCCGAACTCAAGGAGATTCTGTTGATCAATTTTTCAAGCAATCCTCCCAAAAAACCGATAGATCGTATCAGTAATAAAACATGTTCCTAAATCAATGGACTTACTTAACCATTGTGAGTCTGATTTCTTGAATATGATTGTCAGTCTAATTTTTACCAAAAAACAAAGTAAGGTGATTTATTTTCTTCGTAAAATTCATTATTTACAAAAGAAAAAACCAGAATATGATCATCCTTCTCAGATTGGTCCTAATAATCCATAATATGGTTTTAGAGCATCATTCATGTATGTTGTTTAACTGATCAAATCATGAACATGACTGAACTCGATTGGTGAGTACAGTCGATAATGTGTTTCTTTTACGATAATGACATTATTAGAAAATTATGATGATATTTTTTTTAATGGTGAACCATATTTTTTTTCAAAAAAAATTAATATTTAAAAAATTAATCTTTTTAGAGGAGGTAAACCTAACACACTGAAAATTGAAGTACTTTTTGTTGTATATTAATGATTATAAATAAATAGTAGTTTTATAATTAATACAATTATATATCAATATATTTATGATACATAATTTAACATATTGTTATGGTGAATATATATTATGAAGAGTAATATTCGGGTGAAAAACATAGGTAAGGGAATAATACATACATTTGAAACATGATATTTCTACGGAATACTATTTGACATTCAAGGGATTATGATAAATTAATGTGACCAGGTGATATAAAATGTCTGAGTTAATATTATGAGATTATTTTTTGGTAGATTTACATTGAAATTTATAATTGGATGTTTAGTTATAAATGGGATTAAGTGATTCCCTTTTATTTGAGAGGGAAATGGTACTTTTGGAAATAAAATTTATATTTTAATAATTACATGAAACTATTAAAATTTCAATACCTCCAAAATTATGAAATAATAGATTGTGGGATGTATATGGGTTGATAAAGGATGTAATATGTGTTTTCAATCATTTTTTTAAAATTTTATATGGTTTTTACATGTAGGTATTTACATTTCAATATTTTATTTATAAATTAGGTAACAATTTTTTAATTAAATGGTTTAATTTTTAATAAACTTATAGATAAATAATATAAAAAATTTGGGTGTTATGAAATTAACATTATCAACCATATAATATAATTAAATTTATAAATATTTAAAAAATATTTTCTAAATAAAAATTAATATTGTGTAAAATTCTATATCATTAGAAAAATTACATTTTGACCAATATGGATTGTTAATATTATTTAGTATTTATTACCAATTAAATTAGTTCGAGTATATTTATTTATGATTTTATATATCATATTAGTTTCATTATTTTAATTATTTATAATTCATATACTTAACATAAATTCCATGATATAAATTAAATAATAATTTAAAAATAATTGTTTCTCCGTTATCGTGGTAATAAGTATTAATCTTAACAGTCAAAAAATTTTACAAAAAATTAATATTTTAGATATTATAGAAATGTGAAAACTAGTATAAAAAATATAATAATCATTTAACAAAAAAATTATTTTATGTGATGTGAAATTAATTTTAATGTTAGTGGTTGTAACAATATAAAAATTGTTTCATAAAACTGTATTCTTAAGCATAAAGTGTATGTATATAGATGGAAATCATTATTATTTATTATATTGATAATAATAATATTAAAATTATTTAAATATGATTTATGTGATATTAAAATAATTCCAAAACCATATTTGTAAAAGAATAATATTAATTGGTGAGACATATGATGAATATATTTTCATGAAATATTATATAATTTTATAAAATTGTATTCATCTGTTTTTTAAATTTTAAATTGTAATTTTAAATGATATATTTCACTTTATTAATATGTTTTTTTATAATAAAATTCATAATATTATTAGTATATAAATGTGAATGTATTAGAAAATTTTATATTTTCACTATTTACCAAAAAATCGATTATTTTAGAAAAATATCATAAATATATCCTAATATAATTCTATTGTAATGGATTCATAAATTAATTTTATTTTATCATATATAATTTATAATATTTTTTATTTATCTTTTTAAAAGAAAATATATTATATTAATTAACCATTTTAATAAAAAATCGTTTTTAAATATTAAATAATATTAAAAAGAAATGTTTATGGTGTTAACAAAAATACAAACTCATACAAATTATTTTCAGTGAAAAATTAATAAATATTAATGGTTTTCCTTATTAGTGTCTATTATAACTTTATTAATAATATATTATTAATATTTTGTGGTTTTTTTACATTGGGTGTAAGATTTTTTCCATGTTATATAACATAATATGTATTTTAAAGGTTTAAAAATCTCGGGTTGTTATATTTTATATATTTCCCTTTTCATCAAACCTGATTCATGAACCATGGTTTATGATTTCATCCATCCACTATCTCAATTACTTTAGATGAGTTCATAGAATGGATGTTGCACATTTTTTATTTTGTCCAACTTTAAAACCAACATTATTACTTCCTATTTCTTTTGAACTCTCACACCTAGGTTTTTTTATGAGATTTTAAAAAATAAAAAGACGATTCATAAAACAAGCCATTTATGAAGATAATAATATGGACATATAAGGAAAATATGAGTCTTAACCAACATGTTGTTCAGAGTATAATGCCCTAAAAACCTATGGAAATAATAATAATGAAGAAAATTTTATTTTTTGGTCCACCACGTGATCCATGAAATAGTCTTCATCTTCTTATTAGGATCTTTTCATGGAATTTTTTAGTCCACTCCTATCAAAAATATTCTGATCAAAATAACTACTTAGATCCAAAACGTTCATCATCAATTATTCAAGGGAACAAATCTAGTAAAGTGGTGATAGTATTTATACATATGTTATCACAAAATCCATGACAAGGATGAATTGATTATATTTTGGAATCAAATTTGGGATAGATTAAAAATAATGGGAACTAAATTTAGACAAGTGATTCATAGAATATTGATTCATCAAATTAAATTTAATAATGATTTACAGTAATCTACAAAATGAGACAATTTTTTTCTAATATTCAAGAGAATGGGACATCTATAAAATTATTGTATCTTTTTATTTTATTGAATGGGATAAGTTTATTATATAACTTTTTGATTATTTATAAAGAACATTGAATGATTTTAATTATTTTCCTATGATATGTTAGAGTTCTTTAATCTTAGTGTCTTTAGTTTCATCAAAAAGTCAAGGCATATCAGCTTCTACATCATCACTCCGCCTTCCATATTCTACTTCCTCTAACGTTTTTCAGTCCATGGTGAGTTTATCAATAGTTGTATCCAATTAAAATTAGATATGTTTTCCTTAAAAAACTATCCATTTGATAATGGTTTATTTTCCTCAACATCCTCTATATAGTTTGATTGATATTAATGGTTTGTAACTCGATTAGTGGGGGATGGATATGTAATACTTTCTATTAAGAGTAGTTGGTGTGTTGTCCCACCTTCTTCTCTATGCTGAACATTTTTTTAAAACCTAATGAATCTTGGGATACACAACCCCACATCCTCATCAAATAAAAATCTGTAGAATGTGTTTCAATTGATTACCTAGATATGCATGGGGATTAAAACATGAAAATTATTTGGTTAACATCCATTATAATTATCATTGTCTTTATAGAAACACATCATCGTGCTATTAATAATTTGTTACAATTATTAAAATTAGAATATTTTTATGAATTTCGCCAATTAGGATGGTTATAGTCTCATCAACCCATGGCGGACTGGGAACTAGAGTACTACCAAAATATTCATCACTGGTCAGTAGAGATTTAATTACCTAGACCCAGTCTCTAATATATTGTTGTAAAATAACATATTTCAAAATTTAGCATTGAACCTGAGTGAGATAAACCTTTATTTAATTGATAACATTTCCATGGGATGAAAATTATAACTCATCAAGCCTCTAAAAAATCTCATGAATGAATGGTTTTGTGTCATTCAATATATTCTATGAATAAAATTATTTTTTATATAAATGTTAACATTTTCCACATATAAACGACACTAGATAATCATCATGATATATATTAGATTATACTCATCATTATAACATGGGGATAGAAAACAAAAGAAAGGATTGATCACAAATTCTATATAAGGGATGAATTATCAACATATTTCAAGATTTTTATCATAATCGTATGAAACAACATCGAAATAGGATAGGTGTCTCATTAAATGAACTTAAAGTAATATCTTTTTTCCACAAGTTGTGATATATATACTCTTTATATAAAATGATCGAATAAAATATCATTGGAAAATTTGTGTTGAATCATGGGATATTAAAAATAATTCTTGAGGTATTATAATAATAAAATTTAAATTCAGATTATTATCCAATAATATTACAAAAATATTTTGTAGAAGAAAACTATTTATTGAAAATAATGAGAAAAATATTCCAACATTATTTTTACACAATAAACACTGAATAAAGATTCTTTAAAATCATTTAATCACCAAACTTTAAAATGGACACCTTAAATTTCATTATCATAAAAACATTTTGAAAATAATTATTGAATATTAATAAAACAATATACTTGTGATCAAATATTCACAATAATATTTCCAAAAATAAAATAATAAATAATTATTCATGCATATCATTCAGAACACAAAAATTTTGACCAAGCTTCATGCATATCATTCACAACAAATACTAATGATCAAGTCTTCTCACATCTCATTTATTCAAAATTTCATTATCTCAAGTGATATGAATCCTTAACCAATGTAATGATATAATATATACCACCCCCTTTCATCACGAATACATATGATTACAATAGTAAAATATATCACTCATCATATCATAATAAACGTATTGAAATAAAATGGGTTTCATTCAAGACATCAGGAAGAACCCATGGAATGGAAATGGGTTCTTTAGCCATTTCAAAAGAATTCACATTAATAAATTATCAATAATTCCATAAATGATCATAATATGATTAATCCATAGAAAATTAATGGTTATCCTATGAAATCAATTTATATAGTAGATAAATACCATTGAATCTAAATAATAATGTAAATGGTATTTATACAATATAAATGAATAGAATATAGTTAAGACAATAATAATGCCCATTGAATATGTGTATGTAATATAGGTGAACACTCCTTCATCAATGGAATAAATAATAGATTATTCAGAGTGGAAGGACAATAGAATAAAAATGATGTTTATAAACTAAAAATTATTAGGAATGTGAAAGGAAGTGATAGATGATTCCTCCATAATTTATGGATATTACATAATTCATCATAAGATAGAGTTTATACACATACATATGGAAAACATACATGATAAGTTATAATATATATCAAAGTACAATTATTTACATAAAAATAAATTAATGTACTATATATTCCATAGATATTGCATTTTCTAATTCATTTGAGTAATTCCCATAGGTGTATTTTCCATATTTTTTACATGAAGAAAAATATATCATATTTTATTCATCATATTAATCAATTGATATTTCATGAGAATCCATCCAACTCTTCTTTTATGTGTTTTGGACTTCAACTATGTTCACACTGTTAATTACATATCAAGATATTTGCATTGAATAGTCATATGTTTTCTTCCTCCAACTCCCATTTCAATGGGTTGTTTGTTGAGGTATTCTCTTAATTGCCCGTATCACCCTTGGATACTTTTAATTATTGGATTACTAAAACCAAATTTTTTGACATGAGTGATTTATCATTAACAATTCATTAAAATGTTCATAAAAAATTGATTCAAACCATAAATTTCATATTATTTTACCTAATCACAATTGCCTATATTTTTTTATTTCAAACTATATCAGTCTCAGTTTCAACTAGAATACTATGAGTTGGGTTATAATACATTTCTCAAATTAATCAACCAATATTACTAGAAAATAAATCTTTTATATTTATTCTTAAATAAATTATGATCAATGAATTTATATCTCACAAGAATGTATAGCCATGTGTACAGTCTTTGACCCACTATATGTGCATTATTGAGATGATTGAGTCATTTCTCAACTAACCACTTCTATGGTGATTAACTCTAGGAACATCTATACCACCACATAAAAATATTTATATTTTTCCAAAATTTATATATTTCCTAGTAAAATAACTTACTCATTAAATTAAAAATATATCATGATATAAACCAATAAATTTATTAATATTTAGGGATTTACTAGGGTTTTATAACCTTACTATAAATGTAAAAATAAATCAACTTCCATAAATTTCTATATTGATCATCTAAAATAACTAAACGTTGTTCAGATACAAAATGAAGCACCCCATACCCACCCAACTTGACCTGGTGTTAAAATACTTCTTTTAAACACAAGGATTGAAACTCTGTGGCATTAACCTCTATTTATTTTACAACATTAACAAAGGATAAAAATTAAAACTCACAAATCATCTCAAAATACCAATAATTAATAGTTTAGTGTCTCTAAGGATAGGCTAAATAAAAAACTAATTTTACAATACTTGTGAACATTTCCCCCCATTCAGACTGCTAAAGATCCACCACTTGACATCTATTAGGTTATAAGTATCTTTATAAACTAGGGAAATAAAATATAAGAAATATGTGATCCTGAACACTCAGTATGGGATGGATTATCAACATATTACCATGATTTATATCATAAGTATATGAGAAAACAATATAATTGGATTAATACTCATTGAGAGAACATAGAACAACAAGTGTTTCCCAAAAGTCAACATTGAAAGAAATTATATCTCAAATGAAAAAACATATTCATGTCAAATGTTTGTATAATTATGAGATACTAAATATGGGTCATGTAGCATAATCAAAAGAGTATATAAATATATAATATTATGAAATAATAGTATAAAAATAATTTTGTAACAAAAAAATCAATATAAAATCTAGTGAAAATATATTCTCATAACATGATAAAATAAGTAATTTTAAACAAACGCAATCATATGACTTTCACATTACAAACTTGTGAACAATGATCCATACATATCATTTAAAAATAAAATTTTAAAAAATCCTCTCGCATCAATATCAAAGAATAATATTTTGAATAAAGATTCCATAATATCATTCACACAACAATCATTTGAAAAAATGATTATTTATTCTCATTCACATAGAAAACATGTGAACAGATCTTATTGTAAATCAAATACATAGTAAATAATGAATCAAATCTTCCTTCATATCATTCAGATATCAATCATTTGAACAAATCTTACTACATCTAAATGATGAAACATATAATCATATTCTGTGATATGAAACCATGATGAATTCATTGTAGAGTGAAAATGGTACCACACCTATCATTATAAATACATTTTAGTTCAATAAGAAAACTATTCATTCATCCTATAATTAAGAATGAATAAAATGAAAATTTGTTTCACATCCTTTATAATTAGTTTCATTTAAGGAAGTCATTTATAATTCATCAATAATCATAATGTGATAATTACCTAAAAAATACATCATTATCTGGGGACATTAAATATCATAATAACTAAATACTAGTCAGTAGTATCAATAAATCATATAGAATTTACACAATATAGACAAAGAGACTATGGTTATGATAATAATATTCTCCATTCAATATTTATATGAAATATTTGTGAATTCACTTCAATCAATGGAATCAATACTAGTGTATTCGTAAATATATTTCATTGGGATAAAGATAACATTTTGATAAAAAACGATTTTGAAATACAATTTTAGTGATGGATTATTTCTCTAAAAGTTAAGTGAATTCAATAATCCATATAGGGAAATAATTTGGATGGTTACATTTGAAAAATAACTGTAATCAATAATGATAAATTTATTAAATTGGATAGAAAATACATTTTGGGTGTTTTGAAAAAATCACATTAGAAATAATAAATATTAGCGAACATTTAAATCCAATTTAGCTATGCTATTTTTTAAATCATAGTGAAAATAGTTTTCTTTTATAATACATGAAAATATAGATATACAATTTCAAATAAATATATAAACATGAAATAAATATGTATTTTCATGAAAAATATAAAAAACGACCATTTTTAACATATTTATAAAAGGAATAAGATACAAGTAACATGGAAATGTTATTTTCAAAGAGGTGAAGTAAATTATATTGAATAATTTTACCTTTGAGGAATAAACATCAAAAAATGATTCATTTAATATTCATAAATATTTTTAAAATAAATATTGGGTGTATAATATTTTGAAATACCTTTTTAGGAAAACCTATATCACTAAAATGATAAATATTCTTTTTTAATGAATAAAGTTTATAAAAGTATTTTGGGAGATAAAATAAATCTTAATTTCCACTAGTTAAATGTAAAAATTTGAAAAAATAGAAAAATTGATATGGATGAAAACCAATTAAAAAAATTAATTATTCATTAAAAATTAATTTTAATGAAATAATATACTCATATAGAAAGAAGTCACTTGGTGTAAAAATGATTTACCAAGAAAATAAAGTGTAAATACATCATAACCACATAATATGTTGGAATAGATCAATCATGAAATGGGATATATATATATATATGATTTATTATGACCCAATGATAAAACATCTCCATTTATAGAATATACACCAATTAAAATAAATAAGGTGTATAAAACAAAATATCCCTCTTATTGGGGAATTTATGATTAAACCCCCATACATTCTATTCATGTGTGGTTGATCATGTTATAAACTCATTGGATTCTTTAGTTTCACAATGGTAAAATCATTATAAATTAAGGCCTTAAGAAAACTTATAATGAAAATAATATTATAGTAAGAGAAGAGGGTTCTATTACTATAAAATTGGAAGAGTTTCCATATTAATTTCGAAGGAAATGTGAGCCTTGGATTTGGCGAAGTATTTCCTTTTTATAAGAGATGTAAAAGGTAATTTTGGTAATAACCATTACATTATAAATAATGTACTATTACTAATAAAACTTAAATGTATCCAAAAATTTAATGGAAAATTGAATGTTTTTGGGTTTAATATTCTCTTCATCCCACCATTTTAGAAAAAATCGTAAATGTTTTAGGGATTTGTCTTTTAAAAATTCAACTTTAAAGTTAATTTTCTTTTACCTCACAAATTAATTTTTAATAATAGAAAATAATTTAAATGAAAAAATTAATAATAAAAATTTTACCTAATATAACAATTAATATTAAATTTTTTGAAATAAATTCATCCAATTAATATTTTAACGGTTTGAAATGTTTATTTTAATATTTTTTCACATTTCACATTAAAAAAATTATAACAAAAAATTTCAATCAAATTTGTATATACAATAATGTTATTATAGATAATTTTTTTATTTTTTATTAGTTTTATTATAAAAAATATAAATATCATGTTTCATTAAAACAAAATCAAAGAATAATTTCACTATAAAAACACATAATTAAAAGTAAATATCATAATTTTTTTTGTTAAAGTAACTTTATAATTTACTTCTAAATATATTCGATATAGGATTTATAGGTTCAAATAATATTTCAAAAAAAATTATGTTATTCATTAAATAGAAATTTTATTATTTAATATGTTTCCTAATATTTTGGGACATTCTTACATAATGATTAAAACATCAAATGTTTAATTTTATCAAAAACTGTATTTTTCATCTAATAATATCCCATTCAAAAAAATATCAAAATTTATAATGAGTAATTTTTAATGTGAGTAATTTAAATATAATAATTTTTTCAAATTTAAATTCTAAAATATTAAATTATGTTTCTGAAATAAAGTACATAATATAAAGAAAACATATTTTATTGCAGATAACCTTTTCAATATTAACTTATAATAATTATTTATCATCCAATAGTAATAAATTTTATGGATTTAAATTCATATTGAATATTATAGAATTATTAATAATGCTCTTATAATATTTTTAGGTTCTTTTGCAATGATATAAATTTCTAACAAAATTTATTAATCAAAGCATTATTTTTACAAGATCTAGAATTTCATGTCACTACAAGAGATGTTGAAGCTTGATCAGTACTTTCCAATTCATATTTTTAAGTGAAATAAATAAAAAAAAATTATAGTAAAAAATGGAGATATAATCTCAAAAATAATTATTTTGATACATGGTTTTATCTTCCTAGTTAATAGTTACAATCGAAAAACATCGGGTATTTCCACATGGGTTTATAAAACACATTTTAGTAGGATCATTTGTTTAGGGGGTTCCTCTTGCCTAACTGATTCTTGATATTATCCCTAAATGGCTATGTGCGAAGAAAATTTTGATTTCATCCGATGTAAAAATATGTGTATGGTTAAATAAGAAAATACACATATTGGGAATATACCTTCCTGGGGTGATTTCTGGAAGGAAGTGATGTCATCCCTTGGTTGATAATGAATATAATTGAAATCCATTTGGTTGGTTATAAAATTTGTGCCAATTGGGCTTTATGACAATATATTTTCTTCAAGGTTGAGATCATGCTCTCAATGGGTCACATTAAATGTTTCATCGCCAAATATTCTTTCAATAGGTATAAAATATTCATTCTATTGAATGGAATTTGATCAATGGGACCCAAGGGATAATCTATTTCTTGAATGGATTAACATGTTAGATAAAATAAATTAATATATTCACAAAAATATCATATAATGAAATATATGTAATTTTCACTATCATGCTAAAGAAGACAATTTAAAATTAATAGAATTTTTGGGTATCATCAAGGAATAAACATAGGAAAATATTTGTCTAGATGGACTTTAGGTTTAAGGATTTGGAATAACATAATTGGATAAAAAAATCACCATTTTCATATTCTCCAAAATTTTGGGTGAGCCTTCTCCATCTACCTCTATACTAGGATGTATACTAAGATCAACCATTATACCAATATTATTTTATTATGTAAAGAGAACATGGGAACATGCCTCATCAAAATCCTATGAGGAATACTTAATTTTCAGTTTCATTAATAATAGTGAGAAAATAAGAGCAGGGTTGGTGTCCCGGGAACCTCTCCATGAATATAGTGGTCTCCATCATCAATAATTTCACAACTTGAGTAGAAACCAGATGATTCTTCCACCAAATACAAAAATAGTTATCCATCCTTCTATGAGAGAGAATTATATCTTTTTGCTCAATGTTTTTTCCCCACATCCTCATGATATTCATCAATGGAGATATATATTGATGTCATTGATTTTATATTTAATATAAGTGTAGTAATATCATTTTGTAGGATGACCAAAATCTCACTCATGGACAAGGAAAATCTTCATATACTCCACCACCTCTACGATTATGTGTATTTATAATCAGTAGCAACCAATTTAAGACGGTTTCCTTAATTATCTAGACATTAATCAATGATACATTAGAGCTTTTTACTATGCACATGTGATGGTGATGACCCTTTAATGAAATTCTATTTACATTCCACTCCACCACATCTGGTTATGATGCTATGAATTTTCATAGTATCATCATCCCCCAATGATGAATTGTTTATACCATATCACCATGTTATGGGGTACCCTTAATTTTTATTAGCAAGGTCATCTTCATTCCACCATGATATATACACATCCATGTCTTGGTATTGTTAGATATAAGACAAGTATCAGTCTCAGATAGAGGGAAATTTTGTTTGATTTTTTCTCCTCTCTCAATATCATTAGCCTTAATTAGTGTGACATCATAGGATGTCTCTCCATATTGATAATGGAGGGAGGGGTGATAACATATTTTGAACCCAGATAGACTAATAATTAGATTAGTAAGGTGTATATGATTAGTAAATGTCCACCAATTCAATTTTGGATTCTAGAACCACATCTTGAATTGATTTCAATTACAAATGGGATCTAGGGAACCTACTGATGTTGTAAAAAAAGTCATATATATAACAACATATGTTCTGTATGGGAGCTGGTCATCTAAATACATCAGTTTGTAATACCTATCTCATTTGGAGTACATGAACTTACTTTTATGATGTTTTGAATATATGAAAAAAGGGACATCAGGGATCCCCTCTAAATTCATAAATTTTTAGCCACCAACATATACTACAATCTGACCCCACAATACTAAGAAGGGGTATATGATTATTAATGTGATTTTTCATTTGATATAATCCCCAGATGATGAAATTATTTTGTATAATTAGAACAACTAAATTAATTTATCAGCCAATTTTTATATATGTATACAATGCAACTGTTGTTACCCTTATTTACCCTGATAAATTTATAGTATAATATATTCTCTCATATTAATGGTTATGAATCCCAAATGTTGCCCTAACCAATAATATTTAGTGGAGTCCTCCCATTACCTATCCGAAAAATGATTCACTTCCATGATGGGTTAGAAATAATTAGGGTTATCATGATTCTCCTAACTCCAGCATGTATAGGTATCTTAGAATTTTCCTCTTTTCTCTCCAGCATGATAAATTTACTGACACATATTCTGAATGGAATGTAAACTTTTTTGGAAGAATCATCCCCAATAACATGTATATCTAGGCAAAGTAGTTACTAAGAAATTGTTGTAGTTTACTCAAATTCAGTGAATGAAAAGAATGGGGTAGGAATTTAACATATATATCTTCTAGAATATGGTCTCAACATTTCATCCTTACACCCCACAAGATCACACTGAACGTCATAGTGAAAAAGTGGAAGGTGATTCACTAGAATCAAAGTAGTAATGATATTTCTGATAATATTTTTTAAACTATGGATGATATTTAGTGAGTCACAAATTGATTTATATATGCCCACCTCATTCAACTCCACTATGAATTCAATATATATTTATTTCTTCTAGTATTTTCATTCCCAATCGAACCAAAGGAACCACTAGACATCAGGTCCCGATTTCAAAATAATCTGCAATTATGGATTTATATCTCATGTATGATGATAGATTTATAGTTGTGAAAATATGAATTTTTCATATTATTTCATCATTATAAAGAAATTGGATAATATGGATGTACATGGTACATTAAGTGATAATTTTTTAAGAAGAAATAAGATACTGTATTATTTACATATATTATCCCTAGTTATTGGTGAATCCATAATGATGGTAAATTATTTATGGTTGGAGTTTAGATTAGGACTTCATTCAACAACATGAAATTATACAATAACATATTTTTTATAGGGAATAGTCTTGATGTTCTGATCCCATAAAATATTATTGAAATTGATGTTTCATATAGATAATTTGGTGTGGACCAGACTGATTTTTATCAATGATCTATGTGTTCTTTATAACTACAAGTCAAGGAAGTATAATTTTTTATATTATCCTTTTGTAAAATATATAAAATTCATAGTGTTATTTGAAAAAATGTATGTAATTAACCTATTAAAATATATACCTATAATTCTAATTTATTTTTCTTGAATGAGGTTTTTTCATTAATAATTTTCCTCACATATAACACTACAACATAAATATCATAATTTTACAATGAAAATGAAAGATTCATTTGATGTTCAGTGTGATATATCTACCAATAGAACAAAGATATAATATTTTCACCACATGGAATGCACATGGAATATTTAGAAATAAATTTCATGGAAGTGGTAACATCCTACTTAAAGGTGCTGACAAATAAATAACATCTCCCCTTCATGGTCCACTTGGTAACTATGCAAGCTCCCATGTGTTCCTCGCAATTGAAACATTATCATTTTTAATGGACCCATTTATAATGAGGGGAATTTTTGATTCCTGTAAATTAAAAACAATATAAAATATAGGAAAACTATTATAAAGTTTTTATGTAAAAGAATAACATATATGATCCCTTGTAGAGATACTATACCGAACAGGTGATGTTGGATTTAATATTTTTTTCTCATGGTTACCACAGAGTCTCTTAGCTAGAGAACTGTGCAATTTTATTTTAACAAACACATCATCAGAGGAAGCCTTTGTTCCATAGCTTGATAAACCTACAAAGGGAGACCTTGATGAACTCCCAACTAAAGAAACATATGGTAATATTCTCCCACATGCATCATTGATGCATGCCTTCATTCAAGAGCTTGAATCACCTACTTCAAAGACCATGGGATCTCCTACCAATAACACTATATGGTCTGTGTGGACATGTAATGGTGATTCAATTGATCTTCTCACCCCACTTGATGTTCCCACTTCTTGAGACTATGAAATCATCGGCCTTCCAAACCATTTGATCTTACTTTATCTACCATTGAATTCATCTTCCAACACCCCCTATTCCTTTTTCCAACATTCTAGAGGGAAAATACCTAGAATGTTCCCATAAATACTAACATTCCATTTGTATAATAAATTAATATAGAAGAATAAGGAATGACACACCACTATCCAATTCATCCATACAGATATACCAATATATAATTTCTATGACTAATCATATTTTAAGATGTCAATGGTAGAAGGTGACCACTACTCTATAAAAACTTATTTTAAATTTTGAATTCCAAATTACTGTGTTAATTATTCATATTCATATTAAATTACCTAGTCACAAGATGAATTTGTATTCTAAAAATTGAATTTATCTTGTACTAGTTGGGTAATTCTTATAAATCATGAAGGGAATACATTTCATATTATAATTCTCAATCCTCACTCGCATGGAATGGTCATCCTCTCTTATGTAATGACAATTACATGAGATGTATAAATGGTTTGTATATATATGGTTTCCCAAAGAGTCCAAATCTATACTGATACTAAATCCTCTAAAAAATTTATTCACGTTTATAGATTAGCTTGTATCCCTATCATCATGGATTCCATTTATAAAATGAGGTTTTTAGTCATTTTCCCATAAATGAAGAACAATCAAGAGAATAAAAATTATTTATTTTATTGATAACAAGGATCCCTATTGGGATGACACTAGAGATGTTTCTCCCAACCCAATGATTGATTTACTCTTAATCTCATGAGTCCGGTTGAATAGGGCTACCCACATAGAGTAAACCTCTAGTATTTCCCATTGTATTATATATCCATATTTCAATCTATATACCCTCCTTTTTCCAATGGCTATCATGGAGTAACATCGTCTTTTGAGATCTCATATGTGTATTCATTATTCAAATTCTAATTCATATACCAATTCAATGTGCATTATCCTCCCATGCCACTTATTTCTCATATATACCATGACCCACATTGGCGAAAAGTTCTAATATAATCATTACATTCACCCCGGATTCAATATGGGCGCCCTCTTGATGTGTAATCCCCAAATCATCCCATATGATTGACCACATCCTTATATATTTTACCTAACACATCTCTCATGATATGTGTCCACCATAGGTGTGAGCCCCAGCACATCCTTCTTGATGTACCTCATCCTCACGTGTAATCCCTACAATATATCCCATGAAGGGCCTCCTCCATAGTTTTAATCTATGACACAAATCTCTGGATGGGCCTCCTCCTTTTTTATAAGACCTGGGTCAATTCTCTTAATGGGAACGCTCATTAGTTGTAAGCCCCATGACATCCCTTTTGATGGGTATCCTCCTTTGGTATAAACTCTAACACATCCCTTATAATGTTCCTCCATAGGATTAAGCATGAAATTATTCTCATGATGGGCATCCTCCTTATAAGTAGGTCCCAAAACATGTTTCATGATTGGCCACCTCCTTAGGTGTAATTTCCATCATGTCTCTAATGACGGGCCTCCTCTTTTGGTGTAATCCACAACACATCTATCATAATGAAACACTACCGTGGGTTTATTCATTGGAACATCTCTCAGGATAGTATTCCTACATTGTTTTTTTCCTCAACCCATCTAACATGATGGCCTTACTTAGATGTAATCCCCAAAACATCTCTCATGTTTATACTCCTATATACATGTAAGCCTTAATATATATCTTATGATGGGCCTCCATATTCGATTTACAACCCAACACATCTCTTATAACGGGCCTCCTCCATTAGGATTTTTCCATCTAAATCCTTCATAGAGGGCCTCCTTAATAGGTGTAATCCCTAACATAGCTTTCATGATAGGTTCTGTCTTTAGTTTCAATCCTCAACACATATCTCATGTTGGGACTCCTTCTAAGGTGTAATCCCTAAAACATAATTTATGATCTCCCTCTTCCTTATGAATATTCCCAGAATATATTTCAAGGGCCTCCTCTTTAGGTGTAATATCTAGCATGTCTCATCATGGAGAACATTCCTCATTGTAAGCTCCAAAAGTGACATTTTCTTCTTCCAAAATGGGTATGTTACCATTCAATGCATCCCAAAGTATCCCAATATAAATAATCCACAATCTATCTTCTATTATTATAAATTTAATTACATAGACATCCTCACTTCATAACATTTAAAGAAATTTCTAACATCCTTACCCAATGATGTTAAACTGCATCTTATGGTCAGACAATTTGAACTTAATAAATGTTAATCAAACTTTATTTTCTCTAATTGATTTTTCTAATAGGATACATGGGAATCCTTTTCATGTCACAAACCTGATATCTGTCTATCTCAATAATCTGATTATTTACTCCATCATATCATATTCCTACCACAACTATACTCTCCCATCATTATATATTATTGGTGAAATCATTCCTAAATCATGAAATCCATATCATCTCCATGTGTCAAAACATATCCTTCACTATGAAATATTTTCACAGATATTTTACTTCAAATAAGTTGGCTATTTCCCTTCAATTTTACCCCATCAATATTCATTTAGATATGTTCTTCACTTGGGTCACTAGAAAGGTAATTTCATGTGTATTTCATGGTCAAATCATTATTAGAAAACATTCACCTAATCATCCTTACTAGATGATGTTAAACTACGTGGATCGGTCATGAACACACAACATTAACAAGATATGACATTTCATTTTATGTGACAAAAACTAAATGGATTTTGATCCCCTTAAAATGGATATTTTATAATACCATATAATGGGTATAATCCTATTATTAAAATACATTCCTTCCTAGATAGAATTAAATTACAAAGCACTGAACTATATGGATTTAAAGTATAAAATGAATCAATTATAGTGTAATGCTTGATGCTGAATATTAACTTAATCAATTTAATCAGATCACTAACATAAGGCTGACTAGTACCACACTAATATTTTTGGAAAATTCCATTAACATTACAAAAATATATAAGAGAATCCATAGAGTATGAAATAATCCCCTATCAAAATATTATTGATGATACTGACCTTCCATCCCCTCGACTTATTTTAATCCTAACTATTGTGGGTAATGTTATTTTGACCACCTTCTCTTTGAAAGAAAATATTATATTACCCAAAATAAAAATATTAGATTATTCATTAGCTTTTTCTTATTTTCCAATGTAACATCATCAAACAGTCCCTTAAGAATAATTTAAAGGATGATAAAAGATATGGTGTCAATTGTATTATTTTACTTGAGCTAAAATGGTGTTCTTACAATTTAACTTGATGAAGTGAAAAATTGATTATATATTGTAATAGTCTATGAAAATATAAAATCTTAATATAGGTATTTGAATGATTTCTATAACTCTATGGTTATACGATGATGACAATTTCGGTAATCCAATAAATTTCAAGTATTCTTATTCCTAGGGAAGTAAAATTTGTTTGTTGATTTGTAAGTGTTGTCAAATGTTTAATATGGTGGTATTATTATCTATTTTGAGGAATAATTACCTTTTGTAAATTCTAGGGGAATAATACACCATAAAATATTGTATTTTTAATGTAGTTTCAAAATAGTTTAGAGTAGGTGAAAATATATGGAATTCAACCATTTATAAGGAAGTTGAACAATCAATGGTAATATAATATTTCCGAATTATTAGTGAATTCGATGATATGTTTCTTCTAAGGACCCATGGGTTACTCATACATTACCATAAATGTTTATATAAAATTCAATGTAGAATAGGAATTTTTATATGAATTAAAGTTAAAAGATGAAGATGCTGAAAAATAGTGACGTTATGAGATTTAACTTTAAATAAAAAATTATATTTGTAATTGATGAAGAGTCTATTTCTATGGAATACTTTGGGTAAATTGGCCTTATAGAAATATGTTTCTATGGGGAAAATTAGAAGAATAAAAAATTGAAGAAGGAAATGAAATAGTGGAAGGAGTTTGTGTAGAAAAAGTGTGCAATAAAAAATATAGAAACATAATATGAGTCGGAGGGGAGGATTACACTATTGTTTTGTTTGTGATCAAATAATTGAATGTGTTTTGTTTCTTAAGATAATATTATGTGGGATAAAATATTTTTCAATGATACAACACCCCTATACATAGAGAACCAACCATTTATACATGGTCCATCACATTTCTAGGGACCCTTATTAATTAATGAAAATTTTTAAATTCATCATAATTAAAAATATGAAGAAGATAAAGAAGTCACTTCATTTAAGGAACCCCAAGAGGTAAATATTTATATGGTGATGCATCTTGGAGTAATATATTCTTTTGATAACTACCAACATCATATAAACCTTAATTTCATTTTATTACTAATGATGATTATAGAAGGACATGAGGGTTATTTTTTATTCAAATCACACAAGTCACATGATCTCCTTTCTAACCATAGGAAAATTATTACCAAACTATGAAAGAAAACCCTAATGATGAAATAGATAAAATATGCCTTCACTGATTCATTAGGAAAATTCCTCGATTTCATTTTCAAAAATCATGATACTGAAAAATATCTCAATTTAACTTCAATATAATCATGTTTCTACTTGTGATTGGGTTTCATCACATAAATTAGATTTTCATCCCCATTATCATCATTAAAAATTCCTATTTCAAGGCCCCACAATCTCAATACATAATGTTATAATAGATCTTGGTTATCAACAATGTGAACTATAACATTAATTTTGTTATCATTGGACTTTATATAAAAATGATAATTCTAAAATAAATATTAAATAGGGTGCTGATATATCCGATATTCATTAAGAAAATCCTAAATACATAATGAATATAATATTTCCATTATAAATGTAAATATACCACATACATACAACTCTACCCTTGCTCATTGAGATTGGGGATTTGTTGGGAAGGTTAGTCTAGATTCTAGCACACAATATAAAAGATATGGTTTTATGTTCCATATCCATATCATAGGAATTTGACTAAATGATATATTTAATGTTTCACGAGTCGTAATGACCAAAAACATCACTATTTATTTTCCTTAAATAATTATTGTGTTAATATCTTATTATACAAATACAAAAAAAAATTGTAAAATTAAACCATGATATATCTTAGTCAGACAATAATATCATTATTAAATACTAGATATTGAATCTATGAGTTTGAATTAGAGGAATATAATTATGAAATATATTAATAAATAAATAAAGAGGGAATTTTATAAAAAAAAATAGGTAGTTCATTTTGTGCATACAAACCTATTTTAATTTAAATAATCATTTTCGGAAATTTACATTTTATTAAAATCCCTAATTATGTTATTGATCAATAATGATTGAAATAAAATAAAATATTTATTTATTAATTTCATTTTTATTTGTAACATCTTGGGTTTTTGAGAAGGTTGTATCCCTCACCCATTTTGTGTTTTCAAACATCTTTGGGTAGAAATTTTTTTTCTTGTTTATTAGAAATTAATTATGATAATTTATTTGACATAAAACCATAAATTTTTATAAGTTATAATACTCAGAAATTGTATCAGGGTATTGGTTGGGTTTGGATATGTCAGAGGCTGAAAACCCAAAAATTATGGGGTGTGTAGACAGGGGTTCTTGGTTAGAAAAAACCATGTGGCCTCTCACGGAAAACCATGAGGCCCACTGGGTCTATAAGAGAAGGTTTGTAAAATTTTTCTAGTGGGGGAACACAGCCATGAAGAACCTATATAGTTTTTAGTATTGGGGATTTTAACAGTTTTCATATGGTTTGGAAAACTGTGATGATCAACCATGTGAGGTTCCCCTTTGGATTGTGGTTGTTGAATGTTTGGTGCACAGTTATCCAAAATGTGTGATCCAACCATGAACCACATTAAAAAATAGAAATGGCCATTTTATATAACCTTATATTTCTATTTTCCACCGTATTTCTCATCCTTTGGTCATATATAGTAGTAGGGAATCCTTATTTTTCTTTTCAGTTATGCATTGATCAACACCGCTTATAAGTATTTTGTTTATTAATTACTTGTGTGTGTTAGAACCACAATGGTAAGGGCTTCAATCGTCTTGTATATTTTTTTCTATTCTCTAACTCTATGGAGTGATAAATCCATCCAAGATTATTTACACAATTTTCAATGTGTTTATCTAAAATGTTGACTGCATCTAAATAATATAGATTTAGAGGCTATGATCGGACATGCAAATGTCAACCAACATGAGGAAAGTGATTATTCCCTGTTATTGTGATTTTTTATTATTATAGGGATTCTACATTGAGAACTATATTTATTTTACTCTTCTGGAAATTATTATTTTCACCATTTATTTTATAATTAATTAAATTGATCATTGGAGATGTTTTTGGGAATGCTCCTAAAGCCTTGATCTAGGAGGATAGATTTGGACTTCAAACATATTAAACTAGGTTGTTTTCCTTAATTAAATTAAATTGCATTAAATTATTTATATTGATTTTATAGTTCCATGGGAACTATAGGGCTTTAGACCAAGGATTGAGATGTCATTTTTCTACTGTATTGAGGATATTCGATTGTCAGGACATGCTTAAACCGATTCATTTGGGTGATGTCTATCACTGGTTGGGATATATTTTCATCACCATATGGTTCCAGTGTTGTTAAGATATGGGTGAGGCTCATGTGATTTTTTAGGGATTTGGACATGGGATTTAGCGTTATAGTCGTAGGTGTACGATGTGGTAGACTAGTGTGTCTTGGTTACTTATTTGGGTTTTTCCACTCATTCATGTAGTCAAATACACCATTTAAAGTTTTTTAAACACAGTAGGACTCAGATAATGATATGTTATTGACCAGTCATGTGGGCAGAGGCCTTTATTTGATGTGGCTTAGGAAGATTAGTTGGATGTTACTTCCATATAAATTTGTGGGGATGGTGAGGATCCATTGGTTGGTACTGCTGAGATTGTCATTTGGATGCTAAATCTTACTACACTTAGAAGAATTTTAAATAATCATATAAGAGGAAGAAAGATATTTTTTCTTCGTATGTCGGTTGTTGAGAAGATGGTGTTATTATTTGGAGTACATGTATTGTTGTTCCTTGATCATCATTGTTAGATTTGATGGGTTTTTTCTTATGAGATGAGGTTCATGGGTCCAAGTATGTGATTGGGGAGGGACTTAAGGATGTCGATTTATTAATTTGTGCATGTGGAATTCATTGGAATGAGGTTCCAAGTGATCCTGTTTGACTTGTGACCTAAGGGATCACTTGGACTGATTTACATCAGGTGATACCATGGACTATACTCAAATGAAACACCCATCTACATTTATACCAACAAAGACTAAAGGTGTTGATCACTTCCTTATGTCTATTGAGAATAAGGGATGAATGTTTATTAATAAGATATGCATGAACAACATTATTTATTTTAGTACACACCTACCTAATAAAAAATGTATACTATGAACACCTTGGTGATCGAATACTGATATTCATTCTTTCACACTATATAGTCCCTCTAGGGTTTTTGTAGACTATATGAAATAATGATTAAGTAATGGGTAACGATCAAGATATGGGTTTCAGTGATTAAATTTACTTGGTATGGTTGGAACAGAAACAAGGGTTCTTTCCCATGTTGGAGTTTCATTTTTTTAGTTTTCCTTTTGTATCAGCATGAAAAATATATATTTGTGTGTGTGTGTGTACTAAGGTGATCCATTTGTGACCATTCTACTTATATTCTGTATGACATTTTATGTATTCATGTTTTCTTTTAGTATCTATAGAGGGCACGTTAGCTTGTTTTCTTATTTTGATAATGAAGTGGTTTATGCTTCCACTATTATAGGTTATTGATCCTGCAATGGGTACATTTCTCACCCAACATTTGGCCATTCTTTTCTAATACTGTATCAATTAATACCATTATTATATGATCACCATTTTATATAGTCACTCCACTATAGCTTTTTAAACCCTCGCTACCATTCAGTATCCTTTGAAATATGGGGGGAGCGCTTAAGGCCCAGTGGTACACTAGCCTAGTGAATTGTTTAAATAAGATTATTTCCCGGGAACTATAAGTGGAATCCAAGAAATTATTGACCGGGAATTACTGTGAATTTTATGATAGATTCTAATGTTATCAAATGATTTTTTTCTATTTGTCTTACTATATAGGATATGGTTGTCCAGAGATTAGGATGTTGTCCTAACCTGTTTTCTAACTCTTGTTTGGCTGCCTGTAACCCTAGACAAAAGAGACAGACCTAGTTACCGAGGATGGAAATTTATGTTATTCTTTTTCCTTTTTATATTTGATGTAATTTACACCACGTGTGGGGAAATTTGGTGTTATGGGTATCTATTTTTATATATTACCCATAGACTATTTTTGCAATGGATGAGATTTGGACCCATGTCCTGATATAGAAACTAGTGGTTGTTATGATTATATTAGATAGGTACATAGGAATTGATATATATGTTTGTGTCATGATAAATTTATTTGTGGTATGTGTATATATTTATGGTCAGGTCTTTTATAGGAATATAATGTGTCAATGTTATGGGGTGATGTTGATCACCATATTGGGAAAAATGGTCATTGGATTGAGGTGACATGGTTCATTGGGACATGAATGTACCAAGGCATGTAGAGGGAGAGATGCTTAAAATTTCCCTAGAGGAATAGTTTACTACCAAAATTTAATTTGGTGGAAATATAGGCATCTTAATCATATTTATTTGTGACGTCTGGCTCTGAAGTGGGATGGTGACGTGCTATGAGCTGAATTTCACTATGATATTGGACTTTGATATGAGTGGGTAAGGGTCTAAGAGGACGAATGTCGAGGGACATGATTGTGGTGGGGTTAAAGGTTGTGATTTTTTGATGCATATTTCTGAATTTACTATATTATATATATATATATATATGTGTGTATATATATATATATATCTTATGATGGTTTTATAATTAATGAATTGGTATTCATTATGATTCAACCTTGAAAGCGTCCAATGGAGTACAAAGAAAGAAATATTCCGGTGTCATAAGAGGATGACCAAGTTGAGATCCATGAGGGTTATGTTGAGGGCTCAAAGTGTCAGGCTAAGCATGAGCTGCATGATCATGAACATGTATAGGATCATGTATAGGCTCAGGCACAAGTGAAAAAGCTAGTAGATTTGATAGATTTTGGGATGTGGTTTGACGAGTCGCTCAAACAAAGTCTGGTACATTCCATCTAATGGATCGATATGGGATCATATGGAGAAGGTCATTCAATGGAGTAAATGACTCAAGAGTTATAGTACAATCACATTGTACTATTGTTGGGTGAGGGGGGACTACATATGGCAGAGAAATAGACAAACTCATTTCATATGATCATCGAGTATCTTGAGACACACCTAGTGTATAGTGTAATGTGGTCTATCATCATGCTCGGAGGACACGAAAAGTGTTCGATTCGTGTTCACGTTTAGTGGGGTAGACTGAAGGGACTATCCTAGGGTGACATTAAGGATAGTTTCTCTAAGAAAATCTTTTCATAGACAATGAGGGTAGAGATTTCTTGTGATTTCGTGAGCCTAAAGTTGGGTGACATGTTTGTCATGAAATTATCATCAACATTCAGTGAGTTGTCTCATTTGAAATCTGGTATGGAGGGAGATGACAACAAAAGGGATAGGAATTTCATGAATGGTTTTCCAGATTCCAATCGAGTGTTGGTAGACATATAAAAGATGGACATATTCATGGAGGTGGTGAATTAAGAAATCATTGGTGAGGTAATTTATACAGATTATTATTACTCGTTAAAAGTGAAAGGTTTATGTGATTTTCATGGTGACACATCAGATAGTTAGTAGTGAGACTGAGATGTGTTATAGTAGGGAGTTCATGTGAGAGACTAGAGACGACCACATTGGAGTGAGTTTTCAATAGTGTTCTTCTAGTGTGGGAAATTGGTGCGGATTTAGTGCGGTCAGGCACTAAGGGAGTGATGGGCATGTTGACAGGTCAAGAATCATGAGATGCTCTCCAAAAGTCCTTCTATGATAGCTGGATGTCCGGGATAATGAGTAGTACTAGTGGGTGGAAGCAATGAATCAGTTATATATAGAGATCTTGATAGAGATAGTAGGACCCGTTAGTGGGGATAGTGCCTAGTGTCTTGTTCAGAAACTTAAGGGGATGATGGATTATGCATTTGGGCTTTAGGCTAGGTGCATATTGTTAAACATCCATGGTCAAAGAAGACTTATGAGTCGATGATAGTTTGGGTTATATTTTGGGTCTAATAGTGGATTTTTTGTTTTATTTTTTTTGTTGGACCTTGAGTAAGAATGTCAGTTCTGAGTGCACGTTGTAAACAAGAATCATCTTTAGACTAACTTGATGTGGGTCAGTAGGTTTTCATCGGTTTGTATGAAATATAAATATATGAGGTGCATGGAACATGGGTCAATTATGAGCATAATTAGGTTTATAGATTTTGTGGTGTTTTGGAATTTGGGAATCATTATTATATGTGACTTGGTTGAGGTGTGAGGAACTGAGACTATTTTGGGAATCTATTGAGATGAAAGACCTCAAAGGTTCAATGTGTGACATGGGAATGAGGGAGGAATCTGAGGAGATGTGGTACTTAGTGGGTTTTTATTTGAAATGGTAATTATGTGATCATTTAATGTGGTACAATAGTTATTTTGAATCATGGTTGAGATTTTAGTCGGTGGATGGTTGGTGGATCATAATTTGTTTTGAGTTTTGGGTTAGTAAGTAGCTGAGATTGGTAACTTCTAAGGTGGGGAGTGCCTTGATAGAGTTTACATGTACCATAATGATGATGGTAGTATAGTTTAATTTTAGTTACATGTGTCCATTTATTACAATATATATGTTGACGTAAATATCGTGGATGATCTATGTTAAGGTGGAGATATTATAATGTCCCATTATTATATATTGGTATGAATCCCTCACTAATTTTGACCTTTTAGAATTTAGTGGGTAGAATAAAAAATTTATTATTTATGAGATCATAATTAGGAATGATCATTTGACTAAATAAATCTTTTTAGATAATTATTAATACTCATGAATTTTATCAGGGTTCTGTTTGGGTTTTACATGGTTTGAGGCCTAAAAATACCAATTTTCGAGGTGTGTAGACTAGGGTGTATTGTTATGATAAACAATACTACCTACCTGGATAAACAGTGCGGACATATAGGTCTAGTGGAAATGGATTGTAAAACCTTGTTTAAGGGGGGGGGGCATGGCCATTCGTAAACACTAGAGTTTTTAGTAGAGGTTATTTTTATGATTTTAGCAAAATTTGGAAAATAGTGGGAGTAAAATGTATAGAGATCTGCTATGGATAGTAGGTGTTGCACAATTGGCACACAATTATCCAAAACATTTGTACAACCATGTGTCTCTTTAGAGATGTTAAATGTCTATCCCCCCATTTATTTCTCTTTTTCCTCCCCCTTTCTCCCCCTTTGGTCACATATAACAGTGGGGAGCTCTCGTGTTTTCTTTCGACAAGGATGTGAGCTACACCTCTCATCTAGACTCTGATTCATGATTTGTCAGGTGCATTAGAGCGGAAATAGTAAGGGATTAAATAAACTTTTATCTTTTCATTGTTATCATAACAATGTAGTACACTAAATCTATGAAACTATATGTACCCATTTTTAAGGAGTTCATCAAAAACACTAATTTATTCCCAGTCACCTATATTTAGAGTCTAACATCAATTATGTGTGAAAATACCAACACAAGGTAGGTGGTTATTATATTTATTTGTGATTTTCAAGAGTATTTAGGGTGCAAATTTCTGTGTTTCTTTATGTTTACTGAGAAAAAACATATTAAATTCATTGTTGGGTTTTAAAATAAATAACTTTATCATTGCATATTCATATGGGCATCCTACTCAAGTATACAAATGGTTTGAGACATATGAGTGGATTAGGACCTTGGGTTTTTTCGGTTGGCGTAATTTCCTTAATAATTTTTTTTATTTTTATAAATTATTTTTATTGATTTTTTAGTTCCATGGGAACATGATTGGCCTTTCCTGAGGATTGAGATTGAATTTTCCAACTATTCAAAGCTGAAATGATCATCTAGATGGGCTTGGACTATTGAATTGGGGTGATATTGAACACTTATTGGGAAACACGGTCCTCAATATAGGGAAATGATTTTATTAGTGAACGAGTGAGGCTCCTGTAATTTTTGATGGATATGGAAATAGGATTAAGATATAGGGTTATAGGGGAACAAGGTGATGTAATGGTGTGCCTAAGATACTTATTTTTTTGGTTATCCTCACTCGTGTAATCCAATATAACATTTTTGGTATTGTACATACATTATGACTCAAATGATGAGGTTGTATTGATCACTCCTATGGGTAGAGGCATCTTTTAGAGGCATATTTTGATGATTTTTTGGAGGTTCTTATTTTAGAAATCCTAAGTGATAGTAAAGAGACATTAGTTTATGGTTTTAAGATAGTCAATTGTGGGATGAGGCTCACCATAATTGAGGTTGTTGGTCTAGGATCATTTGGGATGATAGACTTCATCATTCAATATTACGTTGTTTGTTGAGTCATTGGATCCTCTTTCTAGAGGATTAGTATTATTATGCCTTGGACATAATTCATTGATCTGACTAGGTTATCTAATCATTTTTTGGTTCATGGGACTAGGTACATGATTGATGTGTTCCTTTAGGACATTGTTTTATTTATTTGGATATCAGGGTTTGGTTTGCATAAGGTCTCAGGTGATCTTATTTCAGGTGGAACCCAAGGATTCAACTGGAATGATTTATATCAAGGGATACCTTGGCCTATATACTAAGGATCACATCCTCTACATTTTATGTTGGTGAATTCCAATAAAAGTGAAAACTTCCTTGTGGATGTTGTTCACAAGGATAGAATGTTTAATTATATGATCTCTTTCTACTGAAATTATTTTTCACAATCTACATGGTCCTTTTGAGATGCATTTAGACATTATATTCTTTCATTTGGGTAAAGGTTTGGGATCAAGATCTATATCCTTAGGATTCCGTTAGCGTGGGATGGATGTTAAGGGACCATGGGTTCTTTACTCAGTTGGAGTTTCTTTTTTGTGTTTTTCTTTTGTATCATTACATTTTATATATGTATATATATATACATAAATAGGTTCTACATTGGTGGTTATCCTTATTATTTTCCTTATGTTCGGATATGTATGCATTATATATTATAGTATCGACAAATGGCATGTTATTTTGTTTATTAATTTCATTTCTCCCATTTTTAGGCTTCCACTACTGTATGGAATTACATCCTCCAAGGAAGGATTTATTATCAACGGTTTGGTCATTATTTTCCACTACTATATCTTTTTAGACCATTAATATTTAATAACCATAGGGTATAGTCTTCCCAAAATCACTTATTTACACCAACACATAAGTCAAAAACCATTGGAATATGGTGTAGAATGCATAAGGCCCAGTAGAACACCGGCCTATAACACTATTTATATGGAAGCTAGGTCCGTGGACAACATTAATAGTGTTTATGGAATGTAAAAATAATAATATCAAGTGTTTTAAAAACTTATTTTAATATTAAACATGTTTTGATTATATTTTTTTATATAAAAAGTTAATATGAAAAATATTTAGACCATGAATCTCAAAAAATGGGAATCATTTGATAATTAATCAGGACAATATTATCTTAGGACACATTTTTTGGGGTTTTATAAAAATTTATATTTTTAGGTGGAAAATCCGGTTTCTACAAATACATTGATTTTCAGGAAATTATTAGTATATAGGTACGAATTAAAAATGTATGAAACCCTTTTTTTTAAAAATATTATTTTATTATAGTCATTATAAATTTATTAATATATTTTTTAATTTATAAACATATTTTTGATATTTTAGAAATTAAGATAAATTATTCTCAAAAACAATTAACATTATACATTTATTACATTAAAATAGATTTTATACCATTCAGAAAGTGAATATTATATAATAGATTTATGATTCTGAATTATAATGTTCATATTAGTTAATTAAGAGTGAAATATTTTTTGGCATAAAAATTAAATTTCGTATGTAAAAACTAGCTCAAAATGTAAAACATTTGAGAGTAATATGGGTTTTCCATGGGATTTAAGGCATAAAATGTTAAAACAATGTTTCTAATAGATATTTTTGTGGATCTAACAAAACCTTTCCCCAGTTAGTTTTTTTTATTTTTTAGATTTCTATACATATGAAACATGTTCTATATTTATATTAAGATGATATATTTACAAATATGTCAATCTCACCACTTAAAAAAGAGCCTCTCAGCACCCCTTAAAGGCCACACCCAAATTTTAATTTTAACATCAAACTATACCCATTTCCATTTTTCTTATAATTATATTTCACATCCTTTGCCTTCTATTAACACAAAGTTATCATAATCCCTTCAGTTTTGAGGAGTCGTCCTTGTGAAAACTCACCTTCTCAGGACCATAAATATTTGTATTTACTATCTTTACCCTAGATATATATTATAACATATATTATATGACCAATTAGGTATTTATAGTATACTTAATATATTAATATTATTTTAATAATAATTATCCTTCTTAACACTTTTCCCATCATGAAAATGAAAATGTTATTCATGCGTATGTGCAGACTAACACCTTTATGAAATATCATATTTCCTATTCAATCACTGACTTACATGTTATAATGTAAACTATAAAATATAAGTTTGATATTAATAACATGTTTTAGATTCTTTATTACAATTTATATTACATATTTCTTCTATTTTATGTAAAATTATATCATCAACTATGTGTACGTGCGGATTACCACACTAATGGAACAGTGTATTGTTTTTTTAATCACCGCATTCCATGGACGACATTGATAAATATTTCGATGGGGATATAATTTTATAATAAAATTATTATGATTATGATATTTCTAATTGTAAATAATATTAATAATTTTTTCAAGAAATGATCTTTGTAAATCTATTAATCTAAAACAAGTGTACTAAGGGGAACATAATTTATTTATAATATGTATGTATTTCATATACCTAATATATTCTTCTAATTATAATAAATTTGTATTAATAACATAATTAAACTAAAAACATATTACATTATTGCATTGGAATAATGATATTAAAACTAAATCACATGAGAATCATCTATTAATTAAGATATATTCGTCTTTGTTTCAGTCTAACAACTTTCCGAAATAATGAAATATTATAATATCATGGATTACTATGAGAACATAATTAATAATAATATATGATAATAATTGGTAAATATTTATTTATTTATTTCCAATTTTATCATTAATACTAAACTCATTAATTATTATACTAATCATTGTTTGTCAAAATCCTCAAAATATGATCATCAATAATTTCATCTTTAAGAATTGTAACCTCCTAAAAAAACATTATAAATAATTATAATTCATATATTCCAGTTCCTTTTTTGATATTTTAATGAAGAAATTTCAGAGAATAAGTAAGAACAACACTTCTTTTATTAAACTATGTCAAAATGAACAATAATACTCACACCCAATATCGAAGATATATAATAACTAACTAATACACTTGTAGAGAAAAAAATAAACGATTTTTATAAAATTATCTAGATATTTATATGTTCCTATAATAGTTTTTAATATAATTATTTTTATTTTATAAGTGATTAATGTTCTTTAATGGATGTTATAAATTAATATAATGGGTTTTATATCTCAAGTTTAAATTCTAGAGACATACCTCCCACTATAAACCATGAAATATTTAATATTTTTAGATTACTATCTAATAGATTTATTTTATGATATTAATGTAAATTATAGGGTTTAAATATCCATATCACGTTCTTTATGAAAATTACCTTTAATTCAGAGGATACTGAGGTTATAAGGGTTTTTTTCCTCTGTTTCAAATCCTTAATAATGTTTGATTTTGTAAACCATGTTTTTTATATGTGTAAACACATCCAATTTGAGATGTTATATTATGAATTATATTTTAATCATGGTATTTTTTGTTCAATTTAAATATCTCACTTTAATGGGTTTTTATGAAAATGGTACTCAAATCATAGTAGTTTCGTTTCAAATATTATCTTTAAATCCAGATTGTTTTTAAAAGAAAATCTCTCTAATAAATTTTTATCCATTTCTAATCCCAAATAATATTATTTGGTTATTCTTGGGGTTTTACGTGTACCCAATAAATTTTATTTCGACTTGGATATTATTTAAGCTCTATGTTTTCTTGTAACTAAAAAAGATTTCATCTCTTCTTTTCACTCTCAAACCACTATTTTCTATCTCTATATTCATTTGATGTTTTTATGAATGTCATTATATATGAATATGTAATTAATTAATTTCCACTTTATACTAAAATTTTTTCATTAAAATGTTTGAAATATATTTTTAATGTTTTATATATGTTTTGTTTTCAATACTTTGTTAATAGAATCATTTTTTCAATATTTTTTATGTGAACACTTCTATATATAATATTTATTTTTTCGATGAAAAATCATATCTACACCTTTTTAATTTATAAAATAAATTATAATCCTCAATTTAGTTTAATATATTTTGTTTTTTATGTAAATATTTATAAATATCAAAGATATTTCTAATTCCAAAGTGAAATTTCTTATGCATCTTAAAAGTGTCTTTCACCTGCTTTAGTATCTTCTCACATATCTTATGTTAGATAAAGGATATTATTCATATATGAACCTCTGAATTTCTTCTTCTAGATGACTAATGATTTGTTATTTTATATATGAGGAGTGTTCCATCCCTAAAAATTACATTCCTAACTACCTGATGTGAATAAACATAACATTTCTTCCAATTCCATTAATTTGTGAATTCCCAATTTTCTATATCCTTGATTGAAGGGTATACCCTAAAATTCATATATATATTGATTGGGTAATATTATTGACTAATGGTATAACCTTTATCTGAATATTGTAAATATTATATACATTATTGAAAATTATCTACCTAAAATAAAATTTTTATCATTAGTTGCGAAATTAAATTCAATGGGTTTATCATGTTTATCGATGGAAATTCGTATTTTTTCGTTATAATATTCATTTTGAAAGGGATATATAACCCATTTACATTAAATATTATTCTTATATGTAAATGATTGATTTTTTATGGCACACATATATATGGTTGATAATGGGTGGGGTCTTATATTTTCCTCTAATTAATTGGTTAATTAAATTATCTCATAAGATGGTTATGAATAGACATAGTCAGTTTGTTCACATCATCTTTGGCATAATGAGTTTGTTCAGGCAGTTTTCTATGATAATGATTATTCTACCCTTATAGGTTTCCATTAATTTAATATTTTGAAACATTATATGTCATTCAACTTTTATAATATATTTAATTTCATTATACTAAAGTATCATGATTCAGGATGTTTTTATGCTTGAAATCTAGTATAGTATTATTGTTAGTATATTTTCATCCAAATTTCAGGACATGTCCTTATATTATTCCCATAATTATTCCATGATAAATAATCTCTTATATGTTGGTTATATGATTTTAATATATAATAATTATATAAATATAACCATCATATCATCCCTTAGGATCATTGATTTTTTATTTCGTCTATTTTCCCATATTGTGCATCTGATCGAACCCCATTTGTTTGTTTCTAATTCCCCAGGTTACAAAGAGACTTAATTCATATGATGTGTCTAGAAAATTATCTAGTGTGGAGAGGTTTGGATTATGTAGAATATTTTTTTTATATTAAGATGTTGATTATATATTAGAAAATTGTCTAATAGTTGAATAAATATGGGGTTTGTTATTTAATGTTTGGTCTTAATTATCTAAATCTGAAAGCCTAAATGATTATTGGAATGTATAGTACTGAAATAATTTATTGATGTAATATAATTATGATATGACCATGTTTTTTGGTTATCATATGTGTTATTATTTATGGAGGCCTATGCTCCTCCTCACACTCTTAAAGTGGTAGTCCATTATTTTGGTTCGCCAAGTTCATCAATATCACCCAATGGATATACCAAATTAATGAATCAATATAATTGATGGATACCATAAAAATATCTTTTTTTAATAACAATTATACTAATATTAATGGGTGAATACATATCAAAGTAAACTATAACTGATGTATAACTATATGATATCTCTCATTTTGGAAGATACAGGGAGTGGTGGGAAATGTTTTAAATATGAAACAAAACGGATGATGAAATTTGAAGGCCACATAAGGAAAAGAGTTAGTCTCTCCACCAATTTATTAATTTACCAAAAATAATTGATTTTGTTTCTGTAATATTAGTTTATTTAAATTTAAAATTTTAGTTATTTAATTTCATATTGAGTTTATAGTTCATTACACATAACACCATGTTAATAATACGCTCTATGAAACACAGAGTAAGCATGCATTGCACAAGACACTGAATTTTAAAATAATGATATATTATTAGTAATGTTATATAAAAATGATCATTATAACATAGATGTAAAACATAGTGATGGTAATATTAATAAATAATTAAAAAAATTATAAATAATTGATTCAAATATAGAAAATATATAGGTAAAAATTAAATATTTTTTTATTAAAGTGTTTATTTTATTTGAAAATACTTCTTTCTTAAAAAATGTTTTTATTTTATATAATAATTAATAAAAATTATTTTTGTCACATTTAGAAACTTTATTTGATAAAATAAATTTCATTTATGAAATAAAAATTTCAAAATTATCTTAGAATAATTTTGTTTTTGGATTTTTCTGAAAAGATTCACTTTTTAACGAATTTAGGAAAAAATTGAATATTAATAGAAAAAGATATTTTTTAAAATAAATTATAATGATCAATAATATTTTTATTTGTTTTTAAAGTGAAAATAATTAAAATTTCTAAACAATAATCCAATTTAGTACATTATAATAAATTTCTTATTGAGTTTTTTTATAAAAATATTACATGCGTTTGAACATTTCAAAATTTAAAACCCACATTCTCATCTTATCTGGTGAATTGATTTTTAATTAAATTTCCCCACTTATGTAAATGGAATTTTTAAAAATGAATTCAGTATTTTTAATAATCAAATTTTATAATTTCTAACAATGTAAACATATGTTTTTCCCAAATTGAATATTGAAAACTGTAAAAAACCATTCACGTGGTTTAGGTAAAAATGGTTTTACTTGGGATTAAATTAAAACAATAAGTTTCAAAAATGAAACAAAACTAGTAAAAAACACAATTTATGGGCCTAGGTATACATTAGATCTTATATGGTATATAATTTAATTTTTTTTGAATCTTTTTCCAAGATTAAAATAAATTTATGATGGAATCATTTGAAAATATTAATTGTGTGACACTAACCTCACTTATAAAAGGTCACTCATCTCCTCGCTTATTCAGACCAGGAAACCCTTTGGGATGTGAGAAAAAAAATTCCCAAAAAACTTCCCAAATTCCATCCTATCATACTCAAATCATTATTTTTTTAATAAATCAATCTTATTAAGGATTTTACTGAAGCCCTAAAGGGGAGACCCACAGAATTGATAATGTTCAGCAATAAGAATTTTTATTTTATTTCTCTATATATCTCTTTCAATTGTTATTATACCATGGTGATATAATAACCTCAGTATATTTCATATAACTAGATGTTTTTATTTTTAATTTCATTACCTACAAACATCTCTACTACCATCAAATGAGTTATAAAATCGTCATTCATGTGTTCAACAGTCTATCTCCTCACGCATCGATGTCATTCATTTTTTCATTTCCATGATTAAAGGTTTTCCATAATGATTTATTTTTTATTTATATAAGATATTTAAATTATTTTTATTGTTATGGAATTATTATGTCACACATACCATTATTCATTCAATATTTTGGGAATACGATAATGTCGCTAATGTGTACGGAAAATTCTCACCCCATGAAGAGATGTGATTCAATCATGCTTTACACTGATGGTGTAAAGTACGGGTTTCATGAAAATATGTTATATATATGAAAAAACAATTATTCTGGAATATTAATATTTCATTTAATTTTTTCTCCATAAATGCTATATGTAAATGAAAATAGTGTTCATGCGTACGTACGACGTACAATATCTAAGAACAATGTATTTTATTTCATATCTTTTATATAATATTGTAAATATATATAATGATTATATTTGAAATTATATCATCATTATAATTTTTTATACTATGGAACCATGATAAATGTAAGAGGAGTGAAAAATAAATATTAAAACATATATGAAAAAAAATATTTTGTTTACCTAAAACATGACATTGCCTTGGGAATGATAATAGATAGAAAAAAGTGGTCATAAATAAATTATATATCATATGATATATATATATTTATGAGTTTTAAATATATTTGTGGTAAAAGTATGTTTATTATTTATTAATTGTATACATTTTCTAGGTAATTCAAGACTGAAGGAAAAAAATATTTCTATTCATAATTTTGTACCTGAGATACTTATTCCACATTCACCACATGTTTATTTTTTGTTGTGTATATACATCTATATGACATGATATATCATGAATATTACCCATTTAAGGATAAAAAAATTTGTATCGATTATATTATGTAATAGGGCTTACAATTCAAAAGTTACTCAATATGTAAGGGTATTTTTATCAATTTTCCTTCTTTGATACACATGTTATGTTATGCACAAATATTATATAAGAAGATAAATATATATAGAAAATTTGAACAGAAATATCATGAATTTATTTATAATAATGGTATTTTACATTTCATTTTTTTAATCATTCATCTGGATTATGATTCATGGTTACCAATACGGTAAAAATTTTATGTTACAATATCGTCTCTTATCAGGATTTTTTATGATTGTGCTTACAGTGATGAAATATTATTATCTATCTCTAAAGAAAATTCGGTATATCTATATCCCTTATTAATTTTATTAAAGTGAATTTTTCCCTTTATTTTCAATCTATTTATGTACTAATTATTTCAGAAATATAATTTCTACAAAAACACGTATTTACAGTCAATAACAATTTTTCATTAAAACCTATGTTTTCTAAAAATATTTTCAAAAGTTTTTTATTAATATCCAATGATTTTTAAAACGTTATTTTTTACCCCTGTTTTTCTTTTAAAAACGTTTTGAAAATAATCATTATTTAATTTTATAAATAAATTTGGATTGTATTTTAGTGAAAATATGTAAATAATATTGATTTTAATGTTTACAATATGAATGAAACGTCCCATCATCAAAATAAATCTTTTTTTCGAAAAATAATATATATATGATTGAATTTATTCTACAATGTAAATGGTTTCAAAAATATTTTATGTTTAGAAAAAAAATTTATAAATAGGAATGTATATGTTTCTAAAGATATTTATTGAATGACCAATCAAAATTATTTTCTATCTAAGTTAACATCCATTGTTGTAGCATATTCCTTACAAGAAATATGATCGAAGGATACCTATATAATTATATCTCATAAAGTATTGTCTTTATGATGGAATGATGTTTCGAAACTTGTTCCTCATCCATATGTCATACCATGGACGAATTCTTATGAAACAAGCTTATTTTTTCACATGTTATATAATGAATGAATTATTATGAATCTTGTTTCTTTTTCTATAGGATATACTGAAAATTAACTTATTTTTATTAAATCGATTTTTAGAGAAATTTGAGAAACCACAGGGATAAAAAATTAAAATAATTAATATTTCCATGGAAAAAACAATTTAATACTAATAGAATCAATATCATTATATAATTTCTAGGAGATATTGATTACATGAGTATCTGGATTATCTATTAAAAGTCCTCAAATTGATACATCAGCTTGTCCCATGATGGCATGCAGTACACTTAAGTAATCATACAATCATTGAATCTCTTTATCAGTCCAGTGATTCTTCTCATGATTTTTTAAAAATAAATTTCCTCCTCATCATTATGTTAGTGTCTTCATCAGTGTATTTAATCACCAAAAAATAGTTATTCCATTTCTTCATCTGATTGTAACATCACCTCCCTAGATTGGTCAATTTCTGTACCAAACTCTCAGTGCATACCATATAAAGAAACCTTGGGAGAACCACCACTAGAATCAACAACCTCATCAAGAATAATATTTTTAAGAGATAGTATCATTTTCCAACATATTTACATTATAATTCATCTATGATATAGTTTTCCCCATGTTATGAAATTATAAAATGATGAATTTATTATGAAACATGTCTCTTTTCCATATGATATTTTATGATGATATGTTTGTGAACCCCATTTCACTTCATGGGTTATGATAAGACAAAATTATTATGATCTTATAGCACAAATATTTGTTATTATAATTATGTGATGTGTGGGACCAATATATCCCACCATTGAATTTGGTAATGATAAATGTTCTACGATCTCATATGGTACATGGGTGGTTATCCCACTCCTGAAAAGTATTGTACAGTTGTGGTTATTCCAAGCCCAAATCATAGGGTAGACAGGTGGATAGCCCAATATTAAAAGAATCAACAAGAGAGTTCATATAAACCCTGAATTAGGTACACAACTATTTGGCCTATTCCTAACATGTTACGAATGAATTCATGAGTATATGTGAAATAATATTCTCAATACATATATGTATTCTATAAAATAATGTATCGTGAAAATGTTATGATCTCTTGACCCATGTTCTTTCATTTTCATATGATTTATGTGTTATTAACTCCCACTATTTATTTCCTTGTTCAATATTATGTTCTTTGAAATTAAGGGTATGGTTTTAGAATTTCATTCTCATGTTCTCATACCTGTATGATCATTTATGCATATATATCACCCTTGTTTACTCTTAATGATAATTCTATCTCACCCTTTATTATGTTTCCATTCCACATGATATGTGGAAATTGTTTTATGTAGGAGTACTAAATTTTCGGATCTTTAGGAGAGAAAATAAATATCCTCCATGAATTACGGAGAATTGATTCCTATTTTTTGTAGGCAATAATCTTTTATGGTCCTTAGGTGTGTATTTATATTATATAATTAATATTAATAAAAAAATATAATATCCAATATGACATGCATGGGTATCTATAGTTGGTATCAGAGTAAAGGTTTAGTGAAACTATTAAAAATAGGAACATATTACTTTAGTGATGACATTATAGATATTTCTAATGACATGTCTAGGGATATTAGTAAGGATAATTCTAAGGATGAGACAATGTATATGAAAATTCCATGAAATTTTTGTTATGGATTGAGTAAGTGGTTTCCACAAAATTAAATCCATAACTAGATACTAAAATTGGATATGGTTTTGGAATAAATGTTCCATATGATAATAACTCTGAAATTTTCTTATTAGTTTGAATAATTTTCAAATTTGAAATTCTTTCAGTACAAGAATAAACCAATGATTCCAATAAAAAAAATTTATATAAAACATGATCTTATTTAAAGAATAAATTGTAAATTATCTTTTGGTTGTATATATGTATCCATGTAAGATTAACTAAATAGTTATGTATACCAAAATTGGTGAATGATTTTATGGTTCATGATATGTATAAATTCATTGACACCCCTTTTGATGTTTCTTGTGATTGGATTTTATCAGGATTAAGGATATATTAAGACATATTTATTGTAATAAAACCCTTTATGTTATTAAATATTTTAGAGAAAAAAATATTTACGGAGAAATTCCATTACACTTTGTAGAAATATTGTTAATTGTACTGGTAAAAATTTGTGTTTATTATATCTTAAATGCTGAAGTAATTATGGGTCGTATTTGATCAACAGAAAATTTATGGTCTGTTAATCATTTTCATTGAAGATTGTTAGTTTTATCTTCTTCCCAAAATACACATTAAGGATTGGGTAATGTTGAATTGGGTACTATATTAAATTGTATCTAGCCATGAGATGATTCCTACCTTAATGTTTTGGAAAATTCATTAGAAATATCTGGAAACAATGTTGAGTTCTAGTACTCTATGTCATCCATAGATAGATGGCTAGTGTGATATATCCAATTAAAACTCCATGGGATATGCTAAGATAATGTTCTATGGGTCTAAGTTGAGGTTGGATTAAACAAAATCACCATCTTTTATTTTATTTTAGTACTATCTTTCACTTGAGATTTGGATAGATCCTTGTGAATCCCTTTATTGAAAGAAGTATAGATCTCCAGTGAAACGAAATGAATTTGAAAAAATGGAAATGTTGAGATCTAAGAAAGAAGATGATATGGAAGAGATTGTTAGAGAAATTCAGTATCATGTTTGAACTTCTCAAATTTGATATATACATTCTTTTTTAATTTTTTGTGATCTACAATATGAAGTTAGTAAGGATATATTTCTAGTAATTTCTATGTGGAATAAATAAGGTAAAACTATGACATAGTTATATCAGTCCAAGTAAAATACTTTATCAAATCGGGAAAATATAATATCGCAAAACATCTACATTTTTCAGTATGTGTTCCATATATCACTCATATTGAATTACATTCACAATCCATCACAATTACTGAACTCATAGTTCAAACAATTGGAGCGTTATATTTCATATTAGGAACTACAAAAAGATATATTGGATCAAATAATGATTGTTTTATGATACAATACCACAAACATGGTCAATAATTTGTTGTGAAACCACTAGTTTATGGAATCTACAAGGGTACTTGAGGATGTAATGAAGCATGTGTATCCTCAGTAGTCGATACCAAAGTGGAAGATTTTGATTGTAAAATACATTGGGGAGGGGGGTAGAATGTAAAAGTTAATGATTTTGTAAAATTGTTTTCTCAATTAAATAAAAACGTTTCAATATCAAATATCAAAT
Source organism: Viscum album (assembly GCA_963277665.1). Lineage (NCBI taxonomy): Eukaryota > Viridiplantae > Streptophyta > Magnoliopsida > Santalales > Viscaceae > Viscum > Viscum album. The sequence continues at coordinate 1,637,518,786 of OY728129.1, forward strand.
ATAGTTTATCATATATAAAAAAACATCAATTTATGAATTTTCAAAATGCATCACTTGATTAGATTTTGTTGCACACGACATTGAGTTTTAACCAAACCACAATATATTAATAATTTATTTATACAAACATGGGTGTTTTAAAATAGTCATTAAAAATACCAATTTGAATATTAATAACTATACATTAAATATTATGTATAATGGATTTATATAAAGTAATCAAAATTATAATAAATTAAATAATATTTTATAATGTTTACATATGTTTCAAAAATATTATTTCTTATAAAATATATTTCATTTATTTTAGTGAAAATTATTAATGATAATTTCTAGAGGTTTTAGAAAATTAATAGGTTATAAATCATTATTTTTGAAATCATCATGTCAAAATTATCTTATGGAGGATTTCTGGAATTGTTTTGAAAATTTTAAATTTTGACAAATAGTGAAAAGTACAAAATTTTAATAGAAAATTGCCTTTTTATGTAAATAATTTTTTATGATAAATTATATAAAGAATAGTTTGAAATTAAAATAAATCAATTTTAAATCTAGTTAATCTAATTTAGTTATTTATTTTAATTTTCATAATGAATTCAGATATAAAAACATTTTAATCTTTTGCTTAATTTCTCTGTTAAAACCTATTTTCTCTTTGCATTAACGACACTAATTCTAAATTAAAATTTTACACCTATTTGAATGGTATATGAAAAAATTAATTAAATATTTATAGTTATATAAATATATATTTTCTAATAATTTCATCATAATTTTGGGAATAAATTATTACTAAATACAGGAAAAATTATTTATCACGGTTATGGAAGAAAGGGTTTTACTGGGTGTTAAAATAAAATGATAAAGATAAAAATGACCCAATCCCTTTAAATGAACAATTATATGGTTATATTATAACATTAAATACTATTTTTTATATAATGGAATATTGTTTATGATTTAGGTATGATAAAAATGTGGGTATGATTTAATCTTTTCCAAATATTATTTGTGTGCCACTCACCTCACTTATAAAAGACCAACCCTATCATCTATTCATAACCCATTAAAAAACTTTGGTTTATACCCACAAATACCCAAATAATGTAACAAAGTCCCTCATCATATTATATAATTATTATTTTAGACATAAATCCAACCTAATATGGCTTTTAGTGTAACCATAAGGAGGAGACCCAATGAAGAGTTATTGTGCATTAATGACCAAATATTATTTTATTTCCTCATCCACCTACATAAATTATTATTATACCATGATGTTATAATAAAAATATTATATTACATATATTGATATGTTTTTAGGTTATGTTAGTTAGCTAAATCATTCCCCACATCGGGCAAATGGGTTATGAAATCATCGTTTATTTGTTTGTAGGACTACCATCTCACAAACTGATGTCATTCGTTATTAAATTTCAGCATCGCATGGTTGATCATAGTAATGAATTTATTGTTTATATATTAAATTTATGATATTATTATTCTTATTTAATTATTATCTCACACATACCTTTATGATTTCCATTTTTTGGAATATGATAATGTCGCTCATGTGTACGGTGGACTACCGACCCATGAAGTGTATTAACTTGTTCACACTTTAAGTTGATGCTATTAAAGATGGAATTTTTGAAAATAAGTGATATATATTACATCAATATTATTTTTAATTTTTAATATATCATTTACATTTCAATCTTTAAATCTAAAAATCAAATGAAAATAGCATTCTTGCGTACATATTGCCTAACATCTCTATGAATAGTTCATTTCATTTCCTATCTCTATATTTTATAAATTATATTAAATAGATATATACTGATTATATATGATATTTATATAATGGTAAAAAAATTATATTATGTATCATTTATAAATGTAATAAGATAGAGAATAAAAAATGAAAACAAATTAGAGAAAAAAAGCATTTTTTTTCCAGAAACATAATATTAACTTACGCTTTTTAATAAATGGGAAATGAAGGTCATAAGTAAATTGTATATGGATTGAAATTTATATTTATGTTCTATAATATATATATATATATATATATATTATAAAATTATAATTACTATTCTCTATTTTTTAATGTGTTATGTGAAGAAAAGACTTAATGTAATGGGATTTCTAGTCTCAAATTAATTTCGAAGAGACATAGGCTATATTCAATGCTCAATTAATTATTGTGGTGTATATACATACCTATGAAATTATATGTCTTGAATATACTTAATGTAATGATAATTACTATTACTATTTTGTGTTATATTTCATGAGGGCTTAGAATTGAAAAGTAACTCATGCATAATGGGGTTTTGTGTTAATTTTCTTGCTTTGAGATATACGTTATGTTATGCACCTATATTCATTAATGATGTGTATTTATATCCCCTTTCAAATATCACATAATGAATTTATTTGTCCGGATTTTATTTAATGTTTCATTTTATGTTACTACTTCATGTGGATTGTGATTGGATTTTAATAAAATCATAATAGTATCATGTAACAATCTCATCATATATCATGATTGTTTATTATTATGATTCCAATGATTAAATAATATGATCAATCAATAAATAATCTAATTTATTTTCTTATCAAATTGTTATTTTATTATAATAAATTATCCCATTAATTTTAATCTCTTTATACAAAATATTACTTCAAAAATATCATTATTATAAAAAACATATTATCCATCGAAAAATATTTTTCTTTCAAAAACATGTTTTCTAGAAATATTTCCAAAAATGTTTAGTTATTTAGTAGTGATTTTTAAAAGTAATTTTTACCCATGTAATAATTTGATAATTTTTTTTGAAAATAATATTCATGTGATGTCTCATACAATGAATGTTTGTGTTTTAATGAAAATGGGTAAAAATTAGTTTTTAAACATGTACATCATGAATAAAATGTCTCATCATCACGACCATTATTTTATTTGAATCATAATATATATGTTTATGAATTTGTTTTGATGTAAATGGTTTTAAAATGGTTTTATGTTTTAAAAAATGAATATTTTAACGAGTAATGTATATTTATCTGAATTTTTTTTTAAATTACCAGTAAAAATTATTTTCCATCTAATATAACATCCATTGGTGTAACCTCTACTTTACTAGAGATATGAAAAAAAAGATACCTTTATAATAATTATTCTAAATGGTTTATTTTTATGAGGGATGGATATTATGAAACAAGTTTCTTGTCCACATTTCATACCATTCTAGAATTCTAATGAATGCCGCTTAAATTTTCATGGGATATACAATGATAACAATCTTATCAATAAAATATCTCTTTCTACAAGATAGACTAAAAATTAACAGTTTTATTATCAAAACACTTTTAATGTTAAAGTTGAAAATCGCAATGTTAAAAAATAAAAATAAATAAAATATCTATTGAAAAACACTTATACCTATTAGAATCAAAATCCAAACATAATTTCTAGGAGATGAAATTTACATAAGTATCTAGATAATCCATTAAAAGGTCCTAAAAATGATATTCCAACCTATCCCAAGTCTGCATGTACTCCACTTCATTGATCATACCATCATTGAATCCCCTTTTAAATCATTTTATTCTACTCAACATGGGTATTAACCAAAAACACCCTTACCATCAACATGTAAAGTGATTATTTAGTATCATTAATCAATATAAATAGGTCAATACTTTCCTCATTACAGATAAATAGAAGCTCTATAGATTGTTCTGGATTTTTACCAGACTCCCACTCCTATCCAGACAAAGCATCCTTGGGAGAACCAACCCTAAAAGCCACATCCTCATCTCAAATAATAATATTAGGATCCTTAGGTTCATTGTTTATCATCTTGAATTTAAACTTAATAGTGGATCTAGTTTTAACAGGTTATGATATCTTAAAATAATTATGTTTTTATGAAACATATCCCTTTTCCAGATGTTATGATATTATTAAATGTTTATGAAACCAATTTCATTTCGTGGGTTATGATAAGTTTAATGTTTTATGAACATATGTCACACATATATATGATTTCAATTAGGTGATGGTTGGGACCAATATATAACTCCAATTAAGTAGTTAATGATATATATTCTATGATCTAAGAGTGTATGTGTGTGGTCATTAATCGCACAGTGATTCACCATTTCATTTTCATCCTTTAACGACCGTGTTAAACATATTTTGTGATGTAAATTAAAAATTTAATAAAAAAATTCACTACAATTTTGATTAATTTATTTTCTATTTAGCATTTTCTTAAATGATAAATTTTTCATTTTTCGATAATTACATTATAAGTGGGGTTGATTTTGAGGGCCCTGAATGAAGTGGAAGGAAAAAAGGCCAAACTGTGCATGATTCCAATTCCTTTAATTGAATCAAACACATATTGATACTAATCCATGAATAATAATTAGATAAAATATTTGGGGGTGATCCAAAATTTAGTTGTATAAAACATTTATAAATTAATCCATTCCCAGATAGTCCACTAAGAGGCCCATCCAAACCAATATTTTTGGGGAATTGAATCTACACAAGGTCCAAAGTGGGGTTATATGATCTGTTGCTATCTCAATATGTAGGTATCTAAATGGTTCCATATTCATGGTGGAGATATAAAAATATATGGCATAAACGTTTTAAATTTCTCCAATGAAATATATGACTGTCAAGTGGTCAAAAATCATTGGACTATTGGTGTTTGGAAATATTGTGGCCCAAAACAAACTTCCAATTTTTTTTTAAAATGATACCATATCAAAAGATCATGTGACATTAACCAAGGACTGAGGTTATTCAATTGTTTTGTTACATGGGATTCCTCACATCCCATTGGAGGTTCTATATATCCCTATCCATGTATGTTGAGATGAAATAAAGAAGGAGAACAACCTGAATTTCCTCCGCCTCTCAATGTTGGGCTAAATTGTGGGTGTTCATTGTGAGGGAGATACACATATTGTAAAGGGAGTTATATCACTTTTACTACATCTATTATAATGTATTTGTGGTTTTAAAACATTTACTTCATAATTTTATTACTTTCATTTGTGTTGGAATTCATTTTTTGATAGAATCAAATGGAATTCTCTTTACTTTTAACTAAATGGTGTGAAGTCATGAGTTCCTGACTTTTGTTGTTTTGATTGGAAAACATAAAAATAAATTTCTTCCCCACATATTTGATATTTAAAATATTTTTTATGTTAGTTTACGACACATTATATCTGGATCATGGCTATACAATATTTATGTCACGGTTTGGCTTAACGTGATTTGATATTAATTCATGGAATGTAATCGGGATTACGATTAATTTCAAACTACGACATACATGAACCCCCAATTAATATAGAAGTGAAATAAACATGAAATGTGTAGTGAGCACAAAACAACCCCTTTTTATCATATTTTCAATATACCACTTGTTTTTTTCAACTATTAAACTATTTAAATTATGTTATTTTCTTAAATCTATTTTCAAACCCCCCATATTTTAGTAATATTTATTAAACATATACACTTCAAACATCCAAAAACACTTTAGAGATGAACTATGTTATGCCCTATAATATAAATCAACATTAAAATCATAATTAAAGTTTTGTTTCACGATTAAACACTCAAATTTTGACACCATTCCAGGGGAGTTCTTTGGATTTTAGTGTGTGTTTTTATATGATTTTTTGAAATTTAATGAATATTTATTTGTTTTATCTTATACATTTAACCTATATTTATGTGTTATAATTTTTTTCATGTGTTGGTTGAATGCATGAGTCATTATAATTTGGGAGATTTACCACCTTTCTAACCTAAGCTTGAGAGGATCCTAAATTAGCGACACCAAGACACATAGGGGAACTCATTGAATAAGGATGCACTAAACATTGAAACTCTTATCGAACCTATTAATTATGCTAAAAATAATGTTAAATTTGAATTAAAATTTCAGAATTTGGCTGAAAAAACATAAATTTAAATTAACAACCCTCACCTAATTTTGGTATCCAACCTATATATATTCAAATTCTAGGTGAAACACCAAACAATGAGTAAATGGAGAAAAAATAGTTTATGATAACCACAAGTTCAAATAATCTTCCAAGAATCCATACAATACATAATAACACAATTAGTCCCACTTATTAAATTAGTGTAGAAAATTACAAGTCATGTGTCCAGTAAACGCCCCACGTAACCACTAGTCAACCCAAGAGATAATGAAAATGTAAATGGAATTACCCTGTGGAGTGGAAATAAACATAAAATGAAAATAATTCCTTCATTAGAGTCATCCACTCCTAAGTAAACCACCATCCCAACCACTAAAAATTTTCCAATTGTAGAAAAACCATGTCCAAGAAGAACCACTTCAAATGAAAATAATGTTTCATTCTATGAGCTAGCTAACCCAACCATTCCACTACTATTTCCCCAAAGGAACACCCATCCATGAAAACAAAAAGAATCATAACATGATAAATATGTATTGGAATATTTCAAAAATTGAGGGTTAACTACTCCATGATCGGTGTCATGAAGTGAATTACATGATACAGATCATTTCTCAAGTAGATGTGTACACACTGAAGGACAATCCAATGTCATAAGAATGTTTTATTGGGGAGGAATGTCTCAACATTGATAGATCCCTCACATGCTAATAAATTCAATGATCCCAGAACATTATCTATTTTGTGCACCATAGGGGTATATTTCTTTTCGAATACTACTATTGATTTAGGTTCTTTTCTAAATGTTATTCCTTACTATTTTTAATATTTATTACTAGTCAGAAAATAGAATACCACTATAATTTTTGATCAACTAGAAAACATGAGTACTACAAAACCCAAAAATGTGTTAGAGGATGTTCCTATGGGGGTAAAAACCTTAATTTTTCCTATAAGATAATATGTGAATAAAATAGTAGACAATATGATGAATAATCATTCCCCAATTATATTGGAGATACCTTTTTGAAAACTATGAAAACAATAATTATTTTCGAAAATGGATAATTATCTATGGATTTTGGTTGTGTAATTATCTACTTCTACATCCTTGATACAGTAAAGTACACCATAGAAGAGAAATCTATTATATATGTTAATTTAATTGATGTAGTCCCCTCTTCCTGAAAAACTAATTTTCTCTCCCCTAATCCCATTTCATATTTTGGAACTTGATAGAAATGTTAGGAAATGAATCATGAACTGAATATTATATCTGACCAAACAAATATCATTCATGTTTGTTAATTGATGATTTCATGAACATTAAGGATATAATGACCATAAATGATTCTACTAAGTTTTTAAAATAACATTACACATCTATCTATTTTACAACTTACTAGTTTAATGAGATCATTGAAGTCTCACAACCACATTCTCCCCATTCAATCAAAAATCCACCAAAATTGGAACATAAACAGCATCCTCAAGATTTAAAATATTCATATCTTAAGAATGGAAATAATATTCCAATCATCATTTCTTGGTCACTCCCACCTGTGCATGAATTATGACTAAAAGAAACATTTGACAGAGTATAATTATTCTTTGTAATGATCACTTTTATGAAATTCTTTGTATTTTCCCATCTATTTCCAGAAATCATATATTGTTAGATAATGAGGCTAATCCAATGAGGCAATTCCAAAGTTGACTAGACACAAACCTCCATGATGTTGTTATAAAAAGAGGTAAACATTTATTGGTTACTAAAATCATTTACCCCATCTATGATATATAATAGGTCAGTCTAGTTCAAGTAATTACTAATATAACTGGTCTTATAGTATTGGAAAATGAATATAAAAAATTGGTTCCATAATTTCTTCCAAATAGTAGGTGTGTCTACATTGACTATTAATGACTAAACCTACACCCTAGAAGGGACATTACCCATTTTCATCCATTGACCAAATGAAATAGAGCCTAATAGGGATGCAGTAATACTCTTTAATTGGTGGTTATTCTAGATATTTTAAAATCCTTAATTCCCATAGGATTATGAAAAGAAGATATTTGCTTTCCCATTTATAATATTTTCCTATAGGAGGATTCCAATTGGTCTGTGTAATTGTCAATGTACTTTCTAATGATTCAAGGTAAGTTTTTTTTCGAATTACTTTAAGAATAACATGGACCTTTTCATAGATAATTTCACTGTTTATGGATCATATTTTGATAAATTATAGAGTTGCATAGGTTTAGTCCTACATCACTGTATTGAAACTAATATCGTATTAAATTATGAGAAATGTCATTTCATGGTTGGACAAGGTATAGTGCTGAGGCATTTCATTTATATGTATGGTATCTAAGTAGATAAATAAAAACATAATGTCATCTCATCCTCATAATTCTCTAAAAATGAGTGAGATGTGCGGCCTATATTAGGTTAATATATATTTTACAGTCATTTCATTTGTGACTTTAGTACGATTTCACTACCAATCTCCCTCTTACTACAAAAAATAATAAATAATTTGAGGATTATTTTAATAAACTAAAATGTAGTCTGACATAACCCTCGGTAATCTTACCACCTCAGTGGGATTTACTATTGGATTTCATGTGCGACACCTCTAAATATGTAGTTGGGGTAGTCTTATTACAAATACTAGATCGATATCTATATTCCATTGCCTATACTTCACATAATTTGGTCCCTTCCTAATAAAATAACACCATTACTAACAATTAGTTACTTTCCATTGTGTTTTCCCTGGATAAACTAATGTAATTTCATTTAGGGTCCAAATTCATTATGTTATCTAACTATAAAGCCCTCAATATCTCATAAAGAAACTAGAATCCAAACCACATCTCAATCTATGGATGCTCCTCCTCTTGGAATTATTTCTAGAAAATATGTGTTGAAAAAGAGTCGAGAATGGAGTAGCTGACCATATCAGTTAGATCCTCCCATCCTCATACATTTACTCATCCCCCATCATTATCATAAATGACGTGTTTCATGATGAGCAACTGTACTATGTGTAAGATGTCATTCCTTGGTATGTAGAAACACTAAATTATTTTGTAGCATCTTTTTTTACTGATAATCTTAACAAAATCCAAGTCGATCATATAAAACATCATTCCCTTTTTTACATTTGGGATGACCCATGTCATTTGACCAAATATAGTGATCATTTATTTAGTATTTTCATTCCTGATAATTAGTTTCAGTCTATCCTTAGGTTCTCCCACACTGTTGCTTATAGGGGACACTTTAGTCCCCAACAACCTTCTTGCAAGGTCCTCAATTCTAATCCCTTTTGGCCAACATTATTTATAGTATTCCCACAATTTCTATAATTATTTTCTTCATTTATATGAATGGTCAATGTCTCTAGATGAAATGAAATTACGAAAAATGTAGCCTCTTCCATGAAATTTTCAATGTTTAGGGATTTGATTTTATGGGGTCCATTTCCAAATGATCTGCATCGAAAAATGATTCCATGATAGTTGGGAATGTTTCAGAACCCAAATATTCTATATGGTTGGATTACCTAGTATCATATTCAATTAAAAGGGTTATCACTTCTGAAATTGAACAATGAAATCAAATTTGTTTTATAATAGGGTTGGGAAACTATTTTCTATTGTTTATCTCCTAAAAAAATGGTCACGTTGATGTTTAAAATAGATAGGTAACATAAATTAGTGAATAATTGGTTCAGACAAGAAATAATTATTAGGTTCTTAGAATAGATGATCCATTTTAGGCTTTCCGTAATTCTTTCAAAACTCCCATAGTAATGTCACCATATCTTTTTTTAATGTGTTTTCACCTCCCCTTTGAGATAGAGAACCTGGCCTACTGGGCCAGAAACAATGTATTAATATTATTTCTTCTACAAGTTATGAAAGGAAGATACCAATTCAAAAGTATGGAGAAATTCATAGAGATTTATATGAGAACATTTAGATTTATAAGAAGAAAACCAAGGTTCCCATTACCATGTCATCCTTCATATCCTATTCTATATGGGTGAGAAGGTCCTATTTTTAAATTTAGGGTTCAATTTTAATCTAGGTATTCGTTAATCTCATTGGATTGGTCAACACACTATTACTAATGTTTATCCATTTGGTGTAGTTTAGGTGAAAAATTAATCACCCTGACAAACATTCACTATCTATGGGCAGGAACTGAAGCACATTCATGAAGCCATTCTAGAGTCCCTAAAGGAGGAACTACAAGTTCAAGAGTTAACCACCTAATGAAACTCACTTTGTTGTATCATTCATTTCGAAATTATCTTATATTATAGTGAGGACACTATAAAATCTTGTTTTGGGGGGTTGTGTTCATTTCTATGTTAGTTAATAATTTTCATCATCTATCTTTATTTTTCTCTTGTCTTTATGTTGAATAGTATTTTTACACCCCCCCTAATTTCCCATTACAATTGTATCAGAATATTAATTTTTTAATCCTAATTAAACATAGAAAATGGTTCCTTCTTTATCATGGATATCATTTATCATGAAAGAATAATTTCCCTATTTCAAGTTGTTATAACATTCAAAAAAATTCCCGATTGAAATCTGTATTTCAAAATGAATTTAAAATTTTCTTGTGAATCACTTGAAAATTGGTTTATTTATGATGATATAAATTGTTTTTCATTTGGAAACCTTTGATAATAATTTTACCCTTTGTGTGAGTAGTTTAAGGGAAAATATTGTCACTTAATTTCTCCAGACATAATTGCACCCAACTATGAAGTTTGAATTTTTCATACTCAATGGAAGGTGAAATTATGTTATTTTAAAATATATCTACTTTACATGATTATTTTTAACACATAGTTTCCCAACATAATTTGTTTTATTATAGTACCAGATTGACCTATGTGTGTGTACATGTTATCCAACAGTTGTACACTGTTAAAAACAAACCAAAAATGGGTTTTTTTGTGGGTCAGATCAAATCCCACTTTTCTCAAACCTTTGACCTTGTTATAACTAATATAATTAGTTTATTGAGTATACCAACAATGTTTGATTGAATATTGTGATATTTTTTCCATGTTCATCTTTTGGGAAAAAAATAAAAAAACACTAATAAATTAGGGGAGTGATGAAATGTAAAACATTGGGGGATATCTGAATAAGGAGATTTTGTTTTGACTTATAAGAATTCTTAAGTGAGTAGGTCATGAAATTTTATTGAAAAGGATGTATGGTATGTTCAGTGGTCATAATCATTTAAGAAGAAAAATAATAAAATAACATATATTCTCTGGAAAACAATTTGGGAAGAATAGAATGAAATGGTTATCACAAACACACATGTAGAATTGGTGACATGGTTAAAATTTGAAATATTTTTTTATAATGGAATAATTCACCTATTATAATTTTGTTCTAATAAAATTTATGGGACACCTTTTTCTATGTACAATGAGAATAACCCCATGGTGTGTTTCTTCTTTGATCACATTTCTTTCTGGAATTAAAATTTCAATGTTAAATCTTTATGAACATGGGAATATATCCATGAATAATATTTTTAAATGGGTCTTTTCCTGGGATTGAAAATGTTTAGGTGTGGGGGTGTGATCACACTATGATTCACTATTTCATTTTCACTCTTTTACCACTGTGTTAAATAGATTTTGTTTCCTAAATTCAAAATTTAATATAAAAAATTTTCATATTTGATTAATTTTTTTGTTTTTATCACTATTACATAGGGGAAATGTTACCTTTTATTCTAATTTCATATTAGGTGGAGGTAATTTTGAAGGGATAGGATGAAGTGGTAAGAAAATGGGAAAAACTGTGTCTAATTCCAATCACAACTGTGGACTCAAACAAAAACATATACCAACCCGTGTATCAAAATGCGATAAAATATTGGGGAAGGATCCAAAATTTAGTGGGACAGAACTCTTATAAGGAAACTCAAGCCCAATTATTCCACTAAGAGTCCCATACAAACCATTCTGTTATGGTAATCGAATTTGTACAATGATAAAAGTGGTGTTATGTATTATGTCGACATATCAAACTGTAGTTTCCCAAACAGTGAATACATTTTAGTTGAGTTATTCTAGATGCAAGAAATAGCAATGTATTTTTCTAAAAACTGAGAGAAGCATTTATGGTTGTATGAAACCATTTTGCAAGCGGGTTTTCTAATATGGGGGCTTAAAACCACCTATCAATTTTCATATAAAATGATTAGTTGGGAGTCCGATTTATTATTTCAACCAAGGAGTGAAGTGCATCCATTTTTGAGTTACATAGGATTTATATCATCTCCGTGACATTATATATATCCCTATCCCCATAGGGATAAAATAAATAAAGATTAGAATCCACCCTACTTTCTCCTTCATCTCAATGTTGGGCTGTACACTATGTGTTTTTTGTGTTTGAGATACACATATTATAAAGGGAGTTTCAACACATGTACTGCTAAATGATTGATTTATTTTGGTTTTTAAAAATTTTAATTTAGAATTATGTTATTCTGATTCATGTTGGAATTCTTTTTTTGATTTATTCAGATTAAATTCACTTTACATTAAATTAATCGATTCTACATATTGAGTGTGTCAATTGTGTTATTCTAATTGGACAGTATAAGAATACATTTCATCCAAAATTATTTGAGAATGTACATTTATTTTGAAGTTATTATACAATTAATGAGATCAATACCATTGCTATATGATTGTAATGAAAATATTTGCCTCTATATTATTTGATATAAAATCTTGGAAAGTAATTTGGATTCCAATTAATTTCAACCAAATTCAAAAATCAAAAAATAAATAATATCAGAGAATGGTGAAGTTGAAAATTGTGTATTAAACACACAATAAACACATTCTGCCATATTTTTCAAAATCTAGTTGTTTTTTCATCTATTAAACCCTTTAAATTATGTAATTTTCTTATAAATGTTTTCAAACCCACCCACATAATTTAGTAATCTTTATTAAAATAACGAAATTAAATATCCAATTCTATTTGAGAGACAACCTAGGGTCTTCTGTATACTATATATCGACCATTAAACATTATCATATTGATGCTTCTTGAAAATGTATTCATCTATCCCTGTCCTGAAAAGGAGGGTACATTGGTTGTTATTCCAAGAACAAAACGATGGGTACATTGGTGGTTAGCCCAATCCTGAAAGAGGGTACATGTGAGTTCATCCCAATTCTAAAGCGGGTACACAGCTAGTTAAACCATTCTTAACATGTTATTTATTTCTTGGTGAGTATACTTGAAATATGGTTTTTTATACTTATTTGTAATCCAAAAAAACAATGGCGTGTTCCAGTGTTATGATCTTTTGAATCATGTTATATCATTTCCTAATGATTAATGTTTTATGAACATCCAATATTTATATGATGAAAAAATATTGTATTATTTTAATTGAAGATTATGTTTTTCAAATGTTATTCTAATTTTATCATACAAGTATTCTCATGTTATTTTTAATTATCTCCCTTATTAACCATTAATGAGAATAAGAGATCACAATTTCTTCTATTTTTATTCCACATGTTATGATGGAATTTTGTTTAAGTAGGAATACTAAATGTTAATATATTTATGGTAGAAATTGAAGATCTTCTATGAATTTGGGCGATTACATTACTAATTTCCAATGGAACTAAACTATTATGGTCATCTAGTGTGTGTTTGGGTAATGTAATGAATATTCATCTAAAAATTTATAATATTCATTATGAGAAGCCAAGGTATCTATAAATGTTAAGATAGAAAAGGTTTTGATAATATTTGGAAACTAGGATAAGATACATTTTTTTGTGATCTTTATTTATATTTCAAAGGATATCTATAGGTTTTTATCTATGTATAATTTTAAAGATGAGTCAATGTTTAGGAAAATTTCATAATGTTCTGGTAAAGTACAGACTAAGTGGTGTCCAAGATATTAAATCTCAATCTGGATACTAAAATTGGATGTGTCTTTTAAATAGATGTACCTAGGGGTAATAACTCTAAAATGGTATGATTAGTTGGACTCGATAGTCACATAGTTCTTGAAAATAGGCCCTTTTCACACCTGGTTTGAATATCCTAGGGGATATGCATTTGAAATTCATAAAAATTTATCAAACCATAAAAAAAGATTTAAATACGTGTTGACTGTAAATGAAATTGTATAACCATAATTTTTCATAAATTAAAGAAGGTATCATTATTTAGTAATCATATAATTTAATTTTAATTATTATGTGGATCCCCACTATTATTAATGTATCTTGTATTATTATTTCGTTTTCATAAATTTCTAGAACCCAAAGGAACCAAGATAATTTTGACTGAGATAGAAAATGAAATAATTTTCCTCTAACATAGTTAAATAATATGGGATATAGAATGAAAAATCTCATTTCTATGCTTACACAAATTTCTCAAGTCATGAATCAAGTTTCACTTCCAAATGTGCAGATGAGTGAAGAACATTCTCTAGAGTCCTTAATCAAGATATTTCCCCTTCTTTCACGTGTTCTCTTAATCCTATTGTTTGTTAGTAATGTATCATCACCACAAAAAAAACTTTTGTTCTTCAGTATTCAGAACATGAAAATGTAATTTTGGATTTCTATCATTTGGAAGGTGAAGATGATCAATAGTGTACTTATCTCAAGAATATGAGTCAAGAGTTGGTATTTGAATCTATGTAATTGTATGAGTTTAAAAGTAAAATTTTTAGAAATTACTTCCCTCAAATTCTACATAAAAATAATGGAGAAGGATTTTATCATGATCAAATAGATGGATGGTGAATCTATTTATACCTATGATGTAAATTTTATAAGACTTCTATGTTACACTTTTTTTAGTCATTAATCATGAAATAAAAAATAAAAAATGATTTGGTGGCATAAAACCATGTTTTCGTGAGGAGTTATCTATAGTGAACATTAGAAGCTACATATAATTCATTAAATGTGAACTGAATATAGAAATAGAAATTGGATATTCTAACGATACTAATGGTTTAGATAAATAAATGATAATTGTAACTCATAAAAAGATGAATAAATCACATGGTTCAATGAAATTTCAGTCGCCTACATTTGTTAAATGATGGATAAAACACCCATGTTATTTAATAAAAATAATAAGAGTTTTCTACAAGTGTGTAAATCTAATCATCAAGAAAAATAATGTAGAGGTGATGTCAAAAGTCCATTAAAATAAATAGATGATCCGAGATATCAATAAAATCCACCACCCACTCTCTAGGGTTTCATGTGAAATGGGTTTGGGAATTATGAAAATCAACTCACCAATTGAAGGGTAAATGTGTATGACAATCCATTAAAAACTTTTAACACAAAGGAAAAAAGAGAAATATTTTTCAATACTAATATATGATGTGAGTCATGATGATTAGTGCATAGTTATCCATTCCTCATTAGTTGTAATTTTCATATTTTATTTTGTATGAATAAGCCCTATGAAAATATTATTTTGAAATTTCATGTGATTATCTCCCTCTGTATAGATTATGGAATAATGGAATCTAATTTGATATTATTTTAGTACACTAAAAACCCATGCTTCTATAGAAAATGTTTTTATGTAATATTTGATCTTAGTAATAAATAGTGAATTAACTTTTTGATGTCTATAGATCTCTAGGTAAGATTAACTAAAGATTATAGATAACACCACTGGTGTATAATTATAATGTTTATCATAATTTTATATTCATTGACACCCCTTTTGATTTTTGATGTGATGGGATTTTATCAAAAATAAGGATATTTTAAGGGAAAATTATGCAAATACAAACATTTAGTTATTAATATATTTTACAGAAAAATAAACAATTTCTGAAAATTTCCTTTACACGTTGTGGGTATATTATTAAATGTTCTTGTATAAATTAGTGTATACCTTATCATTGATGTTAAGGAAATTAGGTGTTGTAGTCAATCAAATTACAATGAAAAAACACCTTTTCATTGTCCAATAATATTTCTTTTTGATCTTCTGTAATGTCTCAGATCTGGGTGCCACTCAACGGGTGCCCCGAACCTACTTCGCCACATGACCCCAAGTGCATTTACGCAACCGCCAGAGGATGCTAACTAGAATAAAGGGCCCATGTTGGACTGTGGGGAAACTAGGACCTCATTCGTTAAAGTGTAGCGTATTGGAATACAAAATAAACATACAACAACAACGGAAGCTTCAACAGTATATATAACTGAAATGAAGAACTGATAACAAAAAAGGAACCATCAGTCATACAGTTGTTAAGATGAAGCAAGTCACTATTCTATAAAACAACTAGAATATGTTACACAGCAATACAATACAATTCAACTGAAGTACAAATACAAAAAAGAAAAAAGAACATCCAGCGGCATTGCGAGCCAATTCTCGGTCCCATGCTCTCATACACCTTAGAAACAATCAAGTACATGTATAGGGACTCTTTCACTTATCCACACCTATAGAAACGCAATCTGTTTGGTTCGAAAAGCATGACCTAAATATGGTGTGAGAAATAAATTCCCATTAGGCACCCACCAAAGGCTCGTGCCCAACTGTGTGAAAACATGCAACAAATGTGTGCAGTAGTAAAATACAATAATGTAAGAAGTACCGAAAACTACCTAACATAACCAGTTATATTGCCATTTTAATATAAGTTAATCATTTAATTTAAAATATCACCACAGTGAATATTCTATGAAAATAGCCAATGTCCTCAGACACGTAAACTCTTACCCTCGGGTAAAGAGAAACCAACATAATAATCTTCCCACAGGCATACTGATATTTCCCACTTGCATAAGAAGTGTTTCCCACAGGCACAGAATAAACTGCCCACAGGCACGGAAGCAGTTTCCCATAGGCTAGGTAGTACAATTCCCACAGGCTAATCACAACACTTCCCTCAGGATAAACAGGTAACCGGGCCATGCCCAACATGTAACCAAAATATAAACAAACAATTCTTATCAAGGAAATTCTACAAATAATTACATTAAAATCATAATATAAACTAGGAATACACTCGGGTATCCAAGAAAAATCGCTAAACAGAGGAACGCACCCCCGGGGTTGTCATGTATCCAAGAACTGATTCCAAAAAATGTTTTAATATCACAATTAATTACCTACACAATTCTAGGTCATTAAAAATATTCACGGCCTCAGCCACACAACTCCCCAACATGGGTTCGTGGTAAAAAAATACAGAAAACACAACATTTGGAAAAATAAACACCAAGCCACCTACCTTAAATTCCAATGATCTATATACATGACCGTCGATTCTAGAAACGCCCAAAAATGATGTAGATATGAAAAAGAATAAAACCCATTCATACATAAATAACATTCCCTTGTGAAAGAATTGGTAAGAATGGGTTAAGGAGAGTGGAGGGCATACCCGTGCGGTTCCAACGAGATCATCTGAAGCGGAAACGGATTCTCGGTTTGCGATTGAAGGATCCTCAAAGGCCCAGTTGTCCCCTCCCACTCCATCCTCCGGTTCTAAGCCTTCCCTATGAACAGGGGAGTCCACTTCTGATTTTAATTGAAAAAAACAAAGTACACGGTGTGTAATTCCAAGTACACAGCGTGTACTTCCCATTTTTAAAATGTTTTTATGGCGGCTTCCCACCTGCACGACACTGTTCATATGTCGACATGACTACGAGGCATGTATTCATGAGTGAACCGCGTGTGTTGTCCCACAGCTGGCCACTACCTTACTTTTCAACTACTGACTGACTACATGGCATGTAAAGTACCCCTACACGGCGTGTAGTCGGTTCTTACACCCTTCGTCCCCAGCATGGCCAGACACCCCGTATACCCATCCTACATGGCCAAAAGTAGACGACATGTGGACAAATTACACGGCGTGTACTTTCCAAAATATTGGATTTTCCCCCATTTTCCTTATTTTCTCAAAAACACATAAGGAAAAGAGAAAAGGAGAAACCCGTACCACAATAATATGAACTGGGTTCTTACAAATGTCCCCCCTTAAAGCAATTTGTTTCCGAATTTCCCTTCCAAGGGTGGTGAAGATAAAGCTCAGAACAACTCTGGCCACTAAGCATGTACATCGGTCTTCCACTCCCAGGTTTCTTCCGGCACATGGCCATGCTGCCATATCACCCTTAGGAGAGGAACTGACCGACCTCAGAGAACCTTGGTGCTCTTGTCAATGATACGAATCAGATGCTCCCCAAATGATGAATCTGCCTCGAGCACAGCCTCTTTGGGTTGAATGACGTGAGATGGGTCTGAATGATAGAGGCGCAACTGAGATACAGGGAAGACGTTGTGCATGGATCAGTCCTCTGAGGTAACTACAACCGATAGGCAACCGGCCTGAATCTCTCCAGAATCTCAAATGGCCCCACATACCTCGGTGAATGTTTACCGTGTATCCTGATCTATCAGTGTCCCATCCTCAACAAAACATGCAAGAAAACTTGATCCCCAACCATGAACTCCAAAGGTCATCTGCGGCGATCAGCATAAGACTTCTGAGGAGACTATGCTGTAGCCATCCGCTTCTGAATCAACTGGACCTGCTCAGAAGTCTTCTGCATGAAACGTGGTCCCAGTAAAGCTTCCTCAACTACATTTAACAAGCACAAAGGTGATCGGCATGGCCAACCATATAATGCCTCACAAGGTTCCATATCGACAGCTGCCTGAAAACTGTTATTATAGGCAAACTCGACTAGGGTTATGTGATTCTCCCAAGAGCCCCCAAATTCTAGGACGCATGCTCACATCATATCCTCTAGCACCTGTATCATACCATCTGACTGGCCGTCGGTCTGAGAGTGGTAGGTTGTGCTCAGAAGCGCCTGTGTACCCAGTGCCCTCTGAAAAACTCTACCAGAAACGAGATATGAAACTGGTGTAACAATCTGAATAGATAGAATGAGGGATCCCATGAAGACGTACAATCTCTCGGATATACAGCCTTCCAAGATCGTCAACAACAAAGGTCTCCCTGATCGGAAAAAAGTGATCTACCTTCTTGAGTCTAACCCCAAAAACCCACACGACATCATTGCCTCGAGGTGACCTCGGAAAACCAGTCACGAAATCTATCACAACATCATCCCATTTTCCACTCCTTGATGGGTTACTACTGTAACAGTCATACTAGCCTCTGGTGCTCCCCCTTCACCTACTGACAGATGGAACACCTCATAATAAAAATAGCTACATCACTCTTCATACCCGGCCACCAGTACTGACGTCTCGAGTCACGGTACATCTTGGTAACCCTGATATGAACTTCCCAAGCGGAAGCATGAAAGTCCCACTTCAACTCATCATGTATATCCCCTAGAACCCATACTCGTCCATGGAAACGTAGAACCTCATCATCGCCTATCGTCCAAACAAGTGGAGGGTCCTCATTTTCCACTGACTCCCATAGAACTAGGTATTCTGAATCAGATCGTTGTCTCATCCTCACTCTATCAAGGAGGGTAGAAGTCATAGCTAATGATGAATGATAAGACTGAACCTGACTATCGTGCACCTCTAAATGCATCTCAGAGAACAAATCCATAAGATTCCACTTGCCACTGGCCTCCTGCACAACCTGTATCTGAGTCTTCTTAATCAGTGCATCAGCTACTGCATTACCTTTACCATGTGTATAGGCACACTCAAAATTGATGGACTGAAGGTATTCAACCAACATTCACTTCCCCAGATTCAAGTCATGGTGAGTAAAGATATACTTGAGACTTTTGTGGTCGGTGAAAAACACAATATTCTCCCCCAACAGATAATGTCTCCAACAGCTCAACACATACACAACTACAGCCAACTAGAGATCATGCGTTGGGAAATTCCTCTCATGTGGCCTCAACTGCTGATACCCGTACGCAACTACTCGATCGCCCTGCGTCAAAAATTCTCCCAGCCCAATACCTGATGAATCACATTAAAATGTATAATTATTCACCTACTCTAGGAGTATAAAGTTAGGTGTTGATGTCAACCTTCCTTTCAGATCCTGAAAGGCTATCTCACAAGCTTCTGACCAGACGAACATCACACACTTCTTAGTCAGACCTGTCAACGGTGCTGCTAAGTGGGATAAGTCCTGTTTGAAACATCTGTAGTAACCATCCATCCATTATAAACATCGTATCTCATACACATTCTTAGGATGCTCCCCAGAAACTACTACTCTCACCTTCTCTGGGTATACTAAAACTCCTACCTCTGAGATGATATGACCCAGAAAGTGAATCTGGTCCATCCAATAGTGGCACTTTGAGAGCTTAGCATATATTCGATGTTCTCTCAGTGTACTCAATACGTTCTCAGGATGGGGGGCATGGTCGTGTCGAGTGCGAGAGTACACCAAGATGTCGTCCATGAATACTACCACAAACGATTCCAGATATGGATGGAACACACCATTCATCAGATCCATGAAATCTTCTGGCGCGTTCGTGAGTTCGAACGGCATAACCAAGTACTCATACAGACCATATCTGCTCCAAAAGGGTGTAAGTGGTATATCTGACGGTCTCACGCGCAACTGATGATATCCTGACCTCAGGTCAATCTTCGAGAACACTCGTGATCCACGATGTTGATAAAAAAGTTCATCTATCCTCGGTAAGGGATATCGGTTCTTAACTGTCAACTGATTCAAGTTCCGATAATCCCCACATAGTCTAAAGGTACCATCCGCCTTCTTCGCAAAAATGACCGGAGAACCCCAAGGAGAAGTACTATGTCAGATAAAACCATTTACTGTAACTCCTTTAACTGCCTCTTGAGCTCCTACAACTCAGGTGTAGCCATACTATAAGGAGGAATGGACACCAGTGCTGCTCCTGGCACAAGATCAATAAAGAAATCCACCTCAATATCTAGAGGTAGACCTGAGAAGTCGTCCGAGAAGACATCCCTAAAACGATCAACCACTGGAGGGAAATCTGTCTGACAAGTCCCCTGATCATCCAGATATAAGCTGGAAATCTGGGTTGTGACTCCACCTCGCCCACGATGCTCTGGTCCAGCTCAACTCGCCAGAACATCCCATTCTCCCATGTATAGAAACTCTCTGCCCTATGGTGACGTGAAATGCACCATGTGAAGATTCTAGTCCATAATGCCTTGAAAGGGAAACAACCAGTCTATCCAAAGAATGACGTCATAAGCTGTCATTTATAAGATATAAAGTTCCCAAAAGAAGTGACACCCACCATACTCAATGGGGCACTCCTGACACTGACGCACACCAACCGTTCTAGTCCCCAACGGAGTGTCTAGTGTCATTATATCAGAATAAGTAGAAACACAGAGCCCAAGGCTCTCCACAACAGGTACATATATGAAACTATGTGTAACACCCGTATCAAAAAGTACTGAAGACAATACAAAAGCAACTAGAATTGCACATATGACTGTAGAAGGCCTGAGATCCTGTTATTGCTAGGTATGTTGCACTGCATATGTTTGCCTAGTACTGTGACCCTATGACATAGCTTGGATACCCTGAGCTGTCCTGCCCTACTAAATATGAGATCCTAGTGTCTGGCTACCACGGCCACGACCACCATCTTTGCCTGCACGCCCTGACGCATTCCAGTTCCTTAACTGGTAAGATGCCACTGGTCATGCCCTGGCACGAGGATTCTACACAGAACCCCTCTCATTAGCCACTGGTGGAAACACCCAACAAAAGCGTTGTAGATGACCCATCCTGCCGCACGCTCGGCACTCCACTGTGTCTCGTGGACACTGTGGCCTCTTGTGACCCTCTCTATCACACTGGTAGAAAATGACCTTACCACATGAAGTATTCTTGTAACTGTAACTGCCACACTGAGAGATGTCCATTGGTCTCTTCCTCTTTCTAGAAGAAATAATACTAGTAACTTATGTTGAACCACCCTGGCCCACACCACTAGACTCATGCAGGTTCCTATCTGTAATCAGTTCTTGGTTCACAATATCATGTACTGAAGGCAACCTGGAAACATTCACCAGCGCTCAGATGTCATAACGAAGACCATCCTAAAAACATGTAGCGCTCAACGTTTCATCACCCACCAGCATAGGTGCAATGCGTTGAAGCTCGGTGAAACGAGCATAATAGTATCTCACAGATATAGCACCCTCATGCAGATTCATGAACTCTCGAGATATATCTTTCCTTAGTATCTCTGGGAAGAATAAGTCATAGAATACTGCCTGAAAAGCTTCCCACACCATGTCTCTGTGATTCTCTGACTGGGTGGTAATGTCCCACCATCTGTTGAAGAAATCACACAACATATATGTCGTGAGCATGACCCTATGCCCTAGAGGCGTCTCAAGATGCTCGAAAATAGTCTACATCGACCCCATCCAAGACTCCGCATCTTGTGGTCCTCCATCCCCTAAATACATAGGTGGATGCTACTATTGGAAGATACGAGTCAACTCGGCCATAGATGTAGCAGCCAGCGGTGCTCCCTGAAAGGTCAGCAAGAACCGCATAAAGCCTTCACGAAACTGCACATCCACGCCTGTGTCGGGTATAACAGCAGGCGCCGCATCTGGCTCTACTGGAGGATCTACTGGTAGCCTATGTCCCACCATCTCTAGAGTATACTCGTTGTTGCTCTCCTGGTGAACAACGAGCGGTCATCTAGGCGACATGACACTACAAGGTCAAAAACACGCCTTAGATTCAAGATTATCAAGACTGAAAGAGAAGGAACCACAAAGGGAACAAGAGGAAGTTGGCATTTTATGATTTGAAAAACAAGACTACACGGTGTGAACAATGACTACACGATGTGTACCAGACTTCCCATCCCCTTACCGGGTATTTTTACACGGCTATGCTACATGACTCTCATTGAACAAAAACTACACGACGTGTATATAATCTACATGACGTGTCTGGTGTTATTTTCCAACTTCCTGTATCGCTTGTGGAACAGCTGACTCCTTGGATTGACACTCTATGGCATGTTACACCCGCCCACGACGTGTTACACCCGCCCACGGACTATACACCATCTTGTTTTCCAGCCACATGGCTAAGTCAACACGTTCTGTCCTCAGACAAGACTACACTGCGCGTCCCATAGGTACTCGGACTGTACTAAATGAGCTCCGCCGACCCGTGTTGTTAGTTACACGGCCGGACACACAGATCACACTACACGATGTGTTCTATATTGACACGACGTGTTCAAGAAATGTCCACACTGGCCCATGTTTGTTAGTTACACGGCCGGGTCTCCGGGTCAACACTACACTGCGTGACTATCATGTACACGACGTGTTTTACCCATGCCTTTCCCTACCCCATGTAGCCACCCACATGGTTTTTGACACGGGAAGCGATTACACGGCGTGTTCTCCCCAGGCTCTTCCCTCCCCCGTGTCACCGCCAACACAGTTTGTCACATGGGAAGAGATTACACAGCGTGTACTCTGGCTACACAGCGTGCACTCAAAAAGATCATTTTTCTTCCCAAACATAAGGCCACACACGGCGTGTGTAAATAACTACATGGCCTGTCTACTGGGTTTTCAGACAGATTGACTCAGAAACGTCCCTGAAACCCATAAAATACCGAAAAACAACACCTAAGTGCCAAAATCCGATCGGTGGGGGCCCATACTCCACACGAATCAAAGTTTGACATCTCATATGTGTTATAACTAAATAAACAGCTAATGATCCACCGAATTACGGTTAATGGGGGCCTATACTCCCCAAAAACCTATGTTCGGCGTCCATTCTATAAACCGGCTCAAACAAATTACCCTATCAAACAATAAGTATTTATCAAGAAGATATCACAATAGCATGCTTTTCTGGCAAAAAACCTATCACTACAACTTGCAATCTCTAATGAACCTACATGGCATGGAAACTATGCATGGAATGTGATATCTAGCATGTGCCTATATGATTCATGAGATGGAATACCCTCATCTCATCGGGTTGTAACTAAATAGAACCCATAGATAAAATTTAACAACATAATCTCATGTGCGTCACCCAATGGTTAAAAAAAATCAACTGAATATTTCAAAATTATTAAAATTGAAACACGAGGTAAATTGGCTATTCCCTTTACAAGGGTTAGCTACGCCTAGGTATAGATTATTACCAACTATCGTTTCCATCCTATCCCTGAATAAGGCTCCAAATAGTAATTCAAAGAAATGAACCGCTCTAATACCACTTTGTAACGTCTCGGATCCAGGTGCCACTCAACGGGTGCCCCGAACCCAGTTCTCCACGTGACCTCAAGAGCATTCCCCCAAACGCCAAAGGTTGCCGACTAGTAGCGAGGGCTCAGGTCTGATAGTGGGGAAACTATGCCCTCATTTGTCAAAGTGTAGCTTAGAGGAATAAAAAATAAACATAAAACAACTGAAGAAGCAGCAACAGTATATATATCTGAAATGAAGAACTGATAACAAAAAGGGAACCAGCAGTCATACAAATATTAAGATGCAGTATGTCACTATTCTATAAAACAGCCAGAACAACATACACTGCAATACAATTCAATACAACCGATGTACAAGTACAGAAAAGAAAAACAGAACAGCCAGCGGCATCGCGAGCCAATTCTCAGTCCCATTCTCTCCTACACCTCAGCAACAATCAAGTACCTGTATATGGACTCTTTCCCTTATCCACACCTGTAGAAATGTAATATTTTTGGGACAAAAATAATGACCCAAAAGGGGTGTTATAAATAAATTACCAGTAGGCACCCACCAAATGCTCATGCCCAACAGTGTGAAAGCCTGCAACAATAGTGTGCAGCAGTAAAATGCACTAATATAAGCAGTACCAAAAAGTAACAAACATAACAAGTTATATTTCCATTTTAATATCATATATTCATTTAATTTAAAATATCACCACAATGAATATTCTTTATAAATAGACAATGTACTCAGACATGTAAACTCCTACCCTCTGGTAAAGAGAAACCAACACAAGAATCTACCCACAGGGATATAGATATTTCCTACAGGCATAATAAGTGTCACCCATAGGCACAGAATCGACAGCCCACAGGAATAGAAGAAGTTTCCCACAGGATAAGTAGTACAATGCCCACAGGCTAATCACAACATAGCCCTCAGGCTAAACAAGTAACTGGGATATGCCCAACATGTAAGCAAACTTTAAACAAGCCATTCCTCTCAAGGGAATTCTACAATCATTACATTAAAGGCATAATATAAACTAGGCATACCATCGGGTATCCCGACTAAACGACTAAACAGAGGAACACACCCCCGGGGTGGTCATGGATCCAGAACTGATCCCAAACAACATTTTCATATCCCAATTAATTACCTACACAATTCTAGGCTGTTAAAAATATCAACGGGCTCAGCCACATGACCCGCCAACATGGGTTTGTGGAACCAAAACACACAAAACACACAACAGTTGGAAAAATAAACACCAAGCCACCTACCTTAAACGCCAACGATCTATATACGTGAACGTCGATTCCAGAAATGCCCAAAAACCACCTAGATTTGATGAAGAAGAAAACCCATTCAAACATAAATAACATTCCCTTGGGAAATAATTGGTAAAAACGACTTAAGGAGAGCTGAGGGATTACCCGTGCGGTTCCAACGAGATTGTCCGAGGCAAAAATAGATTCCCGGTTTGTGATCGACAGATCATCAAAGTTTCGTCCATCCCCTCCAACTACTTCCTTTGGTTCTAATCCTTACCTGTGAACAGGGGAGTCTATCGTAAATTTTAAGTGAAAAAATCAAAGTACACGGCGTGAACTTCCGAGTACATGGCATGTACTTCCCATTTATAAACTATTTCACTGGAGGCTTCCCACCAGCACGACACTGTTCATCTTCCAACATGACTACACGGCGTGTCTTCATGAGTACATGGAGTGTGCTACCCCATAGATATCCACCCCCTTACAATTCGCTTGTTGTCTGACTACATGACGTGTAAAGGACCCCTACACGACGTGTAGTCGGTTCCTACACCCTTCATCCCCGACATGTCCACATGCCTCGTGTACCCATCCCACATGGCCAAAATTAAACGACGTGTGGACAAAGTACACGGTGTGTACATTCCAAAATTTGGGATTTTCCACCAAATTTCCTTATTTTTTCAAAAAACTTAAGGAAAATAGAAAAGAAGAAACCCATACCTCAAAAATAAGAACCAGGTTCTTACATCTTATTTCTAAAATATACATTAGAGAATTTGTAAGGTTGTATGAGGTACTATATTAAATTTTATCTACCCATGATATTATGTTTACCTCAATGTATTTCCAATGTCTTCAAGATGCACTTCATGCCATGTTGAGTTCTAGTACTATGTATCATCATCAGAAAGATGGTTATTGTGAACGAATAATTCAAACTCTTGATGATATTCTATGATATTCCTCTATGGGTTCAAAATGATGTTTCAATTAAAAGAATCCTCAATTTTAGTTTCCTTGTAACCATGCCCTTCATTATATAATTTATATGTGTTCTTATGATAATCTACGTGGAAAAAGTGTATAACTACAATGAATTGGAATGATGTTTCAGAAACAAATCTGTTGTGAAATGAGAAAGCTGATTAGATGGAAGAGAATGTTATATACATTCATTAACATGTATGAAATATTAAAATTTGATAGATATTTGATGATAATAATTTTTTATGTTATCTATAATTTGATGTTTGTAAGGATTATTTATAAGAATTTATTTGTGGAACAATAAAGGGAAAACTAATATATAGGTATGTCGATCTCATTAAAATTCTTGATCATAACAGGATAGTAGCATATCATATAAATACTAATAGGTTCATGATGTGTCCCCTATATCACTAATGAGGAATTAAATACCAGATCCATCACATTTAATTAAATATAATGTCCTACCACTGAAGCATGATATTTATTATGAGGAACTGCCATTAGAAATTTGGGATCTAATACTGAAATGTCTAAAAAACAAGACAACCAACATGTTCTATTTTTTATAGTGAAACAACTAGTTTATAGAATAATCATGGGAACCCGAGGATGTAATGAGGTATAGTGATCCATATATTTCGATACCAAAGTGGTGAAATATTATGGTGAAATATGTTTTAAGGGGGATAGAATGTAAAACATGGATATTTTGTGTAATATATTTTCTAAATAAATTTAAACATTTATATGTAAGACACAATATTGAATTTATCATTCATTTCACACAATATAAAATTAAACTATCTATAAAAGCAACAATTTCTTAACATGGATTGAACCTGAAATTATGGTTTATCTGTATCATAATATATTTGTAACACCTCTCCCTCGGTTACCCAGAGATGGTGAATTATTATGCAACATTGGCATGATCACAAGAAATCATGTCACAAAAAACTGACCAGTTTAGGATCCTTTGAAGTACTAGATACATTCACATGTTTTACATTACTTTATCAATTGAAAAAAGAATCATCTTTTCTTCATTGAACACACTCATATCCCTTAGCCTATCCCTGCAGGTCAATCAAAATATATTTACTCGCATCTTGGGATAAAATTAAGAAAGTTTTGAGTTTAGATGCTCAGTAAGGATAATAATATAGAAGAAACTATCATAATTCCGGACATCGTACCCTCATATTCAAGACCACATGCTAAGAATAAAAATAAAAATATTATCAAGTCCTTTTTCCAACAAGCTTGATTTTTTTATTAGACCTACCGATGAATCAAGTGGCTATATCATAGCCCTATAACTTTCTATTTCTAATTAATTCCTCATATGAAATTGGGGAATGAAAACACAAACATTTGTCATCAAATAAATTACAAAATGTTGATTCTTTAACCATATTACATGAAAGACATATAAATATCACATCCACAGTGAAACATATCATAAAACAATCAATACAATATGGAATATTGTATCATAAAAAATCATCTTCAATTAAACAAAAAATCCAACAATAGATATTGACATAGATTAAATTATTAAAAAAACTATTTGATAGAAATATCTCTTTCTACTTTGAAATAATTTAAAAGTCGCTTAATTATAAATGAAATAATTTATTTTTAAAATATTCATATAATCTTGTAAGGTAAGATTTGGAGGTGTTATAATGATTGAAAATAACTACTACCAGTATATATGTTAAAGAAACATTATTTCCTTAATTTTTTTAAAAGGTCATAAAGAACCTTGTTTGAAAAATGACGAAATGATTTTTTTCAAAACATTTTATAAAAATGAAAACAAGGGTAGAAATAAATTTAACACATATTCTAAGGAATATTAAAAAAATTGAAATAAATTTATAAGAATCACTGATGTGGTTGGTGAAGAAGTCGTGGTAGATACTTACGTATAAACAACCTCGGATAAAGAATAAATTGTAATATTTAACTTTACCTTGTAACTTTCTTTAGTTGAGGGAATGTTAACCACTTGTATACTTATTAAATCATTGTTATTAAATTATAAAAGAATAATATACATAAATATGATATCATACATTATCCTCTCATATTTCTTTGTTAATATTATTTCAATATTTTCAATGTTTCAGGTGTTAATTTATTCGTTTTATTTTATATATTTGGTTACATATGTCATTTTTTTAGGGATATGATGTATTTCATTCATATCAATAATGATATTATGTTCTTAAAAATTATATTAAATTATAAAATGAAAATTATTTTGAAATGGTTGTGATGGGGAATGACATCTCATCACATCTTGGAGAAAGTAAGTTGTACGTACACACGACTGCCAATATCATTCTCTTGATGGTGAAATAGTATGGAATTTTATGGTATATTGTATTTACATAATCTGTAAAATGTTATATTTATTATTTACATCAATTATATTTGTTATTATGCTCAAAAATATAATTAAGTGTTAAATAATGAACTACACATGACGTGGAGATGGTAAGTCGTATGTACACAAGTATGGTGACTTTCTCATTCATAAGACAGATAGGAAAATGAATATGGTTGTACCATATTTATAATAAAATATCAGTATGTAGAACATACTGGAGGTATTATTTTTTATATAATCAATAAAGAAATAGGATGTGGGAGAAGAAAATAACTTTGAAAGAGGTGATGAAATAATTACCTCTTCATCCTGTGATTACTTTTTATTTGAACAAAAGGGATTTCTAGGATGGTTTTATGATCAAAGTAAGGACTCTAAATTGAAGTAAGGGTGGTTGGAATGAGATTATTTCTGGGGTTGGCTGAGCCAAAAGGGTATTTAGGTGAAAATTTAAGAGAATGGGAAGAACCCTTTTATAAGAGAGATGAGGGGAACTTTAGTGAAAGCCTGAAATATTAATTTATTATAAAATAATTTTTTCTTTAAATAAGCTCAAATTGAACTTATATTGATGTTAATGTGGGGATTGTATGAAATAATTACATAAAATAGATTTTATAAATGTTTAGGTCACCATATTAACCTTATATTTTAGATTTAACCCTTACATAAATAGTTTATATTTTACCATGTATTATTTTATTTTTATAGTACATGGTTAAAATAGATACTATAAAATTACAATAGAACCTAAAGTGGTTCATTAATGACATATCTAAAAATATATTAGTTATTTGTCCAAACCGTATATTTTATGGACTATTTTATAATTTAATGAAACGGTATTTGTTTTAAAAGCGCATTTATGACAATTTTGACACTATTTAGTATTTGTTTTTTTAGAGTCATCAAAACATGATCACATTGAAAAAAATAAATTGAATAAACCCTAACATGCCATATTAACCTAGAAAATTCGTGTATTTCATCAATAGTTTTAATTTAAATTTATTTGTTATATTTATAACATCAATGTGTTTATTTATTCATTGAAAATATAATTACTACATCATAATTGTGTCATAAATAAATTTAGTTATATAATTTATAAAAATTATAAATAAAATACCATGATTTATAAAATATATTTACGTTTCTAATTAATATTTATAGTAGAAAATATATTATCTATAACCCTATATCAAAAAAAGGTTTAGTTATTAAAATTCGAATTTAACACTTTTAACTCTTCTTTAAATAAAATATAATAATTGTCATAATCTAACCCACGTTGACAAAAAAGGGTCTTAGTTTTTTCCTAAGGTTGATTTTGGTCGAAATAAACTTATCCTATAAAATTGGGACATGAATTGAGGTAGTTTAATGTTATTATATTATTATTTTTCCTTTATTTTCCCTATAAAACTTTAACCGTGGTAAATAAAATTCCCAAGTTACTATTCATGAAAAGTTATTTTCATCCTATTGAACCACATAATACATAGTGATTAAAATCATGTGTTTTGGATTTTTAAATTCAATTCAATGAAGTGGTAAAATTATGTTTTATTAAAATTTGAAAATGTGCCTGAAAAGAGGTTAAAAGACGTTAAAAAGTTAAATAAATCTTTATATATCTAATCTTAATATAAAATGACTCCACTGAATTATAGTGAACTAATATAGGTATTATGTATATAATTTGAATTTCAAATATATTAAAATTAAAATATAATTATTTAAATAAACTGTTGGTTTTAAACATAATGTAATGATTTCACTATTTGTCAAAAATTGATTGTTTTCATAAAAATCCCAAAAATTCACCCTAAGAAAATTTTGATATCCTGAGTCCAAAAATGAAATCCATTTTCGGAAATAAATTTTTTAATATTTCCAAAATTGGGTATTGCTATTATTGACAGCTTTTTAAATTGCTAGTTTGATTAGTCGTGGTGTATAGGAACTCGAAGCTTCTTATAACCCAAGATATTGAATTATTCAAAGAAAAGAATATTGTGGAAGCTAGGGGTGTTACATTCATCCCCCATTCAAATAATATTTTCCTCAAAAATTCTATAATATTATTCAATAAAAATATTTGGGTGGTTCTTCATCATAAGTTCCTCAGGTTCCCATGTTCCCTCTTCCAATTTATGGTATCTCCAAAGAACAATTACCAGACGAGTCATCCAACTTCTCAACACTTGATGTCTGTTATCATTAATTCATATAGGATCTTTAGAATAAGACATATTGGGTTTCAGTTCACCTTTTTATAGGTGAGTACATGTGTGGGGTTATGCATGTATTTTCCCAACCGTTATATATAGAACACATCACAAACTTTGGAGAGACTTGGCGGCATTTCCAAATTATAACCTACAACGTCAATTCCTCTTGAATTTCAAAAAGTCGGATGTACGTGGACATAATTTTTGTTTCTTACTTAGTAGTATAACACCCTTCCATGGAGATACCTTCAAGAAAACATGGTCACCTACAGGAAATTTAAAATCCTTCCTTCAGTTATCACTACAGCTCTTTTTCATACTTTAAACTACATTGATGTGGGTTTGTATGATCATATACTTTTCCATTGGTTCCTCGACGTGTTCTTGGCATATGAGTTTTCATTAACCAACATCATCCCAATAAGTTGGGATGCAACATCTCTTTCCATATAACACTTCATATGGTGCCAAATGAAAATTAAATGTAATCAATTATTATAAAACATTTTACCATAGTTTAATAACGATCCCATATACCATTAAATTCATATTAGAAATATCTCAACATTTCTTCTAAGGTTTGAATAGTCTGTTCTGATTGTCAATCAGTTTGAGTGTGGTTGGTACTGCTAAACTATAGTACTGTATCTAGGGATTTTTGATGACATTTCTAGAGTCTTGATCTAAAATGGGGATCTTGATCATAAAAAATCGATAAGTGTATACCATGAATTCTACAACTTCATTAATATATAATTTTTCTAAATGTTTAAGGGATAAATATTCTCTTATAGCAAGAAAATGTTCTGAATTGGTATGACAACCAATAATGACTAATGCATCATTCCTTCTACGAGTCTTTCGTATCCCTATGATAAATCCCATCGTAATATCATCCTATTTCTACTCAGGTATTGTAAGTGGTTGCATGAAACATCAAGGATGTTTTCTTTCTGCCTTCAACTGTTAACAAATCATACATCTTGACACAAAATCAGCAATCTCCCTCTTCATGTCATCACACGATAAACGTTTCTTCAAATCACTATACATCTGAGTTCTACAACAGTGAATATAGATATTAGAGCTACTAGCATCATCCAAAAATTTCATTTTTAGATCAGGTATATCGGGAACACAAATCCTCTTCCCAGATTTCAAAATTCCATCTTTATATGAGAATTCAAACAATATTTCATCATTCACATAATTAATTTTCTTTTCAAACTCTTCATTATCAGTCTGAGAACATTATATCCATTATTTTAAATATAGTTTGGAAATCATTTTAAAATTTATTTATGTTTCACCTTCCATGATTATTTCCATTTCCATCTTCACAAGATCCATGAACAAAGGACCCCTTTCATCTCTCATCTTATTTAGAACTCCATGATCCTTCCTACTTGTATAATTATCCACCTTATATTCCTTTCCCGGGTGGTAGTGTATCCTCTATTGGAACATTAATTTCCTCACCGATAGTTATTTTACTCCCTTCCTCCATAATAATTCAATTTACTAAACCTACCAGGGGATATATATGAGAATCATATGGTGATGTTTCAACTCAAAAGGCAAGGGATTCCATATCATCATTAAAACGTATAACCCTGTTCTTCATAGAATAAATCATTGCATCATGTCCCAAAATCTAATCCATACAGAGGATTATAAAAAATTCAATCCAAGGAATAACAATAAAATTAGAAGATAAACATAGTTATAAGGTGAGATGCTAACTGTTTGAAAAAAATGTATTGCAATGATATATCCCTTAGGAGTACATACTGAAAACTCCCTTAAAATTTAAAATTGGAAGTATCTAATTTTTATTAAAAAATGGGATGATATCAACGAATGTGATGATCCAGAATCAAATAAAGAATTGTATTATTTTGAAGAAATGATTAAACTACCTGTCACCACATCATTAGGAATGTAAACCTCATAATTAGTGATTTCAAAAGCTCGTCTGTTCACCCTTGGACATTTCTGATGTATGTAACCTTGATGATTATGCCATTCATTTGAATAATTATCCATTTCATTACAATTGTAGAATTTAAAATTTACAACCTCTTTAATCGCCTTCCTATCACGAGCATGGTGGCCTTTTCCTTCACACTTGTAATGAACTCTCATCCCATTTAGTCTAGTACCATGGCGTTTCTTCCTATAATTACTACAGGAGGAATAGTCAAATTTTCCATCCTTCCCCTTATTTCCTTTTCTATAGGGTTCAATATATCTATTCTTCTCTTGCTTCACCTAAATTTCATAAGACTTAGGGAATTCCTTTTCTTTCTGGATATCACATAAGACTATATCATTATACGATCAAAATGATTGTGAGACTAATGCTCAATTGAGAAATAGTTTTAACACATAAACGAATCGATCAATCATACTTCTTGGGTTACTTATATAATCTTCATTTTCCCTTGCTAAACTTGTAAAGTTCTCCTCATACTTTGCCACCTTATGATCCCCCTTTGGCCTCAAACTCAAAAATTTATTTTCCATATAATCATGATGTTCAGGAGGAAGTTTTTTTATATGAAACTATCTTTACACTCCCTCCAATCCATATTTGATAATTCTTCATACTCTTTTGTGTTTTGAATTAATGAACACCATTGATCTGCATCTCTAGAGATGCGATAAACTACCATGAAATATTTTTCCATTTTGGTACTCCTAATGCTTGAAATATTTTCTCTACGGAACTTATCCATTACATTGCTAAAAATGGTTTTTTTATCCCCATTGATTATGGGTGTTTTTTTAATCATGAATCTCTCTAAAATTTAAAATCTTCTTTGTGGATCAGGGTGCTCCATACAGGTAATGATATTATTCATAACTTTAGTAAGTTATCCCATTAGGGTTATAAGATATTTAGTACCATTTTCATAACCATCTCCATTTTAATTATACTGAATAAGAGGTAAATTCCTACATGAATTATGTGTATTGATATTGATTCTATTCCTTCCACAAGAATCCAATTCTAAATAAAGGCATACACTAGATTAGTTTATGAATACCAATGCATAATTCCGAACTTGTAAAATACTGAACTTAAATTTAACAGTGTATTCACGTAATCCATTATCATGAAAATGTATTCATTAGGGAACTATTTACTCATAAATCCTCCATAATGGGTTTTTTAGAAAATAGTAATTATCCTAAGCATGTCCCTAGGGAGTGTCTAAACAAGTTCACAGTAAGGCCCATTGTCTTGTACCAGGATACCCCAGGTCAAGCCTGAAACTCCTTGTCAGATTCCTCACTCCTATGTACATATTCTCTAGAACCATGTCGATCTGTAGTATCCAGATATGGATTTATTTTTAAGAAAACTCATATAAAATCTACGTTACAAAAATTTAATGGAAGTTCTTCAATAATAATCCTCAATGTCTATCTTAGGATAATGTTCTCTAATCATAGTTTTTTAAAAATATAGCTTCCATGTGTTGCAATAAAATTCCACATATACATACTATAATTCCCAGACTACAATTACCCAGAGGTGGTGAATTATTACACAAATTGTCATGATCACAAGGGATCATATCCCGAATGACCGATTAGTTTAGTAGACTTGGAATTACTATATACATTCACAAGTTTAACATTACATTATGAAATTAAAAAGAATCATTGTGTCTCATTTGAACACACTCATGTCCCTTAGTCTATCCCTATATATCATTAATAATATACATCTTTAAAATCTAGTAAATATAAACAATATGAAAGGGGTGATCTCAGATGCTTCGTTAGGATAACAATATAGCGAAATCTATTATAAATAAGAATAAACACATGAGGGAATGAATAGATCTAAAACACAATAATTTTTAACATAAACATCAGCATAATATTACAACGATAAATCAAAAAATTCCAATTACTTATTCAATTTGATATTCCACTAGTCAAATAATTACAAGTAATATCAATAGCTAATATCATAATGATGGAATGAATAATGTCAGATGTTATAACCACATAGTCAAGGCCTCATTCCAAAAAAATAAATAAATAATAATTTCAAGGCCTTGTTCGAAAATAGTAGTTGGTCTCTTGAGACCTACCAATGCATTTTGGGGCTATAGCGGGCCTTTCCCATCACTTACCATGTCCAATTCATTCCCTAAATGAACACACTGATACATAACATGAATATTTGTATTCTACTCTCGTAAAAAATGTTAATGCTTTAACAATAATATGTGAATGACGTAAAAATAACATGTCCACTATCAAACATATCATAAAACTATCAATAAAATATGGAATATTGTATCATAATAAATAAACATAAATTTAACATGAAATCTGCTAATATATGTTGTCATAGATGAAATCATTACAAAAAGTATTTTAGAGAAATTTCTCTTTCTACATTGATAAATTTAAATGTCTCATAATTATAAAAGTAATTGTTTTTTAAAAATATTAATATATTCTAGTAATGGAATATTTGATGGTGTTATAATTGATGAAAATTTTAACACCCACCTTAAATGTTAAAAAACATTCCATCGTTAATTATTCGAAAAAGGTGATAAAGTACCTTGTTTGGAAATCAATGGAAAGATTCCATAAAAACATTTTATAAATAATAAAACAAGGTTATAAATGGCTTTTACCCATAATGTAGGAAATTGTATAAATGTATTGAAATACATTTTTAGGAAACACGAATGTGGATGATAAATAATTTCCAGTAGATACTTACATATAAACAAGCTCAGATAATGTAGAGATTGTAAAATTAACCCGTAACTTGAACATTTTTTTAGTTGAGGGTATGTTAACATCTTTTATAATGGATAAATCATTGTTATTAAATTATAAAATAACAACATAAATAAATATGATATCATATATGATCCTCTAATATTGATTTGTTAATAATATTACAATATTATCATTGTTTCATGTGTTAATTGATTTTTTTTCCTTTAAATGTTTTGCTATGTAAGTAATGATTGTTAGGGATAGGTTGTATTTGATTAATTTCCAAAATTACATATAAAATTGTAAAAATTATTTTTAGTTATCCAATTAATATTTTTCTTGAATGGCTATGATGGGGAATTATATCTAATTGCATTGTAGAAATGATAATCTATAAGTACAAACAAACAACAATATAATTATATAGATGGTGACATCATATGTAATTGGATGGTATTTTTTATTTACAGAATCATTAACATGTTATATTTATTATTTAGATGAATTATACTAATTATTAATCTCATCTAAATAATGAATTTTTCAATAACAATCTACACCACGATGTAGACACAGTAAGCCATACATACAGACATATATTGACTTTGTCAATCATAGGATGGAAGAATAATGAATATGGTTTCACATTATTTAAAATAACATCTAATTATTTAGAAGGTTCCATATTTATTATTTTATTATGGAAATAAAAATTAAGGAGTATGTGGAGGATAAAAAAAATTGAAAGAGGTGATTAAATAATTATCTTTTTTTTTCAGGTGCTTTCATTTGATTTGAACAAAAGGGCTCCATAAGATAGTTTTATGATCAAAGTAAGGAATATATTTTTAATTCAGGATATTTGTGAGGAGATTAGAGTAGGGTTTTGCTAAGACAAAAGGCTTGGGAAGATTTCATTACGTGAAGTAGATGTACCATTTTATAAGAGAGGTGAGGGTCACTTTTGGAAAAGATTGGAATATTAATTTATTATAATATAATATTATTTTTTAATAGATTGCCATTTATTTATTTCGAGGATAAGGTGGGGATGGGTCGAAATCCTCTCCAAAAATAGTTTTTAGACATGTTTAGGTCGCCATATTAACCTTATCATTTAGATTTAACTCTTAGTTAAATAGTTTAACTTTTACCATATCTTCTTGTATTTTTATACAACATGGTTAATATTGTTTATATAAAACACCAAGAGAACCTAAAGTGGTTCATTAATGACATATATAACATTATATATGTTATTTGGCCTATCCTTAAATTTTTAGGACTATTATACAATTTAATAAGATTGAATTTGTTTAAAAAACTCATTTATGTCAATTTTGACACTACTTAGTACTTATTTTTTAAGTCATCACAACATCATTACTTTGAATGAAATACATTTAATCCATCCTAACATGTTATATTCACCTAAAAATTTATGTATGGAATCCAATGTTTTAGTTTACATTTAATTTAATTTTATAATATCTAATAATTTAATCATTCATTAATAAGGTAATTTTTAAAGGTGGGGGCTGTAGACTTAATTTATTATTTAATTCATAGACCTATTTATGTCTGGGAAGAGGGATTCCCATTACAATGCCCGAATTCCCAAGGCTATGTGGCCTAAATACATGGTTTGAAATCCCAATATTTTTTGGCACAATGGACACCTCCGTGAAGAGTACTACTACAATAATTGCGCTTCAACAGTTCATGTTACCATAGCGCCACTCCTGCTGTACCTTCATAGTGCCTCCGCCGCTATAGTACCACCACTACTTCATTTTGGAAACTGCTATAGTAAATCTACAGTGCCCTACTATAGTTCAACTATAGTCCATAGAAATTCATCCCTATCTGATTTGATTATTTAATGACTATAAATTATAATTAAATAAATTTAATTTAATTACTACATTATCATATTGTCGTAAATAAATTTAATTATTTAATGTGTAAAAATTATAAAAAAATACCATGATATAAGAAAGTTTTTTAGATTTATAATTAATATTAATAGTTTAATTTATCTTATTTAAATCCATATATTATAATTGGTTTATTAATTAATATTTGAATTTAACACTTTTTACACTTCTTTAAAAAAATATAATAAATTCTATAATCTTACCCAAAAGGATAAAAAAGTGTATTATATTTTACTAAGGTTTATTTTGGTTTAAATACCCATATCTAATAGAATTATGACATACGTTGGGGTAATTTTATATTATTATAATTTAATTTTTACCTTTAATTTCCCTATTTACTTTTAATAGTGGTAAATATAATTGACAAGTTTCTATTCACCAAAAATATTTTAATGCCATTGAAACACATTATATATATTGATGACAAGTTTTTTGCTATATTTTTTAAATTCAATTCACCGAAGCAGTAAAATTAAATTTTATGAAAATTTTCAAATAAGCCTAGAAGGTGGGTAAAAGGCGTTAAAAATTTTAGTAAAATTTTATATATATAATATTATTGTAAAATTACTCTTATGAATTAAATTGAACCAACATAAGTATTATGTAACTGTTTTGACTTTAAAATAAATTAAAATTTTAATATTTCTATTTATATAAAAAGCAGGTTTTATACAAAAACATAGTGTTTTTCACTATTCGAATGAAATTGAATTTTATTAGAAAAATACCAAAAATTCACAATAAGTGAATTTTGATATTCTCAATCCAATAATTATGTCCATTTTTGAAAATAGAATTTATCAAATTTCAAAAAGTGGGAATTAATATTCAGAACTAATTTTTATGTGTCTAGTTTGAATGGATGTGGTGTTCTTGAACACGAAGCTACGTATAACAAAAGTTACTGTATTTTTCAAAGAGAAGCGTACGTTGGAACTTTGGGGTGTTATAATATTATTAATTTATTTATATTCAATTAAACTTTATAACATAGTCATCAAAAATATTAATGTGAATAATAATGAATACATTTTAAATATTATGTATAATGAAACTATGCAAAGTAAACGTATTGATAAAAATGTACATAATTTTATATAGAGTCTATATGTTTCTAAAATAATATTTTCTTAATAAATAGGGTTGTAGTTATTTTTTTTAAATTATTAAAGTCAATTTGGTTTTTTAGAAAATTTATTCTAAAAAACATACTTCATTTTTACAATCATCATTTCAAAATTATCATAGGGTTAATTATTTGGATTTTTCAGAAAATTTTCATTTTTTGATAAATAGTTAAATGTACTGAATTTTATTTGAATTTTGTCTTTTATTTTAAACAATATATAATGATATATTAATATTTTTTAGTAGCTTTAAAGAATCATTTGTTAAATTTTATATCTATGAATATAATTTATGTCATTAAAATAAATTTCACAATGAATTTTGATATGTATACATTTCAATCATTTGAACACTTATCCTTTCAAAACTCGCTTTCTCATTGCATCAGCAGGACAAAATTTAAATTATTTTTTCACATAAGAGAATGGAATTTGTAAAAATTTAATAATTTTTAATTATAAAAATATATAATTGATATAATTTGGAAATATTTTTTTTAAATGAATAGTCAAAATTGTAAAATTATTTATCGTTGTTAAGGTAAAATTTGTTTAACAAGGGGTTAAACTAAAACCATAAGTGTCACAATGAAATAATACCTATCAATAAACCATTTTATAGACGTTTAAAAACCTTATCACATATTGTTTCGTCAATGGATTATTTTATAAGCATTGTGCATGATAAAAATGTGGGTATGATTAATTCTTTTCAAATCATTACAAGTGTGCCAGTCACCTCACTTATAAATGACACCCCTATCATATATTCCTAACCAATTAATACTCATTGGGTTCTGAAACTTCCAACCAAATTCACTGACCAAATTTAATCATCTCTCTTTAAAATCATTATTTTGGACAGAAATTCAACCTATATGTTATTTTATTGAAAACCAATGTAGGAGACTCAATGAATATTCAGTGTTCATCAACGAGAATTTTTTTATTCCTCCACATACATTAATTATTAATTTACCAAGATGATATAATTATAATATTATATTAAATATAAAGATATTTTTTTGTTAAAATATTTACATGAAACCATCTCTACTTCTATCAAATGGTTTATGATATCACAATTCATGTGTATAGTGGACAACCATCTCGCGAACCAATGTGATTTTGTTTTAAATTTACACCATTCATGGTTAAACATTATTATTGATTTTTTATTTATATATGAAATTTATTGTATTATTATTGTTATATAATTATTATTTCAGAAATAACATCACGCCTTTAATTTTTTGCTAATACGATAATGTCGCTCATGTATGTGGCGTACTACAACATCGTGAAGCGAGGTGACTTTTTGTTGTTTACAATTATGTTATTACAGATTAATTTATTTAAAATGTGTTATATATATGAAATAATAATTATTATTTAAATTTAATACATAATTTACCTTACTCTATTTCAATTTGAGAGGAAATTTAAAATAGCATTCATGCGTACAAATGGTATATTGCCTTCATGAATGGTGCGTTTTATTTATAATCTCTATATTATATAGATTATATTAAATAAATATAAATTATTTATATTTTATGTTTATATTATGGTTATAATTATATATACTATGGGAGCACTATTATCGTATTTGGATCGATATTAAAAAATAAAAAAACACTTTTTTCCATAACGTGACATCAACATAGGATAGTTAATAAATTGGTAATGAATATCATAAGTTAATTGTATATGGTTTGAAACATATATGTATGGTTCTATAATATATATATGATATACTTATATTTATTGTAAATGATGTTGTAATGTGTGTGATGGAAGTCAATATGTATGTAAATGGGATCTCAAGTATCACTTTTAATTCTAAGTGACTTATTCCATGGTCACTACTCAATTAATTTTTTTGGTGTATATAATTACCTATGAAATTATATATCATGAATGTAACAAAATTAATCATAATTAATGTCTCCATTAGTGTTAATATTTCATGGGTTTTCTCATTCAAAAGTTACTTGAGTAGTAATCGGTTTTTGCTTCAATTTTCATTCTTTGATACATATGTTATATTATGCACCTACATAATTTCACTATGTGGTTTTATATCCCTTTTAAATGTAATTTCATGAATTTATTTTTCCTCATGATTTTTTATGTTTCATTTTATGTAACTCATTTATAGGTATTGTGATTTATAGTTACAAAATTGGTTATATTTTTTGTTACAATCGCATCACTTATAGGTATTGTTTATGAATATACTTAAAATTATTAAAAATTATTATCTATATCTCAAGAAACTAATGTATTTTAAAATAATCATGATATTTCATTAGAATAAATATTTCATTTTTATTTTCCTTTGTTTATGAACTCAATAATTCAAAAAAAATTAATGAAAATTATTTGTGGTTGAAATCCATTTTCTTCCAAAACCTTGTTGTAAAAAAAGTTACAAAAAATGTTTTACTATGATACTATGAAGTATATTCATGTTATATTCCAAATAATTACCACTTTATTTATAGAAAATGTGAAGAGAATTTTTTTCAACTTGTGCAACATGAACAAAACATCTGGTTATCATGACCATTATTTTTATCAGTGAATTATATAAAAGACTTCTATATTATTTTCAAACATATATGATTAAAAAATGTTTTGGGTTTAAAAAAATATTTATTAGTTAGAATGAAATGGTTTAAATGATAGATCAAAATTTTAATCCAAATAAGATGAAACTTTTTAATGTTACCTAATCCTTACTGTAGATATGATCCAAGCATACCGTTTATATTTATTCTCTGAATGAGTTTTGTTTGTTATGGAATGATTTTATAAAACTCATTTCTCTTCCACAAGTTATACTGAATTATAATTAATATGTAACTTAAATCTTTTTTCACGGGATATACAATGATATAATTATTATGAACCCCACTTCGTTTTCGATGGGATATTCTACGATGAATTGATGAATTGATTATGAAACCTATATCTTTTTGAAGTTTTTTGATATGATGAAATTTTTATTAGATCAATTTTAATTCATGTGTTGAAATAAGTTGAATGTTTTTTTGATATTTTGGAACATATATGTATCATATTAATTATGTGATGGGTGAGAAATAAATATCCATCCAATGAATTGGGTAATGAGAAAATTTATATGATCTTAGAGGGTACATTTTTGGATATCATAATCCCTAAAATTAGGGTACATTGGTGGTTAGACCCAAAAAAGGAGGGTACAAGGGTGGTTATCCCTTACCAGAAAGAGGGTACATGGGAGGACATCCTAATAAAAAATTTCGTACATGGTTGGTTATACCAATCATAACATGTTATTAATGTCTTTGTGGGTAAACTTGAAAAAAGATTTCTATGATTATATTTCAACTAAAAACTATCTCTTATGACAATTTTATTCCCTTAGGGCTCATGTTTTATTATTTACATTAGAATAAATTATTATGAACTACCAATTGTTTTTTAATTTCTCTAGATTATGATCATTTATATTCAGGGTATGGATTTCAAATGATATGTTCATATTCTCATACCCTTATTATGTATCTCTCTTATTTAACATTATAGAGAATATGATCTCACCCTTCTTTAGGATTACTTTCCCTATGTTATGAAGAAATTTTTTTTATGTTGTAGTATTAAAGGGGAAGATCTCTATGAGAGACATTTAATATCACCAATGAATTAATAAGATTGTGTTCTTAGTTTGCAAAAGCACTAAACTATTATAGTATTGAAGAATGTGTTTATGTAATGTTATTAATATTCATTTAAAATATTTAATATCCATGTATGAGATTTCTGGGTCTCTATATACACAATTCCCTATCATATAAAAATTTACATAGATCATTGATCATGTGTGGAAGTAAAATTATAAAGAACTATGCTAGTCAAATCCAAATAATAAATTGAGAAATAATATTTATGAACGTTAAATGTATTAGAAACATCCCAATATCTTTATTAAAGAGGATTATATCTTACAATTCTATTAATTTATGTCTTGAAACATGTGTGATGGATATAAATTGAATTTATGATCATGCAACCTACAATGTGAGATTCAATCCATCCCTAAGGGACAATAAATGGTCCAATTATTTTGTACAGATCCTTCCTTTAGTGATATCTCTATGATGAAGACATAAATTTTCTTTTACAAGAATATACAAGATTATTTTTTACCATTCACTACCTATTTCACCATTAAAAATTTTATTATTCTTGCATAATATAATCTTTTGTAAACATTATATGGAATATCGCAAGGTTAAAAAACCAATTTCTTAAATGGATGACATCCAGGTCCCATTAATTGTATC
Organism: Viscum album; assembly: GCA_963277665.1. Taxonomy (NCBI): domain Eukaryota; kingdom Viridiplantae; phylum Streptophyta; class Magnoliopsida; order Santalales; family Viscaceae; genus Viscum; species Viscum album. Next base: position 1,637,562,108 of record OY728129.1, read on the forward strand.
AATCCTCGTCATTTTAAGGATAGTATACACATGGATATTAAAATTATAAATAATTGTTCCACATTATTCATTCCATTTCATCCACTCTTAGACATTTAAATTTATAAAAATAATTACCTCGATAGAATAATAAACCTTAGCATGGGGAGTTGTGGTACTTTTCATTTATTTTATCACTAGTTACAAAAAATCAATTCTGGTTTGTGATTCCACTCTTCATAATCCCACATTATTGGATAAATAAATTCATCATAAATATCTTTTAAAATTAATTCCCCTCATTTCATGTGCATATTTCATAGTTATTACATAACCTCCCAGTATATTATCGGAAATTTGTTTGTGTTTTGGATCCACTAGATGAAAAAGTCATGAATAATTTCAATATGATGATTAGATAAAAACTAAGATACAGTAAAAACCGTGTACATTTCTAAAAATTTCATCTCAATCCAAAATTATTCATATCTTTTGAAGGTCAACTAGGGTACCAACAATCCGTTCTAAATATTCTATTGACGTTATAGTTTGAATTTGATATCAACCATTTCCATTGATTACAATGATCCTCCAAAGAAGGATCACTAATAGTGGAAAAATTACTTCTATATCTAATATACAATCCCGAGTGATTTTTTTGTATATAATAGAACATACTAAAATTTTTTAATAGTCTCTTAAATGAATTTTAATTCGACAAACACCTTTAATTGAGAATGTTCATGGTGTGTGTTAACCAAATGTTATGGTTGTTTATCACTCACTAATTTCAAAAGGATGTGTGTTTATATGGATTGATGATAACTTAAATATATAATAGATCTTTTAAAAAAATATATATATTACATATGAAAGTAAATCACAACCCAAAAACCATAGTATTAATTAATTTGTAGATTAAAAATATGAACATATTATTTCTCTATAATTTTCAAACATCTCCAAAAAAACTTCTCTATACATGATATCCTTATAAAAATATAATTAATAATATCCATCATCATTACATTGGTAATGTAAGGTTTTTTTCAAAATACTTAATCATGTTTGAAACATGCAAGATATCATTTGGGATCCTAATTGAACATATTATGAACATGTAGGTTTGAGAATATAATCAATGTATTTGAATACAATATAAGTAAATAAAACCAGATTAAACATGAATGTTAATAATGAATAAATTATAATTATTTAATAATTACTTTAAAATGAAAAAACATGAATATTTAAATACGAAAAAACAATCATAAACTGGGAATCATGTTATAAGAATATGGAACATCCATAATCATAGATCATAATTTCTGTTATAAATTTTGAATATTAATATCATTGTACCATAGTAGATAGATTCATATAAAATATATGATTTGGTTCATTCTCTTATACAATGCATTTTATTCATTGAGATATGGAGATTTACCCAATCCATTGTATAAGTATATAATTTATTGCCCATTGATCAAATAATGAAATACCAGGTATATTTTTTCAATATTAAGATGATCCCATTCAAAATAAACTATATGATAAATAATCTATGATAAATAAATTAGTATTATGAATATTTATGTAAATCATACAAAAAAATATAATTTAAAAAATTTGGATGAATTATTTACAATATTTCCATAGTGAAATATATTAAACATTATGGGATATTAAAAAAGATGAAAAAAATTAATGATATTATAAAATTGTTTAGAAATTTAGAAGAAATATACATTAGGATTTTTATAATGATAATATAAAAATTAATTAATTTATAAAAACGATTCATGGAAAAATCAAAAATATATAAAAAAACATACATTGTATAACCATGAAAACATATGATGTAATATATATGGTCAAAAGTGATGAACCAGATGGGAAAAGTAACCTTGCAGTAGAAATTAATGAATATGATCTAACGGTTCTATTCACAATTTTGTAAAAGTGTGTACAAGTCAATAAATAATGAAAGTGAGGACTCATATAAGAATGTATAAGTAAGTGCACAAAAATTATGAAAAACATATGCATGGAATAAGAATATTCATGATTTAAAAGACACAATAAGGTCAATCTAACTTACATGCATCATTCTTGGGGATTTGTGTACCAATGGGAGAATAATTGTTAACAAAGCATGTGAATCCAAAAAATAATAGTAGTAAACAAAAATATATGGTTTTTTATGGAAACAATAAATAATTTCCTTTAACGTAATTTATATATAGACAATTTTGGTTTAAAATTGATATCGTAAAGACTCTTTTATTAATCCTAACTCCCAAAAAATTGATTAATCATTTATATTAGAAAAATAAATAAAAAAATATTTTTTTAATAACCTTATTTAGATTTATTATCTTTTATATTATCCAATAATATTAATTATTTATATATATTTGTTATTTATAGTTTGTTTTTATAATTTGACGTAACTAGTATAGAATATTCTATAAATGTGTTGGTATGGTGGAGTCAATTCACATTGTTTTGGAATTGGTTCATCATTATCATATTATTCAAGGTATTTTAATAATTTTTTTCAAATTATGTACACATTCCATGGTTATTTTGAAGAAAAATGAGGGTATGGTTCATGATAATGAAATTCAAGATTAGCTTATTTTTTTAAATTTATTGATAAAAATTATTTACTTTATAATTACCTATAATTTTTTGTCAAACTAAAAAGCTATATGCATAACCTAAAATTATATTTAATGTTATATGTTACCAAAATGAATGTATTTTTTCTCAATCATGTTGAAAAGGATGAGGATTGTACAGAATCGTTAATCGATTTTTTACTAAACCCAAACAAGAAAATGATATAATAATTAATGAGTAAGAGTGTAGAATAATATTATGGAAATATAATATTTAATGAAATATAATGATTTTACTATAAAATTATTACATCAGTAATTGATATTTATAATGTTTGTATAATATAAGGAAATTCAGTTTGTTTTGAGAAATTAGTTACATTGATGAATTCGCTCCTTATTGAAACGAGTTCCTTCATATTGATGTATTTAATGCTCGTTAATGTGACCAAAATATACTATATTTATTAAAAATATATAGTAGATATTTTTTTTAAGATATAACAAATGGAAATGTATTTATTTTAGGGGGTGTAAGTGGGGTCCTTTTATATGTGATTTTGTGAGGCATTTACACAAATATATATTCCTTAATTTGTTAGGAATGACTTGTTATGTGAATAGTGTATATAAAGTGTATATATAATTATGGTGGGCCTTGAATCCTCTAATACACAAAATTTAGGGATAATTTTTATAAATATTTTTGGAAATAATGTCTTTATTTAACCCAATTTATCAAATTTTACTCGTATCGTGGAAACATAATTGGTTTTGACATTGAATCATAATTTTTTACAAAAATTAAATTTACCTTCTTAGATAACATTTTTAAAATGATCCCATAAAATAAAATTATTTTACATAATATATGTTTTGAGTGATTAATAATAATTTTTACATTTAAAATGGAAACCGAATATTTTTTTTAAAAAAATTAAATTTTAAGAAAAACGTTGATGTATTATTATTCTTTTACAAGTTATAACCATTAAATGATTATTTATTTATTTATTTTCATATAATATATAAATATAATTATATGTATACTCAATATATATGAATATAATGTTTTATTGAAAAACTTATAATATGTAGTAAAAATTATTTTTAATAAATGTAATTTTTAGAAACCATGAATCATTAAAAAAATTTATTTTAACTCATTAATTACTTTTTACATGTTTATTATGGATTTTACTCATCATTCCTCGAATGGTTTCAATATTTTTATCAAATAAATATATTTAATTTTAAATAAATTATGTATTAAAAATAGTCCTTTAAAATGATGTATTTTTTTTCAAAATAGTTTCTTTTTTATTTTTTAGAAAAATATTTTATGTTTAATGAATGCCATATAGTTTTTCTGTAATGGTTTATTTACATATAACTAAAACCTAATCTATATAACCCTTCAATAAATTTATACCCAATCACCACATTTCTAATAACCATATATCTAATGACTATATAACCAATCATCATGTTTGTAAATCATCCCCATTTATATACCTTTTGAGATGGTGAAAAACCTCTTTCCGAAGGCATCACTAGGAAAAACCAAAGACACGTGGGTTATGCATCGGTTGAGAAAATTTGGTGATACCTCAACCATTATAGTTTTAATAACTATTCTAGGACTCCCAAAAAGATTTAATATATTTTCATTAACCCTTTATCGAAATAGTAAAGGTTTCCCTTATGAAATTGATATAACAAAAACATGAATTTAAGAGTATGTTGCACATGGGAGTTATATATAATATCATTTTATCCCTGTATTTGATCAACCTATAGCTTTGGGAAATATAAGATGTCATTATAGTGTTTATCTTTAACTTTGGATGTGTTGGGAGCCTGTAAATGTTTTGAAAATATATTTTAGAAGAATATTATGCCAGTTAGATGGGATCCAAACCCATTTATAAAATTGGAATCATAATCCATGTAGTTAAGATCCACATGACCTAACATATATTAACATTTAATGTAACGTGACATGGAAAAAACTGTTTCCCTTTATAGTCATAAAATAATGAGAAAGTCTTTTTCCCTTTTCTTTTCATATTTCTATGACTAAATGCTAGGTCTTATAAGGTTGGGTAATGAAGACCAAGGACGGGTTGGGATTAAACTCTAATAAGGAATCAACATATCCAAGATAATAGGAATTTAAGTCCACATAGTTCATGTTTCATATTTTCAGTTCAGTTTTCAGGATATCCTATGTTGTTTACAGTCATGTGATAAGGATATGTCTTATATAGTTTAGAGTCCTATATCAAGGACTAGAATGAAAAAGGTTCCTACTACCAGTTTATTTTGCAATGTACACATTAATTTTTATTTCTTGTTTATTTAGGTAGATGGTCCATATTTATCTAGTTTGGTAAAGAAATAGGGGGATCTTCACTAAATGAATTTATAAAAACCAAGACTAAAATCTCTACTCAAGTATTATATTGAATCCCAAAGGAGAATCTTGACTCGAATCATTAATTTAGGGAGTATTCATAATTTTCCTAGATAAGAACTCTTTTAGGAAAGGTTTTGATATGAACTCAATATTTTTTAATATATTAAAATTGTAAAAATTGTAGATATATAAATTAGGAATCCCTAATTTGTCATATTATTATGGTTTTATAAGATTGGGTAAATCTCATTAATAATATTTATTTTAATGATTCTATCTCATGAAGTAGTCTTACACGAACTAACCTTCATGAAATAATTTCATGGGATTCCTTCTTGATATACCTCCATGTGATTTCGTCCCAATAGATCTTCGCCATATTCCTTAATGAAGGAAATTATGTAATAGACTAGTCGGTATTATTATATGGATATATAATTACCATGATGTTCATTAATGATGCCCGTCTCTCTGGATTGAACATGAGAGTTTTTTGAGGTCATCATCAATGTTTTCTTAAATGTGAATTCCTTTAAAAAAGTGTATGGTTTAAAAATATTCAATTCCTTTTATGAGGTATTTTTTAAATAAAATACCTCCTCAAAGTGTGTTCCATTTCATCTTTCCTGACATCGGACCATGATACTAAAAGGAACCGCCATATAACTACATTCCCAGAATATAAAACCTCATAAGATATTTGAAATCACTTAGTGTTATGCCACTATAAAGGATCATGAACCCATATCAATAAATTAATGACTGATATTAAGAATGAAATATTACCATGAATGATATTAATCACACAACTACAAATAAATGGTAGGTGAAGATGATTCTTGGTGTCCGTAAAGTATGATGATGTAGATATCTCATATGACGGAGAATCATAACGCTTTTACATCACCATGAAGAATGGTAACTATTATATAAAAAATTGATTCTAGAAAACATATATACAACACTATCAAAAATGATCTACGTGGTGACTAAGAATTTAAGTATTGATTGTACAAAGGATGGACCTTCTACTAACAATCATATTTTCTACATGAAAAAATTTTCAATTTTTTTCCTATTTGGTTATGATAATTCTAAATTTAAAATTTCAAAAACATTTTCCCTATATGTTTATGTTGAATTACTGACATGAAAAATTTAATCCATTTAAAAAAATCACACCCTTAAATACAAGGATTCCTTGTAGATGGTGGTTTTCATTTAAAAAATGCCAGGATATCCTCATAAATTTGTTTTAAAATTTTCAAAGCCATTTTCATCATAAAACGTATGAAATAAATAGCTTATTCAATGTTTTTTGTTCTCATCTCTAAAACAAAATCTTAGTAAAAAAATTGAAATCTAAAAAAAATAGTGAGTAAGGAATCATGTTGTATAAACGTATCACATTTCAATCTTTTCAATGAACCAAAATATTTTTTCTATCTACATATAAATTTTTTTATCTAATTGATCAACATATCATGTACACCATATAATTGTGCATCGAACACATTTTTTGGTCACAAAATACTACATTTCCAATGAAAATATATTACATTTTCATACAATATTTATATACAAAAAAAATTTCTAAAATCAATCATAGTTTTTACTAGTTTATCTTCAAAAATATATATTATATTTTTAATGTTTGTTTTCTTTCCATAGTTATAATAAATCTTATGGTCTTCATAAAAAACCACATGGGTAAATTTTGATCATTTTTTAATTTTTATTAATTGTATTTTTATTTATCTACTAATTTTAATAATAATTTTTGACGATTAATTATCATGATAAATTAATTTTTATCCAACATTATATTATTTTTAAAATAATGAAATATATCATGGTTTATTTTAGTTATGTGTTTCAAGTGAAATTGGTTATTCAACATGTTCAATGGATTAAAAACGATTTTTTCTACCACCCTTAAAAATAAATTTCAAAATTCAAACATCATTTCTATGATGAAAACAAATTATGATATATCTACCTTCTTTAATATTTTTTTGTGCACATTGCTTCCTCTAACATTTTATTCCTCAAAGAAAATTGAACCAGTGAGTTCCTTTTTTAATATTACATTCTCTGTATAATCTATGTAATCTATCATTTTTCCTAAATAATAGATCATTTTCAAGATATAAAACATCTATGTTCAGTATATGTGATTGATCATGTATGTAATTTCTCAAAAGTCATAAATTGAAAAAACATCATGTCTAGGTTGTAGTTTAGTGAATATCCAATGTAATAAGATATCGTCCCTATAGGTTAATGGATATCAAAGGGTCAAATTTATCTTGGGATTATGTTTTTCGTTATATTGAATATCATAACCATATACTATTTTCATGTTGGAAGGAATACTTTTCTCCAACATAAAACTATAAATATCACCAATTATTATCAGTATAAATCTTTTATATACTTTTTGTTAATTTGATATTTCATTGAATGGATTGAATATTCACTTAAATTTCATGATAATTATCTGGTCCTAACAACTTATACTCTCAAAATTGATCCCAAAAATATTGTGTTCTGAACATAATAATAAACAAAGCCTTATATGGCTCCAATTGAAAGATTAAATTAAAATAATTATTGTATGATAACTATACTAGATTAAAATATTGACCACCAAAACTTTAAAATCCTTCAGGTAGGTTATCAACATATATTTAATTTTTTGAATATTCATTTTTGATCACTAATCAATTTAAATATGATATGCAGTGGTAAATATAATCAATGTTTTAAATTAATTTTTATTACTTCTCAAGAATATTTAGATAAAAAAGAAATATCATTTTGATAAATTTGAATGTGGGACTCCACGAAACCATACTGATTCATTTAATTACATTATTGTATGTTTGTCAATTTCAAATTTCATGAATAAAAGTAAAAAATGATGAATTCATAATTCAATAAACCATAAACCAAATAGAATTACACACTATATATTTATTTTTATGTCCTATGAAAAAATTATTCAGGATCTTTGACTACCATACATGTATTAGTAATGGTATCATCACCCCCCTTATAATTTCATTAATCAATCCATTGATTTGTGAAAACCAAGTGTGGAGATTTATAATCAACAATATTACTCATTATTCATTCATATCGCAAATAGTTCAAGGTATCTCTATATGTCTTGGTGCTTCCTATATGGAAAGAAAATGATGAAATATGTATTTAATAAAAATATCATTTTCAATAATAGTCTTTAATGGTCGTATATTAATTTCCAAAATCACAAAATTCTTTATTTTTAAAGAATAAATTATCGAAAATTCCTTACTAGATTTTTTCGCTCTATTTCATCTCTATATACCTCCTTGTTCTTAAAATTGATGGATAGAGAAGTATTCATTCTAAAACACCAGAATTTCACCACATTATTTATTATTTCTTGGTCAATATATTATAAATACATAATTACTTGGAATATTTTTGAATTTATCACGGATAAGAGAGAATGATCATTCAAATTTAGAACATTAACCACATTTTCGACTATTTCTAATGACAACATTAGAATACATCAATAATGGAAAATTTTAGTCATTAGAGTCCTACTTCCTAATGGATAGTGGTCCATAAGGATTTAAACATGACACCATGAAAAGTACATTTGGTGATAGAAATGGAGTTTAGGATTATATCGCCTCGTTCAGTGGAAATATTTCTAACTTTGGGACTCACTTATAGATTTATAATAGGTTCGATAATATTTCTGAAATCGTAGTGTGAGAGTGACTACCATTGTGCTATAGATTAATATTAATCATGTCTGGATTAGAACTTTTACATATTTCAAATGTTCTATGTTAATGTTTCATCTATATGTATCAAAAAAAATATTTTCTCATCACTCTCTCTATATATATATATCATATGTTCTCTACATTTATCATTTCATCTAGTCATTATTCTATTTATTAAAGCTTTGGGAATGATCACTGAAGAATTTATGTCTTTATTGGGAGGTGCTAGGAGTTCTGAATTTATGACTATACCCATGATAGGGGATTACAATGTTTCCCAATAATGGCACTATGGACCTATTTATTTCAGTAAACACATAATGGAACATGTATCACATTTTATGTTCGTGTTATAATGGAAATATTGGTTTCATTTTAAGAAATGTGACTAGGACCAAGAGATGATCCCCATAGGTTCATGCATCTAGTTCCTATTCCATGAAATTTTTATTCATACATAGCAGTCTGTTAGGAAGATGGTTCCTAGAAATTGTTGGTGTAGAACTGACGCATGAGATTCCCCTTTTTGTAGAACTAAAATGAAATATGAACCAATTAGGATTTTCTTGTTTCACAAGGATTATTACACTTTGTTAAATGTTGTTAGTTCTAATTTTGGGATATGATAAACAAAATACGATATTTCTATATCATAAATATATCCTAATGAGAATGGATCCCAATGAATATAGCCATAGTGAATGAATTTATGGTTTTATTGAAAATATAAACCTATGAGTAAAGAAGTATATGATTTAATGAGGAAAATGGCTCAATGAATATAGAATTATATAGAATATAGTCATATTGAAGAAGAAAAAGTGTCTTTGATGGAATATGGTTTAATGCATAGGGATATCTTGGATTATATGGAATATTTATTGATTATTAAGGATGTAGATTCTTAGGATGTTAGGTAATAACATCGAGGATATTTCCTACATATTATACAAAAAAAGGAATAAAAAACCATGTAGTTAAAGTCATATAATTTATTATCATGTAGAATGGGGATATAATGATGTTTAACATAATGTGGTAAGGATGTTGTCATATAATTTAATATCACACCACTAGGATGTTTTCATGAAGTCTGGAATCATATTACATTGATTTATGTGTAGTGAAATAGAAGGAAACAATGGAACATTTGCAGATTATACAAGGGATGCACTTATTAGTTTCACCTTGTAGAGAATATGGCCCATTTAGAAATAATTTGGGGCTTGAAAATGTGTTCCCATGATGTGGATATATAATTATTAGATCATTCCAATGATTTAATTAATGATATAATTATTGGATATTACACTTAATGGGGATTCTTTTATTTGTAAAAATATATTTCATATATATAGGTAACATAATCGGGAATAATTTTTACGACCTTGGGTATATGGACATATGATGTTGGGGATTAAATATGGGTTCATTAAATATTCGATGCCTATTTTTTGAAACTGGTGATAAAAGGGAGTGTAAGGTATTATATCTTATAATAATCCCGACATAGTACTTAGGAGTAGAGAATGCATGTGAGGTTCTAACTCATGAATATGTGCTAACCAAAAATGTATTATCCTAAATCATTGAAACATACTGCTGATGAAATCATAAATGGTAACAATTATAAACAGTATACCATGGAATAAATTCCATTATATAATACTCATTTAGGGGGCTAGGTGAGAAAAAAAGGATTCATTGGTAGCCAAAATGTATAATCTAGTATATGATAGAATACTTGAGTGTCTACATGAAAAATACCCACATTTTAATGGGGATACATGATATTAATTCACTTAAAAATTCAATCTATTTAGGAGGAAAATTATCGATCGTCATTTTATCAATAGATTATATTCTCCAAGGGTTTCACTCTAGTGTAAATTCCTTGATCATATGAATATACAAGTTTTAGAGTTGTCTTTGATGATTGGGTGCCTTTTTAGAAGACCAATAGTAGGTATGATCTACCATTAAAATTAATGTTTACATGGTACCCTAGTGTGGGATTATTATAAGGTGGTCTGCCAAGGTGGTCCTAGGGGAAGAAGTTCAACCAATTGTAAGGACCAGGTGATTCATAACCCCATAGGGGATCTATGTGAGTGGAATCACCATAGTGATTTTTATGTGATGTGGTTCCCCCTACTAAAGGATAAATAAATGGTTTCACTGAATTTGTGTTAAGAAAAATGGTTTATCCTAGTTGAGGTTAAGTGAAGAGGTTAAATTAGGTTACGTTAGGTCATATGGGTTTTAGGTATTAGTGTTTTAAAAATAAGGTTCACCCTAGTACTGTTTGAACAATATCACTCACCGTTAATAGGGTTGGCTGGAGATGTTTTCCATGTTAAATGTTATGAAACATGGTCCACTTTAGTTTATTTTTAGTGATTTATTTATCTATTCTTATAATTAGGTTATGGTTAGACAAAACTGATGATGGGTGATGAGGTCCTGCCTAATTAATAAAGGGTGATGTGGCTACCCTATATTACTAGTAGGGTTAAAGGTCAAACCCTATTATGATGTTTTCTTATGTGACATAGGGAATTTTTACCATGTATATTGGTCACCAGATTGGAATGGTGTATTGTAATCATATATCAGTGATCATAGGGTTCCATTACCCAAGAGTATGATAACTAATAGTGAAGTTTTTTGTGAAGATTATAGATTTGAATGACTAAATTTATTTTCTTTTAGTTAATTCACATTTTTTGGCATAAAAATTTTACCTTTTATAAATAATAATAATTGGGGAAATGGGGATTCATGTGGCTTTCAGGATTCTGAAACTTGTCCATTTATTAGACCAAGAGGAATATTTAGCAGAAATAGTTGAGTGCTAGTAAAATTGGAGATAATAAATCATGGAGGTTCATGAAGGTCTTATAGGGTGGGCTATCTAGGAGCACTAGTGCCTCATGAAGGCAGAATAAGTAGAATATAATAAAACAGCCATAGGTATAAGAAATTGTATGTTTGAGATTTTGGGTGAAGTATCTTTAAAATGAAGCTATAAAAAGGATACATGAGTGAATGGGACGTTGGAATATGACCTTGAGAGTGAGATAAAATTTAATTATGATAAATTCCCAACATCTCATGGTAGTAAATTTTTATTAACATGTTCATTTTGGCATAACTATAAATGATTGAAAATCCCATGAAATGAGCTACAACCATAAATATATGATTCTAATATATATTGAATTTTTTCGATTAAGAAAATTCCCCATAACACACTAAAATGGGTTTTATTGTTTCAACACACTTTACAAAAAATAATGATAGAAATATATGGACTAGTGATATTGAGAGATTTTCTCTACTACATCATGAAATTGGTTTATTTGGATTGATAAATAATTGTCTATTAGTGTGAGGGAAAAAAATTTACACATGAAAATCCAAGTTTCATTTTCATTCTGTATATAAAGATACTTTTCATCCTATACATGAATTTTTAGAAAAATGGATACCATTTTTAGTATCCATGGAAATGTGTGTAGAAAAAAATTTCTAGTCACAACCTTACACTTTTATGGGTGGTGCTGTATTAAATAGTTATAGTCCTTTATGTAAAACCATATCCTTCGGTGCATTCTCAACTCCTTATATGTTAATATATAATTTATTTTCATTCCAATAGTATATATGTCACTATTTTTAACATATCGATAATTATTTAATATCTTCAATTGAAATATTACCACTATTATCCCCAGATCGTGGATCAGGTAGCTTATCTTATAAATCATTCATTGAATCAAGTCATAAGGTGACACCATGTAACATAGTCCAAGGGAAACTCCATATACCTTCATTGGTGAATATGTGTATATATAAATACGATATCTATAATAGATTAGTGTGATTATATGTTTTGTGACCAACATCATATTAATATCCTAGGAATTATATTTACATTATTCTATTCAAATGAATTTGAATCCCTTATAATTCAAAATTTTAGTGGATTTCATAATTGTATGGAAATTTATAGAAAAATAAGGATAATATACAATCATTATACCACATAAAAATTTCTATTAAAAAAATTTATTCAATTATTTTATAACCACTTTCATTGATGTATCCACCAATATATTCTTTTTAATGATTAGATGATCCAGGAGGGATACTTTCTTTAGAAATAATTCACACTTGATAAATTTGGTATACCATTTCTATATTCTCATGATCATTATCACATGCCTTAATTGATATTAATTCTATTCCATGATCATGTAATATATGAGAATATTATCTAAAAAACAACCAAATATTAATCAATAAAATGTGTAATGAATCTATTCATCCTATCCAGGAGGATAATAAGGGAAATTTGAAGTTGGAAAGGCATCACTATGAATATAAAACCCCCATTTATTATATAGATGGAATTCATTTATATATCCTTCCTTTCCACCTATAATTTATGATATATATATCAACTAACTATATTTTATAAATATCAATCCTTTTGTAGTTGATCGAATTTATCATCATTTTTTCGTATAAAATAATTATTGATGACGGATACATTGATAATTCTATGATAACAAAGGAAAACAAGCATTGATCAATCCTTATTCTAAACAAATAAGATTGTATCTACCCATGGTGAAGAATTTATCTACATTAAACCATTATCCTGAATCTATTGTAGTTACTTCAGGAATAATATCAATTCATCAGGGTCTATTTTATATTGACTCTTTGACATATGCATGGTACTAGGTATGAGTTATATTGATAAATAAACCCCATTAACTATGATAATACCATATAACTACTCTAAAAACTGATATATATTATAATATAGTAGTCACAGTTTCAATATTAATTCCCTACTTATTTATTTGTGCTAAATACACATTGTGATTTGGTTTTAACACCCATACAAAGGATGTAATTTCCAAACCGTTTTCTTAATCATAATTTCACTAATATATTGACATATATTGATTTTATATAGGAATGGTGATTTATTAATCCTGAGAATTCATATTGTCTCCAAGAAGAGATCATAAATTCATCCCCATAATCACATGAAATCCGACCAATGGTAGTATGAAAACATTTTTTATAGTTAAATTCCCACAAACCTCAATGAAAGAAGACTTTTTGGCATGGGATCCCATCCTCGTACCCTAGGATTCTTTGATATGTAGTTCAATATACAATAATTATGTAGGATATGTAATTAATTTTTAAAAAATCCATATATCAATGGTGTTTATATTAAGAGTCATATAATAAGTTTTGAATCATTTAGTACTCACTGTACTGTCCAAATAATCTTTCAAAATAACCATTTTAAAAAGAGGTTTCTAAGTTCAGTTGTCAACATTAATTATTATATTCCTACATAAGTTAGTGTAATATATATACTCATTATAATTGAAGCATTGATGTTTTTGCGGTGAATTATATTGATATTTCAATCCATGCATTCCACTAGGTTTCCTCCTCATATGTTTTAAACATTAATGTTCTTGATAACCTTCTCCTATATACTTGAAGTGTGACATCCCAATATGTTTTGAATTATTTTCGTAAATAAATTTCATAATTTTGATGTTTTCTGTTGCGTGAAACACGTAAATAAGATTTTGTGACACTGAAATTAAGTTTAGCTTATTTTTAATGAAATACTACATTTACCATACATTACACACAACACTAAGATTAAACAGATTGTAACATACAATAAAATATTGAAATTTAATATGATAGTTATAATTTATCTTTTGGAATGGTGGTACGAATAGTATTAACTAAATTATTAAAAAATATGTTTTAAAAATTTATATATAATTAGTTGTTTAATTACCAATTAATTTGAATGGAAAATAAAAATCATTTGAAAATAAAGGAAATCATTTTCATAAAAAAAAATTATGTGAAATTTTTTTTCCATTGATAATATAGAAAAATAACATTTGGTTTATAATTTTAATGAAATTTATATATTATATATTGAATAAAATTTTTAAGATTCATGTTATTTTCTGTTAGATGATACAGAAGAATAAATCCAATTTTACAATTAATAACTATATTATTCTAGAAAGATTATTTCTCTATTTTTGCACACATACATCTAATATTCATTTTGAAACTTTGAAAAAATTTATTTTACACAATGAATATAATTTCTGAAATATCCATGTAAAAATTATCTTACAGTGAATTTTTTATAACATTCTAAAATGATAATTTGTTTAATTAATATTGAAAAAAGAGTTTTTATAAATCATTTTATTTTATTTTAAATAAATTAAAAACAATAAATATTTAGGATTATGGATTTAAAAGAAGAAAAAAGTTCAAATATAAATTTATTACTTCAAATTAGGTTATTGGAAAAAATTTATATTGAAATTTTAAATAAAAAATATGTAATATTTTGAACATTTTCTCTTAGAAAACTCGCTTTCTCATCGCATTTGCAAGATTAATTTTAAATTTAACATTTCCACTTATATGAATGTAATTTACAAAAATGGAATCTAAATTTGGAATAATTATTATTTATATTGTCTAAATGGAAAATATAATTTTTTACGATAATTAATAATAAAAAATTTTAAAATAATATATTGTGTTTAAGGTATGAATTGGTATACCAGGGGGATAAAGTGAAAAGATAAACGTTACCAATGCACTAAAACATTTCCATAAGTCATCGGAAATAAATAGTTCGACATTATATTTTCTAGGTCCAATAATGACCAATTTCATACCCCTATAGAAAATAATAAACATAGTTACACCATTTTCATTTAAAAAAGTACATGACTGTCACTCACCTCACTTATAAAAGGCAACCCTCAATCCTCTCAATTTTACTCTTCAAAACCCCATTTTTTCATCCAATACCTTTTAAAATAAAATACTTAATTCCCAATAATAATCCTAAAATAATTAGTTTGGTCACATATCCATCTTAATAAGCATTTTGTTGCGAACCAAAAGTCATTTTCCGAATAAATGATAACATCCCTAATCGAGAGTTGTATTTTATTTATTTCTCCCCCAACATACGTCATTATTAATAAATTATGATGTAATAGTATTAGTGTATTAAATATACAAATATGTATTTATATTATGTTAATGACAAATTTCAATCTCCAATACCGTCAACTGGTTTCTGAAATCATCATTCCTGTGTATAGCGGACTACCTCCTTGCGAAGCGACATGATTCATTCTTCACATACACATTACAAGGATCATAACAATGAAAAGTTTAAATAATCATACCTGATATATATGACATGAAAACAATTACCTAAATTTAATATTTTTTCACTATTTCTTCCAATCCATTTAGAAAATGGAAATAGTGATAATGCATATGTACGACCTACTGTCTCCATGAATATTGTTTTTAAAAATCTATCTCTAACTTTTTTTAGTACTATAAATAAATATATAATGAATTTATATGATAATTATATCATGGTTAAAAATATAGGGATAATGGGACTATTATCAATGTAAGATGATAGAAAATAACAAATTAAAACATGTATTAAAAATAAAGTGGTTATTATCTATAATGTGATATTAATAATGAATTGTAAATATGTCAGACCCACCCTGAGGCATGGCTCCATATTAAACACAAAAAAGAGAGCTGAAATATTATTTGAGGAAAATTAAAATAATATGTTCATTTTATGAAAATCTACGTTCATACCATTTTCTACCATTAATGAAATGTGTCCTAGTGTTTCCCTTCTAATGGTGGTAAGCCTTCGTCTAAAAATAACAATGGCCACTGAGCTCATACGTTGGACTCCCACTCCTAAACCCCATCCTGTACTCAGTGGTGATGCTATATATTAATCACTAAAGCGATAAACTGGCCTTGAAGATCCTTAATTCTATGTTCAATGATGTGAATATGATACTCCTCTAAGGAAGAGTCGACAAAAAATTCAACATCCTTAGGATTAATGGTATTAGATGTGTTGGAATGATAATTGAGAATAAATGATACTTGGAAAATGTCATGCATGGCATGGTACCATGGAGTTAATATAAAATAAAATTATATCATAACAACTCTCTCCAGGATCTCTAAATGTCTTCCAAAATGAGGTGAAAAATTCCCTTACCTCTGTATCCACCCATTTCCAAGCCTCATCAATGTCCATAGGAAAACACGATCCCCGACCTAAAACTGCAATGGATGTTGATAAAAATTTTCTTATAATTTTTTTCTGGACTGGGTAGTAGACATACACATTATAATTAACTACTTCTTCTCTAATGTCTCTTACATGAGATGAGGACCTAGCAGTAATGGATCTTCTTCATTTAGACTGTACAAGGATGAGTGGAATTTCTTACTATATAAGGAATTATATAGATCCATTTAAAATTTTTTGTGAATGATATTATTATAGGAATCCTCAATGAGTGGGATATACTTCTCCTATTAATTTTTTAATGTAGTGAATCATTCTCAAAAAATGTTCTAAAATATATGTATTGTTCGTTCTGATTGGCCAACAGACTGAGGGTGAAAATATGTGCTTAGAATCACATTTAAACCCGTATATCTCTTTAAACCTATCTAGAAACATTATGTGAAATAAAAAACCCTATCTGAAATGATTGAAATAGGGGACCTATATAGGTGCATAATCTCATGGTCATATATTCATCTCCTCTATTCAACTAAAATAGTCTCCCAAATATGATGGAAGTGGGATTCTTTCATCATTTCAGCCAAGACTACCTAAATGTGATCTCTAAATTTAGGAAACTCATCACACCATTTGAAATATCTATTGCAACATTATCCCATTTCAATATTATGACCAAAAAATGCTGTAACAATCCCAAAATTCACTAGATCTCTACCTTCACCTACTGACAGGTGGAACACATTGTGATAAAACCTATAATTCAATGTTTCATCAAAATCCACCAATACTGGGGACACATATCAAAATAAATCACGTAGATTGATAGGTGAACTTCCCATTAGGAAGCATGAGATTCACAAATCCTATCCTCACAATTATCTATTGGAACCAATATATTCCAATTCATTAGAAGGATTCCATCTATTTAATATACCAGTCCAGAGGAAGTTCCTCACCTAAAATGTTTTCCCATGGGACTAGACCTTCATGGTCTTATAACGTTATTTTCATCACCCTGTCTAAGAGTGATGAAGTATCATATAAGGATGTAATAAAGGCCACTCACGGAACTCTTGAAATTCTATTTTCATTTCCAAAAAGATTTCCATAAACTTCCATTCATCACGGGATTACTAAACATCATGTTCTTGGGTTTTTCGGCTCGGCACATCAGTAATCACATTTCCCGTTCCATGAATTGTTTCAAGAACAATGTCAAAATACTAAATGTATTCATCCCAGAAGTGGAAATTAGTGATCATATCATATAATTGATTCTCTCTCAATTTATTCAAAATCATCTCAATATGACTGGCATAGTAACTTCAATTATGATAATACACTATGATGTTGTCCATAAAAACCATGACGAATGAATCCATGTAATGGTAGAAAAACCTATTCACCAAGGCCATTAATATGGTGGGCATGATCGTAAGAAAAATTGGAATAAAAAGTTATTCATACAAAATATAAAAATATAGGAAATTTTTAGATTTTATATTTGAAGGCCTAACTCAGACTAAATAATATCATGATCTCAAGGAATTCATAGGAAACCCTAAATATATTTAGTTCTGGTAAATGAGTTCATATATTTGAGGAAAATGATACGAATGTTTTATCATAATATGGTTTAATCATGAGTAATCATCACAATTCCTAATGGTCACTTCTCCCTTCTTAGCTAAAATCATTGTTGAACCCCATGATAAAGTATTGCGTCATATAAAAACCATAAATTATAAATCTTCCAACTATATCTTGGACTACATAAGATTAGTAGGAACCATCATGTTTGAATTAATAAATACTAGAGATACTCAAAAAATGAGCTCGATTTTAAACTCTACCTCTCTCATAGGTGGTTGTCCAAATAAGAAAACATGGAAAACGTCCCAAATATGATATACAATAGGTGTTAATTTAAACTAACATATTCTCTGATAATTCACTAGCAATGTGGGAGATCACTTCACTAAGGCCATGATGCTCTAGTCTGGCACTATCGTCCTAGACGTCCCACTCACCCTTTGAAAGATAACTATTTACCAATAGTTATTTAAAGGATACCATGTGGCTATAATAGTTCACAAAGTTGTAATAGGTGACCAACTAGTCCATCCAAATAATGAAATCAAAGATCGTCATCTCCATCATGGAGAGGTCATATATGAAGTGATAAATTCCTACATTGAGGGGGAATTCATTTCATTTGAATATAACCTCCTGTCACACACCCAAAAGTGTTTATAGGATCATCACCCAATAAAATGTACAATATTTCCATCCTAATACTTTCCACAATCGATAAATTTATAAAAAATGGTGAATCGCCCGTATCGAATATGGAAGATTCGATAGTAGGGGATACTAGAGTGGTACCTCATACAGTAGATGTCCATACACTCTTCCCCTTGGGTAACTATTTTAAGGCATAAAACTACACTGATCAAAAACATTGATCTATAGTTAGACATCCCTTCATAGGTCCACTCTGTTGGTGTCAATAATCCAAAGTCTACATAGATCATCCAAATCCTCCTCCTCAGACTGTTCAGTCAGTGCCACTCCTTCTTCCGTCCTAACATGGTCTCACTATTTCTTCTCCTCATGGTGGAGCTATATTAGATTATCTTGCACTATAAATCGGCACAACGTTCTAGAAACATCTCTCAAGTTGACCAATATGGCCACAACTATGGAACTACAATGGGTTTCTATGGCAATACATCTTTACATTCCCATTTTTTCCACACTGATGGCAGATAATATAGATACCAGTGTCGATACTTTGGCTAACATTTATCTAAAGAAAAACCTCAAGGCTATACTTACGGGTACTAGAAGAACTATTATAATCCTTTTGGAACTGAATCTTTATTCCCTATACTATCTTCTTCCCTAAATTTGAACTCAATGATAATATATTTATATATAATATTAGAAATATTAGATAGGTAAAAGACATTAAACTAAGATTTTATGGAATACATGATCCCATCTTCAAAACCGTTCACTCATAATAACTCATCACTAATAAGAAAGTTTGAAAAATATTGCAACTCATTAAAACAAATTGAATAATCCATGACAAACATATAACCCTTATCTAGGTGCATGATCTATCTAACTCAGTCATCTTTCAGCATCTTAAGAAAAATTAATTTTATAATGTGGTATGAAATTCCGCCCTAACCATGTTGTGATGACAACCGACCTTGATAATCACAACACATTATCGCATGGATGATCATAGAATCTTGATGGCGGTGAGATTGACCATCATATTTGGTGGAATCGCAAGATTTTAAATGATAGACAATATGGGCTCAATCTATGAATCATCAAACTGAGGACCACCATCGACAAAAAAATATAAGAGTATGATACTACTGGAAATCTTGAGTAAGATCATACATCATAAGTACAGGTTGTGGAATACCCTAGATTGACTGCATTAGATGTAGAATGTAATCTCACCACTAAGAATCAATTAGACGTTCTTGAATAGAAGGTGGTGAAATAGTTGGAACTCATGGTTATAATTATGTTGAATTAAGTCCAATTATATATATAGTTAGGACATCGTCACCCTCCTTGTGCACTAATTGAGAACATCATGATTGCATAGTTCTAAAAAATACAAGAATATGCCTTAGAATTGGATCACAGGCATATAAGACCACTAATAGAATCATATCAAATTTATAATGGATCACTAACCAATATACATCCACAAAAACCCACTTATAATACTAGGTAATGAGTATGTTTTCATGTTTTATATACAGGGGTCACAATAAATTGGGGGCAATTGAAATATAATGATGGAAACACTCATAAAATTTCACATTTTCATTCTCGTATATTAGAAAATTTTAATTTATAATTTATATTTTACAGTTCTAGTTTTTATATATGTATATACATAATAAAAATTTCAATTTAATTGACTTCCATTCCCCATTTATAATGTTCTATACACATCATAATCTTGGATCTACACCTACGTAATTGTAAATACATTCCATTACATTCAATCTCAGAATGTAACAGATAAAAAAAGATGGCGCAATTTGATGAATTACAGATTCAAAATTTTAGGGCCCATAAACATTATAAATTGAAATTAGTAGTTTTTTAATTTCAACCAAATCCTTGCTCATGTAACTAGGGTCAGATAACTTACATTGGTAGAAATCATTTATTTAAAATTCCACCATCATTTATTGAGGAAAATATATTTAGGATAATGTTGAAATTTTAATGACCCAGTTTCCATTCCCTATAGAATATAATAGTATCAATGGAATATATAAAAACTGTGGTTCAATCAATAGACACAGGAAACATAGGCAATTCAAGAAATAAAATGCACTTATATGGCATGAAATATATCTGGAATCTGAATTCTAGGTGTTGATAATGATGAATGTAAAAATGATTCCATGTCGTATTTGGATAAGGATATAATGTGATCCTAAATCATAATAATATTATCACTTCTCATGTTCATGACCTAGTGGTGGAATCAAATGAACTGTAATAAATGATATACAGAATAGAAATTCCCATTTCCATGAAAGTTGGTATCTACCATAAATGTGAGTTGGCTACTCTAAGGAACAATTTAAAACCAAATTCAAAATTTTACCTAATCTCTTATCTATTATCGAAAAATATTTAGGCATGAAAATAAATCATATGGTACCACATTGTGATGTCCCAGCCTAGGTGTCACTCGAAGGTTCCCCAAACCCGGTTGGCCACATGGCCTCATGTGTGCCTCCATGAATGCCAGAGTCTGCCACGGACAACAAGGGCTTGGGGTGTGAGAGTGGGTAGACTATTTCCCCTAGTCATTGTGGAGAAAAATGGTTAAATATATTAATAAGTTGAAATATTATTTTAATCAATAAATAAGGTAGTGGAATCAATAATAATCATCCATGTAATAATAATGAACTCAAAATCAGTAAATTGTATCACATACAAAATATGTTGATATAATATCATGTATTTATAAAATTGAAATGTTTTTTACATGGAATAAGTAAGACATTACGGTATGTGATAAAAAAAATAAAAAAGGCAAAAACAATCCAACATTATGAGCACTAGCCCGGTGATCTTCTATCAAGATATAATTCGATAGCATGAAATTCAACTGTCCAAAGTAGGATGCTTCCTTTTGTCCATACCTTTGGTCATATAATCAACTTTGGTTCCAAAGACTTACTCATAGTTTGTGAGATAAATATCAGTAGTCCACCACCAATGGAGACTTTAAAATTATGTTTGTGAGTATAAACTACTCAGTGGGAAATTATATTAGTGTAACGCAGTTATTATATAAATTAACCACAGTTAGTTCAACCTCAGCTATATATTTCACTGAATAATTATTAATTTAATTAATTATGATTCATTTTATAATCAAGATATCATTTATTTAATTTATCATTATTACTACATAAGGGAGAAACAATAACAGATCATTCAAGGTTTAACTAAGCAATCCTTGACCTCAGGGGTTGAGCCAACTCATAGTTGTAACTTAGGTTGTCTGGAAATAAGGGTTCTTGGAAAATTCAATTGTCACCAAAAAGGATTTACACTATACAAAATTGATCTTAGTCCCTAGAGATCATATATTATAAAACTATGAATATCATAACTGGGCCTAATTGAGTGAATCCATGGAGTCACTTGTCTGAATACATGATGTTGAATCTACAGAGTGTATCTAAGGCATTCCAATAACTTGAGAGACAATGGACGGATCCTATGATGTCATGTATGGTATCTAATAATATAAAAATACTATTTTCCAAGGTGGGTATCCTCTCTTGTAAATAGGATCCTTGAATCGAAATGGATTCCTCTTAGTGCTCAAGGAATTTCCTTAGGAATCCAAGGCAGGATCAAGTCTGTCTATTTCCATAAAAATAAAATGGTCCATATTAAATTAGAAATGTATAAAAACATCAGTATATAATTTATGAGATGTAATAATCATTATATTTTATATTATAATAGGTTCATTCAAATACAATTCATTTAAATGAAAAGGTACTAATGGAATTGCAACCCATTATTTCATTAAATACATAATCATTTGTTTGTTTCATTCTGTTACTTTCATCAACATGACTAGGTAAATTTGGGACAGGCATCAAACATTAAATTAATAATATAGGCGGTAATTCCAAATTATTTTTATACATAATCCTTCCATTTACTAGTCACATGATTCATTAGCCATGAAATAACACTTACCTTAATAATGGTAAAGTCAGACACAACTGAACAGTGCCACAGATTAACCCAACAAGGTTTACCATTGGAATGACAAGGAACACATCCTATGTGGGTGGTCTGTGATTAGGTATCACCATCTAATAGTTTCAATAACTATCATTAGGATCTAGAATACAATGTATACAATTTAATTTAGAGTAAATGAATTTCTATGTGCCACGCATGGTGAAACTGGTGTTCACATAATGAAAACAATTTATCGATGGTGATAAATTGAGGGATAAGTCATAGGAATCCTACATTGTGACCATATTTGATGACTTGTCTAGTATCGACTCTTAGTTTGGAAAATATCTAAAAAAATTGAAAAACAAATGTACACACATAAAATAGGGCATAAGATCTAAAACCGAAATTGCATATTTAATAAGAAAACGAATGACGAAAGGAGGATAAGGAATTCAGAGCTTACTGGTGTATATCTGACATGAAAGAGTGATCTTGCTTCAATGATAGGATATATGATTTTTCCTCAAACCTAGGATGATGAATCAAAGGATCTTGTATGGTGGACCTCCTATGTAAGAGAAATGGGTGGGGTGGGGTTATTTCAAAACATGACGACCTTCCTCCTTTTAAAAAAACTAAAATATGGAAATTATAGTGTGTAATCCTTACATTCATTGTAATTTTTGAATTTTACATCCATGGAAAAATATTTAATTATTTTAAAGGATCTGGTTGTCCTAAAAAAATCGTGTATTTAATATAAGCCATGAACATAAAGACATGTGGTGTATATGGAAAATATATAGGCTTCATTTTCCCTTCCACAATCCTTTCAGAAAAAAATTGGTCATTCCTAAGGTTTTGATATGTGATTAAAACAAATTTTTAAGATAAAAAGTTTTTTCTACAAATTAAGAGAATCAATACATAATTAAAAAAACTGGTATCTTATAACCCATTAATATAAATGAGGTAGATGTCGTTTTATGATAAAAAATCATAACCCGTGATTTGAAACTTCATATATAACCTCATAATCATGGGTGTGAAGAATCATGTCGAATATTCCACAATGATGTGAAGCATCATGTCAAGCATTCTTCTCCAAGGTTAAGTGAATTTTTCATTTCCAACAACAATAACTGGGGCCTCTCATCAATTTTCACAAATAAGGCGAACCCACATTCCCTATGATCCATTAAATGAGGTATTCCTATTTATAAATGAATGGTTTTCTCAAGGAATAATATAATTTATCTGACCTATGATCCCTTCCATGAAACTCATACTAGGGAATCAAAATATATTTCATGGGGAAATATAATATATCAAACATACGATCACATCCAAGGAGTTCCATCTTCTGAATCCTAGGGTACCTCAAATAATAATATATTTCATCTATCCTATGATCCAATAAAAGGAATTACTTTTTGGGAATCCTACGTTCTCCTGAGGTGTAATATAATTCATCTAACCTATTATCCCATACATGAAATTCCTATATTTGAATCCATGGTTCAGTCAAGGAGTAATATAATTTATCTAACCTATGTGACTATCCTTGTCATTCCTATATGGTAATCCAATGTTTTACAAAGGCATAATATAATTAATCTATTCTATAACCCCACATAATTAATTCTAACATGGGAAACCATGGTTCTATAAAGGAATAATAATTCAAGTTGTAAACTATTTACATTTTAGGAATTAAAAAAATTCCATGAGCTTTATCTTCCACAATTTAGAAATATCGGGTTTTAATAGATTTCCTCATTTTTAGTTCCATTTGTGAAGGAAAGGACAATAATAATGTATGTACTAATGAGGGCCTATGTGAAAAGTCTATAAACTGTTGACACCATACATTTAAAAAGTTATATGATATTCCATGAGATCATCGCATACTATGATATATATGATTCATCTTGATCATTTAATTTTTCAATTTAATTATAATTAGTTATGAACCCCATGATAGTATACTTTTCATTTTAGAAGATATCAAATCTCACCATTAATATTATTGTTTTTATTTTCTAATACAATACACCTTATAAATAGTATTATTATTAGATAGGCGTAATATTGTCATAATAAATTCATTTAATTAAAATTAATCATCCCATATATGAGGGATAATTCATCACAACTCAATAGGTGATTAAATAGAAACCGTGGAATTATAATCATTAGAATTTGAAACAACACATGAAGAGGGTGGTTTAGTTTCCTAAGTTGAGATAACAGTCATTGTCATATATTCAACATGCCCCAAGGGTGGTTCAAGTTGAGGTGTACAACCTATTATGGTGAAATTAAAGGGACACCGAAAATTATATTTAACACATAATGAATTTTATATTTAATAGAAGATTAATCATAATTATTATTTATGTCATAATATATCAATTTTTCAACAAGTAATAGTTTATAGAAAAATCCTTAAATAACTAACCTAATTCGTAGGATGCTTTACTACTCCGTTATAGTTCATTGATTTTTGGTGGAATGATAGAAAATAGAAGATAACAAAATTATCCTGAAAATAGGGAATATTAGATATCATGGAAATAAATCTGATGTGAAAATATTAACGTATAAAATAAGAATAATGAATCATTCATTAACAGTGGGTGATCTAGCATGAACAATAGAGAGTGACTATATTTCTAAATGAAGGAGTACCACAGAATCCAAGGTGGAAGGAGAGGGTACTCATGCATGAGCCCATGTGATCAACTGTCTTGAGGAACAATTTTATTGGATCATTCCTAGCCATGTTACAAATTGTTTCACAACATATCTTCCAATATCTTTCTGTTTGTGTCTAGTAGACAGTACACAACGAATGTGTCAATACATGGTAAATAGCTCGTGTTTGGTTCCATCCAACCAATGATTGGGGGAATGAACAAATTTTTAGGGATTCTATTATTTATTTTATTTTCATTACAATTTTTTAATTTTTCACCAATATATATTCATTTACTTTCCTACTAACTAATAATTATTGGATTTACCTTATTTTACCCTTGGCCCATAATGGTAACACATTTTTATTTATGCATCATTTTAAGCACATAAAAATTCACATTCCATGCATAAGTTATACCATTTAGGTTTCATTTAATGAATTTTCGATAATTTTATAATGCGACTTGAATGATTATTTAACATGGATATCTATTTACAATGATTGGATAATTATCTTTACGCTTATTGTGATTATTTTTATTTAATAGCTTGTCTTTTTGTAATTATATTAATAACTTTTTTTATTGATGTTTCTACATCAAATTGAATGGTATTTTCCCATATATATTTATGATGGAACCATAATTAACCAATTATGAACTTTTATAGCTATGGACCATTGGTCTCATGGGATAGGTAATTAGTGGTTGTTTTTAAATGGGATCCAATAAAATTTTATGATGTGTATGGACATTTCTAAATTAAGAAGGGTGACCAATATATTCAAACCTTCTTATATGGCCCTGTTATAATATGAGACGAAAGATGAAATCCTTTTTGGATTACATAAATTCAAATTGACACTTATGAAGTGTATTTATTTATAATAGAGGAATGGTAATTC
Source organism: Viscum album (assembly GCA_963277665.1). Classification (NCBI taxonomy): domain Eukaryota; kingdom Viridiplantae; phylum Streptophyta; class Magnoliopsida; order Santalales; family Viscaceae; genus Viscum; species Viscum album. The sequence continues at coordinate 1,637,588,971 of OY728129.1, forward strand.
AACTAACTAGGCCATTGTATAAATATAAACTGTGTAAATTTATAACTCATAATTTTTTTTATTTTATTATTGGTCTTAGACTTGACTCAACTAGCGTAGGTCGTTCTGTTCATGATATTCTTATGGGATAAACCCACTAATGATGTAATTAATATTTAATAAAATGACTATTTTTGGGTTGCATCTAGAATCACACATGTTGGTATGATGGGACCCTTATAGGTCAAACTTATCTTTAGATGACGTTTTAGATAACCCCATATCGGTGGGATTTTTATAGATATGAGATGATTATTTAAGGTGTTGCATTCACTTAAATGGTGTTACGTATAAATGTATGATGGCGTCTTACAAAATATATTTCCTTATAATGATTTAAAGATACATGTTATTGAGATTTATTATTATGAGGCCGCCATTAATTAAAATGTTAATTTCGACCAAAAGGGTATTTTCATTTATTTCTTGGAATTAAAATTTTCTTTAAATATGCCTAGATATGGGAACTTATAGATAAATATAGTGGATAAATAATTCTTAAAATTATGCATCATATAACATACTTTTGTTCCTTGTGGTTTTGGGTAAATAAAGTACCAATCACATTCAAATTTTTTATTTTTAAATGATCCTTTTACATGTTTTAAAATAAAATTTTATTCGATGAAACATCTTAAATAAATCATTTTTGTGGTGTTCATAGCATTCACCCTTTTGTATGTTCAGTTTAAATGTTTCACTCTCTTTTTTTTCAGATGGGAATGGGTTTGTTTCCAATAGGTCTATATTGAACATTAATTTTTCAGTGAGCATAGAATTTTTCTAGGTATTCATAGGGACTATTTTGCAACCACCTATTTGCAGGATTGATGTTTTATAATTCAGTAATGGGTTATATGTGAGTAGGTAGTGCCATCATAAATTAAATCATTGATAAATTATTATAAATATTTTCAAACTAGTGGTTTCATTAGGGTGTCTTTTGAATCCAATAGGACTCTTAGTATATAGATTGACACCTTAGTTGATGGGTGTACATGTGTGGATTTTACCCTTATTAGATGTGTGATCATCACGTAATGATTGAATTTAGCTGGTTAGACATTCCAGTGGTATTGTCAGCCTCTATGTTGGTTTTATGACCCTTATTTTTCAAAAATTGATGATGCAGTGAGTTATCCACCATTTTAATCATTGTATAGAGTAATACAACTCTAGATACATAGTGTTATTGGTTATGTTGAATTAAAAATTTTGGTATAACCTGTTTTAGTATTTTTATTTTGTAGTAGAACATATTTTTACACATATTGTTGTCAATTGTAAAATCTTATCGTGAACCATATGAGTTTAATGGAAACCATCAGATCCTTTATCTATTACATTCTGATTACAGGTTATCTTCGTAGTAGAGTGGCATTGGAGTCAAATGAAATCTGGATTATCCCAGTTCTCAGGATGATGTTGTAAAATGATAATGTAAAATTACACTACATATCTAAATTATTTTTTACATTAATTCTAGATGTTTTTGGTGTTTATGAACATGAATCATGATGAATGTCATGTTTGTGTCTAAGCCTATGTCACCAAATGATTATTCCATTAGAATAGGCTAAAAAACTAAAATATTTTTCATGATTCTATGCATGTCCTTGGACCAACACCTTGGTCGATTTCCTACATCATAAGAAAGTGCAGGGGCATACTCAACAATAATACCAATGTGGCCCACTCCTACTATGATGGGATCCATTTTTTGGACTACCTTGCTTCTCTGGATTTCCTTGGCTCAGACCCCATATGTATTAACGATTTTTACACCTTGAAACCCGAGAGGGTTAATCTTGTTAGAGGGGATTCCCTCGACCTTCACTATTTTTGGACCCTATTGGAAAAATGATATGGATAGTGGCCTCATTTAGTTTCCTTTCTCAGTTAATAACAATATTTAATATTGGAAGAATAAAAATGGTTATAAAAGTGTTATTTATTATCATAATCTATTTGTCAACATCCAATATCATTAATTGGAGGTGATTGAGAATGTTTCACGGGATGATTTGTTTCTTTTCAATTAAATGATTCCAATGACACGCCGAGGGGGGGTGGGAATCATCCAATTGGTAATATAGATAATTTCCTTCCATGTTGAGGGAACGTGACTATAGAGGAAATTATTTTAATGGTCCAAAGGGATTTTGGAATCCATTTGTTTATTAAGTTCATGTTTTCTAGTCCATGAGATGATGATCAATGTAAAAAACCCATTTATGGTTTTGTATGGTGTTTGTATGATAGAATCATGATCATGGTGTGTGAATGACCTATAAAAAATTGCCCCTAAAATGCCCATGTGTTTTAAAGGAAGTATGATGGGAGAGTTGGTTGGTTGAGAACCCAATAATTGATGAATTTCAATATTCAGGATGAGACTTTGATGTTTATTTGCAATGATCAGAGGTACATTTTGATTCATGGTGAAGTTACCATGACTCCAAATACTACATCATCTGTTAAGCTAGACATTTTGTAATTGGCCATTCTTGAGAGGATTAACTCATTTCTTGATAATTAAATCTCCATAGAGGGTTGATGCCATCAAATTAATATTGAATTCTATATGAAATGCATTTTAGAGGAAGGCCCTAACAACTATACTAGTAGAGGTACAATCATGGTTCTAGGGTTTTGTGAGGCGGTTGACCCATAGTTGATCTTGGTCATAAATCATCAAGAGACGATGCGACAAGGGTCTATTCATGGAAATTACAACATATTTTTATAGTGGGTGGCATAAACGATATATAAATGATAATTTATGGTAATCCTTAATAAAGTCTTGGTAATGTTCTTGTTCCGATATGATCATACCACATATCTTTCCATCATCCATACTACACTGAGAGAGATACAATTATACATCAATTTATTAAAATAAAACAATGCATTTTATTTATTGATGGATAGACCCTCATATGAGAAGAGTCTATTTGAGATCAGTCTTTGGATGGTCATTATTTAGGTATGCAGTGTTCCTCTAGATAAATGGAACTATGTAAGACAAAACTCCTTAGTGATTTATAGGTACAAGTTAATATATGAACTTTGGTTAATGGTCTTGAAATAATTTTTGCGTTCCCTTTTTAATGGAACTAAAATCTAGTTTTGATAATGTTTCAATCATGAAGCTGAACATTTCATTGATAGTCAGTTGGATGTGTCTTGATATATTTTCACTTATATGGATGAATGTGGTCTGGAGAGGAACCAAATCAAGCATATTGGTGGAGGAGATGAGTTTAGTTCATGAGTGGGCTAGGGATTATCAATGAAAATATGAGTTCACCAATTAAGCTTGGTCGATTAAAATTCTTCCATTTCATGCTAAATAAGGGATGTGATTAGGGTCCTTATGTAAGGACTCATTTCATGAGAGAATCATGAAAAAAACATATAGGATTATAGGTCCATGTTTCAATAGGCAACTGCGATGGTTTCAGTATCCATAATCTGAATTGGATGTAGAAATCTAAGGATTATGTTGTGGAGCACTATAGGAAATATGATGAGATTGAAAATAATGTTATTATGTATCAGGTTAGAAAATACTGAGTAGGAATTGTCTACATGTTTTATTTTTTAATATGATTGCATTCTTGAGTTTAGGGAGTTTATTTATTCTATGTTTGAAGTGATTCTTTCATGGATGTTGGTAATTTAAAATGAAATAAAGCTATTTCATTGGATATTTTATAACCAAAGTAGGTCAATAGATGTTTTTGTTAGTACCAAAGGCATTTGAGGATGATAAATTATAAGGTGAGAATATTTTTATATCTTGTGTTACTAAAGGGATTAAAAATTACAATAAAATTTTAACATTTAATTTTTTAGACATGATGAATCATAAATTGAATTTTAGAATGAAATTATATAAGTGGAAAACATAAAATATGAATTTTTGTTTTGGTATTTAAGGAATGAGTGGTGTTTTGGAGTCCTATAGTAGTTTTGATAGTATTAGGATTCAAAAACTCAATTCATGAGAAACAGCCATGGGAGCACGGTAGACACATAATTATTGCTAATTATGCATCTCAAACATAATTTTTTTTAAAAGGCACATGATTTTGTATACTATGAGAGGTGATTGTGGAAACTATTCGAATTGGTGTAGATGGTTAAAGGGTCACTCGTAGTGGTTGTAATGTTTTTCAATCTATGCACTACAACCATGCGATGAGAGTTCTATTTGGGAATTAGCACTGCACGATTTTCACATAGTTTTTCATAATGTGTGCCTTGCCATGAGAATGGAATCCCAAAATGGATAGTGAGATAAAAATGTTGGTGAGCGGGTTATCAAACCATTTGGTTCATTAAAAGGATGTAATTTTCCATTTTTCATAATACCTTTAACAATACATCCTCCTTTTCTCCACCCTCATTTCCTACACATTGTAGCTGCTCAAACTCTCCTCTCCTTCCTCTAGGTCTTTCATAGATCTCATTCATCCAGTCTTAGAATTTGTTGCCACCATTCACCTAGGATCACCCTAAGATTCCCTATATTTACTCTTTATTATTTTCATTGTTTATCATGCCATATAGGATGTTATTTCCATGGGAGTTAATATGCTTAAGTTTTAGTGAATATTTTGATTCAAACATTTTATTAGGTTCTGGAATGAATCTAATCTAAATAATGGACAAGTAAAGTGTCCAATGTATGATGTAGTTTGTATATGTATTTTCCTATAATGTATTTCTTGCTTATAAATTATATTATTCTGTGGCATACAAGATTTATCATGCATCCAATCTTAAGTATTAAATTAAATACTAAATTTTTAGTTCTATAAATTAAATAGTTTTTGTGCCTTTAATTTCACCATAGGAGGCTTTACACCCCAATTCATACCACTCTTGGGTTCATTTCTTATAATGACATGATTGTTATTCCTTTTTATGAATTTTAACCACACTATTGGGGTGTTTTTTAAATGATGATGGTTATAATTCCCTTATTTCTATTTAATAACAGCTTGAGTTATGTTGAACTATCCATCATGTATGGGATTATTAATTTATATTTAATGAAATTTGTATGACAACATTACTATTATTTTATAATGACCCCACTTATGAGGTGTTCTATATTAACTAATTAAAATGAAATATCTATTATGGATTGTTGATAGAAAAATTAATTTAATGTATACATGAATTTCCATATTTAACCTTTATAATTAAACAAACAAATATAATTATGATAATTAATTATATCTAGTTTAGCATGGAAAACTCTAATGGCATACCAAATTCCTCTTTTCATATATGGTGCCAACTATTTATGTATTGTCCACATGGTCCCCCATTTCTCTTTACATTATGCATGGTCTATCCATTATAAAGGGAACTAAAAATGAGTAAAGAGAATGAATCTTGATGATTGTAAATTGGAATGGATAAAGAACATGTCAGTTGTTATATTCATAATTGTTAACTGATTACACCTTCAAATATTAATCCTTGAGTGAACCATTGGTTCCCATGTTTTAATGACTTAGACAGGATAATTGGTTAGATGAAATAGATTTCTTCTTTAGTGAACCCTGGATTCCATAGTTGGAATCCCATGGATTGGCTCATAGGATAGATGAATTATATTACTTCTTGAGAGAACCTTGGATTCGCAATTAGTAATTCTTTGTATGGGATCATAAGATAGATGGATTATATTATTTATTGAGAGAACCCTGTATTCCCAAGTAGGAAACCATTGGATAGGCTCATAGGTCAGATAAATTATATTACACCATGAGAGAACCTTAGATTCTGAAGTTGGAATTATATGGATGGGTTCACAAGTTAGATGAATTATATTACAATTCGAGTGAACAATGGACTCATATATTAGAAGGATTTGGATGTGTTCATATGATATATAAATTATATTACACGTAGATCAAACCACGGATTACCATATAGTAATACCATGTGTAAAGGAAAATTGGACACGTGGGATCTCCTTATACATTATTATAATTGAGTGGATTGTGTTATGGTTATTGTAAATTATGTTTTTCACGCCCTATGTCTAAGTTTATAGACATGAAATTTCACATCATTTTGGTTTGTGGGACATGACACTTCACACCCTTGATCATGATGTTATATGTAATGTTTCACATCCCTGATTGGGATTAATGGGCATATCATTCTATATACCATATTAAAAGGATTGGTATTTTTCTAAATTTCTAACAATGATACTTATACTATATTATTATATGTGGATGCCTTGGTCTCACTCCTTGTATCCTCATTGGTTCATGTTTATCTCTCCATATATGTGATTATATATATGTATATATCTACTTGATGGAATGTTTTGAGACATTTAGGATTTGAATGAAGCAGGTATGGTTGGTCAGGTGTCCATTGAGGAACTAGAGCCTTTCATGATTACATTCATTTTTGATCATCCTTATAATTAAAACTACAAAAAAAATCTTTTTTATTTTCACGGACTGGATTGCATTAATCACCATTGGTGGTGGCCTACTGATTTTCTCTCACACCTTGATTGCACAACCATTTGGAACCCAGTGAGACCTCTTTTTAAGATGTAACGTTATTGTTTGAGATGATTGTTGTTGTATCATCTGGGTTAGGAAATATAAAAGGAGCAGTGACTGAGCGTATTCTATTTCTTCCCTCAAGTGTTGAAGTGTCTAATTTAGTTATTCATAATCTCAGTGATTCTTATGTATGTTTATCAACTACTATAGTGTTGGTATGCATGTATTATTACTCTAAATGTCCATGAATGGTTATTTATTCAATATTTATTGATTTTATGTTGATATCTTACACTTATAATTATTATACTACTTCCACTATCATTGAATCTATTATATCTCATTGTGCCAAACTGATAGTGAGGCTATTGTCTCCCCATCGTACCATTATCATAACCCCAATGCTAATTAGTTTCCTTTGGAATATAAGGGGATATTTATGACATTTGACCAACATGATTGGGCACAATTTTAGTGGATCTTGATCCAATACATTACATGTACATCCAAAACAATCTTCACTAAATTGAAATAAAACACAGTTTATATTCTTCAAACCACATGCTCTGTAGTCAGGTTTACCGAATGGAATCCCTTAGAAACCTCCCAATATGATTTTTATTCTGATTATGCTCAGATCAACCCACATGTGGTCTATACCATTCATAAAATGGATCCAAAACATAAAAATAATTAACCTAAATGGATTGTGGAATAAAAATAAAAAATAATCCATTCATGTGGTGAAAATTCGTATTCATCGGGATAAATATACAATCTATATGTTTTTGCACCAAGATATGGTATTGATCGACCTTATGGATGCAATATGATCGAACATAAATTCTATATCCCTCTGGGTCTGGACATTCTTCACATGAAGGATCCCCCATTCAGTCCATGTGTAGGAATATAAATGGAGGGGGATATTTTAATTCATTACGTAAGTAACTTTTTTCCCTTTTTAACCCTATTCATATATCCTAGAACACAAATATGGTTTATACCTCGCCTAAGAAATCCCCTACCCCCAATTGTACACTCATCTTAGGAGTCTAAATCTCAATCCAACACAGAAATTAAAATATCTTGCCATGTGAACGTGGATGAATAATTTAATATCCAATTAATAAAATATTAAATATTCTTCCAACATTATAACTACTCATAATTACAAAAAACTCATGTACTATGATATAAAACTTATTTTGGGACAGACATAGTGGTCATAAATATTATTAAGGATCCTCTAATAGGGAAAATGAAATTTTTTGTCCATCTTTTGTACCCAAATGTAAAACAAAATCAGTTCAAATTTAAAATCAATAAAAAATGGACCTTACAACCTCTCTAATATAAGCCTTGTCTTATCCATGAAGCCTCAATGTTCCTCCAACCATGCATCCCTACACACCTTTATTGGTAACATAATATCATCTCATTGAATTCTACGATGATGAAAATTAATGCAGAGAAGAGAAATTCTTTCATATGATAGTACATGTAGATGTTCCAGAAAAATATATTTTAATACCTGATCCACATACGGGTGTTATCTATGATGCCTATGATGACCATTTAATGGTTAAAATAGTATCCTATAAAGATTATGAGACAATGGTAGACAATGTTTTATAAATAAAACATGTACATCCAACGAAAACATCATAGAATACTACACAATCTGGTCTTGGGTTTGTTTGGGATGTAGTGACACCAGTAACTGAGTTCCCAGATATTTTACAACAAATCAATGATGTACGGAATGTGGATGAATTTTTTTTAAAATTATTTGAGAGAAATAATGTAACACCCCGAGCTTCCACAATACGCTTCTCATTCAATAATGCAATAGCTTGCATTGTACGCAACATCGAGTTCTAAAACACCGTGACTAATCAAAGTAGCCGTTATGAATAGTAATAACCACTTTTTAAAATTATAGAAATTTTATATTTCAAAATGGACTTCATTTTTGGATTCGGAATATCGAAATTAGCCAATTTTGAATTTTTGGTATTTTTCTGAGAACTTCTAACTTTTTATGAATAGTGAAAAATACTTAAAAACAACTTTTTTAATAAAAATATTTTATAGTGCTAAATTATACTATTTAGTGTCTTTAAAGTATAATTAGAATATATTTTTACCATTTTATCCAATGGTGTTCATTAGAATTAATTTAACATTGAAATTGGACATAAACAATTGCCAATCTTTTGATATAAATTGTTTCTTAAAAACAGGCTATTTGTTGTGACAGCAGGAATTAATTATAAAATTAATTAATTCAACTTATATTTTTGGAATTTTGTAAAATAGAAATAATTTTTGAATTCGGAATATCAATTATAGCTTAGGGTGAAATTTTGGCATTGTTCTAAAAAACTTCAATTTTTGATGAATAGTGAAACCACTAAGTGGTAGTTAAATAACTGATTTTTCGTTTAAATGAAATATTACCACTTATGTGATTTGATTTTGAAAAATCTACCATACATGGTTGTCATTAAGAAGTAAAATGTGGTTCAATGAGATTAAAATAATTTTTGGTGAATAGTAACTTTTAAGTTCTTAATCGCGATTAGAGGTAATTGGTGTAGTTTACGGTAAAAATATTGTTTTAATAATATGAGATGAGCATGACACTTGTACTACCCTCATTGGATGTTCCATGGCCGACTAGGACAATCCATGGGTCAACTTGGGGACCCCATGGAGCCACTTTAGTTAGAAAATGACATAAATACCTTTTATTTAATGTTAAGGTAAAAAATGACACAAACATGAAATGTTTTACTAAAACAATTTTTACATGGGGTTATACAAGTCATATTTTTGACTATAAATAGTCATTGGAAAGCTAAAAATATTTCCTAGATCATAGTATTTTTTTATATAGTTTTTAGACATTAAATAAATTAAATTATTTATGACATCATTATGATGCAGCGATGACCTCATTATTTAAATATTTTAATAAAATGAAAATATAATGTACAATCCAATAATTAAATTTGTCCAAAGACTATTGGATGGGTGGACTTCGAACCCTTATCACCTTATCCACGAATTATATAAGTGTGGTACCTTTAGAATCCGAAAAGCACTGTATAATAATGTAAAAGTTCCTTACATTCCAAGAGTGCCCCTCCTCTCCTCTTATAAAAGGCCCCCACCTCTACCACCTCATTCACACATTCAAACCATTTGTATCGGCCATACTCTGCCCAAATACTCTCCCAAAATCCCCCTATTACTCCTAGAAGTCTCACTTTGGGCAGAACCCTTTCCAAGTAAGCATTTGGCTCAAATCAAAAAGAGTTACCCGATTTTGAGGAAATGTCTTCTCTAATGTTGTTTTGTTTTATTTTTCTTCTCCAACCCCCTAAACTCTTTTTATTAATTTCTTTTCTAACAACACCAGTATACTCAATATACTAGGATGTTTTTATAATAAGGATTAGAGCTACACTTACACACACCCAAATCTAATGGTTAAAGAACATATGGTTTCTGTGGATGGCGAATTTCTGCCTCATGAAACGATGATTGTTCAACACTCATATAACACCTTCAAAGGTGGCCATTAAGAGGTCACTATGTTTATATATGATATATAATATTTTTATGTTTTACTTATGCTTCTTTATTTCTCATTTATGGAATAATTCATGATTTCCATTATGGGTAAACGCAATAATTTCATTTAAGGAAGTGCGGACTACCACCCCCTTAAAGTGATGTGAATCGTTAATGCCATATGTGGGATGTATAAAGGATGGAGTAAATGATATTATATATGATATTATACTGTAACTATATTATACTTTTATATAATTATGATTTTATTCCATTAAATACGAAATAGAAATGAAAGTAGCGTTCATGCGTACGTACGGCTTACCGTCTCCATGAACGGTGAATTTCATTTCTTACCTCTAAATGTTATGTAATATTATAAATGAATTTATATAATGGATTTATATGATATATATGATATCTAAATAATGAACATAATTCTGTATATAATGGATATATCACCACATGAACAACTTTTAATTATAAGAATTTTATTTTTGACTCAAGTACCTAAGATCGACAAAATAACCGTTATAAACTTAAATAATTACATAATGTTCATAACATGGTAATAAGGGATATAAAAGGAATAATGAACATGAAAAAGGTTCTTATATAAATAGAAATTAACTCTAGTTTATTATTCAGGAGGTTAAAGAACGGTCGAGTCAGGACAGGAGGCAAGGTAAGGGAACTTCTTAACCCAATTTCTATTCTTTGGGTTAATCTCCTACTTTCAAATTATGTCATGATATTATTATGTCCTATCATGTATTAGTACATTATTTATGTGTACTTATAGTGAATACACATTATATATGTACTTTATTTAAAAAAATGATCTTTTTAAGGACTTCGTCTCAATTTCCTTTCATTGAGGCATATTTGGTTTTATACATAACTTTCTTTTATACGGTGTATAAACCCCTTTGAATTTTACGTTTATTCAAAAGGAATCTTTTTTAATTGAAGCATTTTACTAAACGAATAAAAGGGAATGTTTTTATTTCCGTACTTATGCGGAGACAACGACTTTTCCGCCACCGTGACCATTATTTGAGTTTCGGCTTCCTCTACAAGCCATCATTTTTTTAATGAAAAATAATTACAAAGTTTTAACTTTCTTTTATTTTGGTATTGAAAATGGTTTTGAAAGCATTTTTATTATATCAATGTGTTGTATTGATATCTTGTGATTGAAATGTGGAAATGTTATGTTTCCTTTATGCATGTTTTATGTGATACGATTAAGTTATGGTTTATGATATTCTTAAACCTATTCATATGAGGAATGCATTGGACATAATAAGTGACGGGTGGATCCCGCTACAGCTCCTCGATGCATCGGCAGGTCTCATGAGACAAACTAGTTTCTTGGAATGAGGCCTTGACAAAATCTTATTTGTGGTCTTGGCACGAGGCCTTGGCTACGTGGTTATGATAGTCTGGTATTATGAATTCCATCACTATGAAAGTGGTTAATGATATTTAATGTGATTATTCGACTAGTAGAATATCCATGTGAAGAAGTAAATGGCATTATCTCATTTTACTTTTTCCATATTATGTTGATGTTCTAGTATAAAAGGCTTTTGTTTTAGTTATACATTGCCTTAAATTTTTATGTTTATTTATGAAAGCTTCCGCAATATATTTATCCTTACTGAGTATCTGAGCTCACCCCATTCAATGTTTTAATATTTTCCAGGATGTGAAGAAGTATTTTAGGAATAACCTGCAGGGATAGTCAGAAGAGGATATGAGTGTGGACTATGAAGACTTTGTTATTGTAGTTTTTCACCTTATGTTGTAATGTAACATTTATGAATGTATCTAGTGTTTCCAAGGCTACTAAACTAATCGGTCTTTCGAGACATGATCTTTTTTGATCATGCCAATGTTACGAAGTAATGCACCGACTCTGGGTAGCTAGGTTCGGGGCGTTACAGTTGGTATCAGAGGCAGTTTAGTACTAACCTTGGAAGCTAGATTTAGATAAACTCTGATTAGAGCACATAGCCCAAAGATAGACTTTGAGGATTAGTATAGAAGAACTTCCTAGAATTTTGTTATTGTAGTGATTTTGTGAGTTTTCCGAGAAATACATCCCTGTCTGGATACGAGCAGGTAGAGGCGGCTTTGGCACAGATGTACCTAGGGGTAAAACCCGAAAACACTGCTTTGAGCTAGACTCGAAAGGGAACTGGTGCACGACAACGGGCCTTGCTGCACTCTTGGTTATGACACTCCCGGGGGATATGCTTTGGATAATTCTCATTTTCTTTACAAAACACTATGAAAGGTTATGATTATATACTTCCTCAAATAAAACATTCCTTTTTATGATTATGGATTATATCCATAAATAGTTCAATTTATGTAAAGTGTTTTACAAATATGGAATTATGTATTTTAATTCATAAACTAATTTAGTTTATTCCATTGTTTAGAAATGGATCCTAGTGCGAGGAATGAAAACCATATCAATGCACGTACTCCGTGTAGGGATTTCCCTCCTACTCAAGATAATTATTGTGGATCTGGAGATACAACTAGTTCTGATCAACTTATTACCATACTGGGACAACTCACTCAGGTTATGAATAATAACCTTACTCGTATGGAACACCCTGATCTGCAACGTGGAGGATCAATGTTAGACCGCTTCATGAGGCAACAACCACCAACATTTAATGGGGGTACAAATCCATTAGTAGCTGAGCAATGGATAAACATCTTAGAGAAAATATTCCACGCCTTTGGGAGTAGTGAAAGGGAGAAGTTTATCATGACAGTTTACCGCCTCACTGGAGATGCCGATCAATGGTGGTCATTGATTCAAAATACAAAGGAAGATGATGACGTATCGAATATGGAATGGAGGGAGTTCAAAGAGCATTTCTTAGAGAAATACTTTCCTCATGACCATCGAGCAGATATGGAAAGGCAATTTCTGAGTCTGACACAAAAGGAGGATGAGAATGTCACAATGTATGAGGCCAACTTTACAAGGTTGGCGAGGTATGCTGCAGATTATATACGTAACCCAAGTGGTAAGATTGATCGTTTCTTTGATGGGTTCAAACCATTTCTTCGTAGAGCTTTAGTATCACAATTTCTCTCAACATACGAAGATATTGTCTCATGTGCTATCAAGACAGAAAAGGAATTCTCTAAGTCTTATGACAACAAAGTAAAGCAAGAGAAGAAGAGAATGGTGGAACAAGAGACAGATAATGGGAAAAAGGGAAAGAAGGATTTTCCATTATGTGATAATTGTGGGAAGAATCACCCTGGTACTTGCCTAAAAGGAATGGGAGTTTGTTATAAATGTGGAGAAAAAGGTCACCAGGTGCGTGATTGCAAGGAAATGAAAGAGGCTATCAATGTTGAATGCTACAATTGTATGGAAATGGGGCATTATGCAAATGAATGTCCTAAGCGTCAGGGAAACTTACCTCAGAAAAGGCCAAGGGATCAAGGACAATCTTATGCTGTTACTACAGTTGACGCGGAATAATTAATGTATTGGTTCTTTTGGACTCATGGATTATATTCTGGTTATTAGAATAATGTGATATATATATATAAGGATTGTACTGAAGTACTTGTTTTGTCATTATGGTTTTAATATGATGAAGGTAATCATATTTTTAGTATGTGAAAATAAGAAAAACTTTTCATTGTTTAGGGAATCTGATAAATTGATTTTGGAATTAAGAGACCTTTTAGAGAAAGTCTGGACAGAGGTATTTTGGATAACTATAAAGGTTGGAGTGGATTAAGTTGATCTTTCGATAGTATTGTTTAAGGTAAAAAAATTTATGAAGATTATTTTTGGAATATTATAATACTATAGTTTTAGGAAAAGGAAAACCTGCAGGGTGGGGCATAACCCATCACGACGGACAAAGCTGCAGGAATCGAACCCACAACCATAGTGCGATGGGCCTTTATTTCCTACAACTAGTCTACAAGAAGTCTCTGGTTATTAAAAAATAATTTTACTAATCAAAATGGTATGTGTTAACATTTGGAACCTTATAAAATTAGGATAGGTATAATATTTTTGAGTTCTATTATCTTTTTGAGTGAAAGATGAGTTGAAGGTTGAAACTCTAATTGTCAAGCATAAATATATATATACCTATCTCTTATTCAATGAATAAATTAATTCTTAAACTTTTGTAAAGGGATATTAAAAAAATGTGTTATCCTAATACCTTATGTCTTGTTGAACTGATGATATTTTAAATCAACATAGATTGAAGGCTTTGAGGCCCTCAATTTGACAGTTGATTGTGATAGATGACCACAATCACTCCCTACAAATATTTACGTTTTTCCTCAAATTATATGTCTCTAATTTCCACCAATGTTCTCCTAATCGAGATCATAATTGGGTGGTGACTTTTTCATTTCCATTTCCCTCTTATTAAGGCTAAATTTTATTAATCTTATTTCCGATGTGGGTTTTCCACAAAGGTATTTTCTATTTTCAACCTTTTATTTTCCAAGATAAATTTCAAATTGTGAGGACACAATTTATTGAAGGAGGGGAGAATGTAACACCCCGAGCTTCCACAATACGCTTCTCATTCAATAATGCAATTACTTGCATTGTACGCAACTTCGAGTTCTAAAACACCGCGACTAATCAAAGTAGTCGTTATGAATAGTAATAACCACCTTTTAAAATTATAGAAATTTTATATTTCAAAATGGACTTCATTTTTGGATTCCGAATATCGAAATTAGCCTATGTTGAATTTTTGGTATTTTTCTGAGAACTTCTAACTTTTTATGAATAGTGAAAAATACTTAAAAACAACTTTTTTAATCAAAAACATTTATACTGATAAATTATACTATTTAGTTTTTTTAAAGTATAATTAGAATATATTTTTACCATTTTATCCAATGGTGGTCATTAGAATTAATTTAACATTGAAATTGGACATAAAAAATTGCCAATCTTTTGATATAAATTGTTTCTTAAAAACACGCTATTTGTTGTGACAGCGGGAATTAATTATAAAATTAATTAATGAAACTTATATGTTTGGAATTTTCTAAAATAGACATCATTTTTGAATTTGGATTATCAATTATAGCTTATGGTGATATTTTGGCATTGTTCTGAAAAACTTCAATTTTTGATGAATAGTGAAACCACTTAGTGGTAGTTAAATAACTGATTTTTCGTTTAAATGAAATATTACCACTTCTGTGATTTTATTTTAAAAAATTCGACATACATGGTTGTCATTAAGAAGTAAAATGTGGTTCAATGAGATTAAAATAATTTTTGGTGAATAGTAACTTTTAAGTTCTTAATCGCGATTAGAGGTAATTAGTGTAGTTTAAGGTAAAAATAATGTTTTAATAATATGAGATGAGCTTGAAACATGTCCTACCCTCATTTTATGTTCCATGGCCGACCATGAAAATCCATGGGTCATCTTGGGGATTCCATGGAGTGACATTAGTTAGAAAATGACATAAATACCTTTTATTTAATGTTAATGTAAAAAATGACACAAACATGAAATGTTTTACTAAAACAATTTTTACATAGGCTTATACATGTCATATTTTTGACTATAAATAGTCATTGGAAATATAAAGTGATTTCCTAGATCATAGTAGATTTTTTTATAATTTTTAGACATTAAATAAATTAAATTATATATGACATCATTATGATGCAGCGATGACCTCATTGTTTAACGATTTTAATAAAATGAAAAGATAATGTACAATCCAAGGCATAAACTTGTCCAAAGACTATTGGATTGGTATATTTAGAACCCTTATCACCTTATCTATGAATTATATATGTGTGGGACCTTTAGAATCCGAAAAGTATTGTATAATAATGTAAAGGTTCCTTACTTTCCAAGAGTGCCCCTCCTATCCTCTTATAAAAGGCCCCCCACCTCTACCACCTCATTCACACTTTCAAACCATTTTGATCCGCCAACCTCTGCCCAAATACTCTCCGAAATTTCCACTCTTACTCCTAGAAGCCTCACTTTGGGCAGAACGCTTCCCAAGGAAGCCTTTGGCTCAAATAAAAAAGAGTTACCCGATTTTGAGGTAATGTCTTCTCTAATGTTGTTTTGTTTTATTTTTCTTCTCCAACCCCCTAAACTATTTTTATTCATTTCTTTTGTAGCAAAACCAGTATTTTAAATATACTAGGATGTTGTTATAAGAAGTATTCGAGCTACACTTACATACACCTACATATAATGGTAAAAAAACATACGGTTTCTGTGGATGGCGAATTTCTGCCTCACGAAACGATGATTGTTCAACACTTATATAACACCTTAAAAGGTGGCCATTAAGATGTCACTATATTTATATATGATATATAATATGTTTATGTTTTAATTATGCTTCTTTATTTCTCATTTATGGCATACTTTGTGATTTCCATTATGGGTAAACGCGATAATTTCATTTTAGGAAGTGCGGACTACCACCCCCTCAAAGTGTTGTGAATCGTTAATGCCATATGTGGGATGTATAAAGGATGGATTAAATGATATTATATATGATATTATACTGGAACTATATTATACATTTATATAATTATGATTTCATCCATTAAATAGGAAATAGAAATGAAAGTAGCGTTCATGCGTACGTACGACTTACCGTCTCCATGAACGGTGAATTTCATTTCTTACCTCTAAATGTTATGTAATATTATAAATGCATGTATATACTGGATATATATGATATATATTTTATCTACATCATGAACATAATTCTGGATATAATGGATATATCACCACATGAACAACTTGTAATTATAAGATTTTTATTTTTGACTCAAGTACCTAAGATCGACAAAATGACCGTTATAAACATAAATAATTTCATAATGTTCATAACATGGTAATAAGGGATTTAAAAGGAATAATGGAAATGAAAAAGGTTCTTATGTAAAGAGAAATTAACTCTAGTTTATTATTCAGGAGTTTAAAGAATGGTCGAGTCAGGACAGGACGCAAGGTAAGGGAACTTCTTAACCCAATTTCTATTCATTGGGTTAATATCCTACTTTCAAATTATGTCCTGATATTATTATGTCATATCTTGTATTTGTACATTATTTATGTGTACTTATAGTGAATACACATTATAGATGTGCTTTATTTAAAAAAATGATCTTTTTATGGACTTCGTCTCAATCCCCTTTCACTGGGGTATATTTGGTTTTATACACAACATTCTTTTATACTGTGTATAAACTCCTTTGACTTTTACGTTTATTCAAAAGGAATCTTTTTTATACGAAGCATTTTACTAAACGACAAAAAGGGAATATTTTTCTTTCGGTACATATGCGGCGACAATGACATATCCGCTGCCGTGACCATTATTTGAGTTTCGGCTTCCTCTACAAGCATTCATTTTTTTAATGAAAAATAATTACAAAGTTTTAACTTTATTTTATTTTGGTATTGAAAATGGTTTTGAAAGCGTTTTAATTATATCAATGTGTTGTATTGATATCTTGTGATTGAAATGTCGGAATGTTATGTTTCCTTTATGCATGTTTTATGTGATATGATTATGTTCTGGTTTATGATATGCTTAAACCTATTCATATGAGGAGTGCATTGAACTTAATAAGTGACGGGTGGAGCCCGCTACAGCTCCTCGATGCATCGGGAGGTCTCATGAGACAAACTAGTGTCTTGGCACGAGGCCTTGACAAAATCTAATTTGTGGTCTTGGCACAAGGCCTTGGCTATGTGGTTATGATAGTCTGGCATTATGCATTCCATCATTATGAAAGTGGTTAATGATATTTCATGTGATTATTCAAACAGTAGAATATCCATGTGAAGAAGTAAATGGCATTATCGCATTTTACTTTTGCCATATTATGTTGATGTTCAAGTTTAAAATCTTTTGTTTTAGATATACATTTCCTTAAATGTTAATGTTTATTTATGAAAGCTTCCACAATATTGTTATCCTTACTGAGCATCTGAGCTCACCTCTTTCAATGTTTTAATATTTTCCAGGATGTGAAGATGTATTTTAGGAATTACATGGAGGGATAGTCAGAAGAGGATATGAGTGTGGACTATGAAGACTTTGTTATTGTAGTTTTTCACCTTCTGTTGTAATGTAACATTTATGAATGTATCTAGTGTTTCCATGGCTACTAAACTAATTGGTCTTTCAAGACTTGATCTTTTGTGATCATGCCAATGTTACGAAGTAATGCACCGACTCTGGGTAGTTGGGGTTGGGCGTTACAAAAAATGCATCAAAAATATATATAAATCACAACCATGTGAATTTTATTTATAGTTATATCATAAATGAGTCTTAGAGATCAATATTTTCTATATAATTTCAATAGTTATTTTTCATTTCATGATGTGGTTGCGAGCTACTCTTGTCCAAAATTTAATTTGAATGAAAACTACAAAATTTTCAGGACCATACAATTTTTTGAATCCATTCTTCACTCATGATCATAGACACCTTGACTCAACATTCATATTCTCTATTATTATTGGTAAGATTGATGTTAATAAGGATGTTTGTGTTGAGTTAATATAATAACACCTGTATATTGAGTACATATATAAAATCTCATAAAATAAGGCTTGTCATTCATAGAAAAAGATAATGATTATTTTTATAGACATTGAAAAACATCATTTTATGTGTTTTAATTTATGGATCATGTGATTAGTTCAAACTGGTTTGGTTTTTCTCAATTTTAAATATTGTAGCTTGGGGTGAACCGTTAAATATCTATAGACAAAGTCCAATTTCATTGAATATTCTCGGCATTCCTTCCATGCATCACAGCATTCCCGTATAATAAACTATAAATACATGTGAATAAAACTTTTCTATATGGAAAATATAATATATCTATCTTGATTTATTCCACCCGGGATAGAAATAGAAGTCCCAGGCAACTAGAATTTTGAATAGTAGGGAAAGAGAATCTATACATTCAGAGTTTATTTATATATTTTATGCATGTTCATGTCATAGATAACCATGTGATATTTTTTACTTCATATCATCATCACGACATCATAGATGCATTGAATATCGATTATTATGGTTGTTTACCACCACAATCCTACAATCTTTACTATCTATGAAATATTTCTTGTAATGTATATACAAAATTACATGGTGAAAATATGAAAAAATAAATCATCAACATAGGTATTGGATCATATTTATTTCACATTTAGTGTGTATTCAAATTTATAGAAATTTTCACTTTTTCAAATGGTTCTCACATGCCGTTACAACATCTGAACCAAGAAAACATGTTTTCTTTAAAATTATGGAAGAAATATGTGGAATTAATATGGATTTCTACCAGATCATGATATGGATCCCAAAGAAAAATGGTTGTTGGCATTTGATGAAGGCAATATATCTGGTCAAATGGCTATAATCACTATTGAATGCATTAATGAAATCCTAAATGGGGTTAGAAAATTAACAATCATGGGTTTTGTTTATATGAAATTTTATAGTTGCATCCAATTCATTGATGACATATTAGAGGATGTTGAAAATGAACTACTATAGGGTCATTGATACATGAAAAGAATTATAATAGAGATTGATTTTAATTATTCCCATGCTATATTATATCAGATGTTCCATTCACATAGTACGAGTAATCATTATGATATTGAAGAGGTTCAATATGGTTGGGTGATGACTATTTTTCATGATAACTAGACATGTAAATGTTATTAATTATAATCTTACAAGATCTTTTAATCACATCTACCTACAGCATGTGTTCATATTCACCTCTCATGGGAGAGTTATGTTAATCAATTGTATTGAAAAAGAACATTATATAATTGAAACCGTGAAGAGTGGAGCCCCATTGGTGATGTATAAATATTAAATTTCCTGATGAATATTACATTTGGTGTTCTAAATCTATCATGGTGCATGGAAATGGTCATCTGAAAACTATATGTATTATAAATGAAATGGATTGGTCTTTGGATAAAAGGATGCTTCAATGATTTGGAAGGTGTAAGGAAGAGGGACATAGTCCTAGACAGTGTCCTTAGAATCATAGCATGGATGGTTCATCATAATTACATACCTAATTGTTTTACTGTGGGTTAATAATTGAAATTGTTTTACATTATATGTATAAATGTTTATTAGATGAATAATTTCCATTATAATATTTTTTATTTAACTCAATATACATATTATTTATATTATTTATTTGTTCATCATTTCTTTTTCCATTTACATAGATAATATCTGTATAACAAAATTTATGCCCCTAGGATCTATCTCTTCTTAAGACATTGAGTGAAAACATATCATAATATTTATTAGATAATGTTTATGATTAGATACTGAAAGTCCACAAGGCATGTCACTCTATGTAAGAGATTCCACCAGATCATATCATACCTAATTAAGGCCAGTCTGGGATTTATGGGTTTTGCATTTGTGGGTATATATGTTAGGTCAAGGAACAAATGTTGGAGATAAAAACCCAAGTGGGAGTAAATTGTGTTCTTACAAAACATTGATTGATTCAGAATACCTCTCTTATTAAATAGTGATCCTTTCCTTCTTAGTTAAAGATGAATTAGAAGTAGAAATGAATAAAGGAAAAGAACACAACAATATATAGTGGTTTAGGGAATAAATATCCCTTATTTCACTCTACCAACATTAAGCTCTATAAGTTTGGTGATTGCACTAGTAGGTCCTCTATCTAGATACCACTAAACAAATGGGTGATGAAGGTTGACACCATAATATGATTTTACAATGACTTATAGTTCTTTTACAAGGAACCGTAAGTCCACATCATAGTACAAGAAGTTGACACTTCACCATGACTATGTCTGAGAAGATTAAAAAATAATAAATTATAAGCGTTTTATTTGATTAAGAACACATGTTAAACATCTCTATTGTATCAGAAACAGAGAGATATAATTTATCTTTAAAAACACACAATAATACATAGATCTTCAATGTTTTACGTTCTTTCTTCCAACATATGTAAGGAAAAAAATAGAAATATTATTAAATATGTATGTCTCCAAATTTTATCTCTAACCAATGATTCATATATCTTATTGAAGAATACATAACAATAATATGTAGGTGTAGTGAAAACCACAACCAAATTTCGATCAGAGAGATTAAAACATATATATATTCAATGTATAGATATGAAGGAAGTGAAAAACTTATTGATTTTCAATATTGTTTTTCCTTTTGTATAGAGTTTTTGAATATATCTCTCCATTTTCTAATGAATATTTTTTCGATGATTATATTGTAGGTTGAACAAATCTAGGTCAAAATAGATCCAAAAGTATCGCATAATAAATTATAAATATTTAAATTCCAAATCATTCAAGAGAATTATTACTTTTTAGAAGAACAAAAATGATGTACTCCATTGAATAAAATCCTATAAAAGAATCATAACCTGCCTTTGAATCGGTCATAAAATATATTTTAATAGATATTTTAATCTATCGAAGCCATTGTTTAATTTTCAGATTCTCTCATATAATTAAAACTCTATAGTTGAATAGTCTAATGCAGGGTTCCTTCACATATGGAAAAAACTCAAATCATTGGGCTGAAACTGTATTATTTTTTTTACCAATGTATGGTTTGAAAATAATACTTTCCTTCTGAAAAAATGTAGGGTGTATTCCCAACGTGGGGTTGATAATATATACTTTTCCAATAAGTTATGGTTTGTAAACCATATGTTCTATTTCAAACGTAGGGTTACCGAACCTTATATGATGCTTAGAAACATAAGGTATGGACAATAGTTCCAGAATAACATGTCCATAATACATTAACAAAGTTTTCCCAGGGATCAATGACTTTAATATATTTCTATAGTAAATATTCTAATTAATATTATATTATTAAAATTCACATGAAATAAAAAATTTTATTTACATTAATTTTGTAATTTTTTAGAATTAAAAACAAAAAACAAATTATTGAGCTTACACATGCCCAAAAATATCCTCTTTTTGAAGACAAAAAAACCATTAAAAATATGTAACATTTAAAATAAAAATAGAATAAAGAGTTTTTATTACCATAAATAATTTTAACATATTTCTCTTTTTACAATATTTCTCATGAGTACATAATTTTCTCCTATAAAAATTTCAAAGATTGAAAATTTCTCATTTATCTATAAATTTATCCCCCTTTATCACTTTTTAATATTTTTTATAATGAAAACCTCTTCTCGATGAAAAGGATAAAAACTAATCCCCCATGATAAGGACCAAAATTGCTTCCCTATTTCAAGGATAAAAGTGTATAGTGATATAATGTTCTCAAAATTCTCCCTCATGATGATAAAAATGTAATCTAATATTATAAAATTTTCCCCTCTTTTTGACATCAAAAGGAAAGAGTAAAAAAGTAGTAAAATAAATTCCACATAAGTCATGATTCCAAAAGAAGTTATAAATATTTAATGAAGAAGTATATATCCACCATTTAACTTAATGGGTATAAATAAATTTAAAAACAATAAAAAACATGGATATATTCTGAATATTAAACGATATTTAAAAACATTTCTAATAACTCCCTCTAAGTAATAATATATATGATATTCAAGGAATTAAAATATTTGCAAGGAATAGTGAACATTTGACTAAGTTTTTTTACTTATATTTAAAAGAAAATTGGTTATTTATTACAGTAATACACTAATTTCTTTAATGAGATAATCAAATATTAAGTACATGGTAATGTAAGATAAAAACAATAAAAATATAAAATGATGTTAGTAAATAACATATAGATTATATTTTTAATATACTATATATTAAAAAATATTTTATATAACATTGAATTCATTTAAATTAAATTAAAATGATGGGAAGGAATAGATGGTTCATCTGAAATTTCAAAACTTGAACTCCCCACTTAACAAAGACATAACCCTTGATAGTTATTCTAATCTATTTTGAACATCTATTGTTTTTTTACATTTATTAGATGAAAACTATTAAACTGAAAATATGTATAGCTTTTCATGATCCTTCTTAGTAACAACATCTCTTCTACTTAACACCTTCTAACGAAGCATTTATAAATTAAAATATTTAATTTATTCTTTTGAAATCAATCAATATTTAAAATTTTGATATTTCTTTCATAATGAACTGAAAACCATTATTGATATAGATGATTTATGTAGATCTTAATAAGAATTTATAGACATATTTATATCAACTTGTTGTTCAATTTTTCTTTATTCAAGGTGCTTTGTTTTAATAGAATATTTTCATACTATAATTGAGATGAATAGACTTCTAGTTCATAATTAATATAAATTTAATTATTTCATTCAGATGACTTTTAAAATGAATCTTCAATATTAATAATTGAATGATCTTTTAACAAATCATGAGGATTTAATTTTATTCATTTTGTGTGAATCTTTATCTTCCAAACATTATATACATGACAATGTCATATTGTTGTAATTGGTTTTCATAATCATTTGAAAATGATATTTCCAAAAAGTTGAATAAATAAAATTATTTAAGTGGTAGATAATATATTTTGTTCAGGATGTTTTCAAAAGAAATTCATTTTCATTATATGAAAAATATAAAATATCCATTATATATTTTAATTTTGGAAAAGACATGTTATGTAATAATGTATTTATGGTTAGGTAAATAAATAAATAAAATTTGAAAAAGAAAAATAATTATTTAAATATGTTTAAAGATAGAAAATATAAAATATTATATAATTTAAACAACTACTATATTTATCTAAAGATTAAAATAATGTTTAGTGATATTTTAAATGATTAAAAAATCAATTATATAATCTAAATACAATTAGACTTGATTAAAATAGTAATAAAGAGTGTTTTTCAAATTATATGAAATATATCTCTCGGGCAATATAAAACATTTAATACACTAGACTAATAATTATATAAAAAATTGAAATAATTCATAGATTATTGATTTTAGTAATGAGGATATTATTGATAGAGAACTACTTCTGAGTTGATCACTCATTTGTTAGAGATTTTCCTATATCACTCAATATGCCACTTAATGATTTGAAGACATATCTTAGTGGTCTATTCTTTAAAAAAATCACATACAATTACGTTTTGTAACCCATAAGATTTTTGGTCTGAAAATTATAGATGTTAATGTTTTAAGTAACCAAACATGTTCATTTTTTGTAGAGATTCTACAATTCAACCTATACAAAACATTTGAGAAATAAATGTTTTTTAACACCATAAATTTTTGGTTTTCTAATGAAAAATTCTTTCACTTAATTTCTATTAATACTATAATAAAACATTTAACAATAGGCATGTTTTTTCTTTTTTAACTAGGTAAAAAATAATTCTTATATATTTAAGGTCTTTCACCATTACGTTTTATTACAAGTTTTCATTTCAGAATTTTATTTTCCCCAATGATTTGATTTAAATTTTTTCTCCTTTTATCATAATACTGGAATCTTGTTCTAAATTATAATTATCCACTAATAATTATTTAGCATTAATTTTTTTCAGGTTTGAAAATATTTTTGAAGAATTAGATTTAAAATCCATAATCTATTTCGACAATCTTTATTTTTCTAATAGAACATTAACATAAGATTGTATAATTTTCCTATATTATTTTTTAAGGATTTATATTTATCTTGTAAAAGAAAAAAATAGCAATTTAATTATTTATAAGAAGATTTTTAACAAATATATTCTTGAGAATAAGCATACCATACATTATTAATAGAAGTCGTAAGACATAGCAATTTTTTTATTCTCATTCTCAGAATCTGTAGATGATTCATCATACAAAATAGAAGAATTACATGATGTAGCCATCATAATTTGAATACCCTTTATCTTATTTTTTTCCTCCCATTCAGATTTATTTTTAAAACAATTAAGCAATGTATGTCCTTTTTTATTGCATTTACAACATCTATTTTCTTTAGCCCCTTCATTTTTCCTCTTGTAAAAATTTTAAAATATTTTAACAATATATAATAAATATAGATCTAAATCAAGATGAATTGAATTAGATAATTTTTCCATATTAGTTCTGAGAATGGAATTTCTATGTTTGATATGAATTTAAGCTTCGACCTATATCTCATCTTCATACACCATCCAAGATCCCATAAATTCTTCCATTGGTAAATTTTTACAGCAGTACATTTTAATATAGTTGTATATATTCCATTCCATATATGGGTTTTTACTATGAGTAATGTAAATGTTAGATCTGATAGTGAAATTGGATCTTCTAATGTTGAAAATTTATTGACAATCGATATTAATATTCCATTCATTTTAAAGGCGGTTTCTTCCTAAAACATTATGAAAGTATAAAACATTAGTTTTATAGTACTTTACCTTACTTTTATGATACATTCAATTCTATCATAGGAAATAGAAATACTTTTCCACATATAATATGCATTACGAAATTGAGATAGGTGATTATAATCATTAGTTCCTAAATAGTACACAATATAAATCATTTGTTTTTAATTGAGATCACATTATATTCTCTGGTCATCATTTTAATATTCCAAATCATCATTAAGAATATCATAATGATTAAAAACCACTACATATGACCTTATTCAATGATTTTTATGTAAATAAACATATGGGATTTATATCATCTATAATTATCACAATAAAAGTATGAATCATGGATAATCCACAAAAATTCTCTAGAATTAGTAGTTTGCATTTTTCTTCATACGAATCATTAACTCAAAATTTCTAGAGCCTATATTATTATTATTTTATCCATATGAGAATAATGTTTTGAATATACATGTAAAAAATTGAACACATAATGAATAGAGCATAATTATATTATTTATATTATATATAATAAATAAATAATTAAGAAAGTATACTAGTGGAGAATTGTTTATTATTTCACTTCATTGTTTGGGTTTATGATGATGAAGAAAAATAAAAAATAGGGGGTGAATTTTGTTCTTCTAAAAAATGGATTGATTTAGAAAAATTGTCTTGTTTTGTAGCTAACCTTTTTTTCTCTCTTAAAAAAGTTGTTAGTATAAATATATAATGGAAAATAAAAAAATGATGTATTGTGGTTCAGGGAATAATGATCAATTGTCCACTCTATCAATTCTCAAATACACGCACATTAAGATTTCACTTGTAGAACCTCTTTTCTAGAGACCTCTTAACTACAAAGTGCAGAAATTTGGCACCATACAAGGATTTTATAGGGTCTTCTAGATCTTTTATGAGGAATTTTAAATCTAAATATTAGTACATAAAGATGACACTTCACCCACACTATGTCCAAGAAGATCAAACTCCAAAATATAAAAAATAATTTTCTTTGATTGAGAATACATATTAAACATAACAGTTTCAGCAACAACTAGAAGACGTAATTTATCATCAATAACATACAATAGAAAATATATCTTCAATTTTCCGATAATTTCATCAAATGGCATCAAAGAAAACATTAGATATATTTTTATACATTTATGCCTCTATTATGACTCCCCAACGAATGCTTCGTAGATATAACAGAATAGGATGTAAAAATAATATGTATAAGTAGCGATTAAAATAGTAGTGATTCTATTAGACTGATCAAAACATGTATGTCTATAAAGTGTAGCTCTGAAGGAAACAACACACATATTTTATTATAATCACTATCTTTCCTTATTTATGTATTTTTAGTATATTACTCTCCTTTTACTTATGAATATTACCTTGATATTTATTTATTAGTTAAAACAACCCAAGGATAATATAGATCTAAAAATATCACACGGTAAATCTAGAATATTTGAATTCTGAATCATTAAGTTGAGTTATAACTTCCTGTACGAAAAGAAACAATTTTGTACATTGAAGATGAGCCCTTAAAACAATCATAACGAGCCTTTGAATCATTTATAAAATATATTTGAATAATTCATTACAGCTATAAAAATAGTTGCATACCTCTCGGATAATATCATTGATTTAAAACAACATCATATAATTGTAAAATGTAGGTTTCCTTCACATTATGACAAAACATGAATTTTAGGGTTGAAAACATTCAAATGTTTAGAAAGGTATGATTTATAAACCAAAAACTCATTTTCTCAAAACATATGGTTCCTTCCAAATTTAGGGTTGATAATAATAACTTCCCCAAAAACATATTCTATATGATCAATAAATTTTATTTCAAATGTAGGGTTACTAGACTATAGATTATGCTTACAAACATAGGGTATGAACAATGTTTCTAGAACAACACATCCAAATTAATTTAACAAATATTTCATGTGGATAAATTAATTGTATTTATTTTCAGATTAAATATTCCTGTTAATATTATCTTAACAATATTCAGTTAAAAGAAAATTCATTAGTAAACTAAAATTGGGTTTTTATGAGAATAAAAAACAAAAGTAAACTAATTAAATTGATGGATCAACACATGAGATGTAATATGCCCATTGAAAAATTTCTCATTTCTACATTGGTGAGCGATGGAGACCAGAGATGCATAAATTACATATAACAAAAGGGGAGACTAATTTTACATTACATGATGTGTCTATATTATTAAATATTTCTATGGATGGATATGTTGTTACATGTCTGATGATATATACCTCGGATTACAATATAGATATTTGTAGATATTATTAATAATCATTATAGGGACCCTTATAGGTGGAAGGTTATGATTTTCCTAGCTAGACACATTTAATCCCTATTGATCTAGATGTGGACGAGGTAACATTGCAGATATATTCATGAGAATTAACTTTTCAATTGATTGGAGTTAATATATTTCCAAATAACTGTGGATAATATGTTCATCTAATTCACCAACCTGTTGTTAGATATTTGATGTGTGATGGGTTTTATAGTTGGGGTTCTAAATGTATAACATATCTGTATAGAAACCTTTGTAGTGTTTCTTTAATGGAGTTAAAGGATATAGGTGGTTGTTATTTTTTATTATAGGTGTAGGCTCAGATATGATTCCCTAAACATTCAACATAGATTGTCTCTGATTTCCCACTGATGCACTAAAATTTTTCCCATTTCCACATAAGTATATTAAAAAATTAATACACCCTTTTCTCCCAATCACATTATGTATTTATACAATTTCTAAAATTTTGTTAATTGAAGTTCCTAGGTGGAGCCACTCCAAGACATATGCCTATATCAATGCACATTCCATTTCATATTATCGTCTTCAAAATTTTTCCCCATTGATGAGCTATATACGTATCAGTGTGGATATAATTAGGTGTTCAATGTTTAATAACTAATAAATTTTTTTCTCAATGTTGATTAGTTGGATGCCAAATATTGGTGAGCTTATTAGATATATTCTAGATTATTGTAAGATGGGGAACATCATTCTATAACTGTGGTGCCAATATTCCATTTTCATATTGTTGAGTCAAACTTACCTGATTGGGTCATGTGATATTGTTGATACTGTCAGCCAATTCCATGGTCAATAATGTTTATTTCAGAGGTGAAAATAATTCGACTAATAGTAAAATAAGATCAAGATTGACATAATATACATGATCAATACATATCCACCTTGGATTCACGTGAGCTGTATTGCTTCACTGTATATATTTTATGATGTATTAATCATGACCCTCACCTAAGTACATGATATGGTATATTCAAGTTACCAGATAGTTTATTACTCATCTTGGAGTAAAACAGTGCCTTTGTTAATTATTTATATCACATTTCTAGATTACTTATTATTAATTTTTTAATATTTAGATTAATGTTTTTATCGGGTGATGGGATCAATGGATTATATGATATGGTCTCATTTGAGAGATGATAGGTATACTGCATTAATTAGATGAGTTCAATTCTTGATTCGATGACTAGTTCACTACACAATGCTAAAAGAATATTCCTACTATCAGAGTGTGATCATGACCATCAACACATTTTATCTTACCTTATGTATCAATCACACATCGATGATGACCAACCTTCATACTAACAACATTTTCATCGTTCCACTTCTCAGATGGCTCCAGATACCACTAAACATCCACTGAATGAACCTTCTTCATTATACATGGCTCTATATGAGACATTCTCCACACACCCTTCTTTAATTTGGGGAACAACTACACACCTCACAGACTGGACCTTGTCCATTACACATGGATTCATTCGAAACATTACCCACACACCCAAATTAAGAGTGTGGCATTAGTTACACCACCTTGTTTGATATTATGACCCCTATACCATCTAAAACCTCTGGAGATCTATATTCATCATATTGTTGCAATAGTTGGGGGATCCCACTATGTGATTTCCTCACCTAGTTCTAGATACCTTCCTATTTCTTATAAGGAATTATAGTGGATTAGATATCATTACTATTTCTTCTTATATACCCACTCATGAGGACATCATTACTGGACATGTAGTTGAGTACATCACACCTAAACATGTAGTTGGGAACACTACATAACATATTGGAAATACTAGTCAATATGGGCGTACCATCAGAGAGATGAGGTGTCAGACTAAAGGCCACATACATACACATACGAATTGATGATTTATGACTTTTACATTTCTTTGAATTAGAATTTTCATTATGTATAACAATATGTATTAGTTATTAATTTTTTTTTCTATTTATTATTTAAAAAATTAAAGTATTTTTTATCATTATATCGGAACATATTATTAACTATTTTCTTGTACATCACAAATCTGATTAATGCTCCATCTAATCACACACATAAAAAATAATTATAGGAATGATTTCATTTGATTTCACATAAATTAGAGATTGGTTTTTATGGTTTTAATATCCAGACATATGTTCTAGAATTCTAAATTTCTGAAAATGTTTTTCCGGTAATCTATCGAAAAAACACATCATTTTGACACACCATCTTTTCCTAAAATAAAAAACACAATATATGGTTGTTTTCGGTTTATTTAATAGAAAACTTAACTCATTTGGTTGCCTCTCCCTATGCAGTGCACATTTTTAAAGACTGATAATTTTTATGAATTCCTTTTTTAATATGTTCATGAACAACTCAAGTTAGATTATTTTTTGTCTACTAGAACATGTTAAAAACAATTCTGAGATAGATTTTATGAAATTTTAATTCAATTGGATATTTATTTCTATGGTGTTAATAGTAAAAGATATGTTTTAATGTATTAAATTACTGAAACTATGTTTTTAATCATTTTTAGTAAACGAAATATATTTTTGATGCACCTTCAGTTCGTAAAATGTTATTATCTATCTATGGTTCTTATTTTGTGATTTTACAACAATCCTATCTCATTTGGATGACTCTTCCCTTATGGTGCACATATTTGAAGGCATGAATTTTCTAATAACTCTGTAGTTAATCTGTCCGGACACATCGCAAGTCACATTGACACATTGTCTACTTTCACACATATAAAATATATGTAAGACATTTTTATAACATTTAACATCAATTAGAGATCTATTTTTATTTTTTCAATATTTAAACACATGTTTTAGGGTTTTAAAATACTGATACTGCATTTTCTATAATCTTGGAAAAATGAAACCTTGGTTTAATGCACTGTAGTTTGTTAAAATTATAAAATAAATTTATGGTTTTAGTTGAGTGATTTAATAGAAATTTGATCTCATTTTTTCATCTTACTATTAATGGAACCTGTTTTTAAATACTGACATTTTATTATAAATCTTTATTTATTATGTTTGAGTATATTTCCCATTGGATTGACATGATTCCTACTCCCACATGTCAAAAAAAAATATAATAAAATTTTCATAACGTTTCACTTCATTTAGAGATAGTTTTTTAGTTTTAATAGTCAAAATCACATTCTATCATTTTAAATTACTCATACTATGTTTCTGACCATATCGGGAAAACAACAACTCATAATGATGTGACGTTGGTTTCTAAAATTAAAAAAACATTCTATCATTTTTGTTCAGCGATTTCACTACAATAGGTGCTCCTTTGGATAGATCTCCCTCAATGATGCATGTTTTTAAAGATAATAAATTTTTTAAAACATATTATTTATCCCATTAGAGCACATCCAATTTCATATTTACATTCCATATTCATACATAGGTAAAAAATAGATATATGATAGATTTCATAATATTTCATGTTAATTAGATATCATTTTCAATAATTTTAAAGGTCAAATAAACATTTCAGGGTTTTAAATTACTATAATTGTGTTTTCTATCATCTTGGGAAAATGACAAATCAGTTTGAAACAACCTCTATTAAGAAAATTCAAACATCAATATATGATTTTTTTTCTAGTGATTTCACAACAATCCGAGCTCATTTGGAAAACCCGTCCTCAATGGCGCACATTTAAAAAGGCCAATATTTTCATGGAACTATTTATTTATTCCATTAAAGCACATCACACATCAGATTGTCGTGCAGTATACTCTCACACATAAAAAATAATTCTATGGATGATATCTTAACATTTCTAGCCAATTAGAGATCTTTTTCAGTGGTTTTAACAATCAAATGTATTTTTTAGCATTTTAAATTATTAAAATTGATTTTTTTAGTCATCTCATGAAAACACAGCTTGGTTTTATGAGCTTCCATTATCTGAAAGTTAAAAAAATCAATTTTCAGTTGTTTTCTAAAAAATTATTATTACATTACATGTTGGTTATTTTTGATTCCTATAAAATTTAAACACTTAGACCAATCTAAATGAAACATATAACATAAATCAAACATTGAAAAAAAAGTATGAAAAAATATTACATACAACAAACTAAAAACATTATAGGGCACAATATTTATTGATTAAAAAATAACATTTATAATTCAAAAAATTTATGACCATAAAATATAGTATTAAAAAAATATCTATCAATTGTTAAACATTTATTATCAAAATAATAATTCGTGGAAGATAAAAGGATTTTAAAAACATAATTATCAACAAATTTAATTTACATGAAAAAGAAATTTCACAAAAAAAACCACTAGGTGCAAATGTTATGTTTTGAAACAAAAATATTTTGTGCTATTAAAATTATTATTCATCTATCATTTATTATGATTTTTTTACATTAAAATATTTCTTATATGTTTAAACTATGTTTTATATTTTACTTAGATTGGTCTTACAGTTTATATTATAAAGGCTTTCAAAGTTACCTACATGAAAACTGATTATGTTTCATATAGGTGATGTTTGAAGACTATAAAATATAATGATTAAGACAAATATAAATTAAGTTTATGAAATTTATTATCAATATAAAAAATATATGAAAATAGTGGTTTAATAAATAAAACAAATCAAAAATTATTAACATGAAATAGTTTTTATTGATTTAAAACATTACATGTACATTTCAAAACAATTATTCATGTACAATATAGAATAAATAAATTTTATATGATGTTTAAAACATGAAATGTGAAAAGAAAAATTAATTTAGAAAAAAAGGAATGAAAATTAAAAATAAATAGAAATTATTAATTTTCTTATTATTTCTAAATATTATGAATTACATTATTAGTAAATAATAAAAATATTATAAAATATTTCGGATAATTACAATAGTAATTATGAATAATGATTTAAATAATATACTTCTAATTTTAACTTTTAAATTAATTAAAAATATAATTTAAAATAAATATGAATTAATATTTTCATATAGAAAATACAATTGTTAATAATAATTTTATTTTAAAAAATTTCTAATACATTTACTAATCATTTATAATTACCATAAAGTAATATAATTAAAATTTCAATAATATTCCAAAAAATAAAATATATTTTTAAATATTATATCTAATTAATTGTTTATCTATATACTAATACTAAATAATAATATTTTTAATATTTTTATTAATTATATATAATTATTATGCCGAAATGATTATATGTTCAAAATAGTTCATTAACAATAAAAAAATTTAATGATAATATTATTATAATTTATTTTACTATATAATTAAAATTTCAAATAATTTAATAAATAGAACGTTATTTATTATATTTACTAATAATATTTTTATTACATATAACTTTTTTTATTTAATTATAATAATTTTAATAAATAAAATTTCAATAAAATAATTATTATTTATTAGATTATTTGTCACGACCCGCTCCCAACAATGTATACCCCTCCTCAACCGACAATGTTAGAAGAGAGATAATGACCCCCCTAAGTCCTACATCCAGTTGGCCCTGGGGTGGCAACCAGCAACAATGGTATATAAATCTCACAAAATAGGAGGCATTATGCTTTTTATACTAACAAAGAATGGGAGATGAGATCTATAAATCTCAAAACATCTAAAACACAGACACACACACACGCGTGTGTGTGTGGGTGTCTGTGTAAATGATGACAAAAGCCATATCACATTAATGTTAATGTAAAATAGAAAAAAATAAAAGGAAAATATCTAAAGTAAATACCAAAAGATCAAAGCAAAGCCATTATCCAAAAACTATACTAACACCCAAGATATTAAGGTCCATCTCAGACTATGTAATATCCATGGACACCTAAAAGAACATTTACATATGTAGGGTGAGCATTAAAATATACTCAGTAGGAAAATCCAAAGTCTTTCATGCTCAGGTGGGAGAATCATACTAATTCCCCAGTGAGAAAAATCACAGAAACATAAAATCACCTAATGAGGTATTCTATCCACCCTAATATCACTAAGGCACGCTCACCAAAATATTACAATTCAACTAATGTAAGGTAGTAACCACAATAATTATAGGGTACCCCCACAACATTTCCCAATAGTTAATTTCTTAACCCTAATAGAAAATGTCCTGATGCTACCACGCTCCACCACAATCCCTACTACCACAACCTATACAAACACAGATGGACCACATACCACATCTCCTCCATAAACACTTGGGCCACAAAGCACATCACATCCCTCCTGCGGAACCTTAGGCCCTAAACCACAACATCAACCTGAACACACATGGGAAAGAAAAACATATCTCATCCTAAAGACACTTAGGAAGCAACCCTCACCCACATACACCTAGGCCTCACTACTGTAACACAACCTACTCAATGAATCATGGGATATTAATAGGCTGGAGAGAGAGTATAGATTATCCCATAACCAACCATCCTTCCTTCAACCAGGATGTTTGAAAAAGAACCCTTCCCCATGTAATGGGGGTGTTCAGCACATAGTTTTCAAATATAATGGGGTGAACATATAAATCACAGGGAACCAAAAGTATATAATTATAGGTATCAAACCCTTATACAAACTTCTGAATTTACAAAAAGCCAACCATCCCACACCAAACTGCCCTTGTTTCTACTACTAATGTAATACCACATATCCATCCATAGACATAATTCAAATGACCGTCCAATTCATTTAAGCAATTATCAATCTGTATTAAAAAATTCATCAATTTATATACTCCATCCCTACCCGAGAAACTAAAAAACACAATGCACCACAAGTAACATCATAAGTCACCCACTCTTCATGAAATTATCTAGAAACACTATGTGAAAGTCCCACAAAAGGTCAGACCATATTTACTAAAAATTATCCATCCCAACCCATTACTAGTAGCCCTACTTCACGAAAAGAACCATATCCATCCTTACAACAAAACTCAACCAGGTTGAAGTCCCACTTCCCAAGCAGTCCATGCTCAACAATAAGAAACACAACCTTGATGCAGTCCCACTATTCAATAAGTTCATCCATTCCACATTAAATAAATCTCTCAACCATAGATATAATTTTATTCTAAAACTATCTGTACACAACACTTGGATCTCAATAGTATCACCACATAACATATATAAAGCACATGATAGAAAATATCTGCAGACATCATAGAGCCACACCAAATAAGGAAAAGGGTATTCACAATTTACACCATGT
This sequence comes from Viscum album, assembly GCA_963277665.1. Classification (NCBI taxonomy): domain Eukaryota; kingdom Viridiplantae; phylum Streptophyta; class Magnoliopsida; order Santalales; family Viscaceae; genus Viscum; species Viscum album. Next base: position 1,637,624,190 of record OY728129.1, read on the forward strand.
TATTTAATTCATATTTGATAAAATTAGGGCCATCACAAAAAAATTTGAATCATAAGAAATATGATTATGTAATCTTGTATATGTGGTTATTAAATTTCATAATTCCAATGTTCAATATGGGACACATAACAAGTTTAAATTATCACCTATCTAAAAAAATACCACCACTAGCGATGATTTTTAGAGGGCATAAAACTCAGAATATAGATCAATGAAAATAGATAAAACAACGAAATCATCATCACCATCTTTCCATCCCATAATTTATTACTAAGGTAACCAATCATGTTACCTTAACTGGTTTGTTCTTCATCATAAAAGATTTAATTAAGATTTGGATTTGACCTTATTCTCAAAGAGACATGATTTTACCCACCCTAAAAGATTCACAATTAAAAGAGAGACAGAGGAATTTTTACCTCAAAAAATGGATGATCAAAAAAACCCCCTTTTACAAAAAATAGGGGGTCATGCGAGTAGTATGGGACTCTAAGGGAAACTAAATCTGAAGGCCAAAACACAACACAAGACTCCTTGGGGAAGAAAGACTCCTGGAGCACCAAGAGAAAATTAAAACAAGCTAGGATGTGAATATCTTGTATTAGAAGAGGATGATCTTATATCAATGGGAGGGAGTGGTTTCATGGTCAATTAAATTTGGATCGTGATCATAGTTACAAGTTCTGAATATTTTAATGTTATGGGGAAATATGAATATTAAAGATATAATGAATACCCTTTTAAATATCCATAGAAATGCTCATAAATGATTTTAAACTCCATTTATGTAAAACAAAACATTAGTCGAAAAATAGAAATAATTGGAAGAACTGAAAATGGCTCACCCTTGGGTGAGTCACCGACGCTAGTCACTGACAGTGAGTATGTGATGCCTAAATCACCAACGTGAGTTACCGACATGACTAACAGACATGAATCCATGACAAGACACACCAATAGCAAGTAACCAAAGCTTGACTCACTGACATGAGTCATTAACACGACTCACAAAGAGTTATTCACCATCACCACTCACTGATGCCTGACCTACCGAAGCACTAACCTACATTCACCCTGACCTACTGACATCTTGACCTACCAACACTATGATGTACTGACTCCCTCACTTACTGATTCCCTGACCTACTGACATCATGACCTATTAATCTAAGCTAATGATACCATAGACCATCTTGACCTATTGATGATAAGAAACCAATATGTACTACTGACACTGAGACACTGATGTGAGCTAATAAAACTACCTACTGATGCGACCAATCGACACTGAGACACCGATGTTGAGACACCAATGGTGATCTACTGATGGGAAATCTAGAATTTTGGAATACACTTGAAACGAGCTACCATTGCCAACCAGAACACCACAAAAAATGGATTTTGATAATGTAATGGATCATAGAGGAACGATACATTACATCATTTACCTCTCAAACTATGCTCACCACTGATAATTCTAATCCAATCCCAAAATAAAGAGGGGTCCGAACATAATCCTCGTAAGATACCTTTCATGGAAAAACCTGCCTCTATTATTCGAAAGGTGGAGTGAAATCTCAACATCCAAGAACACATCCTCCAACATCTACTACTCAAAACATCCACAAGATACACCAAAGAAACACCATATTTTTTGACACAAGAATTAGGTAATTTCGTTCTCAATGTTATGTTACTCTCTACTTTAGGGGGAACTGACTCACACACACAGGTTTAATCGCATCTCAATTAATACATCTTGATTAAGAATTATTTCATCCCCTTAAAACATGTCCTGACTTCATTACACATTATAGATCAAGTATGAAACTTATCTCATAAAGAAGGTTTGAGCATTACATCATAATAAATTCTCATATTATAAACTCTGAAATACTCTGGGTATTAGGAACACATATATGTATCCCATTCCAAAGTATTCTCCTCCAGGCCACCAATCCTCCACAACATGTGAACCAAAAGAATGGTCCATTTAGGAATCACCTTCTCTTGATGGTCATGGACCTCCACTAGCACCCCCATGAACTTTGCATCATCCTCGATATCTAACTCTCCCCAGTCAATGATATGGGTGTCATTGTGAAGAATCCAATGAAGTTGGGAGACCTAAACAGAAATTGTGGATCCTCTCCAACTATAGGGGAAACACCAAAAGGTATGAAACCTCGACAACTCACCCCAACTCCTCAAAAGGTCCGATGATCCTTGGATAATGTTTTCTCCGTCATCAAAACCTCTTCTCCCTAAAATGTGGGTAAACCATTATGAACACATGGTATCTAACCTAAAACTCCCAGGGCCTCCTCCTGTGATCTGCATACGAATTATTCCGATTTTGTGATACCTTGAACCTATCAGGGACAAGATGCAACTTATCAGACATACATTGCAACACATCAAAAAACAAAGAATATCTCCCTCCCCTATATCTACCCATGACAAAGGCGAACATCGCAGTCGCCCATAAAAGCCTTAAAATAAAGATATACTAATGGAAGAGTGATATATAATTGTAAAGAAACCATAAAAATGGAAAGTGTCAAACCAAAGTCCCACCAAATTCTTAGACACATGGTCACAATATATACTCCATTACCACAATGGTCCTCTATATCTATCCATTTTTCTGATGGTGGAAAGATGTGTTCAGGCATTACTGATTTCAAAAATCATGTTTCAATCCACACGAGACTCGTTAGGTAAAATATGCATCCCGATTTAATACAATGGATCTAAGAACCCCATGAAACATTCCCACATCATCCAAATACCTTATCATAGAGTTATTCGCTATACTCAACTCCTTAATCGATAATATGTGATCTGATTTCATAAGTTGATCCACCACTTCCCAAATATCATCACATCCACCCTGAGGCCGGGGTAATGTTCTGATGAAATCTATCGAGATGTCATTAAACAACCACTTGGGTTCATCTAAGGGTTGTATAAAACCTCTTTGAACATGGTTCTTAGGATTAACCTACCATAATATAGGGAAATATTCCAAAAAACCTTCAACTTGTGGCTTCATTGTAACACCCGAGACTTTTATGTTATATAAACCATCAAAGGAATCTTTTTCTACACAACACTTTCTTGGCTTGCTTTACACGTAATCACGACCTTCCTCGATAGCTTGCGTCGTACGCAATACCGAGTTTCACTAAACAACAATATGCTATTAAAACTAGCCGTTATGAATAGTAATAACCACTTTTTGAAATTTTATAATTTTTATTTTTCAAAATGGACTTCATTTTTGGACTCAGAATATCGAAATTAGGCTAGGGTGAAATTTTGGTATTTTTCTGAAAACTTTCAATTTTTGATGAATAGTGAAACCACTAAGTGGTAGGTTAAAAACTGAATTTTGCATAAAACTTAATTTTACCGCTTCTGTGAATGGAATTTCGAAAATCTGACAGACACGGTTGATATCAGTAAGTAAAATGTGGTTCAATGAGATAAAAATAATTTTTTGGTGAATAGTAACTTTTTACGATTTTTACCGCGGTTAATAGTAAATAGGGTAACTAAGGGTAAATATGATATTAATATTACCCTAACACATGTCCTAATTCTATTGGACAAGTGTAATTCGACCAAAAACAAACTTAGGAATAAAATATGACCATTTAGGCCCACTTGGATTAGATTAGGAGATTTATTATTAATTTATATAAAGAAGGGTTAAAATTGTTAAAATCAATGTTTAATAAGTAAATCATTTTAATATGGGGTTATACATAAGATAAATTCGATTGTAAATATTCATTAGAAAGATAAAACGATTTCCTACATGATGGTATTTTATTTGTAATTTTTAGACATTAAATAATTTAATTTATTTATGACACAATGATGATGCAGTAATTATCTTATTAATGAAATATTGACATAATTGATGTTATAAACACCAAAATAAATATAATTTGAGACTTTTTATGAATTACACTAATTTTCTAGGTTACTATGATATATTAGTGTTGATTTAAGCAACTTGGTTCGAACATATAATTCTTTTATGACTTTCACAAAAATCATATATCAAATAGTATCAAAATTGACACAAAATAGTTTTTAAATCAAATATTATATTATTAATTGTTATATTATTCCTAAAAATCTAAGGTTCGGCCAAATGACTTAGATAATGATATATATATTAATAATAAACAATTTGGGGTTCGTTTGGCATTTTATAGTAAGTGTATTAACCATATAGTGAAAGAAAACAAAAAGACACGGTAAAAGTTAAATTAATTAACTTAGAGTTAAATCTAATTGATAAGGTTAAAATAATACCCTAAACTTGTCTAAATCCTATTGGATGATAGGATTTCGACCCATCCCCACTTTATCTTCGAAATAAGACCCTTTGGAACCATTATAAACCGATTTTGACTTTAATATAAAATAATATTTTGAGATATTCCTAAGGTGCCCCTCTCCTCCCTTATAAAAGGGCACCTCCTCCCCCTCCTCCTCACACCGCTTTGAGCACTCAAGCTCGGCAAACCCCTTCCATTTTCTCCTCTCCACTTCCCTAGAATAATCCTAGAGGTCCTGGTCTTCTCCAAAGACCAATCTTAGTTCCTTAAGTGGAGGATTCAAAGAGGCGTTCCAAAGAAGAGGTAATATCCATTACCGATCTTTTCAATTTCTTTCTTCTTCAACTTCTTCTTCTTTAGTTGTTTCATGATAAAGTAATAACATAAGTATTAATTACATACTGATATGTTATTATAAATATGAAACAACCCTAATTCACCTTCTATCCATCCTACGGAAAAATGAAATCACCGCGCGTGCGTACGTACGGAATACCGTCTCCACGCCGTGGTGTAATCTATTTTCCCCCATCACCTTACAAGGATGGGTATAATGGTGTAATGAGTAACTATATATGATTATTATTAAGTAATATTGATACTGAAATAATATATATATATACTCCAATACAATTCCACGATCATAGGAACGATATCATCACTCATGCCTACGTACGGAATACCGTCTCCACGATGTGATGCGACTCGTTCTACATGATCTTCATTTCATAATGATTATATAAATGAATTGAATGAATGAATATGGTATATACTACACTAATACCATTCTGGAAATGAATTATCTATAACCTAAAGATAAGAATAAGAATTTATTCGACAAAACACGCATAATAACAAAAAGTTATAAAGACCCGAGTAACAAGTAACAATGAAATATTACTAACAAGAAGCTAATAATATGACCATATAGGATCTCATATCAATATGTATGATTCTGGAATAAGTCAATAACATTATTTAAACTATTATACAGGAGCTTCGGACACGAACAAAGCAAATTGGACCTAAGGTAAGGGAAATATCACAATCTCATTTTTATCCGAGATTGTTTATTCGTAAGTATTTACTGGGGTGTATTTTATCATCCACATCCATGTTCCCTCAATATGTAATATTGTTTCCATCCACTTGAAATAGTTTAAATCCAATTTTACCCTGGGTAGGTTTTAGTAAAGAATATGAAAGGAATCTTTTGTCGTTTTTCTGTACGAGGTACTTTTTGACTTTTCCGACAAAAGTACGAAGAATGTTTTTTAACTTATACGGCATGAATGGATTTTTAAAACATTACTTCAAAGAAGCTTCCTTTACAAGTTTTCAAGTATATTTTTAATCAACTTCTTTTATTTTAAAGTTGTATGACATGTTATGAAAGGAAAAATGTTTTTGAAGAAGAAAGGATATTTCCCTCAAGAATTCAATTCAAGTGTTTTATCAAAATTATTTTCCATCTAAGATAATAAAGGGTTCTGTTTCTATCCATATTTTTACATTGGTTTGACTATGTTGTGATGGAATTATGTTTATGAATTCCTTTATCATATATGAATTGATTTATGATGTCATGATGTTTCAAGAATCCCATTTTTGTTATATGTGTTATGCGATGATGTATGTTTTATGATTATGTGGCACACATAAGAAAGGATTCATTATAAGATGGGTGGGACCTATATCTCCCTCCAATGCATTGGGTAATGATTTTATATATCATGAGATAGACATGGATGGAATGGAAGGTTATTTCGGTTCAGTGATACAGGACTGAAACGAGGAGTGAACTCGGTTCAGAAAGGGACTTTGTCCACTAAGATAGTCTTGGCAATGAGTCATGACTAACAAGAAATGATTTTCCATGATTATGTGTGCATGCCACAAAGTTTCAAGTTTTATGTTATGATTATGGGGATCTCATTTTCACTTCTATGATTTATTCCATGTTAAGATATTATGATCTCTTTTGCAGGTTTTGATAAAGATATGATATGATTTTTATTTCCTTTATTTGCCCTTGCTGAGCATTTGAGCTCACCCTTTTATGTTTTCTTTTCCCCAGGTCAGGAAGATGGATATTAAGTAGAATATGCTAAAAGGGACCCTAGATATGATGAAATAAATGGGAGACACTGTAGAAGATTTATGAACCAGTTGTTTATGTTTCCCAGTTTCTAAAGACACTATACCTATACGGTCCTTTGTGGTTTTGTCATAGGTTGTAATACGTGTGCTTCAATTTTGAAGTATTAACAATGTATGTAAAGTGTGGGTCGTTATAGTTGGTATCAGAGGAAAGGTATAGTCAACCTTTGGAAACTAGGATGTGAAAGCCTTAGTAAGAACCCTAAGGATAAGTCTAAGCAAAGAACACAATCTTAGAAATGGCCATGAATAACCTAGGATAAGACCATAAGCATGAAATGTTTTTTGAATTATGTGGTTTCCTATTATAATTAGTGTTGCTCACACTATTCTTCTTGGTTTTAGTCAATGGCTGGAACCCGAAGGAACCGTGTTAATGCGGAATGCGATGGGCAATGCAATGATTGTCCCCCTGAGCAACCAAACGATATGGGAGCTAGAATGCAAAATCTTGTAGCCATGCTCACACAACTTTCTCAAGCTATGAATCATGCAGGATTTCCAAACGAACAAAGGAGGGAGCAACATTCTGTTGAATCCTTCATGAGGCAGCGTCCACCATCTTTCAGCGGGTCTACTGATCCATTAGTTGCTGAACAATGGATTAGTACTACTGAAAAGATATTTTCAGTTCTTCAATGTTCTGAGCATGATAAAGTCATCCTAGCAGTGTATCGTTTGGAAGGAGATGCGGATCAATGGTGGAATCTTGTTAAGTATACGAGGCAAATGGATGAAATTGAGTCTATGTAATGGGACGAGTTCAAGAACTTATTTTTCAATAAGTACTTCCCTCGTATTCTCCGAACAAAGATGGAGAAAGAGTTTCTTGAACTGAAGCAAAGGGATGATGAATCTGTTGGTACCTATGAAGCAAATTTTACAAGACTTGCAAGGTACGCTTCTGGTATTATTATCCAACCTGAGAGTAAGATCGATCGATTCTTTAGTGGCTTAAAACCAAGTCTTCGAAGGCCGTTAGCTATAAGGGACTTCAATAGCTACGAGGAAATCGTTCGATGTGCTCTCAAAGTCGAGATGGAGATTGGAGTAACCCATCAGTCACATGGGTTTGATAAGAAGAGGAAGATGGAATTCAAAGAAAAATCTAAAGAGCACACGGAAAAGAAGATGAGCTTTTCCTTATGCTCAAAGTGTGGAAAAAAACATGGAGGGAGTTGTCTTAAAGGGACAAGTAAATGTTTTAAATGTGGAAAGGAAGGTCATCGGGCATTTGAATGCCACGATAATGGGAAGAAGATGTCTAATGATGCAAACAAAGGAAGGGATACACAGAATGAACCTACTACACTTAAATGTTTCAAGTGTAAGGAGATGGGGCATTATGCCAATCAATGCCCAAATCCATGGGTTGATGATGATGGTCGACGTCAACAAAATCTTAAGGCTAAAGACAAAGGAAAGTAACATGCAATTTCTATCAGCGATGTGGAGTACGATAACGAAGTGGTGAAAGGTACACTTACCATCCACTCTAAAGTAGAAAATGTTTTATTTGATTCTGGATCCACCCACTCTTTTATTTCTGAAAAATTTTCTAAGGGTATCACCGTATTACCTCAACAATTAGATGTTGAGTTATTTGTGACAACACCTAATGGCACATCAATCGCATCAAAAGTTTATAATTCTTCTCCGATCGAAGTTTGTGGGAAAGTGCTTCCTGCAAATCTTGTGATCCTTCCTTTAGTGGAATTTGATGTGATTCTTGGCATGGGTTGGCTTTCTCTACATGGATCTCATATCGATTGCCAAAGAAGGGAAGTCACATTTCATATTCCAGATCAATCTACGATCGTCTATCAATGCAAGGATGAACATAACCTTCCAGTGGAAATTTCTTCCATCTTATGGGTATTGATTCCACTAAATGAAGGTTATTTATCTCAAATGGTTGGTGAGGAACTCACGATTAAGAATATGCCCATTGTACGGGAGTTTGATGATGTCTTTCCGGAGGAATTGTCGGGTCTTCCACCAAATCGTGAAGTTGAGTTTTCAATAGAACTCGTACCGGGTGCTTTGCCTATTTCAAAGACACCTTATAGAATGGCCCCAATTGAGTTGCAGGAATTGAAGAAGCAACTCCAAGAGAATCTTGATAAGGGATTCATACGCCCTAGTGCGTCACCTTGGGGAGCACCTGTTCTATTTGTTAAGAATAAATATGGACCAATGAGACTTTGCATTGATTATCGAGAACTTAACAAGATCACTATCAAGAACAAATATCCTCTCCCACGCATTGATGACTTATTTTACCAACTACGCGGAGCTCAATACTTTTCCAAGATTGATCTTCGTTCAGGGTATCATCAATTAAGGGTCAAAAGGGAGGATATACCAAAGACGGCTTTCCGTACAAGGTATGGACACTATGAATTTATAGTGATGCCATTTGGTCTTACTAATGCCCCTGCTATCTTCATGGATCTAATGAATAGAGTCTTTAGAGACTATCTTGATCAATTTGTGGTAGTCTTTATAGACGATATTCTTGTCTATTCAAAGAGAAAGGAAGAGCATGAAGATCACTTGAGAATTATATTGAAGACCCTGAGAAAGGAGAAGCTTTATGCCAAATTTACCAAGTGTGAATTTTGGCTTCAAAAAGTTGCATTTTTGGGTCATATAATCTCAAAAGAGGGGATATCTGTGGATCCAGCAAAAACAAAGGTTATCGAAAGATGGTCAAGACCAACAACAGTAACTAAGATCCGAAGTTTTCTTGGTTTGGCTGGATATTATCGACGTTTTGTAAAAGATTTTTCACGATTATCTAATCCACTCACCAAGTTGACTCGGAAAGGAGTTAAGTTTGTCTGGACAGAGGAATGTGAAGAGAATTTCAAGGAGTTGAAAAGAAGGTTATCCAGTGCACCTGTGCTCACACTGCCTTGTAGTGGAGAAAGGTTTGTGATCTACAGTGATGCATCCAAGAAGGGATTGGGGTGTGTTCTTATGCAAAATGATATGGTGATAGCTTATGCCTCACGACAGTTGAAAATCCATGAGCAAAATTACCCAACACATGATTTGGAGTTGGCTGCGGTAATCTTTGCATTAAAGATTTGGAGGCATTACCTTTATGGTGAAAGATGTGATATTTATACTGATCATAAAAGTTTAAAGTATATTTTCACACAAAAGGAGTTGAATATGCGTCAAAGAAGATGGTTGGAGCTGATTAAGGATTATGACTGCTCAATCCATTACCACCCTGGGAAAGCAAACAAGGTGGCAGATGCATTAAGTCGACAAGACCATGCTAGTTTATCCATGATGAGGATCACAAAAGATCCAATATTTATGGATTTACAAAGGATGGATCTTGGAATTATAATGGAAGGGGGAAAATCTTATCTTTCTCAAATGAATGTTCAACCATCTATACATGTGAAGATTAAAGAGGCACAAAAAGAAGATGTCGAGTTACAAAAGAAGGTGAGAAATGTTCCTGAATTCAACCTTGATTGTGATGGGATAATAAAGTTCAGGAATCGGGTTTGCGTTCCTCCCATCCCCGAATTAAAGAATGAGCTGCTGGATGAGGCTCATAGTTCTTCATTCTCTATTCATCCTGGAAGCACGAAGATGTATAGGGACCTGAAAGAGTACTTCTGGTGGGATGCCATGAAAAGAGATGTTGCTGAATATGTCTCTCGATGCTTGGTTTGTCAACAAGTTAAAGCTGAGAGACAGAAGTCTAAGGGGATGTTACAACCATTACCCATACCCGAATGGAAATGGGAAAACATCACTATGGACTTTGTCACAGGACTTCCTAAAACATCCAAAGGCAATAATGCTATCTGGGTCATAGTTGATCGTCTTACAAAGTCTGCACACTTCATTGCTATTAGAGAGGATTTCTCTCTAGATCAGCTTGCCAGGATATATATAAAGGATGTTGTAAGATTGCATGGAGTACCACTTTCTATTATATCTGATCGAGATCCGAGATTTACCTCGAAGTTCTGGCGAAGTCTTCAGCATACTCTGGATACAGAGTTGAGTTTCAGCACTGCTTATCATCCCCAGACAGACGGTCAGTCTGAGAGAACAATTCAAACCCTAGAAGATATGTTGAGAGCTTGCTCTATGGATTTCAAAGGAGGTTGGGATCAACACCTACCTTTGGTAGAATTTTCTTATAATAATAGCTTTCACTCCAGTATTCAGATGGCTCCTTATGAAGCTCTCTGTGGAAAGAAATGCAGGACTCCAACTTGCTGGGATGAAGTTGGGGAAAGAAAGCTATTAGGACCTGATCTCGTTGATGAAATGGCAGAAAAGGTTAGATCTATTCAACAACACATAAGAGCAGCTCAGAGTCGACAGAAAAGTTATGCCGACAACCGATGAAAAGACCTAGAGTTTGAAGTGGGCGATAAAGTGTTCTTACGAATATCTCCCTGGAAGAGGGTTATGAGATTTGGAAAGAAGGGGAAGTTGAGCCCTAGATATATCGGTCCTTTTGAAATACTGGATCGTGTTGGGAAGGTAGCTTACCGATTGGCGCTTCCACCGAATCTCTCTCAAGTTCACGATGTGTTCCACGTATCTCTCCTGAGAAAGTACATACCAGATCCTTCACATGTACTCAGCTCAGAAGTTGTACCGCTGGAGCAAGATCTTTCTTATGAAGAACAGCCGATAGAGATTCTAGATCGTAGCGAAAAAGTCCTACGAAACAAGACCACTCGCTTGGTGAAAGTTTTATGGAGAAACCACCAACTTGAAGAAGCTACATGGGAGCTTGAGGATATGATGAGGGAGAAGTATCCTCATTTGTTTGTTGCAAAGTGACGAATTTCGAGGGCGAAATTCTTTTTAAGGGGGGTAGAATGTAACACCCGAGACTTTTATGTTATATAAACCATCAAAGAAATCTTTTTCTACACAACACTTGCTTGTCTTGCTTTACACGCAATCGCGACCTTCCTCGATAGCTTGCGTCGTACGCAATACCGAGTTTCACTAAACAACAATATGCTATTAAAACTAGCCGTTATGAATAGTAATAACCACTTTTTGAAATTTTATAATTTTTATTTTTCAAAATGGACTTCATTTTTGGACTCAGAATATCGAAATTAGGCTAGGGTGAAATTTTGGTATTTTTCTGAGAACTTTCATTTTTTGATGAATAGTGAAACCACTAAGTGGTAGGATAAAAACTGAATTTTTGCATAAAACTTAATTTTACCGCTTCTGTGAATGGAATTTTGAAAATCTGACAGACACGGTTGATATCAGTAAGTAAAATGTGGTTCAATGAGATAAAAATAATTTTTTGGTGAATAGTAACTTTTTACGATTTTTACCGCGGTTAATAGTAAATAGGGTAACTAAGGGTAAATATGATATTAATATTACCCTAACACATGTCCTAATTCTATTGGACAAGTGTAATTCGACCAAAAACAAACTTAGGAATAAAATATGACCATTTAGGCCCACTTGGATTAGATTAGGACATTTATTATTAATTTATTTAAAGAAGGGTTAAAATAGTTAAAATCAAAGTTTAATAAGTAAATCATTTTAATATGGGGTTATACATAAGATAAATTCGATTGTAAATATTCATTAGAAAGCTAAAAAGATTTCCTACATGATGGCATTTTAGTTGTAATTTTTAGACATTAAATAATTTAATTTATTTATGACACAATGATGATGCAGTAATTATCTTATTAATGAAATATTGACATAATTGATGTTATAAACACCAAAATAAATATAATTTGAGACTTTTTATGAATTCCACTAATTTTCTAGGTTACTATGATATATTAGTGTTGATTTAATCAACTTGGTTCGAACATATAATTCTGTTATGACTTTCACAAAAATCATATATCAAATAGTGTCAAAATTGACACAAAATAGTTTTTAAATCAAATTTTATATTATTAATTGTTATTTTATTCCTAAATATATAAGGTTCGGCCAAATGACTTAGATAAGGATATATATATTAATAATAAACAATTTGGGGTTCGTTTGGCATGTTATAGTAAGTGTATTAACCATATAGTGAAAGAAAACAAAAAGACACGGTAAAAGTTAAATTAATTAACTTAGAGTTAAATCTAATTGATAAGGTTAAAATAATACCCTAAACTTGTCTAAATCCTATTGGTTGATAGGATTTTGACCCATCCCCACTTTCTCTTCGAAATAAGACCCTTTGGAACCATTATAAACCGATTTTGACTTCAATATAAAATAATATTTTGAGATATTTCTAAGGTGCCCCTCTCCTCCCTTATAAAAGGGCACCTCCTCCCCCTCCTCCTCACACCAATTTGAGCACTCAAGCTCGGCCAACCCCTGCCATTTTCTCCTCTCCACTTCCCTAGAATAATCCTACAGGTCCTGGTCTTCTCCAAAGACCAATCTTAGTTCCTTAAGTGGAGGATTCAAAGAGGCGTTCCAAAGAAGAGGTAATATCCATTACCGATCTTTTCAATTTCTTTCTTCTTCAACTTCTTCTTCTTTAGTTGTTTCATGATAAAGTAATAACATCAGTATTACTTACATACTGATATGTTATTATAAATATGAAACAACCCTAATTCACCTTCTATCCATCCTACGGAAAAATGAAATCACCGCGCGTGCGTACGTACGGAATACCGTCTCCACACCGTGGTGTAATCTATTTTCCACCATCACCTTACAAGGATGGGTATATAAGGTGTAATGAGTAACTATATATGATTATAATTAAGTAATATTGATACTGAAATAATATATATATATATACTCCAATACAATTCCACGATCATAGGAACGATATCATCACTCGTGCGTACGTACGGAATACCGTCTCCACGATGTGATGCGACTCGTTCTACATGATCTTCATTTCATAATGATTATATAAATGAATTGAATGAATGAATATGGTATATACTACACTAATACCATTCTGGAAATGAATTATCTATAACCTAAAGATAAGAATAAGAATTTATTCGACAAAACACGCATAAGAACATAAAGTTATAAAGACCCGAGTAACAAGTAACAATGAAATATTACTAACAAGAAGCTAATAATATGACCATATAGGATCTCATATCAATATGTATGATTCTGGAATAAGTCAATAACATTATTTAAACCATTATACAGGAGCTTCGGACATGAACAAAGCAAATTGGACCTAAGGTAAGGGAAATATCACAATCTCATTTTTATCCGAGATTGTTTATTCGTAAGTATTTACTGGGGTGTATTTTATCATCCACAAACATGTTCCCTAAATATGTAATATTGTTTCCATCCACTTGAAATAGTTTAAATCCAATTTTACCCTTAGGTGAGTTTTTAGTAAAGAATATGAAAGGAATCTTTTGTCGTTTTTCTGTACGAGGTACTTTTTGACTTTTCCGACAAAAGTACGAAGAATGTTTTTTTAACTTATACGGCATGAATGGATTTTTAAAACATTACTTCAAAGAAGCTTCCTTTACAAGTTTTCAAGTTTATTTTTAATCAACTTCTTTTATTTTAAAGTTGTATGACATGTTATGAAAGGAAAAATGTTTTTGAAGAAGAAAAGAAATTTTCCTCAAGAATTCAATTCAAGTGTTTTATCAAAATTATTTTCCAACTAAGATAATAAAGGGTTCTGTTTCTATCCATATTTTTACATTGGTTTGACTATGTTGTGATGGAATTATGTTTATGAATTCCTTTATCATATATGAATTGATTTATGATGTCATGATGTTTCAAGAATCCCATTTTTGTTATATGTGTTATGCGATGATGTATGTTTTATGATTATGTGGCACACATAAGAAAGGATTCATTATAAGATGGGTGGGATCTATTTCTCCCTCCAATGCATTGGGTAATGATTTTATATCTCATGAGATAGACATGGCTGGAACGGAAGGTTATTTCGGTTCAGTGATACAGGACTGAAACGAGGAGTGAACTCGGTTCAGAAAGGGACTTTGTCCACTAAGATAGTCTTGGAAATGAGTCATGACTAACAAGAAATGATTTTCCATGATTATGTGTGCATGCCACAAAGTTTCAAGTTTTATGTTATGATTATGGGGATCTCATTTTCACTTCTATGATTTATTCCATGTTAAGATATTATGATCTCTTTTGCAGGTTTTGATAAAGATATGATATGATTTTTATTTCCTTTATTTGCCCTTGCTGAGCATTTGAGCTCACCCTTTTATGTTTTCTTTTCCCCAGGTCAGGAAGATGGATATTAAGTAGAATATGCTAAAAGGGACCCTAGATATGATGAAATAAATGGGAGACACTGTAGAAGATTTATGAACCAGTTGTTTATGTTTCCCAGTTTCAAAAGACACTATACCTATACGGTCCTTTGTGGTTTTGTCATAGGTTGTAATAAGTGTGCTTCAATTTTGAAGTATTAACAATGTATGTAAAGTGTGGGTCGTTATATTCATCTTAGGCCACTAAAACTATTCCCCTCAAGACATGATACATCTTAGAAACTCCCATGTATACCGCTAGGGGTGAGCTATGAAACACATTGAGAACTCCTTCATGCATCACAACTGGAACCAATAGATTCTCACATAACAACAAATGATTTGGACCATCCAACGACCATCCATCTATATAATCACCCCTACTAATGCGGTCTTGCATCACCTCTGACTCTGAGTCTCCCCACTAAGACTCCTCTACATTCTTCCTTAGATATGACTACACTATCATCTAGAACACATTACCCCTTCCACTATCCATTCCTACATCTATGTGAAAGGAATTGTACTCCCCTACCATCATCCAATCATTCATAGATTCAATAACAATGTCTTTATTTTAATTCATTCTAAAGGAATCAGCCACTAAGTTCACATTTCCTACGTTGTAAATGATATATGAGTCGTAATCCATGAGGAACTCCATACACCTATACTACTTCACGTTCATGCCTCACTGGGAAAATATATTCCACAAGATCTTGTAATCCATGAATACCACAATGTTCTCTCCAATGAGGTAATATTTTCACAAATTTAGCACAAACATGACCGATACTAGATCCAGATCAAGGGATTTATAGTTATGTTCCTAGGGAGGTAACTTCAAAGAACATAAAAGGTCACTCAACACATCTGCATAAGCACATATACAAATCCTATATGTGAAGCATCATAAAAACCCACAAACATCAAACCCTCCTCTGTAAAATTGAGAACTACAGTGCTAACAAACGTTTCTTTCATATAGAAGAACAACTCATGTAAGTAATATCTCTTCACAAAAGAATGGCCTTTTATGGTCAGAGTAATTAACAAAGCATCAAATCATAAGAAATGGGGCACAAATATCTTGTAATTTTCTGACATACCAAGATAGATGCAAACTTCCTCGTCAATATTGGGTGATACTCAAGAATCTACTACTGAAACCTTCTATGTGTCCACTACTACACCCTACTAGGTCACCACATGCCTGAGGATGTTGACCTTCCTTGTCTAAAACATAAATATGTACAACTTCACATAGAGTTGGTGGCATTGAAGAACCAGCAAGACAGTTCTTAGATGCTCAATATTCTCATCCCTTGACTTTCAGTAGATCATGATTTCATAGATGAAATTCTCCAATAAAAGGTCTATGAACTCACAAAAGATAGAGTTTATAATCCTGATGAACACATCTAGTAATTTCATAACACCGAACGACATAAACATGAGCATGAAGACATCATTCCTACACCTGAAATAATTCTTAATGATATCATCCTTTTCACCCTCACCTAGTGATATCCTGAATATAGACAGGCCATAGAAAACCAACATGATGCCCTTATCTGGTCAAAAATATCATCTACCTTCAGAAGTGGGTAACGATTCTTGATCATCACCTAATTCACCCTCTGGTAGACTATGTATAGTATTAGAACACCATATAACTTCTTTTCAAACAATATTAGACCACCCAATACTGACACACTATTGCAAATAATGTCCTTCTTCATCATGTTGTCAGTCTCAATCCTTATCACTCACAGCCCTGAAGGTTCCATACGATAAAGATCCATCAAAATCATAAAATTATTAGGCTGTAATTCAATCCCAAACCGAACGTTATGTTGAGGTGGTAGAGTCACAACCCCCTCAAGAAAACATCCAAGAACACCCAAAAAACATTGGGAACCTCCACCATCTCAGCATCCACCAATTCCATTGACATCTTAGCCAACAACGAAAGAAGAAGATCCACACACCGACTGCCCATCAGAAAACTCTAATCCCCAATGTAATACACAATTTGGCCATCCACGTTAGAAAACATGACTTTCCTTCGAAAACAGTTGATGAAAGAATACATGGAATGAAACCAGTCGATGCTAATGATTACATTGTATGGTTGCATATGTATAATCAAGAGATACCCACTATACTGATGCAGTCCAATTATAACACTACATCCCCAAAAAATGTCAAACAAGATGTTTTGTCCTCCAACTGGCGCACTAACAGTAGGGGAAAAAAGAAATTAAATTTCTTTTCCCAAAACATGGGCTAGACAAGGTGAAACAATGAAGTTTAAGGCTTCTGAATCAAACAAATCACAATAATGTTTATATAACACACTAATTGAATGTCAAATGTTCACATGTACCACTACAACTAATACCTTTGTGGTATGAAACTGACAACCCCCCACTCTGATGCCGCTATACTATCGACCACATACTCAATCACATCTAGACTGAGGTCCCTAAGGAACACCCTATGGATGGAATCTGCATACATGATATCACCTTGGTGGAGCAAGAGCATGTTGTCCTTGCTATAGAAATGGAATGACCATCAAAAACTACTACGACTAGTGCTAGAGCTTCCCAGCTCCAACATATTGGGTTGGAACTGGTCATATAATCTGAATTTTCCCACATCCTCTATAATGGAATCACCCCATCTCTGAGCTTATTGGAATATCACGAGGACAATAATGTTAAAACTGAAACTGGTTGGGTCGACTCCCTGCTGGTTGAAACCTCAAAGGCCCTTGTGCTTAAGACCCTATGGTATACCCATTTCCCTTCATAGAAATATAATATCTCCCCTCTCGCAGTATTCATTATCATGACTTCATCCAATTATCCACTTACACCTTCTCCTGGTCCTCTAGGAATGATGGAAATGTGAATGGAGTAACTACGTACTTGAGAGAAGTATATAATTCCCTCTCGAAGAGTCCTTCTTAATACTCCTCATTCCAAGGGAGATCCATAGAAAAGAGACTGAGATCCTTGAACCTGATCCCCAGTTCCATTAAAGATATACTCCATTGCTGGAGGGAGAGTATCTCCTACTTCATCTCAACATTCATGGTCGAATATAGGAATTCTGCAAGAAATTCATTTTCAAAATTGAACAATATAACAATGGTCACCTTCATATCCCAATGGTAGAGCATCAACCACCGATGTTCGACCCCACGCATCTATCTCACCACTAGTGGAAGCCAATACTCCATCAGATCTTGGATCAAGATGAATGTGATGAGATGATCTTCAATCCAACCCTCTATATCTATATTTTAAACAATTCCTTCATTCAATCCAAGAGTCTACCACTGGAAATCCTAAAGTCTATTCTGCCACTGATCATCCACCCCTACTAGTTTAACTATTTGTTATTCAACTGAGTCACCTTATTGAGCCTCCACTGCTCATACCAGACATGGAAAAATACCATGTTCCATAGCTGAAAATTTTAATTGGGAAATACAAATCTAAAGAAGTTTAAAATTATATAGGATTCGTTTTAAATCATTATTTATTTTAATTTCCAAAAAAATCCAAAAAACTAGAACACATTTCATCATGATCCTTGTACCTTTCCTGGAGTCTCTACCCTGAAAATAGTGTAGTCTCACGTGGTTATTTGGTATGCTAAAAGTACATATATCATAGCATTGGGGTATATAAATTATCATGTCCTAGCTGGTATTCATTGGCCAATGTCACACACCCAGATCACATAAAACGTTTCCCTACGATCCCATGTAATCCTCATTGAGCCTAGCCCCAAAAATCCATCCTATCTCTCAACCATCACCTCTGATACCATTATGTCACAACCCCTCAACACAAAGTGTACCTCTCATGGGCCAACAATTTCATAAGATAGATAATGACCCCCTCCCCCCCGATTCCTTCTTCCAGTTGGCCTCGGGGTGGCTACTAGAACCAAGGATATACAAATCTCACAAAATGGGAGGAATCACCCATTTTATAGTAACCAAGATCGGGAGATAAGATGTATCAACATCAAAACAACTCCAATATATATATGTATACCGAAAAGTTATCCCACATACATGTGTAAATAAAAAATTCTAGAAATAAAAAAGAAATTATCCAATGTAAATTGTAAAAGGGCAAATCAATGAAATTAAACAATAACTATTATGATGCCCATGCAAGTAAGGTCTATCACTGTCTACGGAATCTCCCTAGAAACCTGAAAATAGTTTAATATAAATTGGGTGAGCATATGAGTATACAATGTAGGAAAATCCAAAGTCTCTCATTAAATATCCTAATAACCATACTAACTCCCCAATGTGAAAAATAATACAAACTAAGAAGCACCTAACAAGGAATATTATCCACACCAATATCACCAAGGAACTCTCCCCAAATTACACAAGTCATAAAAATTAACATAGTAATCACATCAATGATTGGGTACCCCAAACCACTTCCCACTGGTTAACTACTCATGCCTAATGGTGAACATTATAATGCTACAACATTCATCCAAAATCCCTGGATTAACTTGTTGAACAGTAGGTCTACAATTGAGTTGTATTATATGTGTTGGGTATCGTCTTCTTGTGTTATGGGACTACAATTTGGTTGAGTTTTGTTGTTTTTAAAGATATGTTTATTTTCATGTAGCAGGGATACCAAGGATGGGTGACGATGGATAATTTTGAAGAAGGATGGTGTTTCATTGTCTGAACCTTTCCCCGGAGCTTCTAGAGACATTTGTGAAGTGTGTGTGGGTAATAATCTTACTTACGATATATTGGGTTTGGTAGTTTCCCAGGTAGGGATGGAATAAATAAATAAATAAATTGTATAAAGCAGAATGATAATTTAATAAATTAGTTCACCAGGGTTTTGAATTATGTCTGTGGTTGGCTGTGTGGTTATTCATTAGAGGTGGCACCACATGAATTATATTGGGGTTGGTTTGTTGTTTGGAAACCCATAGGTTAGGCTAAGTGTTTAATACCAAAAATTATATACTTTTATTTCATTGAGATTTCTATGTGATCCTCACACTATTTAAGCACTATGTGATGAACACATCTATTTCATTATTGAGGCATTTTTTTCCAAAATCATGGTGGGTGGGTGGATGGATTGTTATTGGCTCTTCTCTGCTCCCTCTTCTAGGAATTGGTTTCCCAATATTGTTTTGGCAATATGTGCTGCGGTTGTGAGGCCTATGGGTCTATGGGAATGGTGTGATTCCAACATGTCCATGGGATGAGACTTTTTTTTTCTTTCCTAGATATCCTTGGGATGAGGTAGTGGTTTGTGACCCATGTGTCCATGGAAAGATGTGATGTGGTCTGTTCCATAGGTGTTTGTAGGAACGATGCAATATTTGACCTAGGTGTGTGCGGAAAGGATATGGCAGTAGGGCTTGTGGAAGATTATGGTAGCATCATGAAATTCGCCATTAGGGATGAGCAGTTAATAAGTGGGAAGTGGTGTGGGGTACCCTATTGTATATGTTCATAAAACCTTAATTTACTTGAATTGGGTTATTTTGTGGGTGTGCCTTGGTGAGATTTGGGCTGATATTTTACCTTGTTTGGTGGTATTGAGTTTCTGATATTTTTCTCACTAAGGCATTAGTATTCCTCTCCATATTTTAAATTAGAGACTTTTTATTTTTCTACTGAGTACATGTGTATGCTCCCCCTACTTATATAAAACTATTTTTAGGTTCCCAAGGAGATTAGATAGACCATGTTGGACCTTACATGCTCGAGCGTTGGAATATTTTCTATGTTGCTGCTTATATTTTTTCTTCAAATATTTATGTTGGACCTTTTCATTTTATTTCTTTTAGTTTTACTGTGTACATGCATGTGGAAAGAATTTTTGCTTCTTATATATATATGTGTGTGTGTATGTGTGTGTGTGTGTGTTGGTGTGTGTGTCTGTATGTGTGTCTAGGAGTTTTTTTGAGGTTGATAGACTTATCTCAAAATATTGGTTACTATAAAATGTGTAATGACTACCATTTTTTGATATCTGTATATCCTAGGTGTTGGACACCACCCTAGTGCCTATTAGAGGCAAGAGTCTTGGGTCATTATCTCTATTATGACATTTCTAGCACCGTAGGGGTACACGTTGCAGGGAGGGGGTCATGAAAATATTAATTTTTAACATTTAATAAATATAAAATTATATATAATATTTATTACATTATTTATATTCACTACTATAAATAATATAAAATTATATTTTTATTATTAATAACATACTATGTCCCAATATATATAAACAGGACAAAAAAATACAAATTGTTTTCAAAAAATAAGAATGGTGGCAACATTTTGGAAAGGAAAATTCTTGATTTTTTAAGAATACTCATTTTAATAGAGAACCTTATTAAGATCTTATATACATAATGATCATTGTAAATAATGTCCTTCTATTATATTATTCTATTGAAGATGGTACATTGGGAAAATATGGTCCCCAAATAGTATAATAAGAATTTGATTTTTATTTTATGGTATGATAGAATATTTTTTCACCCAAAGAATGGTTGGGTTTGTGATAAACTCAAACTAGATTCAGAATAATAATTCATGAATTCCTCCCCTATAGATTCTGTCAGGCATTTGGGAATGTGATGTTGTTGTCCAAGCCATAACTCTTGGTACCTCTTGATGTTTAGGGTGGAGAAGCTGAACCCACATCTGTGAGATTCCAATTGAATATGTGGAACACTCTTGTAAAACCAAAACAAACATTAACCCCTCATGTTTACTGATGACACCACAAAAAGGTGTACTATTGTAGGCCACTTCAATGGAAGCTAATGCAGAGGCACTGCCCAAGACAAACCACCTGCAGGAGAAGGACACTAAAATTGTGGAATCTGATCAAAGGATCTTCGATAACATGATCTAATCCACTATGATTTTCCCATATGAAAACCTAACTGGAATGAAGAACCACTCTCATTTCCCTCTATTAGATATCAAATATTCACCACAATTTTGAGATCTATGTATTTCAATCTAAAAAAGAACACTACAATGTCTAGCACATACCTGAAGAATGAGGCTGATGCTGCTATGGCTAATGCCTTATATATATATATATACTTATATATAACAGTAATAAAAATAAATAAGAAAACAATATGAGTAATAAAATTTATTTTTATTACTCATTTGAAAATTTAACAATATTTAAATTGAAAAAAAAGGTTCATCATAAACCAAGGACGTTCAAGCCCTATCACATCTTATGCTTTCCCTTAACCATAACAGGAAAAATCATGTCCTTTAATAAATATAGGTAGAGTATATAACTATTCATGTTCATTGCCACTTCATAGCCTGGAAAAATTAAAGGGGAAGTGCACTTAATTTCAGGGTTTTAGTTTCTCTCATAGGGACATCACTTGGAGATGGTAATGAGCATATCAAAGCATGCAACATGATTTTAACTGAATATTATTATTTGAATGTAATTTTTTTCTTTTTTTTGTATAATTTGATGATTTCCCCCCTAATCATTATCATCTTAATGGACATGACACATTTTGTAGTTTTTATCACCCCATGTTTCCTCGATTCTGTACTATATCTATGTGTTTTAAATACATGACTGTGCCTATTATTCCCCCATCATTGTGATGTGATCTCAAACCTTTATCAGTAATGGGACAATAAAAAATACTAGTTCTAGGATATGAAACCCTAATACTTCTTTGGGATCCACCCATCATTATCATCTTCATCCATCATCATTACTCTTGAAGGTTACTGACTGTGTAAGTAGTGAAGTGAAAGAATGACCACCTAATGGAATTGAGAAATCATAATTAAATTAATATTAATAATGTTGGTTTCCAGCATAACACGAGATACTGTCTAATAATGTTTGTGTGATTGATGATTTCATGAATATCACCCCAATCAGGAAGGGATTCTTAATAAGATTTATTCAATTGGGTGACACTTTTACTATTGGGAGAGAATTTATCAATTAGAAGAGACTCCAGACATAGGATATCATCATTTTGGGTGTGGGTGGTTGATAAATCAATAGATCAAGAATAAAATATGTGATGGTGAGAAATGATTTAATACATTTGAGATCCATGAGAGGTTGTTAATGAGTAGAGGGACTTGAATATGGGCTTCTAACATTATAGATTTCCTTTCCTTCCCCTTTCAATTTCCTTGCTCTACATCATATTTACTTCCACGAATTCATCTCCATGTTCACCACTGACATAGATATTTTTTTCATTGATCGATGTTTTTTATATTAATTTTAAATTAATATGTAAACAAATATATTTGGTAATTCCACTAAGACACATCATTTCTTATTTGAGATCCCCCTGAGTGGGTTATAAATTCATTTGTGACCATCCACACGACAATGAAACAATCATCACTAACCCCTAAAAAGCTGTCTATTACACAATTCAATCAATGAATTATTTGTTTTGGTATTCTTAAAATACCATTCCACGGTTATTTAAGAATGAATCTAAAGAAATTATACTGAGGAAGAGGTAATCATATTTACCAACTCTTTTAATATTATTTCTTCTTATAATACCTCTTAACATGGTGTAATCATAAAAAAATTACTATAGTATTTTAAATGTACAATTAGGAATTTATGATTATCTTATATCCAGTTTCTCACCCTTTTTTGTACTAAAAATTTAGAAATGATATCTCTTCTATACATACAACAAATTGTCTCTACGTAACAATATAATTAATTTTTCATCCCAAATTTACTTGTATGGTTGTAAAGATGTATAAAGAGAACATATATTTTATTTATAACGAAATAAATATTTTATAATTACAATATCATATATATATTCTTACCTTCCATTTTTTTTGGAAAATGAAAACATCGCATGTGCATATATGAAGACTACCACCTCTACATAGAGAATTGACCTTTTTTTCATTCTCACATTACATGGATGGTAATAAGAATATATTTAATTAATATATATGTTATATATAATATATTAATGATCCTATAAATGTGATTTATTGTTTAACTTTGTTTCATTCTATCCATCGAAAAATAAAAATAGTATTCATGTGTACATATGGACTACCATCTTCGTGAATGGTGTCATTCATTTTTTCTATTTTTATATTTTATGTATGAATATAATTAGTCATATAATGAATATATAAAATATTTATTTGATGAATAAAAATTTCCATATTTTGGAACCATAATCAAAGTAAAAGGAAAAAAACTATAAAACCACAATTCTAATGAAAAATGAAACAATTATCACACAGAAAAAGTGATTTTAACAAGTAATTATTAATAAATAAATGTAGAAATGTTATAAACAAATTTCATATGATATTTTATGTATTTAAAGTACTCTATTATATAATTATAATAAATTAAAACATATTACACATTAGGTAGAGCATCTAAGAGGCATTTTGAATTTGATGTATGGGATATTTTCTCATTTTTCATTCTACAGAGACATATTTGGTATTCAACACCCATTTAATTTTATGTTGTGTATATAATATCCATATAGTGTACATAAAATTAATATTAATTTATTCATTGAGATTAATATTTCAATTCTGGTTTACACTTTCATGGGTGTTACAATTGCAATGTAACCAAATAGAAAATAAATTATTTTATAATATCGTTTTTTGGGATTTCTTATATATTCATTAAATAAATCTTATAATATATCATTTATAAACTACAAGAATATTATTATCCTATAAATAATAAAATTGTTTCATTATTCTCTTCCAAATATTCTTCTATATGGAACCCGAATCAGGTTGAGTAATATTTAAATGAAAATATAATCTAATTTCACTTTTTTGATGGGGCATGTTTTCCTTAAATGTCTATATTTCACAATGTAGATTTTCAAAATTCATATTTATACTCTAAAAAATTTTATTAAGGAAATTTTATCTTCTCCATGAATTTTAAATGTTTAGAAATTAATATAAATAAATTTTTATAAAAGGGCCATTTTTGGATTTCTTTATAAGAAGTCAAAAGGGATGTTTTTAACATACATGACGTTAATGGATTTTCTCAATGACAACAATTTTTTATATTCATCTATATTCATCTATAGTATTGTAACATAATTAAAAATAAAAATATTTAATAACATATTTTGTTAGTTTTTTCATCCATTTTCCATTATTTTATATAGGACATGATATTATTCAAAAAATAGTATTCTTGATTAATTGACATTCATATTTTATCTCTAATTAATAATGTGGAAATTGAAATTATCATGAAATATTAAAATTATTGTGATTATTTTAAATTGGAAAATATATTTCCCAAAATGATCAATATTCATTGTATCATGGATATGTTTATTTTCTAAACCAAAAAATATTTTTTTTATAAATTGTTTTACTATGAAGATTATTGGATTGTATAGGGAGATCATACTATTCTAAATTATTTTCCCAAAATAGATATTCTTTATAATGAATAATTTTTATGAATTAAATTAATAATTAATTACATGAGGAATGCATTAGACATGTTGTGATGAATAGGGCCATATTATATATGTCCCATTTATTCATTAGAAGATCTTGTGTGACAAATCAATTAACCAAAATTACTAAATGGGTTTTGGGTATATACATTCCAATCAATTAATTTATTGTGGGAAAAGTCCTTAATGGTAAATATATCAGGATATTTGAGATCGTGAAGTCAAAAATTAATCATTTCATTTATTGGGAATTCACTTGTTATTATCCATAAGATTACTGTATTGATATTATATAGGGAAGAAATTTATATTCAAATTGTTGATTATGTTGAATTTATTTCCCATTATTTACCATCCCATGTAGATTATGACTTCTATAATTTGGTTATATAATTTTTCATATAAAAAGTACATGATTTTGGGTTTCTACAGTTTGTATCAGGTGAAGATTAGTAAAAAATGTGAGGACTAGATTTTAAATGAATATACATAAAAAAGAGTTATTATAACCCATTGTAGTATTTGAGTACTTTTCAACTATAGGTTTTTTTTATTTTTTGGTCTACTAATCATATTGAGTACAATGGAACATTATCTATTCCATTATTTAGTTATGGAACAGAATAGAAGAAAGAGATTCAATACATGTTGACAATGAATGGATTTCCCTACAAAAAAGTGAAAATAACTGGTGTTGGAACAAAGGAGATCAATGATATATGATGTTATATTACTGTTTTTGTGATGTATAACCATGATTGTATGGAGAAAAATATTTTTACACCTGATGATACACCTATGATGTATATCTTTATTAAATAGATTCATCATCCTTTTAATGAAACTACTAATCCAATTATAGTTGAGTAATGGATCATGTCCCTCAAATAGGAATTTCAAGATTATTGATTTACTGAATGTAAAATGGTTATCCTAGAAGGTTATTGTTTGAGTGTATATTTGGATCAATAGTGGTAATTGATCCATAAAACTAATGAGGATATAGAAATTGAAATCATGGAATGAATAAATTTTAATATGATTTTCATCGAGAAACACTTCCCCTGAGAACAACTAGATAAAATGGATATGATGTGGATCATATTAAATCAAAATAAAGAATAATGTGTCGCAGTGTATGATCAAAACTTTATAATGTTAGTGAGGTATGATTTTGGAATATATACATAATCTCAAAACTAATATTGGCAAAACTTTTATGTGATTAGCCTGAGTCTCTGATGTGAACTTGTTTCTCAAATCTTTTTATCACATGATGATATAGTATCAAGTTACAATAATATAGAGAAATAATTTTATATATCATATTTTTTCAAGGTAAATAATGATATGAATAGGAATAATGGGAACCAAGAAAAATGGGAGACATTAATGAGGAATAACACAGTTAATTAATTTCTATCATGTAAAAAGCCTGTGGTAAGAAGAATCCTATGAAATGATTAAAAGAAATATGGGTAGGTTATAACAGATAAGATAAGGTTTGTCTGATAAGTGAATATAGTGAAATGAACGAAACCACTATAATCCATTTCATCAATATTAATGTGTTGAAGAATTATTCAAATGAGTTTTCCAACCATCTAGGTAACTTATTAGAGGAGAAACCAAGGGTATAATTCCAAATATATGGAACTTCTACGGGTAAAATGGATGTTTCAAGAGATATGATTAATGTTATACTTATCATCCTATCAACAAGTGAATTTTTTATTTGATTTATATTATACCTACTATATTATATCTTAATATTTCTCTAAGTGTATCAAATCACCCCTTAACTAATAGATGTTGAGTTGGTTGTAAAAATATTTAATGGTAGGTTGAACACAACCCAAGTCTATAGATCCTCTATAATAGATTTTTTTTTGTAATGTTATTTGAAAAAAATACTGTTATTATACCTCTAGTTGAGTAAGATATAATTTTTTGGAATGTATTATCTCTATCAGTATATATCCCATATCAATTGTCAAGGATCAGGTGTTACGTTTGATATTCTGAATCAACTTATGATACTATATCAGTTTAAGGATGAACATGAACTCCAAATGGATATTTCATCAATAATATGGATATTAATACCTATTCATGTGGGTTATTTATCATAAAATATTAGGGATAATCTCAATATTAATGATATTCCTATTTTACAAGTGTTTGTTGATGTTTTTATGGAATAGTTTCCTGGTATTCCCATGAACCGTGATGTTTAGTATTCAATAGACCTCAAACCTCATGCTACTCCCATTTCAAATACTAAATATAAAATGGACTTGACTAGGTTGTAGTGTTTGAAGAATAAATTCAGGGAAAATATATATAATGGGAACATTCATCCTAGAGATTCATCATGATGTGTACATTTTATTTTATTAATACAAAGGATGTTTCGAAGCATCATTACATTTATTTTTATAACATGACAAATTTTTTTTAAGAAAAAGTAACATCTACACCATATTGATGATATGTTTGATCAACTATGTGGGGGTCAATCATTTTAAACGATTCATCCACAATTGGGATATTATCAAATAAGGGACAAGAAAGTGTATATACACTAGAAAACGTTCCACATAATGTATGGTGATTATGAATTAATAGTAAATTCAATTTTGACATATGAATGCTCATGTGATCTTAATTTATTAAATGAATATAGTCTATACAGATTGTCTTTATCATTTTTTGTTGTCTATATATATGAAATTGTTATATATTTTATGAGTAGGGAAGAGTATGGATAAAACATTTGGATTGATTTGAATATCATATGAAAGGGAATATAGTATGAAAAATTTACAGACTTCCAATTTTGGATAAAAAATTATTCATTATTGAGTATTATAGTCTCATTTAAGGGTATATGGTTGGATCCTTTAAATATGGAATTAATTGATCAATTTCCTAGACTATCCATGATATCTAAGATTCACAGTATTTCTGGGAAGGAGGGATACTAGTGATACATTGTTAGCAGTTTCTCATTACTAACTTATCCACTCACCATGTAGAATTGGAAAGGGGTTTAGTTCTTTTTGAGGGAAACATTGGAGGATAATTTCAAAAAAATGAAGAGAAGGTTGGTAATCACGCATGTGCTTCCAGTACCCTGAAGTGGTAAAAGTTTTATATATATTATTTACTAGATTAACGACTAGGATTAATCATCATGTTAAACGATATGGTGATATTTTATGTCTCCCACTAAATGAAGATTCACAAATAGAATTACCCAACTCTTGATTTAGAGATTCCATTTGTATTTTTTCCTTAAGATATAGTGGAATTACTAATATAGTTAAGGGTGATATATATATAGATAAAAAATATTTATTTATAAATTTACTCGAAAATTATTAAATATGTATAAGAGAAGAGTATTGGGGATAATAAAATATTATTACTAGTCCAGACAATAAAAACCCATGAAGGTGAACAATATGGTTGATGCTCTATGTCATAATGTTCAAGCCAGTTTTCCCTTGATGAGGATTGAATTAGATCAAATATTTATGTATTTTTAGAATTTTGATCAAGAAATATTCTAAAAATGTTATAGATAAAATATTTCTTAGGTCAATTTCCAAAATTTCATCCATGAGAGGATTAAGAATGTGAACAAGTAAGATGTGTAATTATAGAATTAGTTGAGGAAGGTTCCTCAATTAATCCATGAACATTATTGACTTATAAGTTTTAGGAACAATGTATATGCCTCATCAATACCATATTCGATGAATGATCTATTGAATGAATCTCATATTTTTTCATTCTATATTCATTCTAAAAGATTAAATATGTATTGAGATTTGAAAGTATTTTTCTAGTGGTATAACATGAAACAATAATTTTCTAAGTATGTATATAAATGTATGGTGTGTTAGTAAGAAATATCTCAGAGAAACATGTATAAGTTGTTGTTACAACCATTTCCTATTCCATAATTTATGTGGGAAAACATTACCAAGGATTTCATTATCAGTATTCCCAAAATTTCCAAAGGGAATAGTGTAATTTGGGTTATAGTTGACCTCCTTAAGAAATCAATGCATCTTATTTCAATTAAAGAATACTAATCACTTTATCAACATACACAGTTATACATTAAGGTGATTGTAAGAATTCACATAGTACCACTCTCAATAATATCTTATGGTGATTCTAGGATTACATTGATTTTCTGAATAATACATCAACAAGGTCTAGATATATAGTTGAGTTCCATTAATATTTATTATTTTAGGATAGATGGTTATTCTGAGATGACTATTAAACCTCTATAGGAAATTTTGAGATCCTAATCTATGGGTTTCGTCATTGGTTGATATCAACACCTTCCATTGGTATAATTTTTCACCAATAATACATTTCACCCAAGAATTCATAGGCATCCTTATAAATAAATTTATGAAGAATGTAAACAACTACAACAATTTGGGATTAAATGTAACAATGAATGATATTGGGAAATGGTCTAGATAATAAATGGAGGAAAAGATTAGATCTATCTAGTAATTCATACGAGGATATCAAACATGGAAAAATGTTATGCTGAAAATAGTTAAAGAAATATAGAGGTCTATGATGGTGACAATATATTACAATAAATAAAGTTTTTGAGAATATAATACAATTCAGGAAAAAGGGATGGTTGTGCATTGTATATTTTGATCCCTTCAAAATTACTTATCACACCGGGATGGTATACAATCACATAGAGCTTCCACCAAATCACTCTCATGTTCAAAATGTGTTACATATATCTATCTCAAGGAAGTAAATACTAGATCCTTCATAAGTAAAAATATAATAGGTCAAAACACTATAGAGTATATTCCTTATGAGGAAAAATAGATAAATATTATAGAACTTAGAGAGAATGTTCAATGAAACATACCACATATCTGGTAAATGATTTTATAGAGAAATAATACAATTGATGAAGCTACATGAAAATAAGAGGATGTGGTGAGGTAGTACTACCCTCCGTTGATTCTATAAAATTGATAGAATTTCGAAATCTAAATTCATATAACGGGGAAGAATTAAACATCATATGATTTTATGACATATTTCTCTTTAAATAAATTTCATTGATTTATTTCATTAAATGAAAAAATTAATTTAACATAAATTTTTATACATATTTAAATATTATATTGTTATATTTATATAATTTTTTAATTTATCATTTCAACATTATCATAGGTTGCATTTTTTGGATTTTTCTGAAAGGATTGATATTTTTGTGAATAATGAAAAAAAATAATTTTTAAAAATTTCGATTTATTTTAATTTAAAATAACTAAAAAAATTTATTTTAAGGATAAATTAAAATTAAAATACTTTTGTTGTAAATAATCTAAAGAATCACACTATAATCATCATAATAACTTCTTTTTTTATTAGTTCATTTTGGGACTTAAATACACATTTATTTAAAATACATATTTTCCATTTTCTTTTACAATTTTATCTTTAAATAATTTCTTCCACTATTGTGAATTAAATTTGATAAAATAGATTCCATATAAGGAATTAGGATTTTGATCTTTAGTAAATCGGTCCCTATTATTTTATATCATTATGAATATTAACATTGGTGGATATTTGTCACCTCGGTAAAGGAAAAACATGGATAAAACATTAGGATAATAATTTAAAAGTTCCGTAATATTTTCATTTATCCTATTAGATGAATTAATTACAAACAATTAATAATTATTAAATAAATATGGCCTCTATAATCCTTTTTTCATTGATAATGACATATATATTTTTGTAATAAAAGAATAAAAACAAAAAATAACACTCTTGATTTTAATATCTCAAATATTCATCCATAAGAATTAAAAAAGGTTGTGTATGGTTTTAAATATTCATTTAAAATATTTAAAATATTTTCTTTTCATTTTAATTTCATTTTAATTTTTATTGATTGAATAATTACCTTCACTACTTATGCAACATATATGCATTATTTATTCAATCAATAGAAAAATGAAATAACTGATTTAAAAAATATTAATAGTATTATATTTTTTTATTAATTATAACATTAAAAAATTTTGCAGGTTAAGAAATAATATTTTTAATATTTTAAAGGATTATATTTGAAATGTATTATTATATTAGTTTCTTTCATTTCTAATTAATAAATACATTAAAAATTGAAATTATTGATTTTTTATTAATTTATTTAAAATCATAAAAATATTAAAATAAGATAATGGTGATTGTATATAGTCTATAATGGAATCCTTTAAACCTTTATTATCCAATGTCTATATTTTAATTAATATTATAACCCCTTAATATTTATAAAATCATTACCATGGTTTGGGTTAAAATTTTATTTCCAAGAGTTTAATCTAATCGATAATAATTTAAATAATATCTATTCCTTTCAAAATTTGATTGGAGGATTATATTAAGACCATATCATATTTATCCTATATTATATTGAACATTTTAACCATTTAAATGAGTTAGGAAAATATTATATTATATTATTTCATGAATTTCAAAATGTCTTCTTCCACCCATTTATAAAATGAAGCCCCTTATATTTTTTTGGTTGATCATATAAAGAAATTATTTTGGAAAAACCAATCTAATTGTATTATAAAATTACCTATACATGAAATGTAGATTATTATCTATATATAAGTCCATTAAAGGGTCCTGAATGAGGAATATGAAGAAGTATACTGAATAACTGGTAGTCTTCTTTACCGACTATTTCAAGTTTATTTATCATTATAATTTCTATAAATTGTGTGTACCCATCCTAAAATAAGAACTCCAGTTTCATAAATATACTGATATTTTATTATTATTATTATGTTACAACAATTTTTATCTCTTTTCCATCATATCAAAATAGAAAACTTCACATTTCCAAACATATAAATTATTTCTTCCATGTAGCTGTGTGATTCATTTTTCATCACCACTTTACTTTCATGGTAATAAATATGGAACCGATAAATATATAAGATAATTATGACATTATAATTCTTAGGGAATTATAATATCATATATACCTATTTTCCATCCAATCCATTGGAAAATGATAACATCTCTCACGCATATTTGTCGAATACCACCTCCATGAATATTTATATTATATAATTATCACCTTTTAATGGTTAATTTGAATTTATCTTTTATTAATTCCATCCATCAAAGAGTGTTAAAAACATTCATGTGTATATATGATCTACCATCTCTATGAATGAAGTAATTCATTTTTTATCTCTTACTTTTATAGATAAATATAAATATTTATATAATATATATAAAGTATATTTATATTATTATTAACATTATGGTGATTTTTAGATCATAATAAACATGCATGTACTGTAACTAATCAACTGTTATTATCAAGAAAAATGAAATATTTATCACCCAAAAATGATTATTTAATCCAAGAATAGTTAGTAAAGGAATGATAAAATTACATAATGGATTAAATATAATGTTATAATTATGTAACATAATTTGGTATATAATTGTAATAAATTAAAATTTACTCTACATGAGGTTAGAGAACCTATGAGGCATTCTTAATTTGGGATAAGGGGGTTCATCTCAATTTCCACACCACTGAGTCATATATGGTTTTAACAACTTATATACTGTAATGTTGTGTATATACTCCACCATTGATGAATTTATCAAGGATATATATTTATCTATGGTGATAAATGGTTCATATTAGATTTATTCTTTTTATGTGTTTACAATTTAAAAGTTATCATATTGGTATGATATTATTTTATGATCTCATTTTCTTGTATTTCTATTATTTTCAATAAGTGAATATTTTACTAAATCTATTATAAAAAGTATATATTTTTTCATAATATTAATATTAAGGATTTTTTATATTTTCTTCCTACATTTCCACTACTTGGAACTTGATTCATTTAATGACTTATTTTAAAACAAATTAAATGTTATTTCTCTTTTTAATCTACTATTTTTTATGGAATGTACATATTTGGATTTTTTAACTAAATCACACATTATTCACAAAAAATTTATATAAATGAAGTTTAGTATAATTCTATAGTTTTGAAAAGGTATTAACGGAATATTTTTAATTTTTTGAAGCTTTCATTTATGACTTTTTTTATAACAAGTCCAACGGAATTTTTTTTAACATATATGAAATTGATGGATTTCCCTATTAAAAAAGTTATTTTATAATCTATTGTATTAAACTTCATGATTATACTGGTTTTAAAAGTAAAAATATTAAATTAATGAATATGTTATCTTTTTTCATCCACTTCTCCTTATTATCCAATAGAAATGATTTTATTCAAAAAATGTATTTATAGTGAATTTATGGTCATATATTATCGCTTATTAATTTTGTGGTTTCTAACATTATTTTGAAATATTCAATTTCTTATTATAATTTTAAATTGTATAATAAATTTCTCTTAAATATACACATTATTATGTATATGAATATTGCCAAAATTTTAAATCATTTTTACATACAATGTTTTGCAATGGACTCTATATTACAAAGTAGGGAAGTAGTAATAATCTATATTCATTACTCAAAGTGGATATTTTTTAATAATGAATATTATTTATGAATATAATATAATGTTAAATATTAAATTAATTCATCAGAAATGTAGTAACAGGTAGTGACCAGTTATATATTGGCCCTAAATGCATCGAATGGAAAAATGAGACAAATCAATTGGCCAAAATTATAAAATTGATTATGAATATATAACTACCCATTGATTAAATTTTCTTGGAATAATGCATTGATTGTAAAGATATAATGATGTTTAAGATCATTATTTTTCATGATTAACCATTTCAATCAATTATAATTCACTTATTTCTATCCATATGATCATGAAATTGATATTATCCATGGAGTATATTATTTATTGATTATATAGAATTTGTTTTCAGTTATTTACCTTTTAATATTGATCATGCCTTTTTTCTCTTGATAGATTATATTTTATATAACTCTAATTGAGTATATGATCTCGCCCTTTATTTTTGTTATTTTCCCATGGATTTGAAGAGATCTATTATGATTAATATCAAGGATGAAATAAATTTTTTTATGTTTTGTATTCTTTTTCCTATGTAATATAGAAATAATTTCTGTATCTAGTTATTCAGTACTATTAAACTGATCACTGATTCGTGATGATATATCTTGTATCATATTTTAATATAATATATTAAAAACCATCTTCTGGTTACTATAGTTGGGGTTTATAAATTTTTTATTATTGGAGGATATTTATAAACATTGTGAACTAGAATTTAAATGAACAATGCTAACATGATAACCATGATAATCCATTATACAATTTGAGATATTTTACAATTATTGGGATTATTATTTTATGAATCAATATTCAGGATGATTATGAGATAAATTTATGTGTAACCTTATTTAGTTATCTAACCAAATATTATTAATGGATTTAACTCACATATATAATATAGAGATATCCTTTATATGTAAGCTGAAGTAAATGTTGTTGTTTTTTAGCAGATAATTTCTATATTATAAATTATTACAAAGGTTATGATGAATATAAATTCCCTTATTGGTAAACCTATTTCCCACAACATGATTCAACTATAGTAGAACACTTAATGTGATAGATGCCACCAAATTTTAATGGAACTACTTTTCCAATTATATCTATGAAATGTATTATGTCTCTCGAATAGATATACATAGAATTAGTATGTAAGGAAGATGAAATATTTATTCTATAAGTTTATTTTTTGAGAGGGTTTTTTGATAAATGGTGGTCATTGATATAAAACAACAAAGTGGATAATCAAATAAAAATAATGACGTAGGGACATTTTAGTTTTATTTTAATTGAGAAATACTCCCCCCATGAACAGTGTGATAAAATGAGTAGTATGTTCCTCACATTAAATGACAATTAATGAGAAAGTATGGTAGAGTCTAAGGATAACTTTTTAAGATTGTCTGCATATTATTTTGATGATATACATAATACAAAAATAAATATTTACTATATCAATGATTGGATTACGATGAGTATTTGAATTGACTTTGTTTCTGAAATGATTTTTTTTCAAATGATGATAAAATATCAAGTTCCATTGAGACATAGAAAGAATTTTCTATAAATTATATAATGAATGGGAATCATGAGATGATGAGTTTGTCTACGAATCAAGGAAAAGGGAACACATCAAAGAAGAATAAGGGAATAATGCTATTTCCATCATGTAAAAACTATGGAATGAAACATCTTGGGAAATAATTGATCGGAATGAGAATTTGTTACAAATATAGAGATATTGATCAACTGTTATTTTATTGTAATGAAAATAAATAAACCACTAATTTATATTGATTCAACTATAAAAAATAGGCAACTACTAAAACCAGTTATCAAAGTACACATGTAACTTACCATAGAATAATCCATGTGGATATGAATAAACATATGAAATTACTACATTTGAAGTATATATTCTATGGGATGTGGTTATTGATGCACTCATACACATCAAATGGGAAATTATTTTATATTATTTAGTTTAAAACAACTCTTTTATATGTGACAAATTTTTAATGGTATCAAATCACACCCACAATGACTGGATACTGTATTGGTAGTAAAAATTACAAATGGGTAGTTAATCACTTCCTATTTTTATGGGTCCTCTGTGTTAAACTTCTGTGTGAATAAACATATACACATCTTGTAATCTACCTTTAGATTAATTTTATTGTAATTTTGGGATTGAATTGGATATCTTAGTCTATATCCTAATTAAATTTTTATGTGAGTGAATTTACATTTGATATTCTAAACCAACTAAAGATAGTCATTAAGTCAAAGACTGAACATAAAATCCCAATGCAAATTTCATCTATCTTATGGGTATTACTACCAATTTAGGAGGGTTATATATACTATATGGTTAGGGATAAATTAAACAAATAAGATATTCCTATTTTATGGGATTTTATAAATGTATTTCTTGAAGTGAATCTGAAAAGTCTTCAAAATCATAAGGTTTTGTTTTTAACAGAACTCATACATGGGTATAAGACTATATTAAATACAATATATAGAATATATCTGATTGAGATACATTAATTTTAGAATCAACACCGATAAAATATATAAAATGGATTTTTTTGGCCTATTCAATCTCTATGGGGTTCACAATTTCTTTTTATTAATAAGAAGGATGTCTTAATGTGTCTTTTCATTCATTATGAGGAACATAAAAAATCCCTTTTCAGATAAAGTATCCTTTACCCTAAATTAATGATTTGATTGATCAGTTACAAGTAGATCAGAATTTTTCAAATATTTATCCTTGATATGGATATCATCTACTAAGGTTTAAGAAGGGGGAAATACCCAAGTTAGGCTTTCATATGAGGTATGGTTATTATGAATTTATTGTAATGTCAATTTGTCTTACCAATGATTTTATGATATTCATGGTTTAAATGAATATATATTTTTATATTTAATTGAAGAGTTATTATAGTATTTATAGATGACATTCATATTTATTCATAGTTTAAGAAAGATCATAAAAACATTTGATATGTTTGTTAAATACCTTGAGATAATATAATTTGTATGCCAAATATATCATATGTAAAATTTTTCATAAAATGGTTTCATTCTTGGGTCCTTTGACCCCAAGTGAGGGTATATAATTAGATCATTCAATGATATACGTTATTAATAAATGGACTAGAACAATAATGGTAACCAATATCTTTATTTTTTTGGGTTTGATGGGTTATACTGAGTTTTTGTGAGATATTTTTCAAGACAATTTAATCCTATCACCATGTTGAATTTGAATGGGGTTATATTCTTAACGAAATATAAATGTGGGGATAATTTTAATGAAACAGATAGATGTTTTATCAGAACACATGTACTTGTACAAACCTACATTGGAGGAGGGTTTTTGATATATAGAGATGAAATAAAGAAGATAATGGGATGTTTCCTCCAGTATAATTATGTGGGGTCATCTTATATCTCCCACTAATTTGAAATTCCGGAGAAGAATTACCAACTTTTGATTTTGAATTGAAATAAGTAATTTTTGTTATTGATGATATGAAGGCATTATTTATATTGTGAAATGTGTGATATATATATATAAATATATCATAAAATCATTTGGTATGTATTTATATATAAATAATTAAATATACACCATAACATGTGGCTAGATTTGATCAAATATTATGACTAATCAATACATTACAACCCAGGAAAGGTGGAAAAAATTGATGATACATGGAGTTGGAATGATCCTTCTAGTTTTAAAATATTAGGATTTATATAGATCCATCATATACGGTTTTATAGAATTATGATCATGAAATCATGATGAAATTGGGATGATATTATCCTTCTTCTTACAATTTTTAGCCATCCATCTATTTGGGGAATAAAAAAATGTGAAAGGAAGAAGTGGAATTACAGAAGAAAGTGTTGAATGTTCATGAGTTCAAACATGATCATTATAGAATGATAGGGGTCAAGAAATAAAAAATAGACCCATTAATACATTATTTGAATAATGATTTGTTTGGTAAATATCATTGTTCATCATTTTTTATTCATCATATAAGTGTAAATAGAAAAAGATGTACAAAAAATATGTCTATTGGGATAACATTAAAATGGATATTTCCAAGTATGTATCTCCATGTATGTCCTGTTATAATGTTAAGGTTGAGAGATTGAAGTCTAACATGTTGTTACAACTGTTATCCGTATAAAAACTAAAATGGAAAATTATTACCATGTATTTCATTCATAGACTCACAAATAATAAAAAAAATTATGTTATCCAGGTTGTATTCAATATCTTGATGACATCATTATATTCTATAACTATTATAGAATATTTCTCTATTGTTAAACTTGATCGGTTTTATGTTTTAGAAGTGGTGATATTCAATGGAGTGGAACTCTCAATTATATATGATCATGATATGAGGATTACCTTGATGTTCTTGAGTATCCTTCAACATTATCAAAATATAGAGTTGCGTTTCAGAGGTTTTTATCATCCTAATATATATTTCTCATAATATATGACCGTTCAAACAATAGAATACATGTCTAGAGGTTTTTTATGCATTAAAATGGGTGTTGGGATCAACAACATCCTTTGGTAAAAGTATTATATAATAGTAAATTCCAATAAATAAATTATTCGGATCCTTATAAATCACAAAATTTAATTATTTATAGAACTCAAATATTTTGGGATGAATTAGGATAAATAAATCTATGGGGACAAGTTGCATTTTGGAAAATGAGAGAAAAGGATTGATCTTTTCGACAACACAAAATGCATGCACAGTGAAAAAAAGTTACAATGAAAATTATCATATAAATATAGAGTTTTATGTTAGTGAGAAGGTATTCCTTTTAATATCTAATTCTAAAAAGGTTATTATATTTGTAATGAAGAGAAATTTGAGCTCAGGATATATCGTTATCTTTGAAATTATTCATCGTATCGAGATAATATGTTTTCAGTTGTTGCTTCCCCTGGATATTTTTAATGTTAATGATTTATTCCATATATAAA
The DNA here is from genome assembly GCA_963277665.1 of Viscum album. Taxonomy (NCBI): domain Eukaryota; kingdom Viridiplantae; phylum Streptophyta; class Magnoliopsida; order Santalales; family Viscaceae; genus Viscum; species Viscum album. The sequence continues at coordinate 1,637,663,194 of OY728129.1, forward strand.
TAGTGAGGAATTACATACCTGATACTTTTCAGGTTATGAACTCATTGGTCATACAAATGGAGATAGATCTCTCTTATGACGAACAACTGGTGTAGAATCTAGATTATAGTGAGTAAGTTATAAGAAAGAGGACCACTCACCTGGTTAAATTTTTTTGGGGGAAAAATAAAAATGTGGAACCTATCTAAGTGTAAAATTATGTGATGAGGATGAAGAATCCTTTTTTATTGTATTGAAATAATTTTTAAGATATAAATTTTATAAGGGGTAGAATGTAATGTCCCATGATTTTTTGATTTGCTTCTCTTTAAATAAATTTATAATATATACTTATTTATTCATAATAATGAGTTTAAAATACTTGTGAAAATATTTAAAAAATTATTATATGAAAATTATATCATTTTGAAATTCATAATTTCAATATTATCTTATTTTGAAATTTTTGGGTTTCTCAAAAAATATATACTTTAAAATCGTAAAAAAATATAGGTTTAGTAAAACAATCATTTCTTATAATTGAAAAGCACAAAAATAAATTGAATTTAGTCATACAGTTTCAGAAATTTTGTCCTTAGATGTTTTTGGCTAGGTTTCTCAGAGGTAATGATATTGGATGGTTTGATGATGGATCATGGTGTTGATTTTGTCAGGTGGCCCTACCCCTGGTGCGTGGTGTGTATTTTTCACCTAGGTAAGGGAAAAACAGGTACAACTGGTTAAAATAGTGAGGGAAGGATTTAAAAATTCACTAACTTATTAAATTGTCCGATTATATGAGTTATGTTAATACATTTCCATAAAATTATGAAAAATATGGTCACTTAGTTCCAGTTTTCTTTGATAATTTCTTTTATTTAAATTAAATTAAAGAATTAAAACATAATATTACACTCTTGAAATTAATTTCCAAAATATATTTTCTATTTGAATAAAAAATTATTTGTTTTCCTTTAAAATTATCCTTTAAAATATAGTCCTGATAATTTATTTTTAATATTTAGTGATATATTAATTAACTTAATTTCTTACACAATTCCAACACAGTAATTATTCCATTTATTCAGAAAATAAAATAAATTGTATCAAAAATATTAAAATTAAAACAATTTGGATGAATTATTGATCTAGATGAATTTTATTGATGAATAAATAATATTAAGAATGTGTGAAAGGATTATATTTAAATTAAATATTCCCCATAGTGTCTTTAATTTCAAATTAAATGAATAGTGTCAAAAATGACATTAATAATATCTTATGATAATAATATATTATTAAATTATTTAAAATGCATAAAAATCCTGAATTAATACAAGGGGATATTATTTTTTCTACAATTTCATCACTTTTCCATTTATTATCCATTTGTCATCTTATATATCAATTTATAATCTTTTAATTTTTAAAAATTTAGTACAATTGTTACGGTTATAATTTTTTTTTAAAAAGGGGTTAATATAAAGGATTATGTTTTAAATAATATCGAAATAAATATGAATTTGATTAGATGATTATTTTAAGGCCATATACTCCTTAAATTATAATTTATTATGTTTTACATGAATTAGACACATATTATATTATAATAATTCATGAATTTTGAAATGTGCCCCTCCACTCACTTATAAAAGGACACCCCTTCTATCATTTATTTACACAACATTCAGACATATAGCTCAACAAAACCGAAAAAAAATTCTATCCACTTACCTATCTATTAATTATAGGTACTTCTCTTCCCAAAAATCCATTAAATGGTCTATATAATGAAATCTAAATTATGTCTATTGAAGAAGAGGAAATCATATGTTCCGAATATTTCTTGTCTATTTCTTCTTCTAAATCCCTTAAATATATTTGACCAACTAAAAAATAATAAATTCAATATAATTAAAATATATATTTTATTACTCATATACTACAACCATTTTTCATCTCTATGTTATCCTACTAAAATTAAAAACATTGGTCGTGTGTACACATAGCTTATCATCTCCACATTGTGGAGTAATTCAATATTTCATCACCACAAAATTTGGATTATAATAAATATTTATATAATGAATGTATGTGATATTTATGAAAAAAATAATCCTCTATAATTATAATATAATCTATAACTTCTAAATTCCAGTCATTAAGAAAGTAGTAATGTCGCTCGTGCGTACGTTTGGACTACGATTTCCATGAAGTGATGCAATCCATTTTTCATTTATGATTTACATGGATGGTAATATGGTTATAATTAATTAATATATATGATATAAATGGTATAAAACTAATTCGACAAATGTGAATTATTATTGACCTTTCCTTAGTTTTATCTATCAAAAAGTGAAAATTGCATTCCGGCGTATGTATGATCTACCGTATCCATGAACTATCTAACTAAATTTTATATATACACCTCATATAGATGAATATAAATATTTATGTACAGAATATAAATTATTTTATTATTATTAATAATTATGGATATAATGAAACAATAATATATGTATAAGTATTTGAACTACCAAACCAATGTTCTCATGAAAAATGGAACAATTAACAACCAAGAACTACGATTTTAACAATGAATAATTTTTAAATAGGGGTTCAAATGCGACGAGTGATACATTCATGATATTATATACATTAAATTTACTCAATTATTGAATTATAATAAATTAGTATTTATTATACATTTGGATAGAACACCTACGAGGAAATTCTAATTTGAGATGATGGATTTTCTCTTAATTTTATTTCTATTGAGATATTTTTATTATTAAGTACCAATTATCAATTATGTGGTTTATATACTAACACTTTAGTTTATATGTAATTAATTTATATTTATTAATTATTAATAATGATTAAAATATATTTTACCCCTTCATGATTATACAATCTAAGCGTTACCAATTATTTAAGAAGTTAAATTACAATATAATTTTTTAAGGATTTATCTAATTTTAATTAGAGAACTATTATAATGCAATCTTAATAAACTCCATCTATTTTATTTTGAACTAAATATTTATGGGTTTCCCTATTTTCCTTCACATTTTCATTTATTTTGAACCTGAATCATGAAATGTAATATTTAAAAAATATGTTGACGTCATTTATTTATTTGATTGGGTATGTTTCCCTTCCATAATAATATTTATTAATAATTTTTTTTTCAAAAGTCCATTTTTTCACTGAACATTTATATTAAGGAATTTTTATATAATACACGAATTTTTATAACATTTTAAATGATTTTTTTTATATTTTTTCTAAAATAGACATTTTTTATAAAAATTTATAGAAAGTCAAAAGTAGTTTTTTTTAACATATACATCATTAATGGATTTTAATAACTTCAACATATTGTAGGGCCTTTAAGATTATTCTAAACGAGTACAACGGTTTTTCAAAAGAAAATTATTTATTTAAATCTCATGTCAATGTTTCTCATCAAATTTTATTTATTCTCAAATGAAATTGTTTTATTATGAAACCTATATTTCTGATGAAATAATGGTAAGATTTTATCTTTTATAAATTTATTTATCATTAACTTTCTCATAAAACATTCAATTAACTATAATAATTTTAAATTTTTCATTACAATTCACTTAAATATACACATTCTTTGCATCATTGATATGATTATTTTATAAACCTTTTTCTATTTATATATATGCTATTTTACTATGAAAGTTATTTTATTAACTAAAAAAATATTAATATTTCCTATTCATTAACCAATATGGATAGTTATTGATGAGGTATAATATATATGAATTAAATTGATCATTCCATATATAATAAATGCATTGATGATGAAACAATGAGTGGGGCCAGGTTATAGATAGCCCCTCTATGCATTGACATAACTCATTAGAAAATTTAGTTGTCAAAAATTATTAAATGGGTTTTGGGTATGTACCCACCCATCAATTAAACTATATTGGAAACAAGAATCTATTGTAATGATATCATGATGTTTAGGATTAGGAAATGAAACATTAAGCATTTACTTAGGAATTCAGTTATAAATATCAATAATTGTACTCTAGTGTTATTATCTATTAATGAATTTTGCTCTCATCTTATTTGATTAGAGCACATATGTTTTAAATTATTTACCTTTACATATTTTTCATAACTTGTTTACTCATGATTTCTTCTCTTGTATGTAATAATTACATAGCATATGTGATCAGAATTTATTTTTTCCTTTCTCCGTGATATAAAGATGGATATTTTGAATAGTATCATGGATGAATGAATACATCATATGAAATGTATTCTATATTTCCTATGTAATATGGGAATCATGTACGTATATAGTTCTTAAAGGTTACTAAATTGATTAGTCTTTTAAGATGAGATACCATGTATCTTATTCCAATATAATAAAGCACTTGATGAATCTAGATTACTCAAGTTGTGGTTTGTATAGTTTTGACTAGATATGTCACCCAAATTGAAATACCATAATATAGATATTAATTAGAAGAAAAATATTTCTCATGAATAACTAGAAAAGATAAATAAACAGGGTACACCCCCAATGATAAATACACATCCTTGAGACATACATCATTAAAATAATATGATAAACTTGAATGTATAACAAAATAATAAAAAAATTTGTCTTCATTAAAACATATGTTTCCACCATCCTATTTAACTATGAAAGTGATACTAAACAAGAAAAGCTAAAAAAATACAAGATTCCCTTCACTTAACAAGTTACCTACAAAATGAGCTATACCAATAAAAAAGATAAAATTAGGTATTATTCAATAATGCCTAGTAGGATCCCACTAAGAATATATACAACTTATAACACCATGATACAATTAGTAAAAGATTTATAACAAAAATAATTTGATAAATTTATATTGAATGAAAATCCATTTTGTAAGCCAAACTTCGTTTTTTATAAAATAATTTAAAATTCATATAAACGAATAATATAACAAGTAAATATTTAATAATATGAAGGCATAAATTGACTTATCCATGAAAAAATAATAATATAATCATGTGATTAATCAAACATGAAATAATAGAAAAAAATATGAAAAAAATGAAACGTTTGGAACTACCCTATGGTAATATGAACTCATTCACGAAAAGGTACCACTAACAAAAAAATTACATGACTCATAATGGTTATTTATTCCTTCATGAGTATGTTAATATTTCAAAAATAATTCATAGTGGTTCCACACTCAGTGAGCCTTACAATGTCTATAACTCTATACAGAAAGGTTCCCAATGTGTCATAATTGCCAAAAAAATTTAAATAAACCATGCCCAAAATTGATAAATCATTCTCACAGATGAACATCACATCAAATATTCTTCAAAATACATTTTAGAGTCAAAAAAATTTTCATGAATTTTATTAAACACATAATGTTAAAAAATATTTAAAAAGGCCTCCTTTAAAAAAGAAAAATCATAAAACAATATATCATAAATTTCAAGTAAATAAATTTCATAGAAAAAAATAATGCAATTTACAATAAATTTATATAAATCATTAGTTAACACCATTGTACAAAGAAATCTACCTCACTAACCATTGTACAAAGAAATCTACCTCACTAACAATGTAAATCTAGTCACTTTCAAGAATTGAGATTAGAAATGTGGAGATCAAATCATTAAAATTATAGATCAATAAGAAACCTAATAAATTCCATATTTTGAAAGCGATATTTGGTAATTATAGCTAATTTGGGTTCTAAAGGGTCAGTGGGAAAGGATTTAACGAAGATATTTGGGGAGAACAAAAGAGACTAGATAAAAAAAAAAAACATTAATTTATGATATCCACCATAATTGGCCAATGATTCCCAATAAATCTTGTAGAAAATCCTTTAGAGGGTTATTGAGGGTATTGGTTGAGATAATAATGGATAAATAGGAAATTAAATGTTAAAAACCCAATAGAATCACGTTACATTTCCAATTTTAGGGCTCTTATACTAGTCACAGGGTTATGAGAACTGTGCGTTCACCATGTTGTAGCCACTTCCCATTAGAAAACCAAAAAACACAGTTACATGGGGATGGAAACACAATTTAAAAAATAATTCTCAAGCAATTTAATAACAACTATAAAAAAACTGATTTTCCCGACAATATTATTTGGTAACTCACATAGTTAGAAAACCTATTTGAAGGTAGTGTAAATTACTATTGGAACCAACATAGTAATTTTCACCATTTCCACAAGGTTGATCCTAAATATAAGAAGAAAATTGACATATATTATTTTCATCAAATATAAAAATTTTCAACCCCTATTCCCTAAAAACCTTTTCAGCCTCTAATGATATTACCCAATCTTGAATTAATGAATACCTATGATATGGAGTGTGTCACAGTTATCCCTAGAATAAAATATTTCCAATCACCAAATGAAATCAATAGTATGAACTAAAAATATGAATGATAACTTTTCATCATCAATAATTCTCACTCACATGTCTCATATCTATCCTATCATTACTTCCATAGTACTCATACTAATGTAATTATTCTATCATGCCTTACCTTATCTTTGAAATCAATAATCTCAACTATTATTTCAACCAAAGTGGTTTCATGTCCAATATCAACATATTCATATATATTCCCATGAGATAGATATAGTGGATATCTCATCAATTGAGAATCATGAATGATGTTGTGAATCAAAGTCATTTGACATTGCCTATATAAATGATACACCACCTTTCCAAGGCTTTCAGTGATCTGAAAATGGAAGAAACCATTGTTCCAACTAAACCTGATTTTCCAATATATGATTTCTTAAGATAGTTTAAACTCTAAGAAAAACCAAATCACCAAATAATAACAATGGAAAGTGATGTTCCCCATATGAATTTTGATAGGACTGACAAATCACTAACCTCATTCAAAACAACTACACATTTTCGATGATCTACTGAACAGGGATCATTCAAATCAAGAAACATTGTCCTAAGACTTCCTAGTATAATAGATATCAACATGAGGTACCATAAAATTCTTAAAAATGATATATATTAATTTAATAATTATAACTATTGTAATAGTCAAATTCAACCAAATTATCTTTCTATCCCCATAAACCACAAAAGATAAGAATGCATGAAAAAAGAACATTCTCTGGAGTCAGAAATGCTTTCTCAGTCTTCCCTTAAATATAATGGTGATATGTTATATTTAATTTAATCTGAGTACCCATAAAATCACGAAAAACCTTCTAGAACCTAGGTATGAAATGAGGGACCCTAGTTAAAAAAACTACAGATGGAACTCCATGGATCTTCATGATATCTCATAAAAATTATTATATGTGATCTTATAACTAAAAGGCCTCCTTAATATGTAGAAAATGACTCAATTTTTTATGATGATAAAATATCACACAAGTCACATCATTACCATTAGGATTCCATGGTAAACTAATCATGACATCCATTAATATCTCATTCCACATCAATACTAGAATAGGTAATGATTGAAAAAAACTAGTAAGTATATTGTGATCCACCATAATATTTTGGAATGTAATAAAAAAATAAATGAAATTCATAATTTTCTACCTCATCCATGGACACTAATTCTAAAATTTGAGATCATGAAATATCTTGGTAGTCCATTGTGTATATACCAACAATACTTGTAGGAACTATCCATTAAATCTTGTGTCATTGATATTAGAATGTATAAAATACCTAAAAACACAAATCACCAATGGGTGAATGAGGTCAATCACCCAATGTCTCCCAATAATTATGTATTTTACTAATAAATGGGATATCATTGTATTATAACCATTCAACCAAAATTCAATCATCTAATTTTGATTCAACCTTCACTAAATAATATAAAACATTTACACAATCCTCTTCTAATATTATTCACATCTATATAGGAAAAAATAATTAGAGACAACTCCACTAAAAATTATTTCATGGTGTGAGTTGGTAACATTCGGATCAATGCATCAGAGAACACATTCCAATTTTTGATAATATAAAATATATCAAAATTGAATGTTTTAAAATATTTTAACCAATGTTTATATGGAATGTTTATATCCCTCAGAGTAAAAACATACATCAAACTCTTATGATCTAAATATATGTTGAATATCACCCAAAATAGATTTTATTTCCATGTTTTAAGAGCATGAATCACACCAACCCACTCAAGGTCATGGGAATGATAGTTATTTTAATGAGTGTAGAACTAGTATGATCAATATTACTCTATCTACATTTTCAATATCAATAAACACCCAAAACACATATTTGAGGCATAAAAAACATTATTTCCCGAACCCAGTTATAGAATAACTGTAATTATAGATGTATTAATCCTTTCCTATAGTTCCCTTCAATGTATGTGAAATTTATCATTCCCCAAAAAACTAACACACATACCTGATAATTCCATTATCGATGATGAAATCATAGAAAAATTATCCACATACTAAATATAATAACAATATAATCAATGGAATCTTTGAATCCCAAACACAATTCTGTGTTTTTTCCACAACATCATGGATTTAATATTTCAGAATCAATTGAGATTCCCCTCAAAGATATAATATGTCATGGAAACACCACTTATTAAATAATAATTTTACATTTAAAAATATTATCATAATGATGGTATTTCATTATGAGTACAAGGAGGATATGAAAGTGATCAATGTGTTCCTCTTATGATGTGGAGTGAACCAGTATATTATCAACCAAAATAACAATGATGTAATCTATTAACTAATGAATAATCTATTTAAAAAATTCCATAAATGCAGTAGTATCATTAGTGAGACATAATGGCATATGTAGGAACATAAAAAGACCATAATATCTCCCAAATTCTATTTTTGGTATATCCCCTAATAGTAATTTCTAATGAAAATAACATAACTTTTGTTCCATTTTATATACCCATTTTCTCTCTCGAGTTGATCAAGGATATATTCAATCATATAAAGTGGTAATTATTATATATATTAACTAAATTAATCCTTCAATAATAAACAAAGTGTTTAAGGAATATATCTTCCTTATTTGTAAAGTGGACTGGAGAACCCCAAGGTGACCCATATAGATGAATAAATCTATCAGACAATTCATTTTAAAGATGAACATTGTGCTCCATTAACTCATTAGGTATTATATGATATGATTTAATATAATTTGGAATTACACTACAGAGGAGATCCATATTGAATTAATAATATATCTAAGGTGGTAACCCATAAGAATTATTATGAAGTCCTTACGATACATTCTCATCCCTTCAGGGTGAGGATTGATCAAATAGGGAACAAAGACATCAAGAAACATTTTGGATAACTATAATGACATCATTCCAGTATATTGAACATCATGGACCACTATCCCTTATCTACAATCACACACTCACTAAATGGTATAAAGAAATCCATTGGGAGATATAAATTGATATGGAAAATGATAATTTTTTTATCTAAGGCTTAAAATTGATCATCAACTATATGCCCATAATAAGGTTATGATATCAAGCTCAAGAGAAATGTCATATCACACAACTTCAAACTATGACATTATTACCTCATATGTGATTAATTTTAAATCTTGTTCAGAAATACTTCTTAGAGGCATGGTAATATCAAACAAGAATTTCATAAGCTCAGAACACATTTCAAACACGTCCATCAACAAAGATGATATAAAAAATTGAGTTCCACTTATTTAAACAGTGCCATAATTAAAGATGTGGAAATAAAAAATATACCTATAATAGTGTTTTGACCAACATTAGATTCATTCGATACATATTCCACTGTATAATGATATGTGACCTCCACATCTCCTTGATATGTTTCAGTACCTATATATCCCCATTAACATGAGAATGATATTGACAACAATTATTTGTTTCAAAATGGTTCTAATAGGTGGTTGTAGAAGTGTATCTAACACTACTAAAATAAGAAATTATTCGAAAAAATTATTAAGGAGAGAAGATTTTTAGAAATGATGACATGTCTTGTGTGATTTTATATATTTATGTTTGGTATATCCAGACCTGCCACACAAATCACAGTATACCTTATATAGTCTTGGAGAAGCCCTATAAATCGGTCTCGATGAAAACTGAGCTCCCTTACATTCTATTTTATGTCAATATGACAATACTTGGTAATATTCTATAGTAACTAAAGCTCCACCTAAACCTGTCTCCCAAGAAAGTCATACCTCAACCATATATACATTATCAACCATCAAAACAAATTTTATAATTCATAAGAGAATTATAATCAACTAAATATCAGCGTTCAGTACCATCACAAACATCCAATATTTAAGGTAGTAATTAGAAAAAGAAATCATGTGATATATGTACCAACCCATTGAAATGGGTGGCATACTCCATATTTGAACACTCCCTTTCCTATAAGGCTAGAAAAGGTTGATTCATTTCCACTCAAAACAATTATGGATAGACCATCTTGTTTAATATCCTCTGGATACAAATATAGGTATGTTCCTCATGTAACTTATCTTTCACTTTAGAGTCCTGCTAATTTATTCCCTATAATTAAATCATATACGTGGAAACCCACATGAGTGTCCATTAGAGTTTTCTAAAAGAGTTTCATCCTTTACAACCCATCAAGGAAATCTTTATATTTCTCTAAATCCTTGTTACCAAAATAGATATGTGGATTCTTCTTGGTGAATTGTAAGCCATGATCCACCACTCATCCCCTATTTAGAAAACCCACCTAACCAAGAGTCTAAATCATGTGGATAAAATAATTTACAAATAAATGTTCTATAAGAGGATTCAACCATTGATCTGTTCTCACAACGTCCTCTATTTGATTCTAAAGATCATTTGTAGAATTCATTTTCATATAATAATAAAATATTATATCAAACTATAATAAGGTCAAATTACCACATAAAAGTAAACATATCTAAATTCCTTATTATAATCATTAAACAATATGGATTTAACAAAAAAATTGATCATGATTATATTAAATCAATCACATAAGAAAACAGGTCTATATAAAAAAATTCTAAATCAATTTCATTGAAATAATATCAAAATCCAATATCAATCATGATTAAAATACCATACCCCCCATGTTAACATTAGAAAAAATATGAAATAGATTTATCCAATCTTTATCCATGACTTACTTAATTTTAAGATCCTACCATCATTCTAAATTAGACCATAAAACAACTCTTGGTTGTGGAATGCAAATTATGGCTCAATATTGGCTCTGATACCATTTATAAATGATCCAACCCACATTGACCAAATATGTCATTAACATTGGTCCACCATAAGATATATATACATACAAAGTCAAGAACAAGTCTCATGAATAACTAAAAAGGATAAACAAACATCACAAAATGTAGAATAAAAACACAAAAACACGTGACAGATGATGTCAATCAATGTGGACAGACCTAAAAATTTAAAAAAAGAAAAATTATGTATATCTATATGGCCAACCTACACAAACAACCCATCCAAATATTATAGTGATAATGACCATAAAAATTTAGGGATCAATGTAATTCCCTTCCCTTTTCTAGTGTTCATTCATGTTAAAAATCCCGTTTATAAATAAATTTTGAATGAAAACCTATTTTTTAATACAATCCATAGTCTCCATAAAATCAATTCATATTAGTATAATCAAATAATACATAATGTATATAAGAGATAATATAATGGAATTAATATATTAAACAGTTGAAATATTATAACATAATCTTATGTGAAATCTAACATGAAATAAAAATGTCATTTATAAAACCAAGAACAAGTTGAATATATCCTATAAGAATACATATTCTGACACACGATGGAACATTATTCCTAGTATAATTCAAATTATAAAGATATAAAAACATTCCATATCATAACTACATAAAAAAATAAATAACCCCTGCTGTTACCACCCTCACTATTGTTTCATATGTATATAAATAATAATCAAATAAAACATGCACAAAGTTTAAAAAACATTTCCTAGTCACTCTCATGATTAAAATTAAATTTTAGAGTACAAATCATCATTGAGTAATTTCATAAAACATATAATTTTTATGAATTATTTATAATTAAATCCCTTATTAAAGCCCTAAATCTCATGAAAATACTCATCTTTGATATCAAATCAATCAATTTCACAAACCAAACCAAAATAATTTAAAATCACATAATGTAAATCATGGGTGAGAACGATTATATTGAGACACCTACCTCACTCGTGGAGGAAAACTAGTCACTTTTTATAATAGAGATTAGAAATGAATATATCATGTTCTTAAGAGAATATATCCTTAATAGACGCCATAAATTCACTATTACACCATCTAGATCCAGAAAATGGATCCCATTAAGGTTCCAATGGGTCATGGGGAAAGGATATCAAATATATATCTAGATAGAATCTAAGATATCATAATAAAAATGGAATATTCAATGAAGAGTTCCACCGAAATTTCCCAAGGATCATCAAGGAGGCATGGCGGGGAGCCACTAGGGAGTCAATGGTGGTTCAGTTTGAGATAATGAAGGAATAATATGTAATTTGAGGTCACAAAAACCATTATAATCCAGGTAAATTAATAATTTTTTTGATCCTATAAGGGTCATATGGTTAGGCATCATGGTTAGGAATACCACAGTCTAACAATATGGTAGAAACATCCCCATTGAAAACCAAATCGTATGGTCACTATTGGATTGATTCATTGTATGAAAAACTATTCTCAGAAATTTTAAAGCCACTGGAACAAAAACCATCTAACCATAAGTTTGTTTTTGTGACACATACAATTATACAAACTATCCTCAATCCACTTAAATTACCACTTGAACCAACAGAGCCATTTTGTACGGTTGCTACTAACAGTACATAGACCTTACCCGTGGAATGTTTTCTTAAAATATCCAAATTTTAATCCCCTATCCCCAAGAAACTTATTGAACCTCATAAGATATAAATTTAGGTCAATTTAAATCACACCTGTGACATTGAAGGCATTAAAATACTAAATATATTCCAGCATGACATATGAGTGATTCAAGCTATTACATTATCTTAGAGGAAACATCGTCATGTGAAATTAACTAAATACTCCAAAACCATTGTATAGAATTATATTATTGAAATATAATATTGTTGTTTTTCTAATATTCCATAAATAGAAGTATCTCTAATAAAATGAAATCAGGATAATGGTAAAGTGTTTATTTTTTAAAAATCTTGTTGTGTATGATTGTTAGGATTTAAATGTTCTATAAAAAAATAAAATTCATATCACGAATATGAATCAATAAAATGTTAAACAAAATGGTTTCATAGAATTTATGAACAAAATTTAGTTGAATTTTTTAGATGTATGAGATTTTTTTATTTATTTTCTAAGGGTTATTTTGGATAAAGAGGTTAAAGTGTATGTTTACCTTATAAATCATCAATCGTGTCTTACATTATCACCATAAATAGTATAGGAAGTACATAAATGTAAAAATAAAAATATTTAATTTTTAAATTTATTTAGTTTTCAATATTATATTTATCGTGAATCTGATTATTAGGATATGTTTGAAGTAATGTACCATAATCTTTTTCATTAGATATGGAACTAAATTGTTTGGATCCATCTTTATAAAATTGAAAATATTAAGATCATTAGAAATAGAATTTTAATAATTTAGATCATTTTCTTTCAAAATATAGAGTCATTATTGAATGTGATAGTTAATTAAAGGGTTCATTTAATTATTAAAACCTAAAGATTTAAGTCATACTAGAGAATGATATTCAACATGATAAGAATTAGTTATTGATATCAAGTATGGAGATAAATATTAAGTGGTTAGAAAATATGTTCTAGATAATAGAATTATATAAATAATTTATTAATTATTTTTTACAAGTTAATAGTAAAAAACTGAGTTTTATGATGATGCAGTGCATGCGAATGATTTCAGAAAGTGGGAGCTATAAATGAAGGATAAAATTTAATCATTAAACATAAATTTAACATATAGTCATTGTATAGATAACAAAAGTAAATAAGGTACTTCACAATAAATAGGTATATCAACTAAATTAATAAGTTTATGAAAAAAAATTATAATAAAAGGAAGATTGTGAATTGTTTTTAATTAAAGGAGGGTATGAACTACACAAAGAAATTTATCCTATTGCGATGTTATAAACTATTAGAAATTTATTTATTATTATGAATAAAGAGGGATTTTATTTAATATTGATGGGTGTGATGACATACTTCCATCATAGGGACATAGAGGATGATATCTCCTTTCTAAAACCTGATGGGTTAATAGAATCTAGAAAATATGATCTTGTTTTTAAGAATAATTAGTGTTTATATGGGTACAAGAATAAACAAAGGATGTTGAATAATATATTCAATCCATTCATAGGAAATAATGATTACAAGATTTGTGATATAGATCAATGTTAAAATTTCTAGTATTTTATTAGTTATTAATGCAAGTGATAATGATAGGGTGTAATTTCAAATGTATCAATGATTTAAAAAATAATTTCCCAAAATAATTCAAAATATAATATCCTTGTGTGGTGAAAAATTTCCATGGAATAAGTATTATATTATATCATATTGTCAGAACCTTGAAGATATAAAAATATCGTATGGGAAAATGGTTTTGAGAAATTTCAATATATTTGAGGTAAATTTGGTATCTAATTCTACCATAATAAATTTTATGTTATTAAAGGACCATTCCAGATTGAATAATGGTGAATGTAACTATATGGGTAAAATATAATACACATCAGTTGTAAGGTGTTTGTTTCGAACCATGGTTTCTACTCATCTAGATATATAATATGTTCTGAGACTTATCAGTAGGAACATTGAATATAAATTATGATTTAATGAGAGTTTTAGAAGTGGTTGATTCTATACATTATGTGTAGGAAGGATATGTCACCATTCATTAATATAGGGAAGAATTTATAGGGTTGGATTGATGAAAACCTGGTAAGATATTTTGACAAGATAAGTGGTAATATACGGTATGTTTATACCTATCGATGAAAAACTATTATATGGGTATTGTAATTTCAATGAATTTTGGTGTCTAATATGTAGGCATTATGTGTTTTTATGACTGAATCAATTAAGTAGATGATAAGTATGCGAATATTACTAAAATATTTGGACATAGAGAAAGAAAAGATGTGTTCTATTAATATATCTAGTGAGTGAGACATGTATCATAGAATTTTTTACACCATTCATGGATGGTTTATATTTATCTAAAATGTTATTTCATCACGAGATTTTTAAAATATTGATTTTTGGACTTGAGAAATATTATTTTAACCCTTAATCTTTCTTATATAATTATAAAGGTTATGGAAAGTGATATTATTTTGCATTATTATACCTTAGTAGGACTTTTGAAATGATAATGGCGTGGGGGAGAAATATAAAAAATAAAATTTGCATAGCGAGTTTCTAGGTGATGATCTCTTGAATTAGTTTCGATGTAAGATACTATTGAGATATGTGGAGTGTCATTTGACAGAGTCTAGACAATACATGTAGATTTATTAATAAAAACATTTCACTAGGATCATGTTCAATGTAGAGTAAAAAATTCTCATCTCATACGAGGTCACAAAAATAAATTTTTCCAATAATAATCACTTGAACATGGGGAGATTATATTTTCTATATAATACAATCATTGATGATCTAAAAATTTATTTCACATGGTAGGAAGATTCAGCTCAGAAATTCATGGAACACATTTTTTAAATCATTAATAATATACCTGGACACGAGAATATATTTTGGGATATATTTTACAAAGAATCAATAGATATATATCCATAATTAGTAAATTTTATCACCACATTATGAATTTTCAATATTGTTCTCAAACCATGAAAATGATACTGTTCATATTTGTTCAATTATCATATTTTGTTATCTAATTTGTAAAATAACATCATAGAGATTTCAACATATAATTGGAATAATATTTAGTTAATTCTAGAAATTTATCACATTTTGAATTTGGGCACACTAAAATTCAAAATCAGACATGATGGACTATTGAACCAATGATTTTCTACCCACCATCTGAAAATACATCATGTATATCTCTTACAAATATATGGGCATGAAAACTATTTCCATTAATATCTCCATGATAAACCTCCCTCACCCCCTAAAAATGTGATGGGGAAATCACAATAAATAACAAATGTGTGATATCTCCACATTCACCTAAAACTGATAACATTAAATATAACTAGAATGATACCTCCTCCATTAGTGTTAAATTAGTAGTCATAATTAAGGAATTGACAACAATATTTAATTTCATAGGATTACAGAATATATTATAGTTATAATACTATAAAACGATTATTTAACACCCTTATCATAGGATGAGATCTATCTGATAGAATTTTTACATGATACACCTATAGAATGTGAAGTGTTTAAATTTATCACTAAAAATATAGAGTCTCCATATATTTATGGAAAATACCAAAAATTTATGTTCCATGTTATAGTGAACTAATCTTATTATACTTTTATATTAAATCATTTTTATAAATATTCAGTACACAACCCAAATACACACAATGGGAACATAATAGTTTAGCATCGTTGGAAACATTAAAACATAATATAATGTCACGGTGAAAGATATTCAACATCTCTCTTAATTATATTACTCTTTGGTACTCTTCATAATAATACACCATTTAAAATAATTCTCCGTAAATTATGGAAAGAAAAAACAAGAAAGGATGGGTATATATGCTCAGTAAGGGTAAAAATAAGAGATATCAATCAACAGTTATATAAAATCATAAGATAAGCATAATTATATGTGATCATGAACAAATACTATAAGGTCAAAATCCAGTATATCAAATATGATAAACATGAGTCATGTCATAAGGATTGGAAATTCATAAGACACAAATCATAAGGTATGAAATAACATGGTCCATTAGAGTACAAAATTTTCATGAAACATAGATTTGGGGAATACACATAGACATAGAAAATTTGATGTTAAGTCTAGCCACGAATACATTCATAACATATTAGGATTTAGATGACCACATTTCTACCTACGTCAGGATTATGCTAACTACATGTGTACCCTATTATTGGGGTGGGGGTAACAACCAATTTACCTCATTTTTGGACTTGGTCCATCCACATGGGTACCAATTTTTCTATTATAACATTAATCATTACCAAATTAATTTTATGGAGATATAGGTATTATTCATTTCATAATGAAAAACTATTTTATGTGTTCCAAATGATCATAAAAAATTCATATTAAATAACTTGTGACATGAAATGGGTTCCAATGAAATCAACATATCATAACATATGACAATGATATATGTTTCAAAATCATTATATTATTTCATCATAGACATGTGGAAAAAGAAGTTGATTTCATAATAATTTTTTCATGGTATAACCCGTGGAAGAGAACCAGGTTTCATAAACATCGTATCATGATAAACAATAAATATAATGAATAATAATGGTATCCAAGGTTTAAGTCCCCATAAAATCATAAGATACATCAACAGATATATTCTTATATGGAAAGTATTTTGAAATATCACATAACATATTTATTGGGTAAAATATCCTTTCTTCAATGAAAAAACATTTAAATTGTAAATAATTTTAGTAATCCTTTTATTTGAAAAAGATTGAAAACATATAAATTAAGCATATAATTCAGTTAATATATTTTATTTGTAATGCATACTTTTTTATAAACAATTTTGAAAACATAGATCAATTTTTTAAATTATTTTTTTGAAGACATGGTTTTGGAAGGAAAATGTTTTTGATCGAAAAAACGATTTTTCATTAAAACAGACTTTTTGAATTCATGATTAAATAAAGGGAGAAAAGTAAAGGGGGAGAATTTCTTATTTTGAAATAACCATATTATAATAAAATATATTATTTTCCTGAGTTATAAATCATAATATATAATAATAGTTAACATAATAATAAATAACCTTCATAAATGACGTCATTATAACATTAAAGTTTTACTACTTTGGTAACCTTTAATCATAAGAACCATGATAGTGTAACATAAAATGAAACACAAAATATAATCCGGATAATTAAATTTTGGATATTACATTCAATAAATTGTTATATACACATCATAATATAATATAGTTTCATAACATAACATATGTCTCAATGTTGGAAAATTGAGACAAAAATATCTTACCAATTTGTTATCTCTTAAAAAATAAATCCCATAAAAGAGATATCGTAAAATTAATTTTTAAATACTAATAATATTATTTATATTAATCATAAAATACTTTAAAAGGGAGTATATATTACACATAAAATAAACACATGATGAATATGTCTTGTGTCTCATGAAAAATCAAGGTGATATGGAAATCCCATACTACTTAAGATTTAATTGAATTGTATGATACATGAAATTATAAGTTAATTAGGAAAATTAGTTATCATTAAATGTGTTATGTTAATTTTATATCATTTTATATTTAATTAAACATTCCACTAAAAAGAAACAAGTGGTGAATATTGCATAAGTCTCTCAAAAATAATTGTGAGACTAGAAATCCCCTAACCTTAAGTATTGACTTTAGTCGAACACGTTCAACCGGTTTTATAATTAATTAATTTTTATTATACAAATAATATAATTATAATAATATACATTATTCTATATATGATATTATTATGTCCACCTATTACCTGTTTACTAATAATTTCATGTTGAGGTCTGGTTTCGGGCAACGACTGCTCTATTTTTCATTAATATTTTGATTTACTAATTTGGGTCTACTGATATTGATCATATTTTAAACATATATCAAAAATTTAAAATATGATATAAATATCATATTTTTTATATATATGTATTTAGTGTAATAAATAATATTTAGTGATGGGAAATGAAATACATCATCCATGGAGATTGTATGTCATACGCATGTATGAACATTGTTTCCATTTTATTATTGTATAAAAAAATTGAATGATAGATATATAATACAATTATAGTAAAATAATTTTTTCATATACATCACATATTTTTATTAAAACATTCTTTAATACATTCCATGAAATGTGAGAACAAATCACAATGCATCGTGAGGTGGTAGTCCACCATTCACATGAGTGACGTTATTCTATTCCCAAAAAATGAAAATAATGATGGAATATGGAAAATAAAAATTAAGAAATCATAATAACATCATAAAAATAATATATATTATATTTAAAATACAAATACATCGGTATTATAAAACATGAAAGGTGTTAAGGAAAAAATGAACAACCTTAGTTTATGAGGCAGTAGTTCTCCATAAACAAGAACGACGATTTCATAACATATTTTTTGGATGTTTTTGTGGTTGTTGGTTATACCATTAATTTAACAAAATCTAAATATAAGTAATATACAATGTTATTTATATAGTCATGTTAGAATAATAATTTTAGGAGGTGTGTGAAGATATAAAATGAACTGCTCATTGAAGAACATTACCTCTTCACTGGGTATCCTCCTTATGTTTCCACTAAAACATTCAAAGTATTGATATATACACAAAATAAGGACTATAGGATGAGGGGAGGTAAGTTTTCAAGTTATTTTTTAGATATATTTATAGTCAAATGGCTTTAGATGTGTGAATTGGTTGGGGGAGGGAGTGCCCTTTTATAGTTGAGGAGGAGTGTCATTTTTTAAAATACTCAAAAATATTCCCAATAAGGAAGTTAATATTACCTAATGTAGATGAAAATATGATAATTAAAGGTATATAAGAATTATATGTTTTAAAAAAACCTTACCATACTATTAAACACATTTTCATAAACACTTTAATCATTAAGAACAAAGTATACATATTTTTATGATATTTAATTTTCACTATAAAAAATAGTTGTCTAACCTTTTTATCTTATCCCTTAATATTTAATTAGAGTGATAAATATTATATCATGTGTCCAAATTTATTTTAAATATGATTTCTAATGAATAAAAAAATTATCCAGTTTTTTTGTATATTAATATTAACATAAGCGAATGTAACCTGGAAAAATACAATGTTAACCGAAACCGCACAGACCATGTTTTTACTTCTAAACGGTAAATATATTCATTATAATAGATAAATTTACCCATGAATGGACCATATATTATATTTATAAATATTAAGAAATAAATTATCGTAATATGTTTTTAATAATTATACATAAAATAATAATTTAGCATTTTTTATAAAATGACAGTAATGTCAATTTTAACATTATTTATTTAATTTAAATTAAAAAATATCATTAAAATAATTGAATTCATGTATATTATTTTAAACCCATTATAAAATGATATATTCTTATAAAAATATCATTTAAAATTATAATTAATTTAATTGAATTGACTTTTATTATTTTTAGTTTATGTTTTTTTAAATTTTGTTTAGTTAAATAATTATTGTGTTAGAAGTTTTTAATCATTTTACATAACTAATTAATGTTTAAAAATTAATGATAAATTATTATTTTAAAAATAACATATTTATATTTCAAAATAATGTGTATAACTATACCAATACAGTTTTTTCCATAATCCAAATCATTATAAATAATAAAAGTTAGTATGTTATCTTTTTTGTCTTTCCCTTTATGTAGCTTCTTATATGGGTCGTATTCAATGAAAAGAGGAAATGAATTTTCATATTTCATATATTTTTACTTCAATATTTGAATTAAATTTATTTATTAAAATAAATTTAATAATATAAGTTATTTTCTATCATGTCATTCTAGTTTAACCACATAGTAAATCCATTTTTACCTTAACCATGATATTTATTTTTTACTACATTCATTGTTCATTTTGGTGAAAATTGAAGTTAAATATTTTAGAAATTATACAAAATTTTTATTTTAAATATTGAATCCAATATTTAAAATTCAATTCATATAAGTGAAAAAAATATTATTTTAAAATTTATTCACAGATGAGACGAAAAATCAATTTTTTAAAGTGGAAATATTCCAAAGTTATAATGATTTTATGTCCAATTTAAATATAAAATTTATTACAAGGTGATAAATTGTATTAACTAATACAAAAGTTAAATAATTATATTTTCAATTAAATTTAAAATGTAGTCTAATATAAAAAAATTATTTACACAAAAGTTAATTTTAAAATAAAATTCAATATTTTTCACCATTCATTGAAAAATAAAATATTTAAAAAAATTCTTCAACAACTATCTAAGATAACTTTGACAGTAAAATATAAAAAATTGTGTTTATTTTATAAAATTAATATTTGAAAACTGTAACAAATTAATTTCCACAATGTCCATTAATGGAATCAATAACAAATTAGTGAGAAAATAGTATTTTCAAAACATATAAAGGCATTACTGAAAAATCATTACATTTTCTGAATATTTATCCTTTATATAAAACCATGAAAAATAATAATTAAAAATTAATTACTAATATTAATATTTTTATGTTTAATGGATTGGTTAAAATGTAAAGTATCAATAGTTATATTATAATTAAATTTTAGCTTTATTAAAAAAAATTCATGTACATCGCAATCTAACCTAGTGTTCCTTGAAAATGAAAATATCAAATAGAATAAATTATTATTTTTAAAAATATTTCATAAAATCTAGACGTGTGAAATTTTACCACCTTAATATGAAATTCACCTTTGAAATAATTCTCGGTGATCCATGGTTTAACACTTGAAAATTCCTTCATAGAAACACATACCATAATGAAGATTAATAAAACATCCTCCCAAAAAAGTAAAAGGGGTGTATGTAAGTCATCTATAATAACACATATAAGATTTCCAAATATGAAAAAATAGGTTTCACATGAAATCATTGATGTTGAAAAGGAATCTAAACCCCAAATTCTGAAGGAATGTGATAGAGAACATTGATCACAGTAAAATGTATATTACACAGAAAGGTAACTAGCACAAAACCGTAAACCAAAGAGGTATGAAAGAATTCATTTATACATAAAAATTATTATAAGAGGAAAACATTTTTTTAAATGTACTTTTCATAATGTTTAATAAATTTTATGGGAAGATATACATGATTTCATTCCACATAATAAGAACAATCTCGCCTATAGGTTTTTCTTTGATTAATGTCCACTTTATATCATAATCTAAGAAAAGAAGGTGAATTTTTTATTCCTAAATAACTAATGGATCATAATCTAAATAATGAATGATAATTAATTCCTTCTATATACTGTTAAAAAATTATAACTAGTAGTCCAATATTGATAAATCTTTATATGGTGAAGTAATAATTTAATCTTTAAATCCTCTTATATAATTCAACTTAATCCATTTCAGAAATATTTAAAATTATCCTTCCAAAATATTAAAATACAAATCTTGAGAAATATGTTCCTAGAAACTAAAAAATAAAATTATCATTAATTGCTCATATGGTATAAATTTCCTCTTGATTATAACATACCAAACATGGGAATACATCCACCATGTATTCACTTGAAACATGTTAATAACTTGAATTACCATAAAAGAATATTGAATAAATAAATTCTTTATAATTCCTTACATAAATCATAGATTATTGTATATATTTCGTAAATACAAATATGATATATACTCTATCCATGATATCATAAATCAATGTTTCAACAAATCGTTTATATGTTCCTAGTTAATCAGTACTACAGTTTTTCATAATTATTATCCAACATCTATGAATCCGAATTGGAATCATTTTATCCACATTATAAACATATAAAAGGTTACCTTACCTTAATCACGTGTTTTCAATAAAATATATCTCTTCCATCAATTTTCTAGGTTATCATCATTATTCAACATACTCTTTTGAAACCTTACTAAAAATATTATACTAAAAAATCAGTATATATTTCATATTTATTGAATCCAAAAATTAAATATAATTCAAAAATACCATATATTTCTAAAACTATTAACATGTCCTCACCTTGTTATTGAAAAACTAATATTTCCTTTCCCAAGTCAATAATAGTATTTTCATCATCAGTAGTGTAACCATTACTCATACAACCATTCTGATTCCCATCATGATATTTCACCCTAGGAGATAGATTTTCATAATTAACATACATTCCATATTTAATGAATTCACCCATAAATGTTATATTTGGGAGACCATCATTATCATCAATCCTATTAACATATATTTTCATTTTCCCTTCAGAGTTAATTACATTATGCAATTATTTGTTATAGTCAAAACATATTTCTATCCCTCTAAGACATCCACTTTTGTGTTTCTTCCAACATTATTAACACTATGTAAAAAATAATATTTTTTTCTTTATAGTCTCTATAACACAAGCACTCATTGAACATCATATTTCTCTTATTTGGTGTGTCTGATAGTTGGTTATGGTACACATTGTTAATCATGGGCCATGAATACTGAATACGTATAATCATAATGTTGTTCGATATTGTTATCAACCCATTTGGATTATCATGAAACAAATTTTAAAAATTCAGTTGTAACCCAGTTCCTTTTTATTTTCACCACTAACTATGACCGAAATGAATAGTTTGAGAAATAGTAATCATAGTGTAATACCACATAAGCCTGAAAAATAACTTATATTATGTCTATATCATGAAACAATTTTTAATCTATGACACCATAGGTTTATCTCTTTTAAATTATAGTCATCATATATTTAAGTCATTCATTATGTCTCATTATGATTTTAGGAATTTACAAAGATTATCTTCTTGGAGTGTCAAACTATGTTTTATGGAAGTCCTGTTGTTGTGAACAAATTTCTGATTTATTTTGGCTTAGTACGAAATTTTTGGGGTTATTACCCCTATATACAACAATTATAGTGACACACCCCTTTGTAGTATCAAGATAGGGATGTAATTCATTTGAATCCACTCTTCAAATCCATTAATATAATTCAAGGAAATTTTCATAACATTGAATCATCCACAGATTAATACATAGATACATAACTATATATACACTTTTATATAACCTAAGGGATCTTGAAAGAGTTGTATTATACTAGTTTCCAAATGTTAACTAAACCATTACCTTAATAACATCTATAAAATTATAAAAAAATTTCAATTTTACTATAATTGATACCTGTTAAGAAAATCCATGGGATTTTATACCACCTGGTTGAGACACACCACCATCCCCAACGGAACCTATTTCCACATAAAACCCTTGGGAGGAGAGATATGATTCATCCAACACCCACACATGAGAGTTACCATGTATTAGATTATATCATTTTCCTTTTATTATAACTGTATCGACCTGGTATTCTCCTACATGGATAATACATTATTTATTAATGAATTTTTATTGCATTACCCAAACACATGCTTGAGGACCTAGATATTTTTGTTCCTTTGAAAACATGGAAACATAATCATAAATCTTTGTGAAAGATATTCAAAATATCCCTTAAATATAACACCCTTTGTCACTCATCACAAACATACCATACATAAAATCTCCCTTCATAACCATGGGAAATGAAATATATGAATAACTGAGCTCATATGCTGAGTATCAGAAAAATCGTATCAATCTTGGATCACAGAAAACCTAAGATACAAAAAAGGGTATGTAATCATGATCATAAAATATAATTTTCAAATGAAAAATTTCATATAATATAAACACGAGTCACGAAATATATATTGGATGTTCATAACACATGAATACTAAGGTGATCAAGAACATGGGCCCTGAGAGACTAACTTTGGAAAAACAATATTTATAGAATACAAATAATTATTTTATAGTTTATGTCAAGGATAGAAATTGAGGCCTTCATAACATGTTAGGCTTGGCAGATCACATGTGTACCTTCATTGAGCATGTTCTAACAATCCGTTTACCATAGTTTTGAGATTGGGATAACCACCTATGTACCCTGCTTTATGGGCATGAAAAAACCACTTGTTTACCCTTAGATATCATAGAAAATTTATCATTTCTCAATGCATTTATGGGAGATATAGGTCCCACCCATCTCATAAATAAATCCAAATCTATTTGTTCTATATGATTAAATTATATTCATCTCATCATAACACATGATATGGAATGGGTTTCATAAACATTTCATCATATCATAACCTATAGAAGATAAATAAGTTTTATAATCATTACATTGTTTCATCATAGAATAACCCATGTAAAAAAGATGTCTGATTCCAACGAATTTTATCATTATATAACACTTGGAAGAGAAGGAGGTTTTATATATATCATTCCATGATAAACCATTTAGTTATATAATAAGATATGTACCATTGTATTATATCTGCAACATATCATTTGATAAATAATATAATATTATATTATATCTAAAATAATTTTCAATGATGCCTTACAAAATTTCATGATTATAATATTATTTCCACATTGAAAAACATATTAAAACATAAAACATTTTGAATTTTGATTACTAAACATGGTTTTAGAAGATAAACATTTTTCGGCTAAAAAGAGTATTTTTCTTCAAAAAAATTATTTTTTAATTATTTGGTACATAAAGAAATGAAATTGAAGGTGATATATTTATTCACATTAAATAATAATAACATAGGAAAATTTGTTATTTTATTGAGATACAGATCATAATATTTCATCATTAGTAGCATAATCATAAAAAATCCTAACCGACAATGAGATTGTAACATAAAACAATTACCACTTCAGTAAACTTGAAACATAATAACCATTAAGGTGTAACATTAATAGAAACATAAAATATCTTTATTATAAATAAATTCTTTATATTTTATGTTAGAGGATTGTATATTCACATTGTCAAATAATATATGTGCATAACCTAACATATTCCAGAAAGAAAAAAATTGGAGATAAAAACCCTTATCGATTTGTTAACTCTTGAACCATAAAACCATTTAAAAAGTGATCCTAAAATTAATATATAAATAAAAAATATTTTATTTATAATAATCATAAAATACATTCATGGGTAGTTTATACCCACTATAAAAGAAACACACACTCGATTCTTTCGATAGGATCGTGTCTGGTTCGTGGGATCTGCAAGAATGGGCGGTGGCTGGTTTTCTCGATAGCCGCCAGATAATGATACACATTGAATCATAGGAGGACCTTATTCAGGCTTGGTCCAGGGCTCTATGATGTTTCAACGGGATGAGTTTCATCCTTCATCGATGGACATTCGATCTTCATATGAAGCTGGATTTTCCGTCAATAGCGATTTGAGTCATTTTACCTAAACGTCCACTTCCTTTTCATAATCTTGATTTTATTCACATGATTGGTAATATGGTAGGAAGGATTGATTATTTAGATAATCATACTGCAGCTATGTGTCATCCAGTTAATCCCTGGATTTGTGTTGAATTAGATGTGTCTCGCATGCCTTTCTACTTTGTATGGATTACCATTGGTGAGGAGTACACGTGCAAACATAAGGTGGTTTACGAAAACTGGATGGACTTCTGATCCTGTTGTAAGCTGCTGGGGCACCCTTCATTGGTATGCCAAAAGAGCGCTCCCTCAAGAAAGTTGAAATCTAATGATAAGATAGCGAAGGTTGATGTGCTGAAGAGCCTAGTTCAGAGGTCTATGGAGATGTTCACTAATAAATACATCCATAGCTCTGAATTATATATGGTTATGGTGTGCCATGTGCATCTAATTAATGGTGAGACTCGGTGTGGTGAGCATTCTGTTTCTATGAGAATAAAGGATGATTCAAGCATCAATAAATCTGAATAGGAAATGGTGATGGATCACGGTCAGGATGACTTAGTGTTGATGGAAGGTGGGAGGGTTTCTCTAATGTCAAACTCTATTGTAGAGGTCCAGTATCCTAGCCACCACCAGGTGACCTATAGAGAGGTCCATGATTCAGAGGCGGTTGGAGGACCGAGGGTGCAGTTGAACCCACTAGTTTCTGATGTCTTCAAAATGTTTTTTCATGATTTGGAGAACACAACTACTTCCAATTTTAGAAAAGATACAAATTATAATTAGGAGAGATTCCCAAGCTTATTGGAGGTGGCCCTTCATGTATGTGCTAAGGGTACTAAGGTTCTGGATCCCTTGGAAAGGCCCTTCCTTACTCTTAGAAACTAGTTTAATGACCTCTCTATAGGCATGTTGGAGAATAGAATGGTTGAGGATATTGTTGTAGGGATGGATGGTGGTGTGAAAACACCAGAGGGTCTATAGGGTATGGGAAAGCTGACAGGGCCCATATGAATGTAGGAAGCCATTACTAAGGAGAGGCGGCTCCCTTTGATAGAGAGTAACACTCTAGACCAGAGGCGGGGGTAAACTATGAGTCTCCTACTTCTGTTTTGGGGGTGCGAGCTGATATTGGAAGAGAGAGTTCTGGGAGAGGGAAGGAAAATGAGAGTGGCCCATTCGACCGGTCATTCAGTGATATTGTTCAATGTTGTAAGTAGATGATGGCATTAGCTGATGGACCCTATTTTTCTTCTCCTAAAACAAGACCTAGGAAGGATTACTCTTATCTTCTATGGCCGATGTGGAATAGATAGGCTTCAAAACAGAACAGTGAGGGGATTGCAAGTTTTTAGAAGGGTAGTGTGGTCAAGAAGCCATCCACAGAGTAAACTGTTATAGATCTTCCTAGGAGTTGGGTTCAATGTGAAAGCTATTAGAGATCTCCAAATTGGAAATCAGCTACGGAAGAAGATAGATATTATATGGGGTGTGGTAATGAGTCTAGGTATTTTGATTTGCAAGCTTCACATTATTATGTTTTTGGCGAATGTTGGGGTAACAGATACCCATAAACCGGATTTTAAAAATGTTAAAAAGTGATTTTCAGGAAATTATTATTAAATAATTTGGATTATTGATATATCATTCCATACGTTTGTATATACACCACAGAAAAGAAACAAGTGGAGGATGTGACATATGTATCCTATAAATAAAAGTGAGAGTATAAATCCCCTTACCAAAAATATTGAATTTCGTCATACACATTCAACCTACAATATTAAAATATATGTCTATTATACTTCTATAAAAGAATTGTTTTTAATATATATTATACCATATATGAATTTATTATGACATTTTATTTCATGTTTATTAACAATTTCATGTTAAAGTGTTGGTTCAGGTAGTAAATGTTTTTTTAATATATGTTTAACATTTTTATTTTTTGTATTCATAAATTAAATTTTTTTTATAATCACTATTGTGTAAACTATAATATAAATATATTTTATGTTCATAACATATTTAGTGAAATAGATCCTTAATAGTTTGTGATAAGAAATGAAATTTACCATTCATGGAGACAACAGTTTGTACGTATGTATGAATATTGTTTCCTTTTTTCCTCATATTTAAATAATGAATACACACACATATATATATATATACTATGTATATTATGTATAAACCTTGAATTGTTGTAATTGAAAAACAAACAACATTCATTTATGATGTGGTAGTCAAACGAGCACACGAACGATGATTTTGTAACCCATTTGATGCATGTGAATATAGTTATAGGATTTAAATTTAACATAAAACAATTTTATTGTACTTAATATAGGGATATTCTAATATATCAATTTTATAAATATAATAGATTTACGTGGATGAAGATATAAAAAAAATTCATATTGGAGATGAATACCTCTCCTTTATTTAACCTCGTTAGTTTTGAATTAAATCATTTAAAGGATTGATTTCTGTCCAAAATTTGTCTTATTGGATGAGGGGATGGACGATGTAAAGTGATATGGGAAAATAGTTTTTGATCCAAATTTATTTATAGGTTTGAATAAGTGTGAAGATTGAGTGGCCCTTTTGAGTTATGGAGGAGTGGAATTACTATAAATACTCAAAATTATACACTATTGGGGGGACAATCTTAACTCAAGTGGAAAAAAATATGATAATTAAATGAATGGAGGAGTGATATGGTCTATACAAACATACAATATACAATGAAACACATTTGTTAAAAACTGAACGCCATAACATCAAATTATCCATATTTTTAATATTTTGGATTTTCACTACTGTAACTGGTTTTCTAACATTGTTAGGAAATCCTTTAAGAATATATTTTTGAAAGTCCTATTATGAAAATTTTACTGAATTTTTTTAAATATTATATCTATGTTATAAAATATAAGTCCTACGTGTGTTGGAAATTAATCTTATCACAAGTTCAAGTAACATGAAAAAGATGTCACTTTAACCACAACCAAACTAATTGATTTTTTACTATTTAACGGTACATATTGACATTATACAAGATAAATTGGTCGATTAATAGACTTCATTTAATTTTTATTAATATATAAATATAAATAGAGAGAATAAGCTATTTTGTTTCCAATTCAAAATCAATTAATAAAATATAATTTAATATAAAATGATATTAATGTCTTTTTTTTCCATAATTCATTAAATTAAAATTTAATAAATATCATGAAAATAATGGAATTAGAATATAGCTTCTTCACACATATGAAATGCTGTATATTCATCTACAAAAATATTGAAGCAGAGTAAATCTTTCATTTAATTTAATTTATTACTTTTAGTATCAGTTATTTTATTTTTTCATCAATAAATAATTATTGCATTGGCATTTCATAATCATTTCATGTAACTTATTCATTCATAAAATTTAATTATAAATTATCATGATAAAAATAACTTATTTATATTTAGAAATAATATATATAACCATACCCATTTTTATTTTTTGCAACCCCAAAGCATCATTGTTATTAAAATTATGAAAATTATCTTTTTTGTCTTTTTCATTACATTACGTATTATTCAAATCATACATAAAGGAAAGTGGAAAGTAATTTGAATATTTAAGAGAATGTGATGACCATTTTTGAAATAACCATATGATAATAAAATAGATTATTTTCTTGAGAAATAAATCATAAAATATAATAATTGGAAGTATAATAATAAATAACCATAATAAATTACGTCATTATAACATTAATGTTTTAATACTTTGGTAACCATTAATAATAAGAACTGTTATAGTGTAACATAAAATGAAACATAAAATATAATCAGGATAAATAAATTTAGTATATTACATTCAATAAATTATTATATACATATTATAAAATAATATAGGCTCATAATATAACATATGTCTCAATGTTGGAAAATTGAGACACAAATATCTTACCAATTTGTTATCTTTTTTACAATAAAAACCATAAAAGCTATATCTTAAAAATAATTGTTAAATCCAAATAATATTATGTATAATAATCATAAAATACATTCATAGGTTGTATAGATACCACATAAAAGAAACACACAGTTAACATGTCTTACGTCTCATGCAAAATCATGGTGAGATGGAAATCCCATACTGCTTGAGAATCCATTAAATTGTAAGATACAAAAATTATAAGTTAATTAGGAACATCTGTTATCATTAAATGTGGTCTATTAATTTTATATAATTTTTTATTTAACTATACATGTCACTCAAAATAATAACGTGGTGAATATGGCATAAGTCTCTCAGAAATAAGAGTGAGACTAGAAATCCCCTTACCTTAATGCTTGACTTCTGTCGAACTAGTTCAACCACATTTTTAATGAATAAATTTTTATTTTATATATAATAACATTATATTAATATATATTATTCCATATATTATTTTATTATGACCTCATATTACTTGTTTACTAATAATTTAATGTTGAAGTCCAGTTTTAGGCAAGGACTACTCTGTTTTTCATACATATTTTGATATACTAATTTGGGTCTACTTATATTAATAATTTTTTAATAATATATCATATATTTAAAAGATTATATAAATATCATATATTTTTATTATATTTTTATTTAGTGTAATCAATAAAATTTAGTGATGGGAAATGAAATACATTATTCATGGAGATGGTAGGCCATACGGTTGTATGAACACTGTTTCCATTTTCTTGTTGTATCAAAAAAAGTTAATGATAGATATAAATTATAATTATAGTAGAATAATTTTTTCATATATATCACATATTTTTATTTAACTATTCTTTAATACAGTCAATGTAATGTGTGAACAAATCTCAATGCTTCATGAGGTG
Source organism: Viscum album (assembly GCA_963277665.1). Classification (NCBI taxonomy): domain Eukaryota; kingdom Viridiplantae; phylum Streptophyta; class Magnoliopsida; order Santalales; family Viscaceae; genus Viscum; species Viscum album. The sequence continues at coordinate 1,637,694,488 of OY728129.1, forward strand.
GTAGTCCACCGTACACATGAGTGACGTTATTATATTCCCAAAAAACAAAAAGCAAGAAGGAATATGAAATATAACAATTAAAAATCATAATAACATCATAAATATATTATATATTATATATAAACTACAAATACATCGGTATTCGTAAATATGAAAGGTGTTAATAAAAAAAGGAACAACCTAAGTTCATGAGGCAGTAGTTCTCCGTAAACACGGATGATGATTTTATAACACAATTTTTGGAAGTGTGTGTGGTTGTAGGTTATACCATTAATATAAAAACATATAACTATAAGGAATATACAATTTTAATTATATAAACATGTTATATGAATAATTTTAGGAGGTTTATGAAGATATAAAATATAATACTCATTGAAGAATATTACCTTTTCACTGGGTATCCTCCTTAAGTTTTCACTAAAACCTTCAATGTATGGTTATATTAAAAAACTATGGATTATAGGATGAGGTGATGGATGTTTGAATGTTATTTTTTAGATAAAATTCTTTTCGAATGGCTTTAGAGTTGTGAATTGGTGGGGGAGGTAGTGCCCTTTTATAGTTGAGGATGAGTGTCATTCTTGAAAATACTCAAAAATACTAACAATTGGGAGGTCAATATTACCTCCAGTGGATGAAAATATGATAATTAAAGGTATGTAGGAAAGATATGGTTGAAAAAAACCTCACCATACTATTGAAAACATTTTCATAAAAAAATAATTTATTAAGAACTAAGTATCCATATTTGTACCATTTTTCTTTTTCACTGTAAAAAATAGTTGTCTAACGTTGTTATCTTATCCCTTAAGAATTAATTAGAGTGATAAAAATTATATCTTGTGTTCCAATTTAATTTAAATATGATATCTAATCAATAAAAATATATCCTATTTTTGTAAATTAATTATAACACAAGCGCATGTAACGTGGAAAAATACTACTTTTAACTATAATCGCACTAACCATGTTTTTACTATTAAACCGTAAATATAGTCATTATAATAGATAAATTTACCCATGAATGGACCATATACTATATTTATTTACATTTATAAATAAATATTTTTTATATTTTTTATTAATTTTACATAATATAATAATTTACCATTTATTAAAAAATGAAATTAATGTCAATTTTGACATTATTCATTAAATTTAAATTAAAAAATATCATTAAAAATTTGAATTCATGTATATTATATTAAAACATTTATAAAATGATATATTAATCTAAAAATATAATGTAAAATTATAATTAATTGAATTTAATTCACTTTTATTATTTTTAGTATCAGGTTTTTTAAATTTGTTAAATTTAACAATTATTGTGTTAGAATTTATGAATCCTTTTACATAAATAGTTAATCTATAAAAATTTCTGATAAATAATTATGTTAACAATAACATATTTATATTTTAAAATAATTTGTATGACTATACCAATACAGTTTTTTCCTTAACCCAAATCATTATAAATATTAAAATTTAGGATGTTATATTTTTGGTTTTTCCCTTTTTATAGCTTCTTATATGGGTCATATTCAATGAAAAGTGTAAATGAATTTTCATATTTCATATATATTGTGTAATGCCCCGACCCCTGCTACCCAGAGTCGGTGCATTATTACATAACATTGGCATGATAATAAGGAAATCATGTCTCGAAAGACTGATCAATTTAGTATTATTGGAAACAAGATACATACATAAGTTGAACATTACAACATGAACGGAAATACAACACAAATATATTTCATTAGAAACATCCAAGTCTCATAGAATATTCCCCGTAGTCACTCATAAATAACTTCTTCATATCCTGGGAAAATGAAACATAAGAAAGGGGTGTGCTCAAACACTCAGTAAGGGTAAGTAATACAGTGGAAAATGACATTAATATTAAGCATGGTAAATAATTGAAACCACAAGCCTTTACAAATAATAAACATGAATACATTTATGGAAAGAATATGATCTGAGTAAATAATTCCATAATAAAACCTAATCATGCGTATTCTACTAGTCGAATGACCACATTAACCATCAATGTTATTTCCATAATGAGAGAATGTATAATGTCGGACATTCTAAAACATTTTGTCAAGGCCTCGGCCAGGACGTCTTAAAATGATTAAGGCCTCAGCCAAAATCATAAATAAAATTGGGATAGGGCCTCGGCCAATTCCACATATATTTGTCTCATGAGACCTACCAATGCATCGAGGAGCTATAGCGGGCGCCACCCGTCACTTACTAAGTCCAATACATTCATCATATTAAAGGGTTTAAACTTATCATAAACATTCATATTGTAACTAGCATACGAAATGTAAATTCTTTAACCATAATCATGAATGGTATAAAAATATCACATCTATAGTCAAACATATCACAAAACCATCAGTACAATATGGATTTTTTGTATCATAATAAATCAACTACAAATAAACGTAAAATCCATCAAAGGATACTGAAATAGATGAAATATAAACTCTTTTTAGAGAAATATCCCATTCTATTTTGAAACCATTAAAGAGTCACATAATTATAAAATAAATCATTTACATTGAAAATATTTTTATAAGCTTGAATGGGAAGCTTCGCCGAGTTTATAATGGTACAAAATAGCTACACCCAACGTATAAGTTAAAAAAGACATTATTACCTTAATTCTGTCGAAAAGTGTAAAATGGACCATGTTTGGAAAACGACCGAAATATTAATTTATAAAATTGTTATAAAAATTCAAAAATGGTTTAAATGACTTTATCCCATATTCTTTAAAATATTAATAATGATTTGAAATACATTTTTATGAAATATGGATGTGGAAGATAAAGAGGTCCTAGTAGATAATTACGTATAAACAACCTCAGATAATGAAGTGATTGTGAAATAAACCCTTACCTTGTACTTTTCCTTGGTTGATGGTAGGTTAAACTAATATATAATTCTGAAATAATTGTTACTAAATTATACAAGAACCATATACATTAATATGATATCATATATGATCTTTTAACATTTCTTTGTTAATAATATATTAGTATTATTGTCGTTTCGGGTGTTAACTTACTCGTTTTGTTTTATAAGTTTTGTTACATAAGCCATGTTTTTTATGGATATCTTGTTTATTATTCATATCCAGAATGATATCAAGTCCTTAAACATTGTTATTAATCATCATATTATATTTATACTTGAATGGATACGATGGGGAATGAATCTCATCGCGTTCATGGAGACGGTAGTCCGCACGTACGCACGAGCGACAATATCATTATTTTGATATTAAAATAATATATAATTGGATGATATATCATATATACAAGATTAGTATCATTTTATATTTATTATTTACATGAATTATAAATCATTCTTATACCCATCCAAATAATAATGTTTTGAATAACAATTACCCCACGACATGGAGACGGTAAGCCGTGCGTACGTACGTATGGTGACCTGTCATTCAATGGATAGATAGAATACTGAATATGGTTGTACCATATTTATAATAACATCACAGTATATAGATGATACTAGAGTTATTATTTTATAATGGTAATAACAAATAAAGAAGAAGGTGAAGAAGAAAAGAACTTGAAAGAGGGTGGTGAAAAACATTACCTCTTCTTCGGGTTCGTCCTTTTGATTTGATCAAAGGGGCTCCATAGGATGGCTTTCTGAATTAAGTAATGAATCTAGGTCGAATTTAGGGAATTTGAGAGAATATTTGGGCAGGGGTTGGCCGAACCAAAAGGCATTTAAGGTGTGAATAATTGGTTAGAAGTGGAGTCCTTTTATAAGGGGGAGGAGGGGCTCTTTAGAAAAAAAACATAAAGTATTAATTTATAATAAATTAATATTCGGTTTATAATGGTTCAAAAGTAGATTATTTAAATTATAAGTTGCGGATGGGTGGAAATACTTTCAACAAATATATTTTAGACCGGTTTGGGTCATTATATTAAACATATCTTTTAGTTTTATCTTTTAGTAAATTAGTTTGACATTAACGATGTCACATTGTATTTTTATATTATATAGTTAATAAATATACTATATATACATCCAAATTATCCCAAAGTGGTCCATTAATGATTCACCAATCATTATATAAGTCTTCTAGCCGATGGTTATATTTTTAGGAATAGAATATCAATTAATAATATAAAATTTGTTTTAAAAAATCTTTTATGTCAAGTTTGACAATATTTTATAATTGATTTTTTATAGACATAAAAACATTATTAAGTCTAAAAAAAATCATTTAATCAATAATAATATCTCATATTAAACAATAAAATTCGTGGATGGAATCAAAAGATTAAAATTAAATTTATTTTAATATTTATAATACCAATTCATTGACTCTTTCATTAATGAGGAAGATACTGCATTATTATTGTGTCATAAAAAAATTTATTTATTAAATGTCTATAAATTATAAATAAAATACCATTATTTAAGAAATAATTTTATCTTTCTAATTAATATTTATAGTCAAAAATATAATATATATAACCCTATATAAAAATTGGTTTTCTAAAAGATATATGATTATGTCATTTTTGTATTTACATTAACTTAATTAATATAAAATGTCATTATCACTTACAAGGGGATCCTTGGGGTCCCACAGTCAACCCAAAGATGCCCATGGTCGGTCATGTGTCAACCAATAGGGTTAGGAAACATTTTAGTGTAAATTAATATTATTATTTTATTATTTTTTACCCTTACTTACCTGATTTACCCTTTAATCATGGTAAATAAAATATTTACTGATGTAATTATTCAAAAAGTCTAAAAATAAAAGTTGCCTATTTAAAAACTTTGGACCTCCTGATTATAAATATTGAATCTATATTTCTAAATTCAAAACACAGAATTTTCAGAAATTAATTTAAAATTAATTCCCGTTGTTAAAACAAAAAACGTATTTTTAAGATATAATAACTATCAAAAGATTGACAGTTGTTTATTTCCGGTTTAAATGTGAAATTATGTCAAATGTCCAAAATTATATTAATTGGTAAAAATATGTTCTAGATATACATTAAAACCACTCAAATTCATAATTTATCACTATTAGTTATTTTTAAAAAAAATAGTTGTTTTTAATTAAAATTTAGTAACTTTCACTATTCATCAAAATATAAATGTTATCTGAAAAGTTCCAAAATTTTACCATAGGCTAATTTTGATATTCAGAATCCAAAAATGAATTTCATTTTGAGAGATAAAATTTATAAAATTTCAAAAATTGGGTATCACAATTCATAACAGCTATATTGATTGGTCGCGGTGTGTTAGAATCTCAAAGTTGCATACAACACACGTTACTATATTATTCAAAGCGAATAATTCTGTGGAAGGTTGGGGTGTCACATTCTCCCCACCATCAAATATTTTAATCCGAAAAATTTCTAGAATTCTACCGCATGAAAATACTCGGGTGGCTCTTCATCATAAGTTCCTCGGGTTCCCACATTGCCTCTTCCATCTTATGGTTTCTCCATAGATATTTTACCGGACGAGTCGTCCGGTCTCTCAAAACTTGTTCCCTTATATCAAGAATCCTGATGGTCTCTTCGCTACATGACAGATCGGGTTCCGGTTCTAATTTCTCGTAGGTGAGTAAATGTGTTGGGTCAGGCATGTATTTCCTCAACAGTGATACGTGGAACACATCGTGAACATTGGAGAGACTTGGCGGCATTGACAAACGGTAAGCTACAGCCCCAATTTGTTCTAGAATTTCGAATGTCCTGATGTACTTGGGACTCAATTAACCCTTCTAACGAAAACGTATAACTCCCTTCCATGAAGATACTTTCACGAAAACATGATCTCCTACCTAAAATTCCAAATCCTTCCTTTGGTTATCTGCATATCTCTTCTGCCTACTTTGAGCTTCTTTGATTTGGTTTTGGATTACCTATACCTTTTCCATTGCTTCCTCCACGAGTTCTAGGCCTACGAGTTTTCTTTCACCAAGTCCTCCCAACATGTTGGTGTGCGGAGTCTCTTTCCGTATAACGCTTCATATGGTGCCATCGGAATACTCGAATTCAATCTAATGTTACAGGAAAATTCTGCCAGAGGTAAATATTGATCCCACAAACCCTGAAAGTCAAGTGAGTATGATCTCAACAAGTCTTATAAAGTTCCAATAGTCCATTCTGATTGTCCATCTATTTGAGGGTGGTAGGCAGTGCTCAAACGAAGTTCAGTATCCAAGGCCTTATAAATAATCTTCCTGAATCTTGAGGTAAAACGGGGATCACGATTAGAAACAATCAATAGGTTTTCCCCATAATGTCTCACAACTTCATTAATATATGTTCTTGCTAGATGTTCCAGTGGTAAATCTTCTCTTATAGAAAAAAATGTACTGACTTGGTAAGACGATCAACAATAACCCATATCACATTGTTCCTTCTAGGAGTCTTTGGTAGTCCCATGACAAATTCCATTGTGATATTATCCCATTTCCACTTTGGTATGGGAAGAGGATGCATGACTCCTGCAGGCTATTTCCTTCAAACTTTTACTTGTTTATAAACCATATATCTTGACACAAAATCAGAAATCTCACTCTTCATGTTGTCCCACAAAAAATGTTCCATCAAATCTCTATACATTTTGGTGCTTGCAGGGTGTATAGACAAATTGGAGCTATGAGAATAATCAATCAATTCCCTTTTTAGATCAGGTATATCAGGACCACAAAGCCTCTTCCCAATATTTAAAATTCCATCTTCATACACAAAGTCACTCAATATACCATCATTCATAGCTTTAATATTTTTTTTGAAACACTTAATCACCAGTCTAAGAACTTATTATCCTTTCTAGTATAGATGGTTCGGCAACCATTTGAAAAAGTATTGTTGTTTCACCTTCCATGGTTATTCCCATGTCCATCTTCACTAGATGCATGAAAAGTGGATCCCTTTCAATTATCATATTGTTCAAAACTCCATTATCTTTTCTTCTCAAAGAATCTACCACCTTATTTTCCTTTCCCGAGTGGTAGTGTATCGTGCAATCATATTCCTTGAGTAATTCAATCAATCTGTTTTGCCTCATATTGAGTTATTTTTGTGAAAAATATACTTCAAACTCTTGTGATCAGTATAAATGTCAAATTTTTTCACCATAGAGGTAGTGTCTCAATATATTCAACGAAAATATCACAGCTGATAACTTGAGATCATGAGTAGGATAGTTTTGATCAAGAATTTTGAAATGTCATGATGCATAGACAATAACCCTATCATTCTGCATAAGGACACAACCAAGTCCTTTCTTCGATGCATCACTATAAATAAAAAACCCATCATTCCATGATGGTAGAGTCAATACAGGAGCATTTACTAATATTCTCTTCAGTTATTCGAAACATTCTTCACACGCTTTTGTCCAAACATATTTTTCCCTTTTACGTGTGAGAATTGTTAATGGGTTAGCCAACTGGGTGAAATTCTAGATGAAACATTGATAATAACCTGATAAACCAATAAAACATTGTACCTCAGTTATACTCGTCGGTGCAGGCCATTCGTGTATAGCCTTGGTCTTAGAAGGATCAACAGAGATTTCATCTTTAGAGACAATATGTCCATGAAAAGAAATCTCTTGAAGGAAGAATTCTCACTTTCTAAACTTCCCATATAATTTAGGTCTTCTCAGAGTCTTCAGGATAATGCGAATGTGATTTTCATGATCCTCATAGATATTGGAGTATACCAAGATATCATTAATAAATACAACCACAAATTCATCGAGATATTCCTTGAAAACTATATTCATTAGATACATGAATACAGAGGGTTCATTAGTCAATCCAAAAGGCATTAATTTAAACTCATAATGCCCGTACCTGGTTCAAAATGATGTCATCAGACTGTCTTCCTTCTTCACCCAAAACTAATGATATCCAGACCGAAGGTCAATCTTTGAAAAGTATTGAGCTCCATGCGGTTGGTCAAATAAATCATCAATGCGAGGTATGGGATACTTGTTCTTTATTGTTATAGCATTGATCACCCTGTAGTCAATACATAACCTCATAGATCCATCTTTCTTCTTAACAAAAAGGACAGGGGATCCCCATGGAGAAATAGTAGTGTGAATAAATCCCTTATTACTCAATTTATCTAGTTTTTTCTATAGTTCATCTAATTCTATAGTGTCCATTCTATAATGGGTCTTCGATATAGGCCTTAAACCTGGAATTAAATCAATGTAAAACTCAATTTCTCGTTCTACAGGATGTCCATGTAAATCTTCTGGAAAGACATCAACATATTCTCTCACAATAGGTACACCCTCAATTTGAAAATTCCTTTCCTCACCCATAGTTATTTCATTCTCTTACTCCTCGATAATTGAATTTATATGAGCTATTAGTGGTGGATCTAGGTAAGAAATAGGGGGTGACGATTCTGATTTAATGATAAGGTGTTCCTTATCATCATCATCAAAAATAGTAAACTCCTTCTTCTTACAATAAATGTTTTCATCATGGTCCAAAAGCCAATCCCTACTGAGGATATATAAAAAATTCAATCATAGGTATGATGATGAGATCTGAAAAAAAAGAACATTTATGTGCTCTATTGGGGACTGATTCACAAATATTTGTTGCAATGATACTTCCCTTAGGAGTTTTAACTAACAACTCCCTTGTTAAATCAAATTGGAAATATCTAATCTTATTAGAAAACTGGGAATATATGAAACAATGCGATGATCTAGAATCAAATAATGCATTTTATAAACATGAGGAAACCATTAAATTACCTTCCACCACGTCTTTCGGAGCTTCTACCTCTGCAGTTGTAATAGCATAAGCTTGGCCTTTATCACTTGTCCTTTTCTGAGGTAAGTTCCCCTGATGCTTAGGAAATTCATTTTCATAATGTCCCGTCTCCCTAGAATTATAACATTTAACATGAGTAGAATCTTTCTTTCCTTTACAATCACCATCTATATAGCCTTTCTATCCACACTTGTAGCATACTCCTTTTCCTCTTAGATAGGCACCAGGGTGCTTCTATCATCAATTATCACATGGTGGAAATTCAATTCTTCCCCTCTTCCTTGTTTCCTTATTTCCTTTCCTAGAGTGTTCAGATGATCCTTTCTTCTCTTGCTTTGATTTAAAGTCATAATACTTAAAGAAATAATTTTCCTGTTTTGATAGCACATGAGACAATATTTTCATATGATGAGAAGGATTGTGAGACCAATGGTCGACGGAGAAATGGTTTTAACCCATCAAAGAAACGATCAATATTACTTCTTGGGTTACATATATAATTTGCAGCATACCTTTCTATCCTTGAAAAACTAGCCTCAAACGTGGTGACATTATCCTCCACCTTTTTTCTTAGACTCAGAAATTGCCTTTCCATATCATCTCGATGGTCACGAGGAAAGTATTTTTCTAAAAACTTATCTTTGAACTCCCATCATTCCATATTTTATACATCATCATCTTCCTTCGTGTTTTGATTCAATGAACACCATTGATCAACATCTCCAGTGAGTCGGTAAAATACCATGACAACATTTTCCCTTTTGCTACTCCTCGAATCATGGAATATTTTCTCTAAGGAGTTTATCCTTTGCTCAGCCACTATTGGATTTGTACTCCCATTGAATGTTTATGGTAGTTTCATCATGAATAGATATGACATTGATCCTCCACTCTGTGGATCAGGGTGATACATACGTGTAAGGTTATTATTCATAACCTGAGTGAGTTATCCCGGAATGGTGATTAGTTAATCAGCAACAGTTTCATCACCAGCACCATTATAATTATCTTGAGCAGGAGGGAAATCTCTACATGGAGTGTGTACATTGATACGGTTTCCATTTCTTCCACTAGGCACCATTTCTAAACAATGGCGTAAACTAGATCAGTTTATGAATCAAAATATATAATTCCATAATTGTAAAACACTTAAAATAAATTGAAATATTTATGGATATAATCCATAATCATAAAAAAAAAATCATTGCAGATTTATATACTCATAAACCATTCATAATGGTTTTTAATGAAAATGATAATTATCCTAAGCATATCCCCCAGGAGTGTCGTACACAAGAGTGCAGTAAGGCCCGTTGTCGTGCACTAGTTCCCGTTCAAGTCAGGCTCGATGTAGTGTTTTTGGGTTTTACCCCTAGGTACATCTGTTCCAGAGCCGACTCTGCCTGTTCATATCCATAGATGGATGTATTGCTCGGAAAACTCAAAAAATCTCTACAATACCAAAATTTTAGGAAGTTCTTCTATACTAATCCTCAATGTGAATCTTAGGTCTATGTGCTCTAATCAGAGTCTATATAAATCTAGTTTCCATGGTTTGTACTAAACTTCATCTGATACCAACTGTAACGCCCCGACCCCAGTTACCCAGAGTTGGTACATTATTACTTACCATTGGCATGATCATAAGAAAATCAGGTCTCGAAAGACAAATCAGTTTAGTATTATTGGAAACAAGATTCATACATAAGTCGATCTTTACAACTTGAAAAGAAATACAACACAAATATATTTCATTAGAAACATCCATGTCTCCTAGATTATGCCTACTGGTCACTGATAACTAACTTCTTTATATCCTGGGAAAATGAAACAGAAGAAAGGGTAGAGCTCAAACTCTCAGTAAGGGTAAGTAATACAGCAGAAGATGACATAAATATTAGGCATGGTAAATAATTGAAACCACATACCTTTACAAATAAAAAACATGAATACATTTATGGAAATTGTATAAGCTGAGTAAATAATTCCATAATAAAACATAATCATAGGTATTCTACTAGTCGAATGACCACATGAACAATAAATATTATTTCCATAATGAGAGAATATATAATGCCGGACATTCTGAATAATTTTGTCAATCCCTCGGCCAAGATGTCTAAAAATGATTAAGACCTTGGCCAAAATCATAAATAAAATTGTAAAAGGGACTTGGACAATTACACATCTAGTTGTCTCATGAGACCTACTGATGAATCGGAGATCTACAACGGGCTCCACGTGTCACATACTAAGTCCAATACATTCCTCAAATGAAAAGGTTTAAACATATCATAAACATTCGTATTAAAACTAGCATACGAAATGTCAATACATCAACCATAATCATGAATGGTATAAAAATAGCACATCCGCAGTCAAACAAATCACAAAACCTTCAATAAAATATGGATGTTTTGTATCATAATAAATTAACTCCAAATAAACTTAAAATCCATCAAAGGATGCTGACATAGATGAAATCTGAACACTTTTTAGAGAAATATATCCTTCTATTTTGAAATCATTTAAGAGTCACATAATTATAAAATAAAACATTCACTTTGATAATATTCTTAGAATAATGTAATTCATGCTTCGATGAGTTTATAACTGTAGAAAATAGTCGCACCCTCTGTATAAGTTAAAAAAAGACAATCTTACCTTAATTCTGTCGAAAAGATTAAAAAGGACATTGTTTGGAAAATGACAGAAATATTCCTTTGTAAACTTCTTATAAATAGTCAACAAGGGTATAAAAGACATTATCCCATAGTCTTTAAAATATTATGAATTATTTGAAATACATTTTTAAGAAACATGGATGTGGATGATAAAAAGGTCCCAGTAGATAATTACGTATAAACAACCTCCGATAATGAAGAGATTGTGAAACAAACCCTTACCTTGTACTTTTCCTTGGTTGATGGTAGGTTAAACTCCTTTATAATGGGGAAATAATTGTTACTAAATTATAAAAGAATCATATACATTAATATGATATCATATATGATCTTTTAACATGGATTTGTTAATAATATCATAGTATTATTGTCGTTTCGGGTGTTAACTTACTCATTTTCTTTTATATGTTTTGTTACATAAGCAATGTTTTTTATGGATAGGTTGTATCTTATTCATATCCAGAATTATATCAATTCATTAAAAATTATTTTTAATCATCAAATGTGAATTATAGTTGAATGGATACGATGGGGAATGAATCTCATCGCGTTCGTGGAGACGGTAGTCCGTATGTACGTACGAGCGACAATATCATTATTTTGATATTAAAATAATATATAATTGGATGGTATATCATATATAAATAATCATTATCATGTTATATATATTATTTACATGAATTTAACCTCATTCTTATACCCATCCAAATAATAATTGTTTGAATAACAATTAAACCACGACGTGGAGACGGTAAGCCGTACGTACACACGTATGGTGACATGTCATTCAAAGGATAGATAGAATACTGCATATGGTTGTACCATATTTATAATAAAATAATATTTTATATAAGAAACAGTAGTTTTTATTTTATAATGGGAATAACAAAGAAAGAAGTTGTTGAAGAAAAATGACCGTAAAAGTGGGTGGTGGAAATCATTACCTCTTCTTCAGGTTCTTTCTTTTGATTTGATAAAAAGGGCTCCTTAGGGAGGCTTTAAGAGTAAAGGAAGGCCTCAAGGTCAAAGTGAGGGAAATTGAGAGAATATTTTGGCAGGGGATGGCCGATCCAAAAACCATTGAAGGTGTGAATAATGGGTTATAAGAGGTGTCCTTTTATAAGGGGGGAGGGGCTCTTTAGAAAAAACTTAAAGTATTAATTTATAATAAATTAATATTTGATTTCTAATGGCTCCAAAGTGAATTATTCAAAGTATATGGTGGGGATGGGTAGAAATACTTTCAACCAATATATTTTAGACAGGTTTGGGTCATTAAATTAACCTTATCTTTTTGTTTTCACTCTTAGTTAATTGGATTGACATTAGCCATGTCACTTTGTATTTTTATATTATATTGTTAATAAACATACTATATACATCCAAGAGACCCCTAAGTGGTTCATTAATCATACACCTATAATGATATGTGTCTTTTGGAATAACCTTAGATTTTTAGGAATAGAATATCAATTAATAATATAATATTTGTTTTAAAAACTCTTTTATGTCAATTTTGACACTATTTAATAATTGATTTTTGATAAAGTCATAACAACATTATTAATTAAAACCAAAATAATTTAAGCATTCCTAACATGTCATATTAGTCAATAAAATTCATGTATGTCATCAAAACGTTAAAATTATATTTATTTTAATATTTATAATACCAATTATTTCATTTTTTCATTAATAAGGAAAATACTGCATCATTATTGTATTATAAATAAATTTAATTATTAAATGACTAAAAATTATAAATAAAAAACCATTATATAAGAAATACTTTTAGATTTCTACTAAATAGTTATAGTCGATAATATAATATATGTAACTATATGTAAAAATTATTTTTCTTAATGATATATGATTATATCGTTTTTGTATTTACTTTAACTTAATTAATATAAATTGTCATTATCACTTACAAGTGGATCTATGGGGTCCCAAAATCGACCCAAAGATTCTCATGGTCAGAAATGTATCAACCAATAGTATTAGGACACGTTTTAGGGTAAATTAATATTATTATAATATTATATTTTACCCTTATTTACCTGATTAACTCTTTAACCATGGTAAATAAAATATTTACTAAAGTAATTATTCAAAAAGTCTTAAAATAAAAGTTATCAATTTACACAATTTGGACGTCCTGATTCCAAATATGGAATCCATATTTCTATATTCAATACATAGAAGTGGAACTAATTAATTTAAAATTAATTCCCATTGTTAAAACAAAAAGCGTGTTTTCAAAAGATAATAACTATCAAAAGATTGACAGTTGTTTATGTCCGGTTTAAATGTGAAATTATGTCCAATGACCAACATTGTATTAAATGGTAAAAATATATTCAAAATATAATTTCAATCCACTAAAATCCATATTTTATAACTTTTAATTATTTTGATTAAAAAAAGTTGTTTTTAATTAAAATATCAATATTCATCAAAATATAAATGTTATCCGAAAAGTTGAAAAATTAAACCGTAGGCTAATTTCGATATTCCGAATCCAAAAATGAATTTCATTTTGAGAGATAAAAATTATAAAATCTCAAAAATTGTGTATTACTATTAGTAACGACTACATTGATTAGTCAGAGTGTGTTAGAATCTCGAAGTTGCGTATAACACACACTACTGTATTATTCAAAGAGAGTCGTACTGTGGAAGCTTGGGGTGTTACATTTTGTCATAAATGTTTTAAATAAATTTATTTATTAAAATAAATTTAATATTTTACTTTATTTTCTCTCATATCATTCTAGTTTAACCACATGGTAAATCCATTTTTATCTTAACCATGATAATTAATTTTTACTGTATTCACTGTTAATTGTGGTGAAATGTTATGTTAAATATTTTCGAAATTATAAATATAATTATTCTAATAATTGAATACAATTTTTAAAATTAAATTCATAAATGTGAAAACAAATTATGTTAAAATTAATCTTATAGATGTGACTAAAATATGTTTTTTAACGTCGAAATATTACAATGTTATAATGTTATTATGTCCAATTTCAAATTAAAATTTATTCCAAGGTGCTAAATTGTATTAACTCTTATAAAATTGTAAAAATTATATTTTAAATAATATTTAAAATTTATTATAATATAACAAATTTATTTATACAAAAGATAATTTTCAATTAATATTGAATATTTTTCACCATTCATAAAAAAATTAAATATTTCAAAAAAATCCTTAAACAACTATCTAAGATAATTTTGACATTAAAAAAATAAAGAATTGTGTTTATTTTATAAAATTAATATTTCAAAACTGTCACAAAATAATTTCATTAATGTTCATAAAAGGAATTAATAACAGATTAGTGAGATAATAGTATTTTCGAAACATATAAAGGCTTTACTAAAAATTCATTACTTTATATGAATTAATTTCCCCAATGTAAAACAATGAAAAATAATAATTCAAAATTATTAACTAATATTAATATTTTTATATTTAATGGATAGGTTATAATGTATAGTTTAAATAGATATATTATTATTAAATTGTGGTTTTATTAAAATTTATTGTCATGTGCATCACAATTTAACCTAGTGTTTCTTGAAAATAAAAATATCATGTAGATTAAATTATTATTTTTAAAAGTATTTCATAAAATCTTGGTGTGTGAAATTTTTACCCGTTAATATGAATTTCACTTTTGAAATTCTTCTTGCTGATACAAGGTTTAACATTTGAAAATTTCTTCATATAAACACACACCATGATGAATTTTAAAAAAACATCATCTTAAAAAATATAAAGTGGTATGTGTAAGTCATCTATAATAACACATATTTGTTTTCCAAATACGAAAAAATAGGTTTCACATGCAATTATGGTTGTTGGTGTGGAAACTAAAACCCAACTTCTGATGGAATGTGATAGAGAACATTGATTACAACAAATGGGTAATACATAGAATGGTAACAAGAAGAAAACCGTAAACCAAAGAGGTATGACAGAATTCATTTATATTATAAAAATTAATATAAGAGGAAAAATGTTTACTCCAATGTCCTTTTCCTAATGTTTAATAATTTTCATGAAAAAATATAAATGATTTCATTCCACTTAATAAGAACAATCTCACCCCTAGGTAGTTCCTTGATTAATATCTACTTTATATCATAATCTACGAAAAGAAGGTAAATTTTTTATTCCTAAATAACTAGTAGATACTAATATCTATAAAGAATGATAATTACTTGCTTCTATAAATAGTGAAAAAATTATCACTAGTAACCCAATATGGATAAATAATTATATGGTGAAGTAATAATTTAATCATTAACTCCTCATCTATAATTCAACATAATTAATTTCAAAATTAATTAAAATTATCATTCCAAAATATTAAAATACAAAACATGAGAAATATTTTCATAGAAATTCCAAAATAAAATTATCATTAATCTCCCATATGGAATAAACCGGCTCTGGATTATAACATACCAAACATGGGAATAAATCCATCATGTATTCACCTAAAACATTTTAATAACATGAATTACCATAAAATAATGTTGAAAGAATAAATTATTTATAATTCATTAAATAAATCATAGATTATTGAATATATTTCGTAAACAAAAATGATATATAATCCCTCCATGATATCATAAATCACTTTGTCAACAAATCATTAATATGTTCCTAGTTAATCAGTACAAATGATTTTACATAATTATTTTCCAACATCTCTTTATCCGAATTAGACACCATTTTATTAACAATATAATCATATTCAAGGTTACCTTCCCTTAATCATGTGTTTTCAATAAAATATAACCCTTCCGTTAAAACAATGTTTGGGTTTTTAGCATTATTCAATATACACTTTTGAAAATTTAATAAAAATATTATACTATAAAATAATTATATATTTCAAATTTCTTTAATCAAAAAATAAAATATACTCCAAAAATATGACATATTTCTCAAACTATTAACTTGGATTCATCATGTTATTACATAATAATTATTTCCTTTAATATTTCAATCATAGTATTATCATCATTAGTAGTGTAACAATTACTCATACTACGATTCTGATTCTTTTCATGATATTTCACACTAGGAGATAGATTTTCATAATACCCTTACATTACATATTTAATGCATTCACTAGTAAATGTTATATTAGGGAGACCATCATTATTTTCCATCCTATTAACATATATTTTCTTTTTCCCTTCAAGTTTAATAACATTATGACATTATTTCTTACAGTCAAAACATATTCATATCCCTCAAAGACATCCACTTGTGTGTTTCTTCCAACATTATTAACACAAATGAAAATGAATCATTCTTTCTCTATAGTCTCTATTTTCCAAACTCTCACCAAACGTCATATTTCTCTTATTCGGTGTGTTTTAGAGTTGGTTCTGGTACACATTGTTAATCATGTTCCATGAATAATGAATACGTATAATCACAATGTAATTCACTCTCATTATCAACCCATTTGGATTATCATGAAACAATTTTTCCAAATTCAATGGTAACCCAGTTCCTTCTTGTTTCCGCCACAAACTATTACCGAAATAAATAGCATGAGAAACACTAATAATTGTGTGAAACCACTTATGCCTAAAAAATAACTTATAGTATTTCTAAATCATGAAACATTTTTTTATTCTGGGACATCATTGGTTTATCTATGGTCATTCATAGTCATCATCGATTTAAAGAATTCATTATGTCTCATAATGATTTTGGGAATTTATAATGATTATCTTTCAAAAGTGTCAAACTAGGTTTTATGCAAGGCCTATTGTTGTGAAAAAATTTCTGATTGAGTATGGCTATGTATGGAATTTTTGGGGTTATTACCCCTATAAACATCTATCCTAGTGACACATCCCCTTATAGTATCCCAATAGGGATGTGATTTTTTTATAGTCCACTCTTTCAAACAATTAATATAATTCAAATAAATTTTCATAAAAATTAACTCATCTACATGCTAATCCTCAGAGATATACCTATATATACACTTATATATACCCGGAGGGATCTTAAAATAGTTGTATTAACCTAGTTTCCAATTTTTAACAGAACCATTACCTTAATAACAAATATAATAGTCTGTAATTTCTTCTAGTTTACTACAACTGATACCTATTAAGAAAATCACCAGGCTTTTATACCTCCTAGGTGCGACACACCACCATCCAAAATTAAATCTATTTCTTCATTAAGCTATTTGGAGGATATCCATGATTAATCCAACAATAACACATGAGAGTTACCATATATCAGATTATATCATTTTATTTTGATTACAACTATATCGACCTAGTATTATCCTATATGGATTATACAATATTTATTGGTGAACATTTATTACACTACCCAAACACATGCCTGAGGACCTAGATATTTTTCTTCCTTTCAAAAAAAGGAAACATAATCATCAATCTTGGTGAAAGATATTCAATATATCCTTTAAATATCTCACCGATTGTCACTCCTCACAAACATACCATACATATAATCTACCTTAATAACCAAGTGAAAGGAAATATATGACTGGATAAGATTATATGAACAGTATTGAAAAATTCATATCAATCTAGCATCATATTAATCCTATGATACACAAAAGGGTATGCAATCATGATCATAACATATATACTGCATAAGAAAAATGTCATCGATTACAAACATGAGTCATGAAATATATATTTGATGTTCATAAGAAATGAATCCTAAGGTGATCAAGAACCTGATCCATGAGAGACTGACTTTGGAAAAAAAATTATATTCATAAAATACCAATAATTATTTTATAATTGATGTCAAGGATAAAAACTGAGGCATTCATAACATGTTAGGCTTGGGCTGAGCACCCGGGTACCTACTTTGAGCTAGTTCTAACAATCAGTGTATTATAGTTTTGTGGTTGGGTTTACCACCTATGTACCCTCCTTTATGGACTTTTGAAAACCACCAGTTTACCCTTTGAAATGATTGAACATTTATCATTTCTCAATGAATTTATAGGAGATATAGGTCCCACCCATCTCATAAATAAATCCAAATTTATTTGTTATATTAGATGAAATTATATTCTCCTTATTATAACACATGATATGGAATGTGTTCCTCAAATATTTCATCATATCATAACCTAGAGAAGAGAAATAGGTTTCATAATTATTACATTATTTCATCATAGCATAACCAATGTAAAAAAGAAGTATGTTTCCATCGAATTTAACCATTGTATAACATTTGGAAGAGAAGGTGGTTTCAAATATATCTTTCCATGATAAACCATTTAGTGATATAACAAGAGCAGTATACTTGGATTATATCCCTAACAAAGCATTAGATGAATAATATTATATTATATTATATCTAAAATAATTTTTAATAATTGTTTAAAAAATTTATTGAGTATAATATTATTTAAACATTTAAAAACTTTTAAAAACATAAAACATTTTTAATTTTTTTTATTAAACATTGTTTTAGAAGATAAACATTTTTCGACTAAAAAGAGTATTTTTCTACAAAAAATTATTTTTTAATTATTGGTTGTATAAAGGTATAAATTTAAGGTGATATATTTATTTACATTAAATAATAATAGGAGAAGAAAATATTTCATTTTATAGAGATACATATCATAACATTTCATCATTATTAGCATAATCATAAAAAATAATGATAGAAAATTTGATTGTAACAAAAAACAATTACCACATTAGTAAACATGAATAAAATAAACTATTAAGGTGTAACATAGAAATAATCATAAAATTTCATGATTATAAGAAAATTATTGATATTTTATGTTAGAGGTTTGTATATAAAGATTGTGGAATAATATTTGTGCATAACAAAACGTATGCCAGAAAGAAGAAAATCGAGATTAAAAACCCTTATCGATTATTTAGAACATGAACCATAAAACCATTTAAAAAGAGATACTAAATTGGATATATAAATCCCCAATATTTTAATTATAATAATCATAAAATACCATCATGGACAGTTTATACCACAAGTAAAAGGAACACACCGTGAATATGGATTGTGTTTCATGAAAAAATAATGTGAGATAAAAATCTCTTGCTACTTGAGTAACATTTGAATCAAAAGAGTTATTAAACATTTACATAAATATAAAAATTAATTATTATTAAATAAGGTGTGTTATTGATATATCATGCCATACGTTTTTATATACACCACGCAAAAGAAACTAGTATATAATGTGATATATTTTCCTATAAATAAAAGTGAGACTAGAAATCCCCTTACCATACGTATTGACTTTCGTCGTACACATTCTCCCTAACATATAAAAAATATATGTCTATTATACATGTATAAAAGAATTATTTTCATTTATATTATACCATATATTATTTTATTAGTAAATTTTATTTCATGTTTATTAAAAATTTCATGTTAAAGTGTTGTTTAAGGTAGTAACTACATTTTTCATATATGTTTTCCATTTTTATTTTTGGTATGCATAAATTAATCAATTTCTTATCATCACAATTGTGTAAACTAAAATCAAAATATATTATTTGTTGATAATATATTTGTTGAACGAGATAATTATTATTTAGTGATAAGAAATGAAATTTTCCATTCATGGAGACAACAATATTTACATATGCGTGAATGTTGTTTCCATTATTTTCATATTAAAAGAATTAATATATATATATATATATATATATATTTAGTATTTATATTAAGGATAAACCTAGAATGGTGGTAATGTAAAAACCAACAACATTTATTTATGAGGTTGTAGTCAAACGAGAGCAAGAATGATGATTTTGTAACCCATTTAATGGTAGTGTGTATAGTTGTAGGATTTACACTTAACATAAATTTGTTTAGTATACTTAAGAAACTGATATTCTAATATATCAATTTTACAAATATAATAGATGGATGTGTGGGAATATAAAGAATGAAAATGATTATTGGAGAAGAATACATCTACTTTAATTAACCTCCTTATGTTTTCACTAAATCCTTTAAAGGATTCATTTTTACCCAAAATTAGTATTATTAGATACGGGGATAGAATATATAAATTGATATGTGAAAATAGTTTTTGATCTAAATTTATTTATAGGTGTGATCATGTGGGAAGAGTGAGTGGCCTTTTGTAGTTATGGAGGAGATCCATTCTTATAAATACTCAAAAGTATTCACTATTGGGAGGAAAATCTTAACTCAATTGGGTGAATATATGATAATTAAATTAATGGAAGGATGAAAAGGTAAATACACCCATACATAACACAATAAAAACCTTTTTTTTAAAATTAAACTCTATAACATCAAATTATCCATATTTGTACCATTTTGAAATTTCACTACGGTAACTGGTTTTCTAACATTGATAGCAAATCCATTATGAATATATTATAGAATGAACTATTAAGAATATTTTAGAAAATGTTTTTTAAAAATAATATCTATGTTATAAAATATAAATCATATGTCTGTTGGGAATTAATCTTATCATAAGTGCATGTAACATGAAAAAGATTTCACTTTAACCGCAACCAAACTAATTGAATTTTTACTATTTAACGGTACATATATCCATTATAATAGATAAATTGGTCTATTAATGGACTTCATTTAATATTTATCAATATATAAAAATAAATAGATTGAATATAAGATTTTATTTCCAATTTAAAATCAATTAAAAAAATATAATTTATAATAAAATGTTATGAATGTCATTTTTGACATAATTCATTAAATTTAAATTTAAAAAATATCATGAAAATAATGGAATTATAATATAGAATGTTCTCACCTATGTAACAATGAATATTAATCTACAAAAATAATGAATGACCATAATTATTTCAGTTTAATTCACTTTATTATTTTTAGTACCAGTTGTTTTATTTTTTATTAAATAAATAATTATTCTATTGGCATTTCATAAACATTTTATGTAACTTGTTCATCCATAAAATTTAATTACAAATTATAATGATAAAAATAACTCATTTATATTTATAAATAATATATTCAACTAAACCCCTTTTATTTTTTTTCTCCCCAAAATCATCATAATTATTAAAATTATGAAAATTATCTTTTTTGGTCTTTATTATTACATTACTTATTATTTAAGTCATACTTAAAGGAAAGTGAAAAGTAATTTACATATTTAAAGAATGTGATGAATTTCTATGAAATAAAATCATTTAATAAAATAATGATAATAATTTATGTCACTTTAACTCATATCAATTTAGTTTTACCCCACTATAAATAAATTGTTACATTAACCACAGAAATTAATGTTTACTACATTCACTATTCATTATGGTAATATTTTATTTGAACTATATTAGAAATAATAAATTATTCTGATTCCAAATTAGGAACCCAGTTTTCCATATTTAACTCTCATAAGTGGAAAACATAGTTTAAAATTAACCTGTAAAACATGACGTGAAAGAGAGGTTTTAAATTGGTAATGTTCAAAAGTTTATAATGTAATTATATCCACCTTAAACTGGAAATTGATTCTAATATCCTATATTTTATTTATTTATATTAAATTTTTCTAATTTTATCTCAAAATAAATTCAAAATATAATTTAATATTAAAAAAATTAAATTAAAACATGTTTTTCAATTAAAATTCAAGTTATATCATTATTAATCAAAAAATCAAATATTTCAAAAGAGATCCAAAAAATTCACCCAAAAAGAATGTGGAAATTATGAATTCATAAATGATGTTTATTTAATAACAATAATCTTATTAATGTGTAAAATATTAATTTCATTTATATTGACTAACAAAACAAAAACCATTTTTTTAAGAAAATAATATTTTCAAAAATTTAAAAATACTTTACCAAGAATTTTGTTCTTTTTAAAATTAGGTTTCCTATATGTAAAACCATTAAAATTAATATTTTTAAAGTATTTATTACTATTCTTATATCTATGTTTAATATCTGGGTCATAATATCTAAGTTTAAAAAACAATATTTTTAATATATCATTGTTTTATTAAAATTTTATGTCCTGTGTAATGATATCTAACCAAGTTATGTGTGAAAAAGGAAAAAATTGATGTTATTAAAGTTGTTTTAAAAAATTTCTCATAAAATAAATGGGTGTCAAAAATTTCATGGGTTGGATAATTTTTCACATGCTGTCATTGTAGACTATACTCAAATTATATTATGACATGCCTCTACATCTGAACTAAAAAATCCCGGAAGTAAAAGAATTATAAAAAAATTCATGATCCAATAATTCCCTAGATAAGTGTAGAATGGGGTAACTGGTAAACAATTTCCTTAATTCTATTAATATCAATAATTAACTAAGATTTTCAATCCCTCAAAATGTTTAATATTTTTTATAACATCTTGGATAAGCTATAACCATCCCAAAAACCACGAAAAATGCATACGACATTGTTGATAAATATATAATAAATAGTTATATAGTAAAAAAATAATTTCTATTACCATTTAAATGGAAAAAATTAAAATGAGTTAGATTCAAAAAGTTTATTTCAAAAAAATTAGTTTTATTATATTATACATGTCCAATTAAAACTAAAAAATTACATACTTTAGAATTTTAATTTTATAAATTAGAAATTATTTTTTAATCACTCAACATAGTAATATATTCTGATTAATATATGATATTTTTTGAAAAAAAATAATATTTATGGTGAAAATTTAAAATAACGATTAATGTTGTCACTATTATGAAATTATAATAATAAATGAATATATTATATTTTTTGAAACAATTTTCCATTTAGATTATATATTATAATGTATAATAATGAATTTTAAAATATTAATTTGAAGTTATAAAATTATACTCAACCTTTTGAAAATTTATGTAATGTTTATTGGAAACAATTTTTCGACATGTAATGGCTCCGACCGTCCTGGTCTATAACTTTGTCAATTCTGGTGTTTATGGTGTCAAAGACACCATCAGTGAGTCAAGAGGGTGTCTATATCAGTGGACGGTTATCCATGTGGTGTCACATCTCGGTGCCATCAATCAGTATCACTGATCGGTGCCACACCCAAATGGTTCCATTGTGGGTAGTTATGGTTCATTCCCCGGTTTTCTCATAACACCTCTTTTATGACTTCTTAGCCTTTTAGAAGTTGATTAAGGTCATTTTAAAACCAATTAATCATGTTTTAGAACATCAAGAGTAGGGAGACCATTGAGTTACCAAAATATGTGGCCTTTTCCTCAATGTCACACCATTTACCTTTTTTTTAGATTCACCCTTGTTACATGTTTTCATCATTTTTATATAACTTATTAAATCATAATAGTTATCTCCACCATCTGTGAGGAGAATTACTAAATATAAATTAATCCAAACAGGTGAAACCTTCGAGTCGTGTGGTCGATAAAAAAACTGAATTTTAATTACATCAAAATCAACTCCATTATTTTACGATCTAGCCTCTTCATAAGATGGGATCTTATATTCCTTATCACATTCAGTTTCTCTTAGTTCCCTTCGAGAATTTTTCTGGAAGCGAATCATGTACCTATACTGGAGCCATTTTAGATGAGCCTTAGAGTCCCTAGATTTCTTCCTGTATATGTGGCCCATCCCTAGTTCTTTCCCTGAGGAGAAAACATCGATCCATGATCATCAATGTGGGATTTTTTCCTTTTCCTCTCTTTACGGTGCATCATACGGGATGGGTAAAATGATGGTCCTTCAAGACTGGATGATACTAACATTAAGAGAGATAATAAATGTGAATTTAAAGAATGAAGGTGTGGGAATGTGGATAAAGTTTTTTTATTCCCTGTTTTAATGTTGTGAATTGTATGGGATTACGTCCAATGAAAATTGTGGATGTATTTGGTCTTTCTTGTGCACTAATGAAGATTTCTTTTTCTCAATAATCCGGTGATTCAATGGTTTTAACATGTAAATAGCATAATCATGTTAACATTGTTGATTAAATTGACTCCCAATGAACAATAATCATTGTGTGATCTCCTCATTTAACCAAACATAATGAAGGAAATCAATGATTGGTTTTTGATAAATAAGGAAACAATTTTTCTCTATTCTGGTTATATGTATGGTTGCTCTGTTTGATTCCCTATGGGTTGAAGTAGAGGGGAATATAATATTATAGATGAGAAGTTTTTGTCATGTAAATATTAGTTCATGTGGATCCGGTATATTGGGACTTGGATTGGTTAAAGTACTTATAGGAATCTCACAGATTACATTTTTAGTTGTTAAATTATAAGACAATCAAGTGTGAACGAATAAATGTCACTTGGATGTTTTAAATTTTGCTGTGGTTTGGCCAGATGATAATGAATATTAGTTTCTCGATAGTGGAGGAATTTTTTAAATGGAATCACTTGAACATGATAATGAGAACGGGTATAATGGGGGATTGTTTTCCAAAAAATGGCATGTTCTTGGGTTATGGCTGTTGTGAATTTGTGCATATAGGGATATAGGTGAGATTGGTTGTGTACGGGCTAGTTTTCTATTTCAGTACCCTTAGGTTGGGATGAGTGTTTTATTACTTATATATATATAATTTTTAGTTCTTGGGTTTCTTATTAACACCCCACCAATGTAGAGAACTTCATTCGGAACACCCATATTTCATAGGAAAGGGTGTTTTTCCGAACATTCATATGAGTGGTTGGTTATTATCTATTTTCATCTACATCTCCCATGTAGTTGAAGATCCATCGGGGAGGCTATGATGGCATAAAGCTTATTGTGGCCTAATACACTTATGGAAGGGTTTGTTGTTGTGGTTGTCCCTGGAGTTTGGGTGTAGGGTTATTTCCCAAGTATCATCAGGGTGAGGCCTAGGTGTTTTTGGGTGTGGAAGTAGTGGTTTTGACCAAGGTTTCTTCAGACATGGCGAGGGTTGTTGTGGCACATGTGTCTTCAGTTGTGGTTATGTGTTATGGTGGTGGCCCAGATGCGTGTGGTCAGGATGCATGATTATGGGGGCCCAGGTGTGTGTGGGGTAGGATGCGTGATTATGGTGGCCCATAAGGATGTGGTTGTTGTGGTAGTTAGACAGTAGTGGAATCTGTGGGGGAGGTCTGACGCGTATGAAGCCTTGTGTAACAAGTGGGAAAGCATTGTGGGGTACCCAAATATCGACCTGTTATTACTATTATATTACATGACATGCATTATTTGGGGAGTGATCCTTGGTGTGTTTGGGTGGATATTTTCTATTCTAGGTGTTTCGGTTTACTCTATTCTCATGGGGAATTAGAATTCCTCACCAACTATGTTGGAGAGGTTTTGGTTTCCCTACTGAATATACCTGTATACACACCCTGTGTATATAAAATTTCTTTCAGGATTCTAGGAGGACTTTGTGAACCGTTTATGACCTTACTATCTCGGGCATCGAGAGTTTTTTTGTTGCTTTTCTTTCTTTTGTTACCTTCCCTTAGATTTTTTCTTGAACTTTTTATCAGTTTATTTGTGACAAGCATATGTGAATGGGTTTTGACTTTACTTTTATTTTTATCTTTTGCAGTTGTTTGGGATTTATCATGTTTTATACCAATCTTGTTCTATAAAAAGGATTATAACTTTCATATCAGATGAGATTTTATACCCTTGGTTCTGCTCGAAACATCGGGTCCTATTGATGGTGGGACTTGGGGGGTCATTATATCTTCTTTAACTGGAAAAAATTATGGTTCTGGCATTTGGATGTCCCTTCCCTCATCTTGGTGAAGGTGTGTCATGACACGAATGTTTTTTTAATTAATTATAACAACATTAAATGAATTTTTTAATTTATTTTAATTTCAAAAGAATTTTTTTTGAAGTATAATAATTAATTTAAATTCATTTTAATCAATGTAATTTATAGTTATTTCTTAATTTTAAATATTTTTTCATAAAAATAATGGTAAAAACAAATTTTTACACAATACAAGTGCTATTTTTCAGATAAATTTCACTACACAAAGAAAAATAATTTTATTAAATACTTATTATATTTTATATAAAAAAGTTCATATTTGTTAATATAATAAATTTAATTATTGTGTATAAAATTTATATTGTTAGGATTAATTTTAATAACAACAACAGTGAAAAAATTATTTTATGGTTATTATTTTATTAATATCAATGAACATATATTGAATTAAATAAAATGTAATAAATTATAAATTTAATTTTATATGATATATATACTAAAAAATAAATATATTATAATTAATTTAACTATTATTTAAATATAAACAATAAGAATAAATAATGGTCACAATTTCATTTTTCTAATAAAGATGTTATTATACACGTTATATGTTCTAAATTTAGAGGCAATTTTATAATATTTAGAATATTAATTGTTTTAAAAATATGTAACATTTAGTCCCGTGAGACCCAAATCTGGTTATATGGGTTATGTTATATTTTAAAAAACATAACATCACATAATTATAAACTAGTAACCTATGTTCAAAGTAAAAGAGTAAAATATAAAAACATAACAGTAAAATCACTATTACAAGGTTAATAAATGTTTTAAATCCGTTTTTGAGTCTTCATAGACCAAAATACACACCACACTCAATAATTTAAATATTTATGATCCACTGACCTTGGACGGGTATCATAGAATTATTATAATATTAGGAATGTTTCCTAAACGTACCCTTTTCCTCCCTTATAAAACGTGATCAATTACACTCAATAAAAGAGGCATCTATATTTATAATTTTGAACTTCAAATTGAAATTTATAATCACCCTATTATTATATCTATCAATCATAATCCATTGAACCTTCTTATTTAAATTATGACCTTAAATTTCATAGGATTTTCCAAGGTAAATGTAGTCTCCAAAATAAGTATTATACACCTCATAATATTTTATTCATAATCATACACTTCAAAATATATTATCACTATAATAATATAATGGAATAATTATCAATATTACATTGATATTATGTTATATTAATTTTATGACATGTTTGTTGGAATTTTTTAATCATTTTACATAACTAATTATTCTATAAAAATTTATGATAAATTATTATGTTAAAAATAACATATTTATATTTCAAAATAAAGTGTATAACTATACTAATACAGTTTTTTCCTTATCCCAAATCATTATAAATAATAAAGTTTAGGATGTTATCTTTTTTGTCTCTCCCTTTATGTAGCATCTTATATGGGTCGTATTCAATGAAAAGTGGAAATGAATTTTCATATTTCATATATTTTTACTAAAATTTTTGAATTAAATTTTTTATAAAAATAAATTTAATAATTATGTTATTTTCTATCATATCATTCATTCTTAACAACATAGTAAATCCATTTTTACCTAAACCGTGATAATCATTTTTTACTGCAATCACTGTTCATTTTCGAGAATATTTTAGTTAAAATGTTTAGAAATTATAAAAATTTATGATTATAAATATTTAATCCAATATTTAAAATACAATTCATATAAGTGAATAATTTTATTTTAAAATTAATCCCACTGATGTGACGAAGAATCTATTTTTTAAAGTGTAAATATTCTGAATTTATAATGATTTTATGTGAAATTTAAATATAAAATTTATTACACTGTGCTAATTTGTATTAACTATTATAAAATTGAAATAAATATATTTTAAATTAAATTTAAAATTTAGTCTAATAAAAAAATTATTTAAACAAAAGTTAATTTTCAATTAGAATCCAATATTTTTCACCATTCATCGAAAAATGAAATTTTTAAAAAAAATCCTTGAACAACTAACTAAGATAATTTTGACAGTAAAAAATAAACAATTGTGTTTATTTTATAAAATTAATATTTGAAAACTGTAACAAATTAATTTCATTAATTTCCATTAAAGGAATCAATAACAAATTAGTCAGAAAATAGTATTTTCAAATCATATAAAGGCATTACAGAAAATTCATTACTTTTTGTGAATATTTATCCTCTATATAAAACCATGAAAAATAATAATTAAAACTTATTTACTAATATTAATATTTTAATATCTAATGGATTGGTTAAAATGTTATGTTTCAATAGATATATGATTTTTAAATTGTGTCATTATTAAAATTTAATGTCATGTACATCACAATCTAACAAAGTGTTCCTTGAAAATAAAAATATCAAATAGATTAAATTATTATTTTTAAAATAATTTCATAAAATCTAGAGGTGTGAAATATTACCCCCTTAATACGAAATTCACCTATGAAATTCTTCTCGGTGATCCACAGTTTAAAACTTGAGAATTACTTTATAGAAACATTCCCCATAAATAAGATTAATAAAACATCCTACCTAAAAATGGAACAGGGTGTATGTAAGTCATCTATAATAACACATATTAGGTTTCCCAATATGAAAAAATAGGTTTCATATGAAATCATTGATGTTGAAGAGGAAACTAAAACCCAAATTCTAATAGAATGTGATAAAGAACATTGATCACAGCAAAATGTGTGTTACACAGAATGGTAACAAGAACAAAACTGTAAACCAAATAGGTATGAAATAATTAATTTATACATAAAAATTATTATATGAGGAAATTTTTTTACTACAATGTCCTTTTCCTAATGTTTAATAATTTTCATGGGAAGATATACCTGATTTCATTCCACTTAATATGAAAAATCTCACCTATATTTTGGTCTTTGATTAATGTCCACTTTATATCATAATATAAGAAAAGATGGTGAATTTTTTATTCCTAAAAAACTAATGGATCATAATCTCTATAAAGAGTTATAATTAATTCTTTATATAGACTGTAAAAAAATTAATCACTAGAAATCCAATATTGATGAATAATTATATGGTGAAGTAATAATTTGATCTTTAAATCCTTATATATAATTCAACATAATCAATTTCAGAAATATTTAAAATTATCCTTCCAAAATATTTAAAAAAAACTCGAGAAATAGTTTCACCGAAATTAATAAATAAAATTACCAATAATCACCCATATGTTATAAATTACCTCTTGATTATAACATACCAAACATGGGAATACATCCATCATGTATTCATTTGAAACATGTCAATAAATTGAATTACGATTAAATCAAGTTGAATGAATAAATTCTTTATCATTCCTTACAAAAGTCATAGATTATTTTATATATTTTGTAAATACAAATATAATATATACACCATCCATGATATCAAAAATCAATTTTTCAACAAATTATTAATATGTTCCTAGTTAATCAGTACTAGTGATTTTACATACTTGTTATGCAACATCTATCTATCCAAATTGGAACCATTTTATCCACATTAAAAACATATAAAAGGTTACATTACCTTAATCACATGTTTTCAATAAAATATTAATCTTCTATTAAATCAATTTTCTAGGTTATCATCATTATTCAACATACGCTTTTGAAACATTAATAAAAATGTTATACTAAAAAATCAGTATATATTTCATATTTCTTGAATCCAAAAATTAAGTATAATTCAAAAATACCATATATTTCTCAAACTATTAACATGTATTCACCTTGTTATTGAAAAATAAATATTTCCTTTCATATGTCAATCGTAGTCTTTTCATCATCAGTAGTCTAACCATTACTCATACAACCATTCTGATTCTCTTCATGATATTTCACCCTAGGAGGTAGATTTTCATAATTCCCAAACATTCCATATTTAATGCATTCACCTTTAAATGTTATATTAGGGATACCATCATTATCTTCCAACTTATTAATATATATTTTAATTTTCCCTTCGGAGTTAATTAAATTATTCCATTATTTTTTACAGTCAAAAGATATTATTGTCCCTCTAAGACATCCACATTTGTGTTTCTTCCAACATTTTAAACACAATGGAAAAATGAATATTCCTTCATCTATAGTCTCTATAACCCAAACACACACTGAACATCATATTTCTCTTATTTGTTGTGTCTGAGAGTTGGTTATGGTACACATTGTTAATCATGGGACATGAATACTGAATACGTATAATCATAATGTATTTCAATCTTGTTATCAACCCATTTGTATTATCTTGAAACATTTTTTCAAAATTCAGTGGAAACCCAATTCATTTTTATTTTCACCACTAACTATGACCGAAATGAATAGTGTGAGAAACAGTAATCATAGTGTAATACCACATAAGCCTAAAAAATAACTTATATTAAGTCTATATCATGAATATTTTTTTAATCAATGACACCATAGTTTTATCTATTGTTATTCATAGTCATCATATATTTAAATCATTCATGATGTCTTTTTATGAGTTTATAAATTTACAATGATTATATTTTGGGAGTTCCAAACTATGTTTTCTGAAAGGCCTGTTGTCATGAACCAATATTTGAATGATTTTGTCTTAGTAAAAAAATATTTCTGTTGTTACCCCTATATACATCTATTCTAGTGACAAACCCCTTTATATTATCATAACAGGGTTGTAATTTATTAGAATCCACTCTTCCAATCCATTAATACAAATCAAGGAAATTTTCATAAACATTGAGTCATCCATAGATTAATCCTCAGAGACATAACTATATATACACTTTTATATACCCAGAGGGATCTTGAAAGAGTTGTATTATACTAGTTTCAAAATGTTAACTAAACCATTACCTTAATAACAACTGTAAAATTCTAAAAATTCTTCAATTTTACAATAATTGATACCTATTAAGAAAGTCCACAGGCTTTTATACCTCTAGGTTTAGACCCACCACCATCTCCAACGGAACCTATTTCCACATGAAACCCTTGGCAGGAGAGCCATGATTCATCCAACACTCAAACACGAGAGTTATCAGGTATCAGATTATATCCTTTTCCTTTGATTACAACTATATCGACATGGTATTCTCCTTCATGGATTATAGATTATTTATGAATGAACTTTTCTTGCATTACCCAAACACATGCTTGAGGAGCTAGATATTTTTGTTCCTTTGAAAACATGGAAACATAATAATAAATCTTGGTGAAAGATATTCAAAATATCCCTTAAATATCACACCATTTGTCACTCATCATAAACATTCCATACATAAAATCTCCCTTCATAACCATGGGAAAGGAAACATATGAATGACTCAGCTGATATACTTAGTATTGGAAAAATAATATCAATATAGGATCATATAAAAACATAAGATACACAAAAGGTTATGTAATAAATATCATAACATATAATGTTCAAAAGAAAAATTTCATAGATTATAATTGTGAGTCATGAAATATATATTGGAGGTTCATAGCACATTAATACTAAGGTGATCAAGAACATGGTCCATGAGAGTCTAACTTTAGAAAAAACAATATTTATAGAATACAAATAATTATTTCATAGTTTATGTCAAGGATACACACTCAGGCATTCATAACATGATAGGCTTGGGCTGAGCACCTGTGAACCTTCATTGAGTGTCTTCTAACAATCTGTGTACCATAGTTTGGAGATTGGGCTAACCACCTATGTACACTCCTTTATGGGCAGGAAAAAACCACTAGTTTACCCTTTGATAGCATTGAACACTTATCTTTTCTAAATGCATTTAAGGGAGATATAGGTCCCACCCACCTCATAAATAAAGCCAAATATATTTGTTCTATAATATTAAATTATATTCATCTCATCATAACACATGATATGGAATGGGTTTCAAAAACATTTCATCATATCATATCCAATTGAAGATAAATAGGTTTTATAATAATTACATTATTTCATCATAGCATAACCCATGTAAAAAAGAAGTATGATTCCAATGAATTTTATCATTGTATAACATTTGTAAGATAAGGAGGTTTCATATATATAAATACATGATAAACCATTAAGTGATTTAATAAGAGATGTACCATTGGATTATATCTGCAACATATCATTTGATAAATAATATTATATTATATTATATCTAAAATAATTTTGAATGATGGCATAAAAAATTTCATGAGTATAATATTATTTCCACATTGAATAACATTTTAAAACATGAAACATTTTGAATTTTGTTTATTAAACATGTTTTTGGAACATAAACATGTTTTGGCTAAAAAGTGTATTTTTCATCAAAAAAATATTTTTTAATTATTCGGTATATAAAGGAATGAAATTGAAGGTGATATATTTATTCACATTAAATAATAATTGGATAGGAAAATATGTTATTTTATTGAGGTATAGATCATAATATTTTATCATTAGTAGAATAATCATAAAAAATCATGATCGACATTGAGATTGTAATATAAAACAATTACCACTTTAGTAAACTTGAAACAAAACAACCATTAAGGCATAACATTAAATGAAACATAAAATATCTTGATTATAAATTAATTCTAGATATTTTTTGTTAGAGGGTTTTATATGCACATTGTCAAATAATATATGTGCATAACCTAACTTATTCCAGAAAGAAGAAAATTGGAGATAACAACCCTTATCGATTCGTTAACACTTCAACCATAAACCCATTTAAAAATTGATCCTAAAATGGATATATAAATCACAAATATTTTATTTATAATAATCATAATATACCTTCATGGACAGTTTATACCCACTAAAAAAGGAACACACACTTGATGCTTTCAATAGGTTCATGTTTGGTTCGTGGGATCTGCAAGAATGGGCGGTGGTTGGTTTGCTCGATAGCTACCAGATCATGATACACATTGAATCAGAGACGGGCCTTATTTAATCTTGGTCCAGGGATCTGTGAAGTTCCAATGGGATGAGTTTCATCCTTCTTCGATGGAAATTCGATCTTCATATGAAGCGGGATTCGTCGTCAATAGCGATTTGAGTCATTTTACCTAAACTTCCACTCCCTTTTCAGAATCTAGATATTCTTCAGTTGATTGGTAATATGGTAGGAAGTATTATTTGTTCAGATAATCGTACTACGGCTATGTTTCATCCAGTTAATCTCCAGATCTGTGTTGAATTATATGTGTCTCACCTACCTTTTGATTTTGTATGAATTACCATTGTTGGGGAGTACAGGTGCAAACAGAAGGTGGTTTCCGAAAACTGGATGGACTTCTGCTCCTTTTGTAAGCTATTGGGGAGCCCCGCGTTGGTATGCTGAAGGAGAGCTCCCCCAGGCAAGTTGAAATCTAAAGATAAGAAGGTGAAGGGTATTGTGATGGAAATCCCAGTTCAGGGGATATAGAGATGTTCACTAATAAAGACATCTATAGCTATGAATTTTATAAGGGTATGGTGTCCCTTGTGCATCCAATGAATGGTGGGACTCGGTGTGGTGAACATTCTATTTCTGTGAGGATAGAGGATGATTCAAGAAATAAGAAATCTGAATAGGAAATGGTGATGGATCACTGTCAGGATGACTTGGGGTTGATGGAAGGTGGGAGGGTTTCTCTACTATCTAACTCTATTGTGGAGGTCCAGTAGACTTTCCCCCACCATGTGACCTATAGAGATGTCCATGATTCAGAGGCGGTTGGAGGACCGAGGCTGCAGTTGAACCCGCTGGTTTCTGATGTCTTCAAAACGATTGGGCATGAATTGTAGAACATAGCTACTTCCAATGTTAGAAAAGATTCAAATTAGAATTAGGAGAGATGCCCCAGCTTATTGGAGGTGGCCATTCATGTCTGTTCTAAGGGTACTAAGTTCTGGATCCCTTGGAAAGGCCCTTCTATACTCTTAGAAACCATTTTAATGACCTCTCGATGGGCATGTTGGAGAATGGAATGGTTGAGGATGATGTTGTAGGGATTGATGGTGGTGTGAAAAAACCGAAGGGTCTACAGGGTATGGGAAAGGTGACAGGGTCCATGGGAATAGAGGAAGCTATTACTAAGTATAGGTGGCTCCCTTTGATAGAAAGTAACACTCCAGACCAGAGGCGGGTGTAAACTACGAGTCCCCTACTGCTGTTTTGGGGGTGCGAGATGATATTGTAATAGAGAGTTTAGGGAGAGGGAAAGAAAATGAGAGTAGCCTATTCGGCCGTTCATTCAGTGATGTTGTTCAATGTTGCAAGAAGATGATGGATTTAGCTGATGGACCATATTTTGCTTCTCCTAGAAGAAGACCAAGGAAGGATTACTCTTATCTTCCTTGGCCGATTCATACTAGATCGGCTTCTAAACGGAACAGTGAGGGGATGACGGCTTTTTTGAAGGGTAGTGTAGTCAAGAAGCCATCCAAATAGTAACCCGTTATAGATCTTCTTAGGAGTCAAGTACAATGTGAAAGCTATTGGAGATCTCTAAATTGGAAATTAGCTACTGAAGAAGATAGATCTTATAAGGGGTTCGGTGATGAGTCTGAGTATTTTGATTTGTAAGATTCACTTTCTTGTGTTTTTGTTGTATGTTGGGGTACCAGATACCTATATACCAGCTTTTAAAAATGGAAAAAAGTGATTTTCAGGCAATTATTATTAAATAATTTGTATTATTGATATATCATTCAATACGTTTGTATATACAGCACACAAACGAAATGAGTGGAGAATGTGACATATGTATCCTATAAATAAAAGTGAGAGTATAAATCCCCTTACAAAAAATATTGAATTTCATCATACTCGTTCAACCTACTATATATAAAATTTATGTCTATTATGCTTCTATTAAAGAATTATTTTTCATATATATTATACCACATATGATTTTATTATGACATTTTATTTCATGTTTATTAACAATTTCATGTTAAAGTGTTATTTCAGGTAGTAACTGATTTTTTCATATATGTTTTCCATTTTTATTTTTGGTATTCATAAATTAATAAATTTTTTATCGTCACTATTGTGTAAACTACAATATAAATATATTATATGTTCATTACATATTTAGTGAAATATATATTTATTAGTTAGTGATTAGAAATTAAATTTACCATTCATGGAGACAATAGTTTGTACGTATGCATGAATGTTGTTTCCTTTTTTCTTCATATTGAATGAATGAATATATATATATATACTATGTATATTATTTATAAACCTTGAATTGTGGTAATGGAAAAACAAAAAACATTCGTTTATGAGGTGGTACTCAAGCGAGCACATGAACGATGATTTTGTAACCCATTTGATGGATGTGTGTATAGTTATATGATTTAAATTTAACAGAAAACAATTTTACTGTAGTTATGATACGGATCTTATAATATATCAATTTTGTAAATATAATAGATTTATGTGGAGGATGATATAAAATAAATATGCTTGTTAGAGATTAATACCACTCTTTTAGTTAACCTCCTTAGTTTTGTACTAAATCCTTTAAAGGATTGCTTTATGTCCAAAATAAGTCATACTGGATGACGGGATGGATAATGTAAAGTGATATGGTAAAATAGTTTTTTTATCCAAATGTATTTATAGGTGTGAATAAGTGTGAAGATTGATTTTCCTTTTGAAGTTATGGAGGAGTGTCATTCTGGTAAATACTCAAAAGTATTCACTATTGGGAGGACAATCATAACTCAAGTGGTAGAAAATATGATAATTAAATGAATGGAGGGTTGATATGGTCAATACAAACATACAATCCACAATGAAAAACCTTTTTTAACAATTTAAATCCATAACATCAAATTATCTATATTTTTACCATTTTGGATTTTCACTTTGGTAATAGGTATTCTAACATTGTTAGAGAATCCTTTAAGAATATATTTGAGAAAGTCCTATAAACAACTTTTTACTGAATTTTTTTAAATATTATATCTATGTTATAAAATATAAATCCTACGTGTGTTGGAAATTAATCTCATCACAAGTGCAAGTAACATGAAAAAGATGCCGCTTTAACCGTAACCAAACTAATTGAGTTTTTACTATTTAACGGTACATGGAGCCATTATACAAGATTAATTGGTCGATTAATAGACTTAATTTAATATTTATTAATATATAAATATAAATGGAGAGAATATATGATTTTATTTCCAATTTAATATCAATTAATAAAATATAATTTAATATAAAATTATCATAATTTTATTTTTTCCAAAATTCATTAGATTTAAATTAAAAAATATAATGAAAATAATTGAGTAAGAATATAGCTTCTTCACACATATGAAACCCTGTATATTCATCTACAAAAATAATGCTGCAAAGTAATTATTTTAATTTAATTCAATTTATTATTTTTAGTATAAGTTATTTTATTTGTTTTCAATAAATAATTATTGAATTTCCATTTCATAATCATTTCATGTAACTTATTCATCCATAAAATTAATTTATAAATTATCAGGATAAAAATAACTTATTTATATTTATAAATAATATATATAACCATACCGATTTTTTTTTCGGAACCCCAAAGCATCATTGTTATTAAATTTATGAAAATTATCTTTTTTTCTTTTTCATTACATTACATATTATTTAAATCATACTTAAAGGAAAGTCGAACATAATTTAAATATTTAAGATAATGTGATGAACTTGTTTGAAATAACCATATTATAATAAAATCAATTATTTTCTTGAGATATAAATCATAAAATATAATAATTGGTAGAATAATAATAAATAACCATAATAAATGACGTCATTATAACATTAAAGTTTCACTACTTTGGTAATCTTTAATCATAAGCACCAGGATAGTGTAACATAAAATGAAACATAAAATATAATCAGGATAAATAAATTTAGGATATTACATTAAATAAATCATTATATACGTATCATAAATAAATATAGTCTCATAACATAACATTTGTCTCAAAGTTGGAAAATTGAGACAAAAATATCTTACCAATTTGTTATCTCTTTAACAATAAAACCCATAAAATTTATATCATAAAATTAATTTTTAAATCACAAAAATATTATGTATAATAATCATAAAATAAATTCATAGGTAGTATAGATACCACATAAAAGAAACATACAGTTAACATGTCTTGTGTCTCATGAAAAATCAAGGTGAGATGGAAATCCCATACTGGTTGAGAATCCATTGAATTGTAAGATACATGAAGTTATAAGTTAATTAAGAACATATTTTATCATTAAATATGCTGTATTAATTTTATATAATTTTATATTGAACTATATATTCCACTAAAAAGAAAAACGTGGTGAATATGGCATAAATCTCTCATAAATAAGAGTGAGACTAGATATCCCCTTACCTTAAGTCTTGACTTCTGTCAAACTAGTTCAACAAATTTTATAATGAATAAATTTTTATTTTATATATAATAAAATTATATTAATGTATATTATTCCATATATGATTTTATTATGACCTCATATTAGCTGTTTACTAATAATTTCGTGTTGAAGTCCTGTTTTATGTAATGACTGCTCTGTTTTTCATACATATTTTGACATACTAATTTTGGTCTACATATATTAATAATTTTTTAATCATATATCAAATATTTAAAACATGATATAAACATAATATATTTTTATTATATTTTTATTTAGTGTAATCAATAATATTTAGTGATGGGAAATGAAATACATTATTCATGGAGATGGTAGGTCGTACACTTATATGAACACTGTTTCCATTTTCTTGTTGTATCAAAAAAAGTAAATGATAGATATAAATTATAATTATAGAAGAATATTTTTTCCATAAAAATCTCATATTTTTATTGAACTATTATTTAATTCATTCCATGTAATGTGCGAACAAATCTCAATGCTTCGTGAGGTTGTAGTCCACCGTACACATGAGTGACATTATTATATTCCCAAAAAATGAAAAGCCTAAAGAATATGAAATATAATAATTAAGAAATCATAATAATATCATAAATATATTATATATTATATATAAACTACAAGTACATTGGTATTAGTAAACATGAAAGTTTTTAAGCTAAAAAGGAATAACCTTAGTTCATGATGGAGTAGTTCTCCGTAAACACGGATGATGTTTTCATAACATATTTTTTGGAAGTGTGTGTGTTTGTAAGTTATACCATAAAAATAAAAATATATAAATATAAGGAATATATAATTTTAATTATATAATCATGTTATAATAAAAATTTTAGGAGGTGTATGAAGATATAAAATTTACTCCTCCTTGAAGAATATTACCTCTTCACTGGGTATCCTCTTTATGTTTTCACTAAAACCATCAAAGAATGGATATATTAAAAAATAAGGATTATAGGATGAGGTGAGGGATTTTTGAATGTTATTTTTTAGATGAACTTCTATTCAAATGGATTTACAGTTGTGAATTGGTGGGGGGAGGTGGTGCACTTTTATAGTTGAGGATGAGAATCATTCTTGAAAATACTCAAAAATATTCACAATTGGGAGGTCAATATTTCCTCCAGTGGATGAAAATATGATAATTAAAGGTATTTAAGAATGATATGGATGATAACAAACCTCACTATACTATTAATAACATTTTCATAAACAATTTATTTATTATGAACTAAGTATCCATATTTTTACCATTTTTGTATTTCACTGTAGAAAATAGTTGTCTAATATTGTTATCTTATCCCATAAAGAATTAATTAGAGTGATAAAAATTATATATTTTGTTCCAATTTATTTTAAATATTATATCTAATCAATAAAAAAATATCGTATATTTTGTAAATTAATCTTAACACAAGCGCATGTAACGTGGAAAAATATGACATTAACTATAACCGCACCAACCATGTTTTTACTATTTAACAGTAAATATAGTCATTATAATCGATAAATTTAACCATGAATAGACCATAAATTATATTTATTTAAATTTATAAATAAATAATTATTATATTTTTTATTAATTTTAAATAATAAAATAACTTACCATTTATTATAAAATGAAAATAATGTCAATTTGTACATTATTCATTTAATTTAAATTAAAAAATATCATTAAAAATTTAAATTCATGTATATTATATTAAACCCTTTATAAAATGATATATTCATATAAAAATATAATGTAACATTATAATTAATTCAATTTAGTTTACTTTTATTATTTTTAGTATCAGTTTTTTAAATTTTGCTAAATTTAACAATTATTGTGTTATAGTTTCTGAATCGTTTTACATAACTAGTTAATCTATAAATATTTATGATAAATTATTATTTTTACAATAACATTTTTATATTTTAAAATAATGTGTATAACTATACTAATACAGTTTTTTACTTAACCCAAATCATTATAAATATTAAAATTTAAGATTTTATCTTTTTGGTCTTTCCCTTTTTATAGCTTCTTATATGGGTCATATTCAATGAAAAGTTCAAATGATTTTTCATATTTCATATATTTTTATATCAATGTTTGAAATAAATTTATTTACTAAAATAAATTTAATATTTTATGTTATTTTCTCTCATATCATTCTAGTATAACCACATGGTAAATCCATTTTTATCTTAACCAACATAATTAATATTTACTGCATTCACTGTTCATTTTGGTGAAAAGTTATTTTAAAATTTTTAGTAATTATAAATAAATTATTCTAAATATTGAATCCAATTTTAAAATTCAATTCATAGATGTGAAAAAAATTATTCTAAAATCAATCTCGTAGATGTGACGACAAATCTGTTTTTTAAAGTGGAAATATTCCAATATTATAATGTTTTTATGTTCAATTTCAAAATAAAATTTATTCCAAGGTGCTAAATTGTATTAACTGTTATAAAATTTTAATAATTACATTTTAAATAATATTTAAAATTTAGTCTAATATAACAAATTTATTTATACAAAATGTAATTTTCAATTAAATTAAATATTTTTCTCCATTCATCGAAAAATAAAATATTTATAAAAAAAATTTAACAACTATCTAAGATAATTTTTACATTAAAAAAATAAAAAATTGTGTTTATTTTATAAAATAAATATTTGAAAATTTCCACAAATTAATTTCATTAATGTTCATAAAAGTAATAAATAAAAAATTCGTGAGAAAATAGTATTTTCCAAACATATAAAGGCTTTACTGAAAATTCATTACTTTATATGAATTCATTTCCTCAATGTTAAAAAATGAAAAATAATAATTAAAAATTATTAACTAATATTAATATTTTTATATTTAATGGATAGGTTATAATGTATAGTTTAAATAGGTATATTATTATTAAATTGTTGTTTTATTAAAATTTAGTGTCATGTGCAAGCCAATCAAACCTAATATTGCTTGAAAATAAATATATCAAATAAATTAAATTATTAATTTTAAAAGTATTTCATAAAATCATGATGTGTGAAATTTTACCCCCATAATATGAATTTTACATTTGAAATTCTTCTCGGGGATCCAAGGTTTAACATTTGAAAATATCTTCATAGAAACACACACCATGATGAAGTTTAATAAAACATAATCTCAAAAAAGAGAAAGTGGTGTGTGTAAGTCATCCATAATAACAAATATTAGTTTTCCAAATATGGAAACATAGGTTTCACATGAAATCATGGATTTTGATGAGGAAACTAAAACCCAAATTATGATTGAATGTGATAGAGAACATTGATCACAACAAAATGGGTAATACATAGAAAGGTAACAAGTAGAAAACCGTAAACCAAATAGGTATGAAAGAATTCATTTATATTATAAAAATTATTATATGAGGAAAAACTTTTACTCCCATGTCCTTTTCCAAATGTTTAATAATTTTCATGAGAATATATACATGATTTCATTCCACTTAATAAGAACAATATCACCCTTAGGTAGTTCTTTGATTAATGTCCAATTTATATCATAATCTATGAAAAAAATGAATTTTTTATTCCTAAATAACTAATAGATCCCAATATATATAAATAATGAAAATTACTTACTTCTATAAATAGTAAAAACAATTATCACTAGTAATCCAATATGGATAAATCATTATATGGTGACGTAATAATTTTATCATTATATCCTCATCTATAATTCAACCTAATTAATTTCAGAATTAATTAAAATTATCCTTCCAAAAGATTAAAATACAAAACATCAGAAATATGTTAACAGAAATTCGAAAATAAAATTATCATTAATCTCCCATATGGAATAAACTATATTTTGATTATAGCATACCAAACATGGGAATGCATCCATCATGTATTCACTTGAAACATGTTAATAACAAGAATTACCATAAAAGAATGTTGAAAGAATAAATTATTTATCATTCATTATATAAATCATAGGTTATTGTATATATTTCGTAAATCCAAAAATGATATATACTTCATCCATGATATTATAAATCAATTTGTCAACAAATAATTAATTTGTTATTAGTTAATTAGTACTAACGATTTTACATAATTGTTTTCCAACATCTCTTTATCCGAATTGGACACCATTTTATTAACATTAGAATCATATAAAAGGTTACCTTCCCTTAATCTTATGTTTTCAATAAAATATAACCCTTTCATTAAATCAATTTTCTGGTTTATCAACATTATGAAACATACTCTTTTGAAACATTAGTGAAAATATTACACTATAAAATCATTATATATTTCATACTTCTTTAATAAAAAAATAAAATATACTCCAAAAATACAACATATTTCTCAAAATAATAACTTTTATTCATCCTGTTATTTCATAATAAATATTTCCTTTCATATGTCAATCATATTCTTATCATCATCAGTAGTGTAACAATTACTCATACTACCATTCTGATTCTCTTCAAGATATTTCACACTAGGAGATAGATTTTCATTATTACCTTACATTCCATAATTAATGAATTCACTAGTAAATGTTATATTAGGGGGGCCATCATTATCATCCATCCTATTGACATAAATTTTAATTATCTCTTCATATTTAATTACATTATGACATTATTTTTTATAGTCAAAACATATTCATGTCCCTCAATGACATCCACTTGTGGGTTTCTTCCATCCTTATTAACACAATGAAAAATTAATCATCCTTTATCTATAGTCTCTATTTCCCAAACTCTCACCGAATGTCATATTTCTGATATTTGGTGCTTGTGAGAGTTGGTTCTGGTACACATTGTTAATCCTGTTCCATGAATACTGAATACATATAATTAAAATTTAATTCACTCTCATTATCAACCCATTTTTATTAACATGAAACAATTTTTCAAAATTCAATGGTAACCTAGTTCCATCTTGTTTCCGCCACAAACTATTACCAAAATAAATAACATGAGAAATACCAATCATAGTGTGTAACCACTTATGCCTGAAAAATAACTTATTGTACGTATAAATCATGAAATATTTTTTATAATATATTACATCATAGGTTTATTTATAGTCATTCATAGTCATAATCTATTTAAATCATTCCTGATTTCTCATAATGATTTTGTGAATTTAAAAAGATTATCTTTCAGGAGTGTCAAACTAGGTTTTATGCAAGGCCTATTGTTGTGAACAAATTTCTGATTGAGTGTGGATGTGTATTGAATTTTTGGGGTTATTACCCCTATAAACATCTATTCTAGTGACACACCCCCTTACAGTATCCGAATAGGGATTCGATTTATTAGAATCCATTCTTTCAATCCTTTAATATGATTCTAGGATATTTTCATAAGAATTGACTCATCTACATGCTAATTCTCAGAGACATACCTATATATACACTTATATATAACTCGAGGGATCTTGAAATAGTTGTATTATCCTTGATTCCAAAGTTTAACAAAACCATTACCTTGATAAAAACTATAAAAGTATGTAATTTCTTCTAGTTTACAATAACTGTTACCTATTATGAAAATCACCGGATTTTATACCTCCTTGGTGGGACACACAACCATCCCCAAGTAAATCTATTTCCTCATGAATCCATTGGGAGGAGAGCCATGATTCATCCAACACTCACACATGAGAGTTCCCATATATCAGATTATATCATTTTACTTTGATTACAACTATATCGACCTGGTATTCTCCTACATGGATTATATAATATTTATTGATGAACATTTATTACACTACCCAAACACATGCCTGAGGACCTTGATATTTTTCTTCCTTTCAAAACATGGAATCATAATCATCAAT
The DNA here is from genome assembly GCA_963277665.1 of Viscum album. Taxonomy (NCBI): domain Eukaryota; kingdom Viridiplantae; phylum Streptophyta; class Magnoliopsida; order Santalales; family Viscaceae; genus Viscum; species Viscum album. The sequence goes on from OY728129.1 coordinate 1,637,738,108, forward strand.
CTTGTTGAAAGATATTCAAAATATCCCTTAAATATCTCACCGATTGTCACTCCTCACAAACAATCCATACATAAAATCTCCCTTCTTAACCATGTGAAAGGAAACATATGAATGGCTGAGCTTATATTCACATTATTGAAAAAATCATATCAATATAGGTTCATATGTAAACCTAAGATACACAAAAGGTTATGTAATCATGATCATAGCTTATAAACCACATAAGAAAAATTTCATCAATTATAAACATGAGTCACAAAATATATATTCAATGTTCATAAGACAATAATCCTAAGGTGATCAAGAACATTATCCATGAGAGACTAACTTTGGAAAAAAATTATAATTATAAAATACCAATAATTATTTTATAATTGATTTCAAGGAGAGACAAAAAGGAATTCATAACATTTTAGACTTGGGATAAGCTCTCGTGTACCTACGTTGAGCTAGTTCTAACAATCAACGTGCCATAGTTTGGAGGTTGGGCTAACCATATCTGTACCCTCCTTTATGGACTTGTGAAAACCACTAGTTTACCCTTTGATATCATTGAACATTTATCATGTCCCAATGGATATATGGGAGATATAGGTCCCACCCATATCATAAATAAATCAAAATTTATTTGTTCTATAAGATTAAATTACATTCTTTTCATCAAAACACATGATATGGAAATTGTTCCATAAACATTTCATCATATCATAACCTATAGAAGAGAAATAGGTTTCATAATCATAACATTATTTCAACATAGCACAACCAATGTAAAAAGAAGTAGGTTTCCAATGAATTTAATCATTGCATAACATTTGGAAGAGAAGGGGGTTTCATATATATCTTTCCATGATAAACCATTTAGTGATATAATAAGAGTAGTATCCTTGGATTATATCCCTAAAATAGCATTAGATAAATAATATTATATTATATTATATCTAAAATAATTTTTAATAATTGTTTGCAAAATTTCTTGAGTATAATATTATTTACACATTCAAAAAGCTTTTAAAACATAATTTTTTTTAATTTTTTTTATTAAACATGGTTTTGGAAGAAAAACATTAATCGACTAAAAATACAATTTTTCTACAAAAACTTGTTTTTTAATTATTGGTTGCATAAAGGTATGAAATTGAAGGTGATTTATTTATTCACATTAAATAATAACAGGAGAAGAAAATATATTATTTTACTGAGATATAGATAATAATATTTCATCATTAGTAGCATAATCATAAAAAATAATGATAGACAATGAGATTGTAACATAAAACAATTACCACATTAGTAAACATCAATCAAAAGAACCATTAAGGTGTAACATAATAAGAAACATAAAATATCATGATTATAAACATATTATTGATATTTTAGGTTAGAGGGTTGTATATAAACATTGTGAAATAATATATGTGCATAACATAACGTATGCCAGAAAAAAGAAAAATTGAGATAAAAATCCCTTATCGATTTTTTAGCACATGAAAAATAAAACCATTTAAAAAGAGATCTTATAATAGATATAAAAATCCCCAATATTTTAATTATAATAATCATAAAACACCTTCATGTTATGTTTATACCACACGTAAAAGGAACACATAGTGAATATGGATTGTGTCTCATGGAAAAATAAAGTGATATAGAAATCCCTTGCTACTTGAGTAACATTGGAATCAAAAGTTTCATTAAAGATTAACATAAATATAAAAATTACTTATTATTAAATAAGGTGGATTATTGAGATATCATGCCATACGTTTGTATATACACTACGCAAAACAAACTACTGTATAATGTGACATATTTTCCTATAAATAAAAGTGAGATTAGAAATCCCCATACCATAAGTATTGACTTTCATCGTACAAATTCATCCTAACATATAAAAAATATATGTCTATTTTACATGTATAAAAGAATTATTTTCATATATATTATACTATATATTATTTTATTAGGACATTTTATTTCATTTTTATTAACAATTTCATGTAAAAGTGTTGTTTAAGGTAGTAACTGCATTTTTTATATATGTTTTCCATTTTTATTTATGGTATGCATAAATTAATCAATGTCTTATCATCACCATTGTGTAAAATAGAATCAAAATATATTATTTGTTGATAATATATTTATTCAACGAGATAATTATTATTTTGTGATAGGAAAGGAAATGTTCCATTCATGGAGACAACAGTTTGTTTATATGCATGAATATTGTTTCCATTATTTTCATATTAATAGAATGAATACATATATATATTTAGTATTTATATTACCTATAATCCTTGAATGGTGGTAATGGAAAAACAAACAATATTTATTTATGAAGTGGTAGTCAAACGAGTGCAAGAACGATGATTTTGTAACGCATTTAATTGTAGTGTGTATAGTTGTAGAATTTACACTTAACATAATTTTTTTACTATTGATAAGATACGGATATTCTAATATATGAATTTTATAAATATAATACATGGATGTGTCAGAATATATAAAATTAAAATGATTATTGGAGAAGAATACCTCTACTTTAATTAACCTCCTTAGGTTTTCACTAAATCTTTTAAAGGATTTATTTCTGACCAAAATTAGTCTTATTAGATATGGGGATGGAATATTTAATGTGATATTTTAAAATATTTTTTGATCCAAATGTATTTATATGTGTGATTAAGTGGGAAGAGTCAGTGGCCTTTTGTAGTTTCAGAGGAGTTCCAATCTTGTAAATACTCAAAATTATTCACTATTGGGAGGAAAATCATAACTCAAGTGGCTGAATATATGATAATTAAATGAATGGAATGATGATATGGTAAATACACACATAGAATACACAATGAAACAAATTTTTTAAAAATTAAACTCCAGAACATCAAATTATCCATATTTTTACCATTTTGAAATTTCACTACTGTAACTGGTTTTCTAACATTGATAGCAAATCATTTAAGAATATATTATAAAAAGTCCTATTAAGAATGTTTTACCCAATTTTTTATAAAATAATATCTATGTTATAAAATATAAATCATATGTGTGTTGGGAATTTATCTTATCATAAGTACATGTAACATGAAAAAGAGTTCACATTAACCATAACCAAACCAATAGAGTTTTTACTATTTAATGGTACATATTTCCATTATAATATATAAATTGGACGATTAATGGAATTCATTTAATATTTATTAATATTTAAAAATAAATGGAGAGAATATAAGATTTTATTTCCAATTTAATATTAACTAATAAAATATAATTTATTATCAAATGATATTAATGTCATTTATACAAAATTGATTAGATTTAAATTTAATAAATATCATGAAAATAATGGAATTAGAATATAGCATGTTATCACCTATGTAACCTTATATATTCATCTACAAAAATAATAAAAGACCATAATTCTCTCAATTTAATTCACTTTATTATTTTTAGTATTAGTTGTTTTATTTTTTATTAAATAAATAATTATTACATTGGCATTTCAAAATTATTTTATGTTACTTATTCATCCATATAATTTAATTACAAATTATAATGATAAAAATAACTCATTTATATTTATAAATAATATATACAACTGAACCCCTTTTATTTTTTTCGCTACCCTAAAGCAATATTGTTATTAAAATTATGAAAAGAATCTTTTTTTGTCATTATCATTACATTACTTATTATTTAAGTCATACTTAAAGGAAAGTGGAAAGTAATTTATATATTTAAGAGAATGTGATGATCTTGTTTGAAATAAAATAATTTAATAAAATAATGATAATAATTTAGGTCACTTTCACTCTTATAAATTTAGTTTTACCCCACAGTGAATACATTTTTCCATTAACCACATAAATTATTTTTACTACATTTACTATTCATTATGGTAAAATATTATTTGGACTATATTAGAAATAATAAATTATTCTGATTCCAAATTAGGAACCCAGTTTTCCATATTTAACTCTCATAAGTGGAAAACATAATTTAAAATTAACCACACAAACATGACGTGAATGAATGTTTTTAAATTTGGAATTTTCAAAAGAATATAAAGTAATTATATCCACTTTAAACATGAAATTGATTCCAGTGGCCTATATTTTATTTATTTATAAAAGTTTTTTCTAATTTTATTTCAAAATAAATTCAGAATATAATATAATATTAAAAATATTTTAAAATGAATCTTTTTTTCAATTAAAAATTCAAGTTATATCATTATTACTCAAAAATTCATATATTTTATAAGAAATCCAAAAAATTCACCCAAAGATAATATTGACATTATGAATTAAAAAATGAGGTTTATTTAATAACATTAATCTTCTTAATGGGTAAAATATTAATTTCATTTATATTAAGAAAAAGAAACAAAAACAATTTTTTAATAAAATAATAATTTAATATTTCAAAAATACATTACCAATAATTATGTTCTTTTTAAAAATACGTTGCCTATATGAAAAACCATTAAAATTAATATTTGGAAAGTATTTATTACTATTCGTATATCTATGTCTTAAATCTATGTCATAATATCCAAGTTTAAAAAAATATTATTAATATATCATTGTTTTATTAAAAAAAAATTCATGTGTAATGTTATCTAACCAAGTGATGTGTGAAAAGGAAAAAATTGATGTTAATAAATTAGTTTAAAAATAATTTCTTAAAATAGATGAGTGTCAATAATTTCATGGGTTGGATAATTTTTCTCATGCTGTCTTTATAGAATAACTAAAAGTATATTATGACATGCCTCTACATCTGAACCAAAAAATCCCGGAAGTGTGAGAATTATAAAAAATTTTATAATAAAATAATTCCATTGATAATTGTAAAATGGGGTAACTGGTAAACAATTGCCTTAATAATTTTAATATAAATAATGAACTGAGATTTTTAATCCCTCAAAATGTTTACTATTTTTCATAATGTGTTTTATAATCTATTACCATCTCAAAAACCATGAAAAATGAATAAGACATTGTTAATAAATATAAAATAAATATTAATATGGTAAAAAATAATTTTTATTTCCGTTATAATGAAGATAATTAAAATGATTTAGATTTAAAAAGTTTATTTCCAATAATTTAGTTTTTTTATATTATACATGTCCAATTAAGACTAAAAAATTACATACTTTAGAATTTTAATTTTATAAATTAGAAATAATTTTTAATCAATCAACATAGTAATATTTTCTAATTAATATATGATATTTTTCTAAAAAATTCAAATTTCTAGTGAAAATTTAAAATAACAATTAATGTTTTCACTTATATGAAATTATAATATTAAATGAATAAATTATATTTTTTGAAACCATTTCCCATTTAGATTATATAAAATAATGTATAATAATGAATTTTAAAGTATTAATATGATGTTATAAAACTATGCTCAACCTTTTGAAAATTTATATAATGTTTATTGGAAATAATTTTTTGACTTGTAATGGCTCAGACCGTCCACGTCTATTACATTGTCATTTCTGGTGTTTATGGTGTCCAAGAAACCAGCAGTTAGTCAAGAGGGTGTCTGTGTCGGTGGAAGGATGTCAATGTGGTGTCACATATTGGTGTCATCAATCAGTATCACTGATCGATGCCACACCCAAATTGATCCTTTGTGGGTTGTTAGGGTTCTTTCCCATGTTTTCTCATAACACCACTTTTATGTATTCTTATCCTTTTAAAAGTTGATTAAGGTCATTTTAAAACAAATAAATCATGTTTTAAAACTTCAAGAGTAGGGAGACAATTGAGTTTCAAAATTTTGTGGCCTTTTCATAAATGTCACACCCTTTCCCTTGTTTTTTAGATACATCCATGTTACATTTTTTCATCATTTAAATAAAACATATTAAATCACAGCAGTTATCTCCACCATCTTTGAGGAGAATTACAAAATATAAATTAATCCCAATGTGTGAAACTGTCGAGCCACGTGGTTGAGAAAAAAACTGAATTTTAATTAAATCAAAATCAACCCCCTTATTTTAGGATCTAGCCTCTTCATATGATGGGATCCTATTTTCCTTATTAATTTCAGTTTCACTTAGTTCCCTTCAAGACTTTTTCTGGAAGCGAATCATGCACCTATGCTGGATCCATTTTTGATCATCCTTAGAATCCTTGTATTTCTTTCTATATAAGTGGAACATCCCTAGTTCATTCCCTAAGGATAAAACATTGATCTATGATCATCAATGTGGGGTTTTTTCCTTTTCCTCTCTTTATGGTGAATCATGCGGGGTGGGTAAGATGATGGTCCTTCAAGACTAGATGATAATAAAATTGACTAAGATAATAAATGAGAATTTAATGAATGAAGTTGTGGAAATTATGATGAAGTTTTATAATACCTTGTTTTAATGTTGTGAATTGTATGCGATCATGTCCACTGAAAATTATGGATGTTGTTGTTCTTTCTTGTGCACTAATGATGCTTTCTTTTTCTAGATAATCGGGTGATTCAATGGTTTTAACATGGAAATATTTATCATGTATAAATTTTTGATTAAATTGACTCCCGATGAACAATAATAATTGTATTATATCTTTTTTTAACCAAACAGAATGAAGCAACTCAATGATTGGTTTTGGATAAATAAGAAAACAAATTTTCTTTATTCTGGTGATATGTATGGTTGCTCTATTTGATTCCCTTTGGGGTAAAGTTGATGGGAATGGAATATTCTGGATGAGAATTTTTAGGCCTGTAAATCATAGGTCATGTGGATCTGGTATATTGGGGCTTGGATTACTTATATTACTTCTAGGGATCTCACAGATAACTTTTTTAGTTGTTAAATTATAAGATAATTGAATGTGAAGGAATAAATTTCACTTGGATGTTTTTAATTTAGATGTGGTTTGGCCAGATGATTATGCATGTTAGTTACTCGATATTGGAGTAATGTTAAAAATGGAATCACTTGAACATGATAATAAGAATGGGTAAAATGGGGGATTGTTTTTTAAAAATGGCTTGTTCTAGGGTTATTGTTTTTGTGAATTTTTGCATGTAGGGACAGCAAGGACAATGGTTGTGTACGGGCGAGTTGACTATTTCAGTACCCTTAGGTTGGGATAATTGTTTTATTACATATATGTATAATGTTTAGTTCTGGGGTTTCTTATTCACACCCCACCTATGTTGAGCACTTCATTATGAACACCCCTATTTCATAGGGAAGGGTGTTTTTCCAAACATTCTTATGAGTATTTCGTTATTATCTCTTTTCTTCTCCATCTCCCATGTAGTCGAAGATCCATCGGGAATGCTTTGATGGAGTAAATCTTATTATGTCCCAAGACACTTATGGAAGGGTTTGTTTTTGTGGTTATCCCTGGAGTGTGGGGGTAGGGTTATTTCCCAAGTATCATCGGGGTGAGGCCTATGTGTATTTGGGTGTGGTAGTGATGGTTTTGGCATATGTGTCTTTGGACATGGAGGGGGTTGTTGTGGAACATTTTTCTTCAGTTGTGGTTATGTGTTGTTGTGGGGGCCCAGGTGCGTGTGGGCAGGATGCGTGATTATGGTGGCTCAGGTGTGTGTGGGCATGATGTGTGATTATGGTGGCCCATAATGATATTATTGTGGTGGTAGTGAGACTGTCGTGGAACCTGTGGGGGAGGTCTGACGTGTTTGAAGTCTTATGTAACAAGTGGGAAAGCATTGTCGGGTACCCAAATATCGACATGTTATTACTATTACACTAACTGACATACATTATTTAGGGAGTGTTCCTTGGTGTGTCCAGGTGGATATTTTCTATTCGAGGTGTTTTGGTTTCCATTATTCTCATGGAGAATTAGAATTCCTCACTAATTTTGAAGGATAGGTTTTGGTTTCCCTACTGAATATACCTATATACACACCCTATGTAAATAAAATTTATTTCAGGTTTGTAGGAGGACTTTGAGAACCATGTAGGACCTTACTATCTCAGGCTTCGAGAGTTTTTTGTTGCTTTTCTTTCTTTTGGTACCTTCCCTTAGAGTTTTGCTTTAACTTTTTATTAGTTTATTTGGACATGAATAAGGGAATGGGTTTTGTGTTTACTTTTATTTTTAGCTTTTTCAGTTGTTTGGGATTTATCATCTTTTCTACCAATCATGTTCTATAAAAAGGATAACAACTTCCATATCCCATGATATTTTATTCCCTTGGTTCTGATCGAAATATTGGGTCCTATTGATGGAGGGACATGGGGGGTCATTATATCACCATTTACTGGAATAAATTATGTTTCTGGAATTTTGATGTCCCTTCTCTCATCTTGGTGAAGGCGGGTCATGACATGAATGTTTTGTTTAATTAATTATAACCACATTAAATTTATTTATTATTTTATTTTATTTTCAAAATAAATTGTTTTTGAAGTATAATAATTAATTTAAATTTAGTTTAATCAATGTAATATATAATTTTTTTTAATTGTAAATAATTTTTCATAACAATAATTGAAGAAACAAATTTTTACACAATACAAGTGCTATTTTTCAAATAAATTTCACTACACAAGGAAAAATAATTTTATTAAATACTTAATATATTTTATATAAAATAGATCATATTTGATACTATATCAAATTTATTTTTTGTGTATAAAATTTATATTGTTAGGATTAAATTTAATTACCACAACAGTGGTGAAAAATTTATTTTAAAGTTATTATTTTATTAATATCAATGACCATATATTGAATTAAATAAAATGTAATAAATTATAAATTTAATTTAATATGATGTATATACTCAAAAATAAATATATTACAAATAATTTAACTGTTATTTAAATCCAATAAATCGGAATAAATAATGGTCAAAATTTTATTATTCTAATAAAACTATTATTATACAAGTTATATGTTCGAAATTTAGAGAAAATTTTATAATATTTATAATATTAATTGGTTTAAAAATATATAACATTTAGTCCCACGACTCCCAAATCTGGTTATATGGGTTATGTTATATTTTAAAAAAACATAAAATCACATAGTTAAAAACTAAAAACCTATGTTCAAAGTAAGAGTAAAATATAAAATCATAATAGTAAAATCACTATAACAAGGTCAAAAAAATGTTTTAAATCCCTTTTTGAGTCTTCATAGACCAAAATACACCCCACACTCAATAATTTCAATATTTATGGTCCATTGACCTTGGAATATTATCATTTAAATATTATAATGTTAGGCATGTTTCTTAAACGTACCCTTTTCATTCCTTATAACAGGTGATCAATTACACCCCATCAATGAAAAATCTATATTTATAATTTATAACTTCAAATTGAAATTTATAATCTCACTATTATTATATCTCTCAATCATAATCCATTGAACCTTCTTAGTTAAATTATGACCTTCAATTTCATTGGATTTTCCAAGGGAAATGAAGTCTCCAAAATAAGTATTATATACTTCATAATTTTTTTCATAATATTACTCTTCAAAATATATTACCACCATAATAATATAATGGAATAATTATAAATATTACATTAATATTATGTTATATTAATTTTATGACATGTTTGTTTTAATTTTTTACCACATCGAAAAATAAAATATAATCATTAGTGCATTGTGTATACTATATCCTTCAAAAAGAAACGTCATTTTATTTACCTTTCATTGATGTTAATAATGGTGATAATTATAAAAAAATATGATAGATATATATAATATAAATATGATTCTAAATTGAAAATTAAATATCCACATTCACCACCTCTCATACGTTGATAAATGATAATTTTAATAATTTATATCTGTGGATTACCGCCTCTGTGTTGAATTTTTTCAATTCATATTTATATATTCCTAAATTATGTAAATATTATAAAATATTTTTCATGATAATAAAAACATGAACATAATTACATTATGATTTTTTTATAATTATATTATTTTCAAATAAACAATTACTTAACGAAACATCTAAATCAAGATAAAGTGCCCTCATGTTTGTGTCTGTTTAACCACCTACATGAATAATTATTAAAAATATATTTTTGGATGAATATGGAAATGTTGAAACTGATATTATTATAATATATTAACACATTAATGATTAGTAAATGGTTATTTAAATATTATTTTTATTGTTAAACTTATTATTTAAATAATATTTCTGTTAATTAAAATTACCTAAAGAAGTAGTTGTCAATTTAGTTTTTAAATCCCATATCCAAAACACATATGGCATTAAATAATAAAATTTAATAAAAAATATGTTATAATAATTTATAATTAATTATATAAAATGATAGATTATGTTATAATAATTATTAAACGTGTGCAAAACAGTTGTAGGTATTAACACTCGATGATAATAATACGTTATAACAAATTCTTGTAATCGTGGTAAAGTATTATAATAATTATTATAAAATATTATTATTTTTTATTAAGGTTATAACATATAATTAACGTTTTTTATGTTTTTTATATGAATTTATAATGTTATTAACTAATCAAGGAAATGAGGTAAGGGATTATTGTCTAATGTTAACATTTATTGATGGATGACTGCATGCTTTGAAACTATTAATATTATATGTAGTATATATAATTAAAAAGTTAATTATTTCCATATAAATCACCCATAGTTGTGAGATATGAAATTTTATTTCCTTGATTCTCCTATATGTTCTTTCAATCGATTCACTTATCAAATTTTAAGGGATTATTTGTATCTAATTTAAATACCATATGAAAAGATTAAGTTATACACTATGTTCCCAATTCAATTTCATAATTACATTCCTATTTTAATTTTTTTTATCATGGTAATATTATAATTTATGATATTAAATTTATTTATTTAAGGTTATACCTCTCACGTGGGTTTGATTCAAAGTTACAAATGTTCTATGGGGTTTTTGTAACTCGAATATTTTATTTAGTTAATAATCCCTTATCATGGAAAATAATATTTTAGCTTTGATAAATTATACCCTATGGTGATTATATGTTTTATCTTCACTATAAGGATTATCTAAATCATGTATCAAACCAATTTTTTCTACTTAAATGATTCTATTATTTCCTTAAAATTCATTTTTTTCATAACTATTGTCATTTTTTACTGATTTTCCTTCTCTATCCATGTATTTAATCCCAACCAATATTATTATCCACCTAGTGGAAAATCAAATTATTTTAATCTATAATCATTCATTTATTATAATTTATTCAATTTAAAATTAATGTTTCTCTCTCTTTTTAATGAAATAGGTTTTCTATATAGTTTTTTCAAAATGTTCAATAGGTGTTCCCATCATTTCAAAATAAAACATTTTATCATAGACTCAACTTTTGTAAATACATTTTTCATTATTCATCGAACCAAATACCCCCCACACTAAAAAAATTCCAAATTTCTTATTCATTGAACTTGGAATGGTATTGTTGAATTATTTGAATAACATGTGAGTTTCCAAAAAAAAGTTCTTTTTTATTTCCCTATAAAATATATCTATTAAATCCATTAAAAAATATATTTAAAATTATTTATTTAAAATTTACCAATATAATATCCTCGCAAGCCTCTCTCACCAACATAATCCCTCGAACACTCTTATTTAAACAATGACCTTTAATATCAATAGATCTTCCAAGAAAAATGATGTCTCTGGAAAAAATATTTTCTCCTTCATAATAATTTTTCATAATAATACACTTAAAAATATATTATCACAATATTAATAAAATGTAATAATTCTCATTATTATACTAATAATATTTTATATTAATTGTATAACCCTTAGTTTTTAAGTTTTATCCACAAAGAAAAATAAAATAACATTATTACTGCATTCTACAGATTATTGTCTTCACAAAGAAACATTGTTTGTTATTTCTAGCATGAATAAATTGATCATAATTTCATCATATATATAATTTAAACTATGATATAGATATATTATATATTCATTACTTTTTTATATAGGGAAATCCATATTATTTAGTAATATAAAATGAAATACACCATTCATGTAGATGGTAGCATATACGCATTTAGTAAGGTTTTTTCCATTTGATTATCATATTGAATGAAATAAAAGTAATATATATATATATATATTATAATTATAAAATATATATTATTCATGAACATTGAATTTCATCAATGGAAAAAATGGATGACATCGGTTTGAGAGGTTGTAGTGGGACATGCACACGAATGATGATTATATAACCCATTTGATAGAAGAGTGTGCAGTTGTAGAATCTACACTTCACATAAAAAATCTATGTATATGTAACTTAATGATATTATTATATAACTATGTTATAATAAAAATTAAAGTAATATGAGGAAGTTATAATATAAAAATTATTGTTAAATAATAATAAGTCTTCTTTAGGTATCCTTTTTAGGTTTGCACAAAACCCGTTAAAGTATTTCATTATTCCAAAAAATACGACTTACATGATGAGGGGTGGGAAGTTGGTAAGTGATTTGGAAAAATATTAGTTAATCGAAATGAATTTATATGTACGAATAATTGTGGAGAGTGAGTTCTGTTTTGTAGTTGAGTATGAATTACATTCTTGTAAACATTCAAAAGTATTCACTACTGGGAGGAAAATCTTACCTCAAGTGGATGAAAATGTGATAATTCTGTGTGTGGATGGAGGAAACAATTAATAAAGGCCTTTAAAACATAATGAAACTACTTATTTAAAAATTTAATTCCATTTTTTCTATGTATCGCTATTTTTACCATTTTAGATTTTCAATAGGGTAACTAGATTTATAACATTGGTAACAAATCCTTTATGACTAGATTATAGTGAGGCCAATTAGGAAATTTGGACATAATTATTTAAAATACAATATCTATTTAATAAAATTTAAATCCTATGTTTTATTAAAATTAATCTTAACAAAAGTGCAAGTAACATGATAAAATTTTCAATTTTACCATAACCATACTAACCGAGCTTATACTATTTAAGGGTAAATATAGTCATTATGATAGAAACATTAGTCGATTAATGGACTGATGTTAATATTAATTATTATTTACAAGTCACATGAGATAGGATAATTATTTTTCAACAATAAAATATATTATTAAAATTATATTTTTTTTCTAAATGACATTAATGTGAATTTTAATATAATTCATTATATTGAAATTTAAAAAAATTCAAGAAAATATTTTAATTATAATAAACTATTTTCAAAACTAAGAAAAATTTTATATTCATCTATAAAAATAATTTAACATTATTATTCTTTCAATTTAATTCACTTTTATTATTTTAAGTATATTTTTTTAATACTCATTAAATAAATTATTATTCTATTGGATTTTTATAAGAATTATCAGCAACTAATTCCTTTCTAAAAATTAAAAATATATTATTTTGATAAAAATAACTTATTTATATTTCAATATATATATATATATATATGTTATGTATCCTATTTTTCTTACCTCAAATCATTATATATATTAAAATTATGAAAATTATCTTTTTTGATTTATTCCATGCTTAAATAAATATTTTGGTCCTACTCAAAAGAAAGTGGAAATGAATTTTTATTTTTATTTTTAAAAATATTTCCCTGTTAGAAAGAAAATAATTTAATAAAATTTTGTTAATATTTCTGTTCATTTCACTCTTATTATTTTTATTTTTCCCCATGGAAAATCATTTTTTCCTCAACCGCAATAAATAATTTTTTTTTCATTCACTATTTATTATAGTAATAAATTATGTTAAACTTATTAGAAATTATGAATTATTCAGGATCAAAATTAAGAATCCATTTTCCCAAAATCATCTCACATAATGTAAAAAATTTAATTTAAAAGTAATCTCGCCTATGTGATAAGAAAATAAGATTTTAATGGGAAAATGTCAAATAATTTATAAAATTTTTATATTCAATTTAAACATGATGTTGATTCCAATGACATGGATTATATTAGTTTATATTAAATTAAAATAATTTTAATTCAAAAAATAATTTAAAATATAGTTTGATATTAAAATTTATTAAAATGAAAATATATTTTTTAATTATGATTCAATATATATCACTTTTATAAAATAAATTAAATAGATATTTAAGAAGTAGTAATTATTATTAATATATCTATGCTTAACCTCTAGATTATTACGACTTAGTTTAAATAAATACATTACTAATATATAACGATTTTATTAAAACTCAACATGTAACACCCTAATATTTCATAGTTTGTTATCTCATCAATGTAATTCAATAACTTGCACTACACACAAACATTGAGTTCGAGAACACCACAACGTACCAATCTTGTTGTTAAAAAAATATTTTATGGATATTATTAACTGCGTTTTAAATTTTATATAATCCATATAATTTTAACATCCATATTATGTGTTTCTTAGTCATAATATATGAAAAAATTAAATTTTTCAGATAAAGATATTATTTTTCTGAAAATGATATTTTACCTCCTTTTAAAAAATAATTCTTGTTAAATCCAATATTTGACACTTTTTTATATTTAATTTAACAGAATAATATTCTTCTTCATAATTGAGACATAAAAACTCGGTTTTGATTAATTTTTAGTATTTTTTTGATTACTTTAATATTTTGGTGAACAGTGAAAAATACTAATTTTTAATTAAAATCAAAATTTTTAATCGAAGTAATTTATTGTGTTAAATTTTTCATTTGAATGGTTTTGAAGTATAATTAAATTATATGATTATTATTAAATAAAATTTAGGTCATTATAATTAATTTTATTTTGAAATTGGACATAAACATGTGTCAATCATTTGATAGATATTATTTCTTAAAACCCCTATATTTGTTTTGACAAACAAGAATTAAATTTAAATTAATTAATTAAACGTTTATCTTTTTAATTTTGTAAAACAAAAATCATTTTTGAATTCGGAATATCAAATATATCTTAGGCTGAATTTTTGGTATTTTTCCGAGAAACATAAATTATTGAGGAATAGTGAAACCACTTAGTAGTAGTTTAAAAAAATTACTTTTTCATTTAAATGAAAATTTATAACTTTTGTGATTTTAATATAAAAAATTAGACATACGTGGTTGTTATTATTATGTAAAATGTGGTTCAATAAGAAAAAAATAATTTTGGTGAATATTAACTTTTGACTTTTATTTACCAATGTTAAAGGTAAATATGGTAACTCAAGGAAAAATGAAATCATAATAGTAAAAAATTACCATAAAACATGTCCTAACATTATTTGATGAGTCATGGACGACAATAGGATTCTTTAGGTCGATTTTGGGACCTCATGGAGCCACTTAAGAATGATAAAGACACATTATTTTAATTAACATAAAGTAAGGACAAAAATGAAATAAACATTTATATTTTTTTAAATTAATTTTTACATGGGGTTATATAAGTTATATTTTCAACTATAAATATTATTTGTGAAGATAAAATACTTTCCAAAATGAATAAATTTTTTTATAGTTTTTAGACATGAAAAAAGTAAATTATTTATGACACAAAAATGATGTCATATTTATCTCATTAATAAATGATTTAAATAAATAAGATTATAAATATTAAAATAACATCCAAAACGTATCCAATTATTATTGGATGAATTTATTTGGACCATGTGTCAACTTATCTTATACCTTAATGAGTTTTTAAACATTAGAAACCGAAAGTCATTATATAATAAATTATTTTTTCACACTTTCCTAAAGAACCCCTCTTCCTCCTTAAAAACTCCCTCACTTCTTACCCATTACTCAAACCTATCAAGAAACTTGGATTATCCAACACCTGACCAAATAAGATCCAATATCCCTCTCTTACTCCAAGAAGCCTTACCGTTGGCAGAAGCACATCATGAAGTCATTTTGGTTCAAACCAAATGGATTTACCTGAATTAAAGGTAATGATTCCTCTTAAATTATTTTCTTTTATTTTAATTCTAAATACCCTAAAATATTTTCATTCCTTCATTTTATAAGAAAACTAGTATCCTCAATATAATAGTATGTTTTTATTATAAGGATTAAAACTACCGTTACACACACCTCCATCTAATGGGTAAAGAACATACTGTTTTGTGGATGGAAAACTAACCCTCACGAACAGATTATTGTTCAATTATCTCCAACCACATATTATAGTGGCCATTATGTTGACATTGTATTTATATAACATATATATTATGTTTATTTTTTCATTATTCTTTTGTATTTTAAATTTATATCATACCTTTATGATTTCCATTATGAGTAAATGTGATAATTTTATTTGAGTAGTGCAGACTACCACCCCCTCAATGTGATATGACTCATGCTTACCATTCATGGGACATATAAAAGAATTATTCATTGATATTATTTATGCTATTATACTATAATTATAATATAACTATGTTTCTTTATGTTTTCATTCAATTAAAATACTAAATAAAAATGAAAGCAGCGTTCATTCTTACGTATGGCTTACCGTCTCCAGGAACGATGCATATCATTTATTATCTCCAAATGTTATGTACTATTTTAAATACATATAAATACTAGATATATATGATATATATGATATATTATTCCTGAATATAATTCTGAATATAATGGAATCTTAACCACATGGACGCCTTGTAAAAATGAGGTGTTCATTTTTTACTCAATTACCAAATATCGACAAAACGACCATTATTAAATAAAATGATTAAATATTGTTTATAACATCATAATAAGTGATATAAAAGGAATAATAAACTTTAAAAATGGTTAGTAATCAAGTATAAATATCTTTTGTTTATTATTCATGAAGAAGAAGGAACAAAAAAGTCATGTCGGACACGAGGTAAGGGGTTTCATATCTGGATTTTAATTCCATGAGATTTCCATTGTTCGCCACATATTTCATGTGGTGTATTTTGTAATACCATTTTATATATATTATCAATATTATACTTATATTCATGGTATTCTATGATTGATTTTGTGGTTATTATCATTGGGTCATACGACTCGATTGATTAAACGTGGTGAGGGTTAATTTCACAATCTCTTTATTATTCGAGGATGTTTATAAGAATTATATACTGGGACCTCTTTATTATCCACATCCGTGTTTTCATAAAAATGAATTTAAAAAAAATACTATTTTACAGACAATTGGTTCAAGGAATTTATACCATTATTTGAACTTATACGTTTTTGAAAGGAATCTTTCTATTGTTTTTCAAATAAGGTACTTTTGGACTTTTTTAACAAAATTAATGTAATAATTTTTTTTAACTTATACGATGGGTGAAACTATTTTCCACCATTATAACATCGTTGAGGCTTCAATAAAATATTATAAAAATATTTTCAAAATAAATGTTTTCATTATAATTATGTGACTTTTAAATTATTTCAAAATAGAAATAGATATTTTTCTCAAATATTTATGATTTCATCTATGCCAAAATCCATTGAAAAATATTACACTTGTTTGAGTTGATTTATTATGATACAAATTTTCCATATTGTATTTAAGGTTTTGTGATATTTTTTAGCTATAGATGGGTTATTTTTATTCCCATCATGATTTATGGTTAAAGTATTGAATTTTTGAATGCTAGTTTTTATATGATTTTTTATGTAATATTTCATACTCTTGTTATGATAATGTGTTGGACTAGTATGTTATGGGTTGGGGACTGGTAAATGTAATCCCTCTATGTTGGGGTCTGGTTACGACTAACCCTCTAGGTTGGAGTCCAGTTATAGAGGCTCATCGTGTTGTTGTCCGGTTATAGAGGCTCTCCGGGTTGGAGTCCGATTACAGAGGCTCTCCGGGTTAGTGTTTGTTTATAGAGGATATCTGGGTTGGAGTCTGGTTACAGAGGATCTCCAGGTTGGGGTTCGGTTACAGTTATCCCCTAGATCCTGCCAAGAGGCCATGAAATAGAAATTAAAGTCTATAATTATGAATTCAATCATTATGAAAGTGGTTATTGATATTGCATGTGATTATTCGACTAGAAGAATATCCATGCGAGTAAGTAAATGGAATTATTTGATTTTATCTTTTCCATTTAATGTTTAAGTTTAAGTTTAAAAGGTTTTTTTAGTCTAATACATTGCCTTAAATGTTTATGCTTTTTTATGAATGTTTTCTCTATATTGTTATCCTTACTGAGCATCTGATCCAACCCATTTATATGTTTTACTTTTACCAGGATGTGAAGAAGTATTTTATGATTGATAAGGAGGGATAAACTATGAGTTTAATATAATTTAAAAGGATAATTTATGTTGTATTTTATTTTCTAATGTGTTATGTAATGTTCATGTATGTAATCTATTTTACAAGACTGTAAAACTGATCGGTCTTTGGGGACTTTAATTCTTGTAATCATGCCAATGTATTAAAATAATGCAATGAATCTCATAACTAGGGTCTGGGTGTTACAGTTGGAATTAGGGAACATTTTCCAATAACCTGGGAAATAGATTTAGATAATCTCTGATTAGATAACATTTCCCTAAGATAGACTTTGAGGATTAGTACTGAAGAACTTCCATGAATTTTGGAAATGTAGAGAGTTTTTTAGTTTTCATAGCAATACATCCATGTTTGGAGATGAACAGGTAGAGGCGGATCTAGCACAGACTTACATAGGGGTAAAACCCGAAAAAACCACTTCCAGCTAGACTAAAATTATAACTCGGGCATGACAACGAGACTTGCTACACTGTTGGTTATGACACTCCCAGAGGACTTGTTTGGTATAATTCACATTTTTATTACAATCCATTATGTAAAAATAGGAGTAAATAATTAATGAAATAAAACTTTTTTATGATTTTGGATTATATCCATAAACTCTTAAATTTATGTTATTTATTTTACAAGTTTTGAATTATTAATTATTATTCATAAACTGACCTGGTATAGTCCATTGTTTAGAAATGGTGCCTCGTTGAAGGAATGATAATTCCAGCAAAACACATGATTGAATGGTTAAGAAGGATCATATCTTTCATTTTATTAAGCCATCATTTAAAAGTTGAGTAGTCTCCCACATATTCTCATTATACGAATAAATAGTGTCATGTTTCAATAAGATAAGTAAATAATTTTTGGAGTCCTATGGATTCAAAGGGAAGTAAGAGAAGAAAACGATGGAAGAAATAATGGTGGATAAATATTAGTGGGGAAAGAAGGATTTTACCATATGTGATAACTGTGGAAAGAATCAACTTGGTAAATTCTAGAAGGGAATGGGAGTTTGTTATATGTTTAGATAAATATGACACCATGTTCTTGATTCCAAGGGTAATAAAGAGGTTTGAAATGTATTATGCTTCATCTGTAAGGATATGGTACACTAGGGAAATCAATGTCCAAATCGTCATAGTATACCCCACATGATGTTTTTGGATAATAATATAGTTATGATATTACCATAGATGAAGATTAATGACTAGTGTTCTTATGTTGATATTAAATAATTTTTTCATTTGAGTATTGTATCAGTGTTTTAAAGGTTATAATAATTATGGAGTTCATATGGATCGTACTACAATATTATTTAATTAAGGTCCTGAGATTGTCTGGAACCATGAAAAGTGGCTTAATTACAGGTTAATATTTTATAAAATATATGGTTGAAGGAATGTTAAACCATAATATGGTTCAGATACTAACATAGGGTGTTTGGAATAAGAGATGGTTGATATGGATAAATTATATTGGATATTATTGACTACCTTGGAACTGATAAATGGCTTGTTTATTCCATCATTGTTTGAATATTCAAAAAAATGGATAAAAAAATTATATCTAGTATTCTATAAGGAATAATATATAATGAATTTAATCAATAAGTTTTTATGATAATTCAGGGTGTTACCATGTTTTAAAATCATGCATGATGAAGGCATTCATATGTTCTTACGTGGAAAAGAGATCTTATCTATATTTACCTTCCATATAAATTTGGAACTACGAGTTTTAACAGAAGTAATTTGGATAACTATAATGGTCTGAATGGATTATGTTTAACTATGGAATGTATTTTTTATGATTATTTTTTAAATATTATAAAAACATATTTTTAGAAAAAGGACAACCTACAGGTCGGGTGATAACTTGTCTCATTGGACAAAGCTGCAGGAATCGAACCCACAACCAAAGTGCGACAAGGTTTTATGACCTACCACTAGCATACAGAAAGTCTCATGTTATTATAAATTAGTTTTTTATAGTATATGGAAAAATATAATATTTCTGAGTTCTATTATCTTTTGGGGTGAAAGATGAGTTTTTTGTAGAAATTAGTTAAAGGATGGAACTCTACTTATCAAGTATATATATATATATATATATATATTATTCTATGATGAAATTAATTATTAATCATTAGGTAAGGGATTATAAAAACAAATATGTGTTTTCCTAATACCTTATGTTTTGTTGAACTGATGATATTTTAAATCATCATAGATTGATGTCTTTGAGACCCTCAATTTTACATTTATTTGTGAATGATGACCTCAATCACACCCCATAAATATTTACATTTTTTCTCAAATTATGTGTCTATAATTGCCACCAATGATCTCCTATTCAAAACCCTTTGTTGGTGGTGACTTTTTCATTTCCCTTTCCCTCTTATTAATACTAAATTTTATTAAACATATTTCTGATTTAGGTTTTCCACAAAAATATTTTCTATTTTCAACCTCATATTTTAGAATAATAATTTCAAATTACCATGATGCAATTTATTGAAAGATGAGAGAATGCAACACTCCAATATTTTATAGTATGTTTTCTCTCCAAAGTACTCTGATAACTTCCTCTACATGCAACACCGAGTTCGAGCGCACGACGAATTACTAAACTAGTCATTCAAAAAATATTTATGGATAGAATTAACTGCATTTTGAATTTTATATACTCTATATAATTTTAACATCCATATTATGTGTTTCTTAGACATAATATATAAACAAATTAAATTTTTGAGATAGTGGATGTTTTTTTCAAACACAATTTTACCGACTTTTAATGGTTAAAACATTTTAAATCCAATATATGACACTTTTATATAATCAATTTGACAAACTAAACTTCTTATTTATAATCGGGATTTAAAAATTTAGTTTTGATTGATTTTTGGTATTTTTGTATAACATTCATATTTTGGTGGACAGAGAAAAATAATAAATTTTATTTAAGAACAACTATTTAAATAAAATTAAATTATAGTGTTAAATTATTAATTTTAATGGTTTTGAAGTATAATTAGATTATTTTTTTATCATTTAATACAATTTAGGTCATTATAATTAATTTCAATTTAAATTTTACATAAACAAAAGTCATTCTTTTGAAATATATTATTTCTTAAAAACTCTATTTGATTTTACCTCGTGAATTAATTTTCTATTAATTAATTAAACTTATATGTTATTAATGTGGAAAAATAGACAACATCTTTAAAGTCCGAATATATAATATAGCTTAGGATTAATTTTTGGTATTTTTCTTAGAAACTTCAATTTTTGATGAATAGTGAAACAACTTTGTAGTAGTTATAGAACCTGACTTTATAATTTAAATGAAATTTTATAGCTTCTCTAAATTGAATTTAAAAAATCCAACATACATGGTTTTTATTAGTAATTAAAATTCAATTCAATACGATAAAAATAATTTTTAGTGAATATTATCTTTTGACTTTTATTTACCGTGGTTAAAGGTAAATAGGGTAATTCAACGTAAAATGAATATCGTAAAAATACAAAATTACCTTAATACTTGTTTAAACCTGATTTTATGAGTCATGGCTGACCATGGTAATATTTGGATCGATTTTTGGACGTCATACAGCAACTTAGGAGTGATAATGACACTTCATTTTAATTAACATTATGTATAGACAAAAATGATATAAACAAATATCTTTTTTAATGTAATTTTTACATGGGGTTATATAAGTTATATTTTCGATTATAAATAATCTTTGGAAATATAAAAATTTTTCCTACATCATGGTATTTGTTTTGTAATTTTTATACATCATTTAAATTAAATTATTTATGACACAAAAATGATGCAGTATTTACCTCAATAATAAATGTTTTTAAAAAAGTCTATAAATATTAAAATAACATCCAAAAGCAGTAAAATTATTATTGGATGAATTTATTTCAACAATTAGTCATCCTATATTTTACCTTAATGAGTATTGGACCATTAGAAACCAAATTTAATTATATAATAAAATAATAATTTCACACTTTCCTAAAGAACCCCTCCCCCCCTTATAAAAATACCTCACTTATAACCCATTCCTCACACCTCTCAAGCCCCTTGGATAGTCCAAAACATGACCAAATAATCTCTAAATATCCCTCTCTTCCTCCTAGAAGCCTTAACTTTGGAATAAGGCACATTAAAATGCACTTTTGGTTCAATCCAATCAGAGTTACCCGTATTAAAGGTAACTATTTCTCTAAAGTTCATTTCTCTTTTTTTTACTACTCCAACCCCTAAAATATTTTAATTCCTTTATTTTATAACAACACCAGTATCCTAAATATACTAGTATTTTTTATGAGAATTATTCGAACTAGATATACACACACCTTTATCTAATTGGTAAAGAACATGTTGTTTTGGTGGATGGAAAACTAACGCCTCACGAAATGATGATTGTTCAATTATCTTATACCACCTCTTATGGTGTCCATTATGATGAAACTGTATTTATATATCATATATATTATTTTTTTCTTTATGCTTCTGAATTTTTAATTTATAGAATACCTTTAGGATTTACATTATGAGTAAACACAATAATTGCATTTGAGAAAGTGCGGACTACTGCCCCAACCAAGTGATATGACTCGTTCTTACAATATGTGGGACATATAAAGATAGAGATAGAGAAATTGTATTTGATAATATACTGGAATTATAATATTAGTATTTATCATTATGTTTTCATTTAATTAAAATATGAAATAGAAATGAAATTATTGTTCATTCGTACGTACAACTTACCGTCTCAATGAACGGTGCATTTCATTTCTTATATCCAAATGTTATGTTCTATTATAAATACTTATTTAAACTAAATATATATGATATATATGATATCTAAATCATGAATATAATTCTTGATATAATGGACTCTTGACCACATGGAAAAATTTTAATTATAAGGTGTTCATTTTTTACCCAAGTACAAAATTTCGACAAAATGACCATTATTAAAATAAATGATTACATATTGTTTATAACATGGTAATAAGTGATACAACAAAAATAATATACTTTAAAAAGGGTTCTTAATCAAGTATAAACTGACTTCTGTTTATTATTCAGTAAGATGAAGGAACAAAAAAGTCATGTCGGCCATGAGGTAAGGGGTTTTGTTATCTCACGTTTAATTTTGTGAGATTTCCATTGTTCACCACTTATTTCATGTGATGTATTATGTACTGTTATTTGATATGTATTACCACGATTCTCTTTATATTCATGGTATTATGTGAATGATTTTTTTTTATCAACTTTTGGTCATATGACTCAATTTATTGAAACTTGGTAAAGGGTAATTTCACAATCTCTTCATTATATGAGGTTGTTAATCCGTAATTATCTACTGGGACCTATTTATCATCCATATACTTGTTTTATTTAAAATGTATTTCAATTTTTTTTACTATTAATCATACAATGGGTTAATGTCATTTATACCATTATTTGATTTATATGTTTTTTATAGGAATCTTTCTGTCATTTTCCAAAAAATGTACTTTATGACTTTTCAAAAACACTATGGTAAGAATGCTTTTTAACTTATACGAATGGTGTGGCTATTTTCTATTGTTATTACATCATTGAAGATTCCCTTAGAATCTTATAATAATATTTTCAATATAAATGTTTTCTTCATAATTATGTGACTCTTAAATTATTTAAAAATTTAAAGAGATATTTCTCTCAAATAGTTTTCGTTACATCTATGTCAATATCCTTTGATAAATATTACACTTGTTAGAAGTTGATTTATTATTATAAAAATCCTCCATATTGAATTTATGTTTTTTATATGTTTGATTGTTGATAGGTTATTTTTATGCCATTCATGGTTTATGGTAAAAGTATTGATATTTCATATGCTAGTTTTAAAACAAATGACTATTTTATATTTCAACCACTTCTTAAGATGAATGTGTTGGACTAGTATTGTCCAGGTTGGGGACCGGTAAATGTAAGACCTCTGGGATGGGTTCGGTTATAGTACACCCTCTATGTTGGAGTCCGATAATAGAGTCTCTCAAAGTCGGAGTCTGGTTAGAGAGGCTCTCTAGGTTGGAGTCCGGTTACAGGGGCTCTCCAGGTTGGATTCCGGTTACAGAGGCTCTCGGGGTTGGAGTCTAGTTACAGATGATCTATGGGTTGGGGTCCGGTTACTGTTAACCCCTAGGTCCTCAAATAAGGCCTTGACACAAAAATTAAAGTATGGTATTATGAATTCTGTCATTGTGAATGTGGCTATTGATATTGCATGTGATTATTCAAAAAGTAGAATATTCATTCGAGTATGTAAATGGAATTATTTGATTTTATCTTTGTCATTTTATTCAGAATTTTAAGTATAAAAAGGCTTTTATTTTACACTAATAAATTTCTTTAAATGTTTATATTTATTTATGAATGTTTCAACTATATTGTTGTCCTTACTGAGCATATGATATCACCCCTTTTTATGGATTATTTTTCCTAGGATTTGGAGAAGTATTTTATGATTGATAGGAAGGGTTTTTCTAAGGGATTAATGGAATTCACAAAGGATCATTTATTTTGTTTTTTATTTTCTAATGTATAATGTAATGTTCATGTATGTAATTTATTTACCAAGACTGCTAAATTGTTCTGTCTTTCAGGACTTGTTTCATTGTAATCATGACAATGTATTAAAATAATGCACCAACTACAATAAATGGGGTCAGGGCATTACAAAACATCATGTTCAATGCATGCTAACCCAGTGAATCCAGTAATGGAAGATATCGACGAGATTAAATTAATTTAAAAAAATATCTCGTAAAGATTCTATGTGTTACACATGTCATGGGTTTCATAATTCTCCTTATGTTTTATCTATTTTATAGTCTCAAATTATATTATGACATACATGTATATCAGCACCAAAAATCCCATACCTATGAGAATTATAAAAAATATCACAATCTTTTAATATTGATGATAACTGTAATGTGGGGCAACCATTATACCTTGGCCCCAATGCATTGGAATATCTATAATTACTAATGAATTTTAATCCTTTAAAAAGTGTACTATTTTATATAACATTTTTTTCAAGGTACACTAAACATGAAAAACAATGACATTAGAATAATACATTATTAATAATGGTGTAATAAATAGTAATATGGTAATCAATATAATCTTTTCAATATTATAAGGAGAATAATCGATATGAGTTAATATCAATAAGTTTATTTAAAATAATTTAGTTTCATTATATTATTCATGTTCAATTAAAAATAAAAATTTACATACATTAGAATTTAAATTTAACAATTTAGAATAATTTTTTAATCACTCACCATAGTACTATATTATGACTAATATTAATGATTTGTCTAAAAAATCGATTTTCAGGTTAGTATTGAAAATAACAATTAATGTTGTCACTCATATGATATTATTTTATTATAAGAATAAATTAAAAAAAATTGAATTTTTTTTCCAA
This sequence comes from Viscum album, assembly GCA_963277665.1. Lineage (NCBI taxonomy): Eukaryota > Viridiplantae > Streptophyta > Magnoliopsida > Santalales > Viscaceae > Viscum > Viscum album. Next base: position 1,637,763,907 of record OY728129.1, read on the forward strand.
TAATAGTATATATCATAATGTATAATAATTACCTTTTTAAATACATTTTATTGAATTTATAAAATCATTCCCAACCTTTTTACAATTTATATAGTTTTATAATAGAAACAATTTTTTCAATGGTTTTTTCATTAATGATAACATTATGAAATGATGTTATTGTTTTAATTTAATTTTAAAAATATAGTTTTCACATTATAATAATTAATTTGAATTCATTTTAAACAATGTAATTAAAAATATCATCCTAATCGTTAATATTATTCATCAAAATGTAGTATATCAAAAAAAAACATATTTTCACACAATACATGAGTGATCATTTTGATTATTTATATTACACATAGAAAAATAATTTAATAAAAAAAATAATATACAGTATATAAAAAATTTCATATTATTTAATATGTTCCAATTAATTTTATGGTATAAAATTTAGATTCATATGATTAATGTTAATTACAATAACAATATTGAAACAATTAATTTAATGTGATTGTTTTATTAATAACATGGGATTTCTATTTTATCAAATAAAATTAAATAATGTAAATATTTAATCTTGTATAATTTATAAATTCATAAATAATTATATTAACACTCTTTTAATTGTTAATCGACACTAAAAATAACAAAAATAAATAATTTTCAAAATGTCATTTTTAATAAAACTATTTTCTACATATTATATGTTATAAATTAATGTACAATTTTATAATACATGTATTTTTAATTTGTTTAAAATGATGTAATATTTATTCACACACCACCTGAATTTTGTTATATGGGTTATGCTATATTTATAGGTAAACATAAAATCACTTAGTCAATAACTAGTTATCTAGTTTCAAGGTAAATGAGTAAAATGTAAAAAAAATAATGGTAAAATACATATTAATTATTAAAAAATGTTTTAAAATATATATTTTTAGTATTCATCAACCCAAACAACACCCCAAACTCAAAAATTTAAAATTTTTTGATTCATTGAACATGGAATTTTATGATTGAATTAATATAATATTAGGGGTGTTTCTAAACGTACCGTTTTCCTCTCTTATAAATGATGATCAGTTACACCATTTCAGAGATACACAAATATTTATAGTTACTCTATTAAAACCTAACCCTATAACCTACCTTTAACCCTCTCTCGAAATCAAAATCCCTTGTCCACTCTTAATTAACCAAATACATTCTATTTCATGGGATCGTCCAAGGAAAATGACATCTTCAACAGAAGTATTATCTTCTTAGTAATATTTTTTCATAATCGTTATCTTCAAAACAAAATTATCAATTTTAGAATATAATTCAATAATTATAATAATTACATAATTATTATGTTATATTAGTTTTATATTTATTAGTTATTAATATTTATCCATCTTTAAAAATGAAATAAAATCATTAGTTCATTGTATAGACTACCGTCTTCTGAAAGAAATGTCATTTGTTTTTGTTCGCACCTTCCATAGTTGGTATTGATGGTGTTATTGATTAAAATATATGATATATATATATATAACAAAATTATGATTATAAAATGAAAATTGAATATCCACATTAACCACCTCTAATGCATTGAGAAACAATAATGTTAATCGTGTATATGTGTAGACTACCCCCGCCATGATGAAATGATTGTTTTTTTATATTTTAATAAATAGTTGAAATATTATTTAAAAATATTGTTTGATTATTAAAAAAATAAAAATTATTATGTTTCTTTATAATTATATTATGTTCAAATAAAAACATACTTAATAATACTTTTTAATCAAGTTAATGTTTCCTCGTGACTCTGTCGGTTTAACCACATATGTGAATAGTGATTTAATATATAATTATGGATGAATATGGGAATGTGAAATCTGATATTAGCATAATATATTATCAAAACCATGATTATTATATGGTTTTATGAATATTACATTAACTAGTAATATTTTTATTAAAATAAAAAATTCATTCTTTATAATTTACAAAATAATTTGTCATCAATTTAGTTTTTAAATCACATGACTGAAACATGTATGGAATTAAATAGGAAAACATTATGAAAATATAAGTTATATATTATGTAATATTAAATAATATATCATTAATGAACTTAGTATCAAATGATGGCCATTGATATCAATATTATTAAACCAGTTTAAAATTGTAAAAGTTAGTAACACCCATTGGTAATAACTAATAATATAACCATGATAATGAATTATAATAAGTATTATAAAATGTTATTATTTTTTATTAAATTTATTAAATATAATATTAAGTTTTTTACGTTTTTTTACTGGAGTTTATATAGACATCAACTAAGCAATGAGACATGGTAAGGGTTTATTGTCCAATCTAAACATTTATTGAGGGATACTAGCATGTTTTGATCCAATTGAACTTATATGTGCAATATATACTAGGAAAATTAATTATTTCATTATAAATAACCCTTATTAATGGGATATAAATGTATATGTCACAACCACTCTAATATTTTCTTTTAATCCATTCACTTCTAGAATTGAATGGGATTGTTTTTATCAAATTTGAATCCCTCAATACATGATTAAGTATTATACCATGTTCCAATTAAATTGTATTAAATACTTAACTATTTTAATTTTGTATCATGGTACTCTTATAATTTATGATCGTAAATTTATGATTTAATGTTATACCACTCCTGGGGGTTTGATTAGAATGTTACAAAGTGTATAAGGGGTTTTTGTAACTCATACATTTTCATTGGTTCATAATCATCTATCTTGGAATATAATCTATTAATATTGATATATTATACCCAATTATGATTCAATGATGTATCTTTATTATAATATCTTGGTAAATCATGTTTGAAACCAATATTTTCAACCTTTATGTTTCTTTTGTTTCCTTCAAATTCATATTTTTTAATAAATATTTTCATTTATTTTAATGGATTCTAATTCCTTATACATGTATTTAATCCCAACTAAAATTATGCTTCAGCTAGTGGAAACTCCATTATTTTTAATATATAATCATATATTTTAGTCACATATATTCATTTTAAAATAATTTTTTCTCTCTCTTTTTAGTGATCTTGTTTTTTCACAAGGTTATTTCAAGATGTTCAATATATGTTTCCACCATTTATAAATAATATTATCTTTCATCCACAAAACATTTATCGTTCCATATAATTTATCTATTTTTTCAAGATAACATTGTTATTTATTATTATTTTAATTAAAATCAATCAAATTAATTTCACTTAACATTAATTATACATTAATTTATTTCCATGTTTCAATTATTTAATATTATTTTTGAAAGTAAATGTTTTGAAAATATTTACACATCCTTTACTTAAAAAATATTTTATTTCAAGAACCCATTATAAAATATTACATTTAATGTACATTTTGATGTATTTTTTGACTTATTATTGTGAAAATATTATATATATATATATATATATCATGTATAAATTATTAAAGATTCATTCAAATCAAAAAAGTACTTATGTTTAAACTTTTCCTTTTTAAAAACATGCCCTTTTGAAATTATTTTTTATTTATAGATAATTTTTTCAAGTCTTTCCTTTTACTTCATAAATGTTACTTTTTAAAGTAATGTGTTATTTATTTTTTTAATTTTTTTGTGTAAATATTTTTATTTTAAATTATATTTATCCTTCAATGTTTATTTTTCATGTAGGGATGTTTCAATCCCCCTTTATCTGTTATTATGAGATGATTTCTTATAGAAAATGAGAGTTATTATATTTCATTATTTCGTACATTTAGGTTATTTGATGTTATTCGATTCTTTAATAAACCCATTATTTTTCCATGGTTTCTTAATGAGATGATGAATGTTTTATTTTGAATCGGAATATAATTTTTTGGGTTATAATAATGGTGTGCCCTATATCTCCCTCCTATGAAATAGGTAATATAAAATATATCACGAGATATTTTATTTATGTAAATAGGTTAGAAACATGTTGGGTTCAGAAAGGATGAGTGTGATTACATTATGTTCTACTCAAAAAAATTGTGCGAATTGGTTATGATGTCCTTAGGTTCAAAAATGTGGAGTTGTATTAATATGTACTCAAAATTTTACATGGGAATGGGTTACAGAGTTTAAAGGTTTTGGAAGTTTGAGTGTCATTGAGTGATGTTATACTCACAATTTTACACATGAACATAATAGAAAGTTAATATGTTCACAATGGATGATTATGAGGGAATTAAGCTATATTCACAATTTTACATGTGAACTGGTGGTGAGTAACTTGATTCATTTGGACAAGAAATTCTATTTTTATTATTGTTCCACCTTTTCATGTTGTTTATTAGGGGATTCCAGGTTTTCTTGAATATGGATCATTTTAATGCATTCATCAGTGTTTTTATTATGCTCACTTTTTTACGAATACTTATATATTTTTAAGAAAATTAATTTATTTTATTGATCTGAATGTTTTTTATGGTCCTCTGTAATGTTTTATTCATATTATTGATGGACGTTTGAGCTTATACATTGTTATTTATATATTTCACATATTCTACTTCATGTTTGTGAACTAATACTTCATGACATTTCTTTTCCCATTGAATTTATTAAAGCAAACTGTTTTTATATGTGTATAATGATCAATCTATAATGATGATTTTATCATGTGATATTCCTAGAAATACTCTATAGGTGCATGATTATGGGTAAAATTCTCCATGTGTTGTAAAATAAATTATTTATATAGATAATATCCAAGACTCTAAAATATTATGTCCTTATGTAGTATAACTATTTGGAAGATATATTATTTGAATCATTAGATTATTATACTATAGAAGACATGTTTTTCATGGGTCACTATTGTTGGTTTCATGGACACGTTTAGATATTTTGTAGATTCATTTAGTGATTTCATGAGAATAGTTTAGTGGTAATTGGTAAAAAATATATAGGCGAGTCTATATATATAATTTTATCCTAATATATTGATAAATTATAGTTTAAGTGAATTTTCTATGAATTAATACCTATCAACATACCAGAAAGTTGATGTGGCTGTAGAATAAATGTACTTGGTGGTAATTACCTTATAATGGTTCTTTAATAATTGAATTTATTATCACCATTATGCATGATGAGTGGGACTAAGATTTCACTCACAGTTGGACAATCCAGGGGGTATTATTTTTATATCATATGTACATTATTAACCACTATGGTGGATTTCATTCATAGTAAAATTGAGAGAATAGGATGAGAAGTATGAGATAAAAACATAATGTAACCAAGGATGATTCAACACAATTGTAAGATTAAAAATGTTTGTAATAGTTGAAATGAATGCATCATAGGTTAAAAGGGAAGTGTTATTATGGAAGAAATATTTTCACTGATCTTTAACATTCATATAAAATAATTTTTTCCAATTATGATAATATTTTTTGTTGTATTTTTTATTGGAAATGTGATCATGGAAACAACATTGTGAATGGTATGTCTCAAAAAAATCATATGAAGAATATTTGGGATAAATATCTTCCTTGTATTCCAATAATAATGAGGAGGGTATACTTGTATTATATTTATCATGACTTTATCAATGATCCAATAACTTATTCCTTTAGTTAATGATAATTAAATTAATATTACACAATTTATTTAAGAAGGAATGAATATATCAAACTGAGATTTTAGATCCAATATAATACATACAATGTTCTATAACATGTTACACATACTACACCCAATATAAAAATACTAAAATATATTAATAAGAAATTATTAATAAAACTATATCAAACCCGTATATGGTAATCATTAATATTTATAAGAATTATAAGGTAATTAATTAATATGAGTTATTATGGAAGTGGTTATATCTATACAACCCCATTATCATTAGATTATATATTTTAATTTAAAAAGATTAATTTTTAATATATATAATATAAATATAATAATGTGAAGTTAATTTTTATACTCCACAAAACAATATTATCTTAAAATGATTTTTGATATTTTTATAAAATAATCGACTTTCATGTGAATATTAAAAATAATAATTAATGTCATCACTTTTGTGAAATTATATAATTAAAAACTATATTGAAGGTTTTGGAAACATTTTACCTATAAAATTATAAATATTATAAATTATAATAAATTATTTCAAAATAAATTTTTTATTAATTAACTCACGCTCAACATTTTGAAAATATATGTAGTGTTTTAATAAAAAATGTTTATCAGCTGTTTTGTTTAATTAATTTTAAAATGATAAAATAGAATTTTTATATTTTTTTGATTATCAATGGTTTTTTAATGATAATTATTATTTTAAATTCACTGTAATCAATTTAATTAATAAATATATCTTAATAATAAAGCATATTTCTAAAATAATAATCTTTTAAAAATTGTTTTTTAATGCAATACATGCATTCATGATAAGATTAATTTAAATAAAAAAATAATGTTAATTTAATAAAACCATTATTATATTTGAGATAATAATTAATATATTATTTTATATGGTATATTTCATTTTTGGGTAAATATTTAATATTGTTTTTAATGTTGTAAATTACCACGATAATAGTTAAACAACTATTTTAAAATTAATTTTTTAATATCACGAAATATATATCAAAAAAATTATATTAGAAACTATTAAATAATTAATATAACATTATGTATAAAAATATAAAAAAAAATATTAACACTAAATTAATTTTTAATCAAAAAAATATTATTAATCAATAAGGTCAACAATGTCATGTTTCAAATAAAATAGTTCTTATAGACATTATCTATTTTAATTCTAAAAGTAAATTATATAATATTTATAATTTAAATTGTATTATACATTACATTTTTTTCCATCAAAATGATTATTGGTTATATGGGTTATGCAATTTGTTTAATAAAACATAAAATCACAGTGGTAAAAAATAGTTACCTAGTATTAACATAAAATTGTTCAATGTAAAAAAATCATTGTAAAATCCATATAACATGATTAAAAAATGAATATAAATCCATTTTTTGAATATTTTTTGAACCTATAACACATCACAATAATTAATTTCCATATTTCTAGGAAATGACCATGGAATGTTGTTATAAAATTATTAAAATATAGGGGTTGTCTCCAAAAGTTCCCTTTCTGTAAAAATAAGGGACCACATACACAATTTAAATCACAAAAATCTCTAAAAAATACCCATTTTAATCATTTAACAGTTTATCTCCATAAACTCATATCCATAAAATTTAATTCTCTGGTAATTATAGTGACCCAAATAGCTTCAATTTAAAGGGAACCTCAATGGAAAAATCATGTTTCCAATGTTAGTATTTTCTCATTCTTTATAATATTTCATAATTCTACTAAACCAAATATCTTATCACCATAATTATATAATGACTTATATACCATAAATATAATAATATTTTCATTTATTAATTCTATAAACCATATTTATTCATTTTCATCCACTTATGAAAACAATATAACATTATTTGTACTTTTTCGGACTATCACCTCTATGAACATATGTCATTTTTTCATTAGATACTTTCTTGTATTGTATTAATTGTGGTTATGATGAATATATATGATATTTCTCATATAATTATGATTATTATATTTCAATTTAACTTCCAACTTTACCACCTCTCATGCATTCAGATACGAGAATTCTAATTTTGTGTTCGTTTGTATTACCACCTCCACGATGATATGTTTTTTACTTTTAGTTAAGGTTTTTATATATTATATGAAAACCATAAAATATTATTATAAATCATGAAACCATAAATAAATATCATAAATAAAATATTATAATGATATTACTCCACCAGAAACACATCCTTTACCATACTCACCTATTGAGTTAATGCATATTCACATTTGGGTCAATTTAACCTCCGATGTGAACAATTATTCAAAATATAATTATTGATTAATATGGGAATATTAAAAATATTGTTAATATAATATATTAATAAAGTAATTATAGTTATATATTTAATGAAATATTATATTAATTATATAACATATTATAAGATTATCATTTTTTCAATAAAATTACCTAAATAATTCGTTATCAATTAAGTTTTCACATAACCTAACCCAAAAAATATGGAATTAATTATGAGTAGTTTAATTAATTTTTAGTTATATATTTCATATTATGAAATTCTATATCAATAATGATCATTGTATCAAATTATTGGTAATTATATCAAATTTATTAATTGTTCACTAAAATATTAATGTTATTAACACCCAATCGTAACAACTTGCTTCTGCTAATTAATTCGATCATCATAAATATTTCAATAAAGTGTTTTAAAAGGGTAATTTTTACAAGTAAATCTATTATATAGAATATTAAGTTAGCAATGATAGTTTTCAATTATGTTATATTTTCATCAACTAATCAAAGAAACGAGGTCAGTGCTTCTTATCCCAAGATAACCTTTGTTGTGGCCTGATTGTTTTTTTCACCAATTTCCCTTTTATATGATAAATATACTTCCCAAAAGAATTATTTAATCATAAATAACAATTTTATATTATATATAATTTTTTTTTTTCTTAAAATATCTCATATATATTCTTTTAATCCATTAGCATCTCAAATTTTAATGTTTTCTTTGTCTCAAATTTAAATCCTTGGAGAATTTTTTATGTAATACAACAACTTCCATTTTCAAAGGCTTATATACAACCTTATAGAAAATATTTATCCTTACTATCTATTATTTAATTATATTCATCTTTCTATTTATTATTCTAAATCTCATGGAGTTTTTATTCAAAAGTTACAAAGCTTGTGATGGCTTTTCATGACACAACCATTTCTCTCTCTTCATAATCACTTTCCAATTACTATAATATTTTATGATTGATATATTATAATCTATAGTGATGTAATGATGTATTAGTTCCAAATTTTCTAGGGAGATCAATATTAAAACAAAAATAGTATAGAATTAAGATTTTATATTTATGTTAAAATTTATTTTTACTTTATAATAATTACAAATTATTTATAATGGATTTTACTTCCTTATCAATGTTTTTATTCCCCCAAAATGTTATCCTTTAACTAGTTGAAACAGAAAAACATTACCTAAAATGACCCTTTTACTCCACTTTTTTCATTTTAAAACAAAAGTTTTACATTATTTTTAAAGGAAATGGGTTTTTAGTAAGATTATTTCAAAATGTTCAAAAAGGATTATCCATTTTTCCAAAATAATTAATTTAATCATTCAATCAATATTTTTTTTATAAACTTTATTTATTTTTTAAATCTTCTATTATATAATATTTTTTCAAGATGAAATTTTTTCTTTGTATTTTCGTTAAACAATTATAATACTTTATGTATTTTCCTAGTTTGAATTTTTAAATATTCATGTTAAATTTAATAGTTTCCAAAATATTTTTATTTACCTAATTGAACAAATTAGGTATTTTAAAACTATTTATTGTTAAATAATATTTTATATGTAAAATTTTTATATAATTTTAAATTTATTTTTGGAAAAGATTATCTTTTTTTCAAGTATCTATTAAAAAATATTATTTTATAAGTAAAATATTTCAAAATATTTTAACTTTCCCCTTTTTGAAATAATACATAATTTTAAGTATAATTTCATTGGGAATAAGGTTTTAAAAAGTATTATCTTTTCCTTCATAAATTTATTTTATGAAAAATTTGTAATTCAATGTTTTATAAGGATATATAAATTTATTTATTTTAACTTATATTTAACCTCCATGTTTATGATTCATTAAGTTATGTTTTGGAGACCCTTTATATGTTATTGTGATATGGTTTTTTTGAAAAGAGATTTATTATATTACATTACTTCATAAGTTCGTGTTATGTGATGTTTCATGATGTTTTTGGAACCCCATTATCTTTTTGTAACATTTTCAATTTTAATAAAGGAACGCTATTTTCAATAGCGTACTTGTTACGCTACTTCAATGTTAAACGAACAACTGAATATTATTATATAAATGTAACCATTAAAACCTAGAAAGCAGAATGGTGGGAATTAAAAGTATCAAATAAATTATGATATATATTGTTTACACATGTTTAAATAAATAATTATTCGTTATCATGTTTATTAGAATTGGAAATAAAAACCAATTGAATATTCAGAATTTGTTTTTATAAAAACCTATTTAAAAGAGAATAATTGTGTTTATAAATTCATATCATAATTTATGGTTTATTATTTATTGAAAATATATGTTATATAGTCAATTTAATATTTTAAATTCCTTTTATATGTTTTATAGTTATGTTATAAGAACAAAATCAATTTTTTGGATAAAAGAAGTATGTTTTTATAAAAAAAACTACAGTTTTAGAACATTCTAATGGAGAAGCATTTTTAAATCAAGTTATTTCCTCTTTTATAATATCTATTTTCAAAAAATAATCTCCTATCTTTATAAGTATGATATAAAAATTTACCTTGGATGAAATTTTGATCTTTTTCTGATTAAATTCATATTTTAATGAATAGTGAAAAATATTTCATGTTAATTCAAAACATCCTTTTCATCTAAATTATGTATATAGTTTGATTAATTTTTTAATTTTTTTAATTTGTAATTGGATTATATTTTTATCGTTTAATCAAATTATGTTTATTGGAAGTAATTTCATATTGAAATTTGATATAAACACCTGTCAATCTTTTGATGGTTTTCACTTTTTTAAAATTCATTTTCTCATTTTGAAAACATGATTTATTTTTAAATGAATTACTATGACATATATGTTTTTAATTTGGAAATATGGAGTGCATATTCGTAATTAGAAGTTACAAATTATGTAATTAGGTACATTTTATTTTTAGACATTATTAATAGTAACATTCGTAATTATTTTAATCTTCCATGTTTAAATGGTAAATATGGTAAATAAGGGTAAAGAATAATGTTATAATAATATAAAAATACTCTAAAATGTTTCATAATCCTATTAAATGAGATATTACAAACCATTATTATCTCTGGGTCGATTTTATATCCCCATTGAGCCACATGTGTGTGATAATGACATCTTATAATAAATAATTTAAAGTAATGAGATATATAACATAAACATGTACTGTTTTACTAAGGCTATTTTATAATGGAGTAATATAATTGATATATTTGACTTTAAATATTATAATTAATCTTAAAAAATTTCTACATCATACAATTTTATTTATAATTTTTAGACGTTAAATAAATCATTTTATTTATGACACAATAATGATGCAGTGATTACCTTATTACTGAATGACTCAAATTAATGGTATTATAAATATTAAAAAAAATTATATTTCATAATTTTGATTACAAACATGATTTTTTTTCATGATTTTAAAATTTCATAAAATTTTTAATTTTTTTATTAAATAAGTTTTTTATGACTTTAACAAAAATCAAATAATAAGTAGTGTCAAAATCGACACAAATGTGTTTAAAAAAAATATTTTATTAATTGATATAATAGTCATAAAAATATAAGATTCATCCAAATTAATTATTTTCTGATGAGAATTTTTTTAATTATCCACTTAGGATTCCCTTTCCATTTTATGGTAACTATATTAAACATATAGTATAATATTCGTAGACAACGTGGAAAGAGTAATTATTTTTAACTAATATTTACAGCCCAATTATAATGTATAATTTGTGAGTTAAATATATCTAAAACATATTGCATAATAGTATTTCTACCCATACTCATCTTATCATCAAAATATATCACCTAGGATATATTATAATTTGAACATCAATATATAATAAAATAATATTTCAAGACATTCCTAATGTCCTCCTCCTCTCTTTTATAAAAAACTGCCACCTCTACCCACTTACTCACACATCTCAAGCCCCATGGATTATATTAATTAGGCTAAAATAATCTCCCAAAATCCCTTACTTCTTCTTATAATCCATACTAGGGTAAATAAACTCAATAAATCCTTTTGGATCAAGTCAAAAGGAGTTATCTGATTTTGATGTAACATCTTCTCTCAATATCCTTTCATTTATTTTCCTTCACCAACTCCCTAACCTCCATCTATTCCATTAATTTATAAAGAAACTGGTATCATCAATATACTAGAATGTTTTTATTCAATTGTTTTTACATACAATTACTCACACCTCCTTCTAATGGATATAGAACATATTGATTCTGTGTAAGATGAACTACTTTCTCACGAAATGATGATTGATCAATTTTATCCTACCTCTTCTAATGGTGGCCATTATGATGGAACTGTATTTATATGTGGAATATATTACATTTAAATTTTATTTATGCTTCAATAATTTTTATTTACAATATACCTTTAATCTTTCCAAAATTTTTAAATATCATAATTTCATTTGAGGAAGTGTGGACTACCGCCCCTTTAAGGTGATATAACTCATTCCTGCCATACGTGGAGCGTATAAAGGATGTAATTAATGAAATTATGTAACATATATAACATATATATTAAATTTTAATTAAAATCTACATATGTATCAGTTAGTTTAAATCCCATTAATATGACAAATAAATGAAAGTACCATTCATCTGTACGTACGACCTACCATCTCCATAAACAGTGAATTTCATTTATCATCTACAAATTTTATATACTATTATAAAAATATATATACTAGATATATGTGATATTTAAATCATGAATAATATTCTGATGATGATAGAACTTGGACCACATGGACAATTTACATCAAATTAAGTTTATTTTTTGCTCATGTACTGAACATCAACAAAACATCTAATATGAACTCAAATAATGAACTAATTGATTTAACAAGGTAATATGTAATATAAAATGACTAATAAAAATGGAAAAAAATTAGGCAAGAATAAACAAAACTATTTTTATTATTAATGTACATAATTATTTTACATGGTGAGTCAGACTCAATGTAATAGAAATCTTATATCAATAACTATTAATTGTGTAAAATATCCATGTAAATGGGTTTTTTTCAAATAATATATGGGAAAGACATCAAATTGATTTAAAAGTTATATCCAAATATATTGGTTGAATGTATATTTTTGACATATAATTATGTCCCTAATGATATGAACTTCGTAAGGGACTAAGTCTCAATCTCATTTCATTGTGTTATATATTGATGTTGTGCATCTTTATTATACAATAAGGTGTATATACAATCTGTTTTACTTTTAATATCATGAATGTATATATTCTCATTATATTTAATGTATATTTTAATTTTATTATTTAATAATTTTTTTTCAATTGTATCTCAAGTGGTATGATATTCTTTAACTGTAACAATGTTTTAAATGTTATAATGATTCATTCTTGTAAATCATTCTCATTAATGTCTCTATTTTAAGAATGTTTTTAAGTGATTTTTTATATTTACTTGAGTGTTCTAATGATTAAATTCATTTCAAAATATTCAATGTGGTATGGGACACTTTTATTCAAAAATGTTATCTTTGAATGTTTTAAATGAATTAATTATATCCAATTCTTGAAATGGCATCTTATGATTGCAATGTGGAAATGTTATTTTATTCATTTGTGCTTGTTTTATGTATTATGATAATGTTAGGATTCTTGGTAATTTTTCAAATATATGGCTGGTTTTGTGATAAAACAAGGGAGGGTGAGACAATGATAGCTCTCTAGTTCATTGGATAGCGTGACAAAGGTAAACGATAAGGATTCTATTACGATATTTATGTAATATACTATTAATGGTATTCCAAATATAACTATGAAGGTTACTCCCTATTTATCTATAAAAGCTACAATGTCAGTATGATATGGATTTGACATGTTACCATTATATTTTATGATTAATATGATGTTTTTTAGTAGTCTTATGATTATATGAGGTAAGAAAATTAATTTATGTTTTATAAGTGGAAAGTATAATTTTTAAAAAAATGTATTCATGGGTTTTAAATAGTCATGAACTAATAGTTTTATTATTTATTTTATATTTCTTACTAAGATTTTTGTCCTCATCTAATGTTATTGAAATGTTTTTCATAGGGTATAAGGATGGGTAAGAGAAAAAAATATTTCAAGAAGATTTTTATCAGGTAAGGAATTTATTTTTTATTGAAGAAGTATAATTTTGTTAAAATAATTGATTGTTAGTAGAATAGTATAATTTTTTAAATTTTGAGATTTTTTGTATTAATTATGGCTAATTATATAAAACTAAAAAAATGAAATGACAATCAATGTGAAAAAAGAGTATGATTATTATCTTAACTCAATATTATGTAATGTTTACGGTTGTGGCCTTATAGATTTTAGTTGAGGATGGTTTAGACAAATTTGTAGATTAGAATGTTTTTATGATTCTAGTATATCATCATGGGTTTATAATTTTATAGTTAACCATAATTTAAATGTATTAGAAATTCACTTTTGAGGCTTTATGATCAAAAATATTATGATGACTAATGCTATTTTTCGAGACATTCACCTTTGAGGAATTTATGGGTTCTTTATTTTTAGGATGCAAATTGAGATGTATGAGATAAGTTTCTATTTTTAATTATGTTATTGTAATTTTTGAAGATTTAATTTCATTTTTTTGAATGTTAAAAAATTTTAATGTTTTTAAAAATTACAACAAATAGACAAATTGAAAACCCATCACGTCAGTCAATGATGTGGGAATCGAACCCACAATCGAAGTGTGATAGGGATTTATCTCCCACCACAAGCCTACATGAAGTCCCTAGTTTGTATGAATTATTCATTTTATTTAATGAAATTTATTAATTAAGAATATTTTTATTTTTGGATGTTTTGTTTTATCAAATGTATATACTTAGTATAGGAATATTAGTTGGTGATTAATTGGTAAATGTTTTTTTGGAAGATGTTCTCTCTTTTGGGAACATTATATACCTATAAAAATTTTTAAATACTATGATATTTTATTTTAGGATTAATGGTTTAATTTTATTTTGGATGAATCTATGTTTTCATTTTGTTGTTATGGTGATATAGGTCATTTATGGATGTGATTAAAATATTTTGGAGAATATGTGATTATCGTAATTTGTTTCCAGAATGAGAAATTAAGAGTAGTAATTTTATTTGTAGAAAAATGTTAAGATTTATAATGGGAGACTATGTGATCATATAATTAGGAATTTTTTGATTCAATCTTAAATTGGATTAATTTGAATAGATTTGAGGACATTTTTTGTTAAATTATCTATGTAGAACATGCGTATTACTGTTGAAATTTAGAGATTAAAATAAGCCTTTCTCCAAAAAAATATTTAGAATTTTTGTGGGATTATCTTATCTTTTATGAACCATTTTGGTTTTAGTTAATTTAAAAAGACATGGGAAATATATGGTTTATATTTTTTGGATTATTTAGTTCTCTAGAAGGTGATTCTAGTGCTTCAGGAGTAACCAAATCATCTTATATTCAGATTTATTTGGAAAAAAGTTGTGTTTCTAGTGGAATTTGATTAATCAATGAAAGTATACATATCAAATAAGTATATTAATGAATGTTGTTATTTTATGTATTAAAATAATTCCTCAACTTTTGTAAGTGGATCATAAATCCGAAATGTTTTCCATTTACATTTTCCTACTACAATATCAAATTTTGTTCAACACCTCACAAGTTTGGGGTTTTTTGGTTGTCCATGTTTTCCTAATTATATTGGCAATCACTCTCTCTCATAACTTAACAATTAGTTTTTCTTCCATATCCATTTATTCTTACATGGAATCCTATTATTTTTTATCTAATGTGTCCTTTTTAGTTCACTTTCTATCTTTTAATGTGAATTTTTTATTAACTCTTTTTTCAATATGGGGTTGCAATAAATATATTTTTAAATGTTATACCCTAGTTAACAACCCCAAATTTATATTGTGAGGATAAAATTTATTTATTAGTGGTAGGATATAACATCCATAGTTTTAATAATGAAAAATATTTTTTAATAGTGATCATGATAGGCTACATCGTGTTTAAATGAATAACTAAATATTATTATTTAAATGTTTCTATTATAACCTAGCTATTGGAATATTCCGAAGGAATATTATCGACTAAAATATGAATATATGATTTAAAAATGTTTGAATAATAATGCATTTGTTACCAAATTTGATAAAATGGAAATAAACCCCAATTAAATATAAAGGATGTGTTTTTATGAAAATTTATTTAAAATATAATAATTGTGTTGATAAAATCATATCACTCATTATGGAATTTTATTTAACTAAATATATAAATTATATATTAAATTTAATTTTTTAAATTCCTCTTATATGTTATATATATATGATATAATAATAAATTAATTTTTTTGAATAAAAGAAGTATTTTTCAGAAACAAAATTCTTTTATCACCTTTTGATGGAGAACCATTTTTAAATAGTGTATTTTATGACTCTTATATATTATAATTGATATAATGAAATTCTTATTTAGAATTAGGTAATAAACATTTATCATTGTTGAAATTTTGGTATTTTTCTAATGAAATTAATTTATTAATTAATTTTAAAAATCAATGCATTTAAATTCCAAACTACCTTTTCATATAATTTATTTATATAGTTTGATTATATTTTAAATTGGGCTTCATGTATAATTGGATGAATTTTTTATAAATTAATTAAATTATTTTTATTGGATGTAATTTTATATATAAAATTAATATAAACATGTGTCAATCTTTTGATGGTTTTTATATTTTAAAAAATATTTATTTTGACCACAAAATTTAATTTTATATTATTTAATGAAACGTCTATGTTTTGAATTTTGGGAAATTTATTCCATTTTTGGACTGATAATGTCCAAATTCAGTAAATAGGAACCCATTATTTTTTGACATTGTGAATAGTAACATTAGTAATTATTTTTATTTTCCATGGTTGAAGGGTAGATCAGATAAATAAGGTTACACAATAATCTGATAATATAAAAAAACTACCATAACATGTTTCCTAATCCCATTTGATGATATATTTCTAACCATGAGAATCATTGATTGATTTTAATACCCCATGGATCCATTTGGTTGTTTGAATGACATGTTATAATAATTAATTTAATGTCAAGTGAAATATAAAATGATCATGAATACTTTTAAAAAAACAAGTATATTATGGGGTTATATAAATGGTCACCTTTATTATAAATAGTAATTATATATAAATAAATATTTCCAACATCATGGTATTTTATTTATAATTTCTGGACATTAAATAAATAAATTTATTTGTGAAAAAATAATGATGTCATGGTTACCTTATTAATGAAAGATTCAAATAAATGATATTATATATAATGAAAATAAATGTAATTTGTAAATTTTGACAACATATACGAATTTTTTGGATGATTATTACATGTTATATTCAAGTTAATTTAGTTGTTTTTAATGAAATGAGTTTTTACGACTAAAAAACAATTACTGAATAGTGTCAATATTGACATAAATGAGTTTTTAAAAACAGATAAAATATTATTAAATGATATAATAGAAAAAAAATTACGAATTGTCTATATTACATATATATTGTTAAAAATGTTAGTAATTATCCAATTTAACTTCTCAGGAAATTTATAGTAACTATTTTAACTACATAGATTATAAATAAAAAAAGATGTGGAGAATGTAATTTTATTTAACTATGGGTTAAATCCTAGAGATAATGTTACATTTGTGGCCTAAAAATTTCTAAAACATATTGGTTGAGGGTATTTAGACCCATCCTAAAGTTATCCTATAAATATATCACATTTGAGCTATAATAATTAGAAAACAATTTATAATAAAATAATATTTCAAGATATTCCTAAAGTTCCCCTCCCCCAACTTTTAAAAGACCACCACATCTAACCACTTACACATACCTCTAAAGACCCATGAACAATAAAAATTATGATAAAAAATAGCCAAATATCGTTGAATTCCTTGTAAAATCATTACCTAGGGAACCTGGAAAATCAAAGAGGCATTTTGGCTCAAATCAAAAGATTTACACGATTTAGAGGTGATGTCTTCTCTCATTAACCATTCCATTATTTTCCTTTTACAACACCCTAAACTCTCTATATTACATTTATTTATAAACAATTCACCCTAAATATGCATGTATGTTTTTATGATATGATTTATACCTAAAAATACACACACCGCCATCAAATGGATATCGAATATATTGTTTCTGTATACAGTGAACTGTTGCCTCACAAAAAGATGATTGTTCGATTTTCACCTACCACATATCATATTGTTCATTTTGATGGAAATATATTTATATATTAAATAAATTATATTTACATTTTAAATATTTTATTTTAATTCTTATTTACAATATACAATTATTCTTTCCATAATGTATAAATACGATAATATTATTTGAGGAAGTGTCAACTACCACCCCCTCAAAGTGATATGACTCATTCATGCCATAAATGGTACTAATAAAGGATGGAGTTAATGAACATATGTAACATATATAAAATAGAAGTTACACATGAAATATAATATACCTATGTATCATTTATTTTTTATTCCTTTAATATGACTATGAAATGATAGTAGTGTTCATCCATACATACGACCTACCATCTCCAAAAATGGTTCATTTCATTTATTATCTCAAATTTTTTTGAAATATTATACATACATATATAATGGATATATATTATATTTAAATCATTAAAAATTTTATGGAGATGATAGAATTTTGACAACATAGAAAATTTAGATCTAATAATGTTTTTTTACTCATGTACCGAACATCAAAAAAACCTCTGATTTGAACTCAAATAATTAACTAATTCATAAAATATTTTAATAAATAATATAAAATTAACAACAACCATGAAAAGGGTTATAATGAAATTATAAATTATCCTATGTTTATTATTCATGAATATAATGATTTTACGTGATGATTCAGACTCAGGGAAAGGGAAATCTTAATATAATCTCCTTTAATTGAGTTAAATATCCATTTCAATTGATTTGTTATTAGTAGAAAATTTGTGAATAAAATAGTATTGATTTAAACATAATATCCAATTATATTGGGTTCGTTTATATTTTTCCCGCAATATTATTTCACCAATTTATCCTTAATATAATGATATTATCTTTGTAAGGGACTATATCTCAATATCCTTTCTTTGAGGCATATCTTGACATTGTGTACCTTTTTTATCATATAAAGTGTATATAAATTTTTTTTGAAATTTTATATGATGAATTTTTATATTCTTATGATAATTATTGATTCTTTTGATGTTATTCTTAAATGATTTTTATTGAAGTGTTTTACAAGTTTTAAGGGATTATTTAACTAAAACATAGTTTTGAATGTTTTAAAGATTTTTATTCTAAATCATTCTCATTAATTTAACAATTATAAAAATGGTTTAAAGGATTTATTTATATGTACATGAGTGTTCTAATGTGTAAATTTCATTCAAATGTTTCAATTTCAAATGATATTATTTTATTTAAAACTCTTATTTTTAAATTTTTTAAATGCATTAATTATATAAATATCATGAAATGATATCCTGTGATTTAAATGTTGAAATTGTATTATTCATTAATAAATTTTTTATCTGTTATTTTTATTTTATGGTTATTGGAAATTATTAATGTATACAAGTGGTTCCATGATAAACAAATAATGGTGAGCCCATGATAAATCTCTAATGCATTAGGTCACATGATAGAGGTAAACCATATGGTTTCTTATATGAGATTTTTGGAATATAATGAGACAGTTATTCCAAAATGTAACCTTGAAGGTTACTCCATATGTAGCTATGAAATCCAAAATTTAGGTATGATATGGATGCCACAATTTACCTTTATGTTTTATGATTTCTAAAATTTATTGCAGTAATCATAGGATTACATGATTCATGCTAGGTAGTTTATGTTTTATCATCAAAAAATACGACATTGTGAAAATGATTTCTTGGGTTTTAAATATTCATGGACTAATGGTTTTATTCCTTATTTTATATTCCTTACTCATCAATTTATGCTCATTCCTTGTTTTTTAATGTTTATCAT
The DNA here is from genome assembly GCA_963277665.1 of Viscum album. Lineage (NCBI taxonomy): Eukaryota > Viridiplantae > Streptophyta > Magnoliopsida > Santalales > Viscaceae > Viscum > Viscum album. The sequence continues at coordinate 1,637,784,069 of OY728129.1, forward strand.
AGGTAATAAGGGTGGGTATGAGAAAGGAAGAATTCAAGAATATTTATATCAAGAAACCAATTCTTGTTTTATTAAAAGATTTTTATTTTGTAAAAAAATTGATAGTGAGTAAAAGAATCTACATTTTAAATTTCAAGTTGTTATGTAATAGTTATGGCATAATTCTCTAAAAATGCAAACCTAAAAATATCCTCAATGTGAAATAAAATCAAATTAATGACTTGTCTCATGATTGTGTAATTTTTAAGGATTGAGCCTTAAAATTTCCATGGGTTCCCTATGAGAGTATGAATATTTGATTTTCAAGTGGCTCACAACAGTATTAATTATAAGAATGGTATACCTATATCTCCTCCAAAAAAATTTGGAAAATTATTATATCTCATTAGAAATAAATGTTATGTGAATATGTTAGCGAGTATCTATGTTCACAAAGGCCGAGTTTCATGATATTCAGATGAGGTCATAAATTTAAATTTGTACAAGTTAGTAAGTTTTTAGGTTATCAAATGGTGAGTGAGATGGAATAAATCACTATTTAATGCTTTAAAAGTAATTAGGATTGAAAATTACCAGGATCATAAAGAGTGATCGTGATTCCATTTTTCTATTCTCAAAATAATACAGGTGTACATGTCATAATGTCAATATGTTCACCGTAGAGTGTGTGTGATGGTGTTAAACCGTACTCACATTTTTCCATTCGAATAAGTTGACGAGTTTCTAATTTCATAATGTTAAAATATCATATGTTTATTATTGTTACATCTATTAATGTTTTTTATCTTGTTATGAATTTTTTTTATGATTATATATTATTTTAAAAGAATTACACACTTTTATATCATGTTCACGTATTTTGTGATTATTGAAATTTTTTAATCCATGTCATTTATTTTATGGTCCCTTTAAGATATTATTATGATCTTATGTTTTTATATAATTTTTTATAATTATTATCCAAGTTATTTTGATCTTTTACAATAATATTTATAACATTATAATATTATCCATCATTTTCATTATCAATTCGTTATGATATGTATTTTACCTTATTGGTCATTTTAGCACACACATTTAATATATTTACAATATCTATTTAATTTAGAATATTTTATCGTGTTGGATGTGTACAATGGATCTAGAGGAGCATGATTATGGATAAAATTATTAAAGTGTGGTAAAATTAGTTATCTTTATTGGTATATCTCAGAAAATAAACCTTTTTGTCCTTAATCATTAAATAATGCATTGTTTAATTAATTTTTGAATTGGGTTGCTTCAATATATCTAAATTTAGTTCGACCATATTAAACGTTGTCTCTTTTGATTCAGAGGTATCATAAATATTATGATCCTAAAAACGTATATCATAAACATATTATAATATTCCATTAGACCATGAAAACTTCATAACTCAAACACTATTTTGGGTGGGTCTCAAAGCATGAAAATATTCATATGATCCATCGAAACACTATGCTATTAGATAAAAATGCCAATTAAATGAACATTTATAATCATGAATATATCCTTTTATAAATATCTATATATCATTCTATCATAGAGTACCTCTATATGAATCCTAAAATTATTTGCATGTCCGTCCACTAATAATCAATAATTTAGTATTTTTCCATTAGGACCACAACGAACCGGTCTATGAATGGATGGAATGTCATGTTCATGAGTCCCATGAACATAAAATACCTATTTTTCACACTATATGAAATCACTATTATTTGGTAGGGATTGTAGTGACACCATAATGTGTTTTTAGGGTATCCTTTTAAAGAACCTGAAGTTGTTGACATCCAAACAAGAGATAAATCCCCATAGAACACATTTTTCCTTTTGAATATTCAATGTGATCATAATTATATGGAAAAGGATACCATTATAAACTGGTTTATAACATAAATGATGATTTTTGATACAAATTCTCATGTTCTAATACAATTTCTTACTAAATAACACATTAGCTGTCTGGGGGATCCACTGAATCTAATAAAATATTTACAATTAAGTTCTTCTATCTTTATCTTCATCTCCATGAAAATGACTAAATCCATAAAATAATTAACCTATAAAACTAGTGTGTTAACATGACATAAATCAATGAAAAACTTAATCTTTCAATATGAATGAAACCTTTGAACATTGTCTAGGAAAAAATCCATTTAGTCTACTATTGCAAAATCTAACTACCACTCTATAAAATAGAAAAAAAATATTTTATGATTTAAAATTAATGGATAGTTTAATTTTTTATCCTATATTAAATAATGGACCAAATAAATAGTATTGGTCAATCTATAATGATTATCTAAATGAGATATCACCCTAAAATAATGACAAACCGCCCAAGAATAGACTATGGATAACATGCCCATGCAATGATTAATTTCATAGTGAATCATCTCTTATATGATAAGATCATTAGAAAACGTTTCCCAATGAGAATAAGATCACAATAATTTAAAATTTATTTGAGTTCTTGATCACCACCAACTAGATTCACTATCAAGAGTGACTGGACTATGGGACACACAGTAATCTCTCACTCAGATGAACAAGTTAAATAAATAAAATAATGGGTTTCATTGTTTTCTTTAAGTATGATGGAAACATTAAGATGTTTCAGATGATATCACATACCATAATGGGGATTATATGATTGAATCCCTCCATTTCCTTAAATTTACCAAATTATATATCTCTAACATTTTATGTCTAACATGGCCCAATTAAATGTGATGGTGGTGGGAGTTGATCATAGAACAATCTACCCATGTCTACTCTAATACCAGCAAATTCTGGACTATAACTAGACCCAGGACTAATATTATATCCACCTTAGTGAGAATCATAATCTATTAACTACCTTAATAAAATTGTTTCTTCCAAAGTGCCTCACAATCTAACCTCAATCACTTTTTTATGGAGTGAAAAAAATCTAGTGTCTTTAAAAAATATAAATGTTTCATTATCAGTATACCAACATGTTCAATCCCATGTGATATCTATATTATCTTATAATTGGATTGAGAATGTTCTTTCCACTAATAAAAATTCCTCTACACCTGTTTCAAACTATATATTTTTTAACAGAACATTTGGAAAACCATCACCGGAACTACTGTCATAGTATAACACCACACAAAAAGATCTCTTTAAAAAATAAAACCCTATAACATCAATATAGGTGGCGATGCACATAGGGATATTAAAAAAATAAATCCCACTCTAAATTCCATTATAAATCATTAGGGATTAAATAAATCTACCTTGAATTGTTTTCTTGGTGTCCCTAATGTGATTTTTATCGTAATTACTATATAGGTCATGTTAATGATTCTATATTGAATAATTATTGTCCCATATACTCATTCCATCATCGCTATCAAAAAATATTACTCCATTGTGAGTGTATACTAAAACCATGAGCAGGGTAGTATACCCTCTTCATGAGTTGGTGTGTTTTCTAATCCCCTCTACTGTGAAATTTTTCATTCGACTACATTATAATAAAATCTATGTATTTTAATTCGGCATTTATTCATTCAATTTGTTGGAAGATATTAATCACCCGGGTTGATGGTCGTGACTCCTCGATCAAAATGAGATGATGTTATTTCATCATTTTATGTCATGGATTTCCCTATGTCCTTCAATTTATAATCTCGGTCTCCCTCATATATCAATTATATTTATGTTAATCCCATTCCTAGATAAGTATCTATAGAGACACTATTTAATTATATAATTTGATTCCCTAGAATGGTGAACACCTTCTGTTAAATGATAAGAGTATTTAGGCATCATTTTACATTATTAAGTTTTTTTATCATTTGTAAATAACACTTTTATGTAGGGAATATTATTTTTTATACCCATGTTATTCTATGATCATCAAACAAAGAGACATATGCTCATCACATAGTGTATGATAGAATTTAAATTTCATCACATAAAGGGTAACAAATATATTTCATGCACATCACATAATATTCTTATTATTATCAAACATGTATTATCATTCCCTTCACATTAGGTGTGTCATTACCAACACATCATGTGGACAAGTTACGATAATCATATATGAAAATAGTCAAGGGAATCTATTCTCACCACACATGCTTATTATACTCATCCCATAATGTATCTCGTCCTCATCACATGAGGTGACCCAGGATCACAAAATTGGGTTGGATTATTGATTTATTTGGTGGGAGTTATCTTATTATCATCACATAAGACCTTTAATTATCATTACACGTGATATATATCTATATACTAATGTTATATATTGTAGGGTCCTTGTAAAAATTCTAATGTGGATGCTTCAATGTATTTTAATCTTATACGAGCCAACCATACTTTAAAATACAATGGAGATGATTCCACATATAATCATCACACATGTGTAAGGATACATTTTTCATGTTTTAGGGGATACCCTATATCATTAAATTTATATAGAAACTTGTGGAATACATGTTTAGAGATTTAGTATACTCTAGGTATATAATTCAGAGATACCACTTTTTAATGGGAAGATGTATTGATTATAATATGTAGATTATACCTCAAAGCGGAATCCAACATAACCTGATAGAATATAGGGAATAAAAACAATATATTTTTATGTTCATAGATTAATATCATGTGACAGTATATTATCATAGTATTTAACTTCATGAATTAAGGACACAAGTGATTCGAAGAGATAAATAATAAGGGATTGTTTAGGTGTTATTCATAGAACTACACTAAAATATTTGGTTATCTCATGATCATCACATGAGGTATCTCATTCATGTCATATATGAAATAAGTCACTCTTCATAGAAAATAATCTATATTATGATATCTATCACTGAGGAAACATGTTCTATAAAAGTTCTCAAAATGAGGGGAATATTGGGGTTTCTCCATCAGACCTCCCATTAGGATCATGGATAAATGGGTAGATAATGGTGGTTTCCCTTGATGAAACCATTATTGGGAATTACACCTAATAGTTGAAATAATGTTTTTCTTTGTTGTTGTTAAAAATAATTTGGTCTTATTCATGTATTTCCCTAAGGGTAATGGTCATAGAAAATACCTATCTTGTGCAAATAATCAACTTCAATTGATATTTACTATCCTATATATGATGCAATGGGATTGGGTATGATATTCCACGATATCAGTTATGATGTGAAATTTTCTACAGAAATCATATATCAAGTTTACATGGGTCCCATAATAAATCACATTTCATGAAATTATATTTGGTGATAAGAGGCACAAAACAGTGGCACCTGGCTTGAGGATCACACAACTCGGTGGTTATACTAAACATAAAGTTTCATAAGATAGTGATCTCAAACAAATATGATCCTCCTAAATTTCCATGACATCCGTTTCCTGAATTTTGGAGGAATGGGAATCATGGATTTTTTAAACTAATTTTCTTATATATATAATTGTGTTCTTCATGGATGAAATTACAGAAATTCACCCCAAAAAATCCAATATTTAAAATGACATATGTTAGGTAATTATATCATGTTTTTAACCCATAAGAATATTTTAGGTTATTTGTTTGAGAAAATTAATTAAATAAATAGTTTTGTGAGTTGAGATGGTGACCCTTGAACTTCTAGTGGTACATTACTAAAAATTAGGGTTGCATAGTATTTATTGAATTCATAATTATGGGAGAGGGTACATTCTCACAATTCATGCATCTTCACACACTTACATAGTTCAATGGTGCTATTAATATATTTTCCATAATTACATTGAATGAGAGGAATATGGATTTCTGAGTTTCCTTCATTATGGTCTTTCATAATTATTATTTTGATAAAACCTTTGTCTTTTCTCCAAACCTATCTTTTTCAGCAGCTTTTTGGTAGTTTTACATTAATTGGTCATAACAGATGTTATGTAAATCTATTTGGGATGAAACACCACTAAGACTAAATAATTTAAAATTAATTATTCCTTTTGATATATTGGATATCATATAGTTTATATTTTATGAGTGATACTTTTTTTATAAGACGCCTAAATCATGGATTTTGGGTTTCTACATCTGATTTTCCAAAAACAGACCAAGCACAGGGAATCAAGGAAAAGAATGTGGAATAAATGTTGTAATTCCAATAATTAGTGATGAATGTAAAAAATATATATAAAAACACTTAAAATAAGAATTAAATTAATAACCTCTATTTATTTAGAAATTATCTTATGAAAATTAAAAAATTTAGTCCTCGACTCAAGCCACTCCACCATTGCATATGGATAAATATTATCATAGAACCATGGAGAAAAAAAATATATTTGGAAGAAAACTCAATATATGTATTTTAGAATATTACCATATAAGAGAACCAGAAACACAATGTATTGGTTTTCTACACACACATATTAGGGGGATCCAAATCTATTCGTAGGATAGATATACTTTTCAATCTGATCCCTATAGTAATAGAATTTCAATAAACTAATTAGTGTTTATAGGTTGATGTAACATAATGAGTTCATCATAACCCAACCATTATATATGAACTAGATTTCTTCTACGTGGTATGATACTTTTTTAAATGAATAAACCACATTTTTCAATGAATTATTTTTTAATATAGCAAAATATACACCTAAATGAGACATGACTGATATCATATATTATGTATTTACAATGAAATGATACCCTAAAAGTAATTTTAATGATTTATGATTTCCACTATGAATAATTTGAGTCTTAGTGAAATAATACATTGGACTCCCATGCTAATCATTTAGTTACCATGTTTTGAAACCAATCTTGACACCCCTTAACATTATTAGCATATTATGACCAAACCAAACCTCAAAATTTTGATAACGCCATACATCATCAGTGGGTCTCAAACTACTATAATAACATTTTAACATGACCTAACACATGGATACCCTAACTAGGTCAGTGTTAAATTTATTGTGTAACCCCAAGCTCTTATATAATATGAGAAGGGATGGTGGAATGCTCTAAAAAAGACCATACTGTACAGGATTGCATAACATAATAAAAATTTGTACCAAGCCCTAGATAACTAGAAAAGTATATAACAGTGAAATAAAATTTATTGTAATACTATGTAACAAAATATTCATGTGAAACCAATTATTCATCCAAATAATAAGAAATGTGAAACATATAAAAATAGGGTAAAATAAAAAATTCCAATAATGAAATACAAAATAACTTACAAAATTGGAAAGGAGACTCCACATCAAACAAACTCTATTAATGATCACCTAAGGTGAAAAACCACACTATACACCTCAAGATTCACCACTAATGGTACCACATCTAGTAAATTCAAATATATACTATACATCCACTTTAAATTCATAATAAATCTGGAAACAATTCTCAATCATGGACGTGTATATAAAAAATAAATTGGAATCACATAGAATAAAAATATATAATTGAAAAATCAAGTTCAATTAAAATTGTGGAAAATAGAAATATTATTCAATTAAATAAGTCAACCATGATTAAAGTGAATCCCATTTTTTATAGGTTATACCCATTATGTTCTCATTCTCGTAGGATCCTGGAATATAAAAAACCTCACGAGAACTAAATATCTTAAAACAAAACTCTACCCAACTTTCATTATTTCAAAATGACCTATCTGGAATCATATTTTAGATAATAAACCACTATATGTGGTAAATTCTTGTCAAAGGGGGGTATTTCCACATTTAAAGATGCACACCTCATTATGTCTTTTGTGGATCTTGTTAGAAGGTTGCATACTAATAAGTCGAATTTATATGTACATTTTGATGTCAATTGTTTATTTTTTTTCATTAAACTACATGATAATGCAATAGTATGTGTATAAATTTATAGGAAAAAGAGATTCACAGGTTTCCTAAAAATAAAAGGCAAAAAAGGTGAAAACCAGGCCAAGTACACATTGCGATCTATACGTGCAGACATGTACCTAAAGATCACAACATGCCCAGTTAATGAATCCATGTCATGAACATGTCATGAAGCCTGATTGAAAAATCCACTACATTTCATTAATGAACATCTCATTTCGTTATTCTATTCAAATCCCCATATGAGAAATCTATGAAGAATCCATACAAAAATCAGATAGAGATGAGGTACATGTTGTGGATGATCCTCAATCATCATGTACCTAGTGAGACATATTAAATTTCCAAGAGACCCATGTACCACATTGGAGACCCCAAATTTGTGGAAACTAGCATGGATAAAGGCTAGACATCGTGTACACATGTTACACATCATGACGAATTATGCCAATATAATGAGTGGAGTGGCAGAGCATTAATTTTTTTTCCCAAATGTTATTCTATTTTTCCTTTCATATCATCTACAAAATATTTCTCCCTTTGCCCTATCTAAATCTCACACTCATAGTACTTCTGTATTTGTATTAATCGAAGAGTTTTGGATCCTCCTTTATTTAATGCATTCAATTCCAACCATTTCATTTAGAATCAATTTCTATTTCTCTTTTTTACGTATGTATATTATTTTTAATTGAGATTTATTTGGTGTGTGTTTATTTATGTTTCTATTCCCAAACCTTGGCATGATCCTTAATCCATTAATGTAAATCATTCCATCATGCATAATGTATTTCATTTATTTAATCTCATCTTACCCCAACTTGAGTAGCTAAATTTCATTGTGGTAGGGATACGGCAATGTATCCACATGACTAAATATATCTTTAAATATAACTATGGTAAGCCTAATTGAATTTTTAACTAAAATATTAACCACCGGTCTATCCCATTTGAGCGAATGTCCATGACCACAGGATGGTCAATCAAATGAAGATATCTTAATTGGAGTAGACAATTCTACAACAAAAAGAATTGGAAACATTCTTCCTTAAATAAGCCAAACATAATAAACCATGGGTTTAACTATCTCCGGATAATGGTATAGCTACATCCCATGTAGAACAAGGTGGATAAGATCAAAGTCAATTAGTTATACTTGTTTTCATCATATAATAAGACATATGATCTTTCCAAGGTTAAATTTAAAGTAAATCCTTCACTCAGTCACATGGATTGATCCCAACCCCTCATTCATAATTTAAATTCATCCCAAAAATAGAATATGGATCAAAATCACAACCAAGGTCTTCCATAATGGAATCCCATACATGTTTAGGAATCAGATTTATCCAAAATCGAAACTGATGTCTCCTTGTGGATTCGACCTTATACTTCCACTACACTATGTCTCTATAGTTAGTAAATGCGTGATTTCAATTATTAATTCTAAATTTTATATTCATCAGAGGAAGTAGTGACCCCACCATGCAGGAGCAGACAAATTGATGGTGCTGTTCTTTGGGAGGCAACACTACTTTAGAAACGAAAACAACTCTTGTTTTTGTACCCTTGGATTACATTTCCATCAGCCCTTTTACTCTAGATTACCTTGTGTCTTCCTCATTATTTTTATTTCATGTAACGAGGTCCATTTACCCTATTAAGGAACTTTCAAGCACTCGAAGCCTTCGCCTTCAATCCTGAGATCGAAATGTGTTTTTGTTAACTTTGATTGTCAGCAATGGCCATGAAACATCACCCTATGGGACCAGACCCACAAAACCCCCATAAAATGGTGGATCAGATAATGAAACCAGATAAAACCATCATGTACTATGGTTTTTCAATGATCTATAGTGTGGCACCAAGAATTGTGTGCCCACGTATCCAAGCCCATGCATTTGAAATTAATCAGAGACTCCTTCATATGATCTAGAACATGGGGTAATTCAATAGTCTTTAATGTGACAACCCGAAAATTCATTGAAGTCTGAAATACCATTCTCAGCCCTTTACTATCATCTATTACACTATGTGTATTGCCGTTTTCATTCAGATATTGAGCAATCGATTGGTTCAAAAGCCAAGCTCCTAAGTTAATTAAGACATTGGATGAGCTCGTAAAAATGGTTCTCAAGAAAAACATTCTGATGGATTGGACTGTGAATCTCTCTAACAATAATCAAAACATTGATCAAATGTATGGAAAATACACAAGGTAATCAAGGGATGAATTCAAAGAACTTTTTAAGAAGATCCCACAACATAGACTCAACACATAGATTCAAATGAAATACTTCTATCAAGGACTCCAATTAGCATCCTGAAAAGTGGTCGATGTTTCCATTGAGGGAGTTTTGATGTTTAAAACACCAAACACAATAAGATATATTTTGGAAGAAGAATCACACAATGCCATTATATGGAAAAGTGAATTAGGACCACTACATCATGTAATGAACCATGTTGATGAGACCATCTAAATATTAGTGTAGGTCGGAGTACTAACCAAAAATCTTGTGTCATCTTAGATACCGACCAAAAAAACCATCCCACCCAAGTCATAGATATTTAGTCATGAGAGATGTGTGGTGGATGTCACATTCATCAAAATTGTAAGGAAGGATATGAATAACTGCAATATTGTAATTATGTTAATTATTATAAAAAAATCATCCATTTTAGCAGTAACAACAAAAATTGTTTTATAAGAAAAACCCTACTCAGCAGTTGCCTCAAAACAATCAATGATATTTTTAACAGATAAGTAATCTTTTTTAGTTTTTCAACAAGGGACCACCATATCATCCACAAATAATCCTTGTCCTGAGATCACATCAACAGACAAATCTGCGACAACCCTTTGTGAGGCCCCAACAACAACAACAATTTCCACCTGTGCAACTAAGACCACACTAGCAACCTCCCCCACTATAATGTAATTTAGAGAACCTCTTGGCATCATTCAATAAATATTCAGATCAACGGATGAACACAATGGATAAAGAGATAAAAAACCAAGGTGAATCTTTGAGATACATGGAAATTAAGATGGTTCAGATCTCAAAAATCATATTTAAAAGATTGCCTTACACTCTACCTGGTAACACTAATACATACCCATGAGAGGAAACTAATTTTGTTCTGATAAGGAGTGGAAAAGTGTTATTCTTCTTAAATAAATGGAAACAATGAATTATGATGATTCCAAGAAACAAAAAAATGATGTTGAGGTAGCCATTCCAACAACATTAGAAGAATTAATACCAGATGAGAAGAATCATGCACTGAAAAAACATAAGGAACCCGTTTAAATATCAACACCTCCATAAAATTTAACTCTTCCCATTATGTAAAGTGAAAGGAATTGTATGTAGGATTATTTGTATAGAAATATCCTCAAAATGTTCAATCAATTTCATATAAATATATATTTTGATAATGAAATCACCCAAATTCATGGGTATGAAATATTTCTCAAAGACTTGCTTTCAAAAAAGAGAAAGATAGATAATATGTGAGTTGCCTCAATAAATGAAGAATGATATATGGTTGTATAGTATAAAATCCTTCAAAATATGAGAGATCCTGGATGCTTTTCAATCCCGTGTGCGATAAGAGAATGAAAATTTAGAAGATCACTCTTTGATCATAGAGCCAATATTAACCTGACATCAAGGAATTTTTTCGAAAAGATATGAATCCAATAGCATAAGAAAAATGGGTACTGTTGAAATTAGATTATTTTTTTGTAAAATAAACATGTGGTATTCTTGAATATGTTCTAGATAATGTGGGAAAATTCATTTTCCCATCAAACGTTCTAGTGTTTGACAATGAAGAGGAAGGTCATTTACCCATCATTCTTGGAAGAACCATCATATCGATAGGAAAGGCCATGATTGGTGTTAATCATAGATGTCTAATATTCACTGTTAGAGAAGTAAAAGAAGTGTATAACATGAAAAATAATGTAAAATATTCAGATTATATGGTGGACTACAACTCCATCTCTCTTTCTCAGTGAGGGGATAAGTACAAGTCTATTGTAGAAGAGACCGGTGAATCATGGTCTGAAAGAAAAGATGACTATGAAATAGAGGAATTAATATTTATTGAGACACTCACTAGAGACACCATGGCCCCATTTATCCCAAAAATCATTCTATAACCCAAAATTTACTTGAATCCTTTATCCAATATGTTGAAATAGTACTTTTTCGAAGAGTCATTATCCTTACCCATCTTCATCAGTGTTAAACAATCCCATTCATAGGAAGAAAAATATTTGAGGACTAAAAAATTCATAAGATGTCAATTTCTTAGGGAGTGTTAAATTTTAGGGGAATTAATCCTTCAAAATGCACCCAAATAATATTATTGGAATAGGATGAGAAACCAAGAATACAATATCAGATATGGATCTTTCCACCGATGAAATATGATGTCAAGAATGATATATAGATTCTTTTGGATTCTGGAATAATAATTCATATATAAAAAATTGAATGGGTGAGTTCCTCCATATCATTCCTAAGAAAAGATGGCTCATAGTGGAAAGGAAAAATTAAAAAAAATCATTCAAAAATGCACCATCACTGGATGGAGAGTTTTCATATTCTATAGATGTTTGAATGCAGCAACAATGAAATTCCATTTTCCCTTGCTGATTATATATCAAATTCTAGATTGACTAGTAGAGCATTATTTCTACTATTTTATTGATGGGTCTTCAAGATACAATTAAATCGCATTCATCTCTTCTTAATGGGCCCAAACCACATTTACCTACCAATTTGGTAAATTCTCATATAGAATCATGTCATTCGGTATGTTAAAAATAGAAAAATTGTTCCAAGGATGCGTGAAACACATATCTCATGATATGGCTGAAGAGTTTCCCAAAATATTCATGGATGATTTCTCACACTATGGGAGATCATTTGATGTATGTCTATAAAATATAGAACTGGTTCTCCAACACTATGGGGATAGTATATTTGTCCTATATTGGGAAAAAATATCCCTTCATGTTTTAGTGAGAAATTGTACTAGGACACAAGATCTCCAAAGAAGGCATAAAGGTTGATCTGGAAATAAACAAAGTTATCACATGTATTCCTGAACCATCAATTGTTAAAGGGATCAAATGATTTCATGGGGCATACTAGGATCTACAGATTCTTAATAAAATATTTCTTTAAAGTCACACGTCCACTAACACCGTTATTGTCAAAAGAAATACCTTTCTAATTCAATATGGCCTATCGAAAATATTTTGAAACACTAAAAAATAGCCAGATTGTATCTCCAGTTATCATTGCACCAAACTGGGAAAAGGACTTTGATCTTATGTGTGATTCCAATGACCTAGTTATATGTGTTGTACTTAGATAGAACATTGAAAACCCCTTATGTGAAATCTATTATGACGTCCATATGTTAAATTAAGCCTATGTCAATTATAAGACACAGAGAAGGAACTCCTAACCATCATATATTCCTTTGAAAAGTTCTGTTCAGACATCAATCTATCCAAATCATTGTCTATATAGATAATTATTCCCTTCGATCCCTTATGAATACGGAATATTTAAAACTAATATTGATACACCGGGTTATTTTTCCATAAGAGTTTGAAATCACAGTCAAGGAAACTAAAGGAATAGAGAATGTCATTGGGAACCACCTCTCTCGGTTGCACCTGACCATCATTAAAGAAGACAACAAGACTGATATTAAAGTATATTTTCTAGGACAAACATTATTTAGGGTCAATATCCATCCCGGTTTCTTAGAAAAGTCCACTGTATTCCCATGGGATATCTCTATAATTCCTCTCATACCATACATGCTATAATTTTCTCTCTGATGACAACTAATACTTTTGGGATAAAACATTCCTACTCTAGTGGGGTTCTGATGTCCATTTAAGATGTTGCATCCTGAAAGAAGAGAAACACAATTTCATCAAAATGTGTCACACATCACTGAATGGCGGACATCATAGCCTTTAGTGCATAGTGGGAAATATCCAAAAAATTGGATTTTTCTGGCCCTCGTTGAATTACGATTTTTGGGGTTTCTTCCATCGATGTTATATATTACAATTAATTATAAGAATATGTAAAAGAAATGAAATTCCACAACACCCAATTAGAGAAATTATTGTTTTTGAAATCTCGGGTATTAACTTTTTGGGACCATGTCCTTCCTTAAATGGATGGAGTTAAATTTTAGTTTGAGTAGAAAGTGTCTCAAAATGGGTTGAATCCAAAACCACATCACATGAAAAAAAAATGGTGGTAACGGATTTTATTCAAAATAATTTGTTTTTGTGTATTGGATTTCTATGATCACTCATCAATTATCATGGAAAAAATTCTCGAATCAACTAGTGAAAAAACAGTATCGAAATATATGGAATTTGATACAACACTAGAACTCCCAAAGAAAGCTCAATCAAGTGGTAATGTCGAATGGACCAACCTGGAGGTGGAAAAAATCATAGAAAAAACTATTGAAACTATTAGCATTGATTGAAGCCTAGTATTTGGGAAATACATTATGGGTAAATAGAACTGCCTACAAAACACTATTAGGAACCACCCCATTTAGAATAGAATATGGTAAACCAAGCCATCATCTAGTGGAGAAATCAAAACCTTCATTCTAGGAAATAAAAAAGATGAATTTTGATATAGAAAAGGATGTAGAGGAACAATTATTTCAATTAAATGCATTGGATGAGATTAGGAGAGACGTGTATGAAAATGTGTGGATTTAAAGTAAAAAACAGAAAATGGCATGAATAATGAATTACAAGACGTACCAAACTTCTAGGGAATACGTTTTTAATATTGAAATCATGATTAAAACTATTTCCAGGAATGCTAAAGTCAATATCATATTGTTCTTTTCGGGTTATCCATCATTTTTCCTATAGCACAATTTCAATTGAATGAGATATAGAAACACCATTCAAGGTGAATGGTCAAAGGTTAAATATATTTCAGTTTCAATTCCATGAAGTCTATTTTATCATCCTTAAGTACCACTAATAGTTAATGAAATCATGCTCTTGTTTATAAAGGAAGCATTGAATGGGAGGAAACCCATGGTTGTAAAGTTTTAGATAAGTTAGATTTGAATGGTTTTCAAATAATTTTGCGTAAAAATGAGGAAGAGTTGTAGAAGGAACATAAAAATTGTTCCAATACATTTAAGTACATGTCATGTACACTGTGTTCATTACGTGTCTCTTTTTTACCTAAAATATCATTTTTTTCCCTATACACAACATGAGAAATCAATACACAACATTTAGAGGGTCAGTTCGGTTTTTAAAAATTGCAGGCTGTGACCCACATGTCACGACCTGCACCACCATATCCTCCTACACCTTGTCTCTTATGACTCCTCATCTCCCCTGACATCCCTCTCTCCCAGCTTACCAGTACCCCCCACCCGGAACCCCTCCTTCACCCTCAACAAAACACCTCCTCCACCACCTTTCCATATCCTCTTCCCTAAACAACCCAACCAAGGCGCCACACTACGACCATCCCCTAACACAGCAACTGCACCCTCCCTACTCACCACCCTCCTACATCAATGGAGCTCACCAAATGACTGCATTCTGAGCTCACACCCTCTACAATATCTTATAACTCTGATATCTGGAAACCAACTATTATGTGACCCCACTATATGTCTAAATAAAAAAGATGACACCTCATATTTGTCCACCTACCAGAACCACTATTTGTTCCCCGGTTCTCTACTTTTGTTACTGGAATCATTGGGTAAATATTCATCACTAACAGGAAGATTCGATGTGAAAAAACAAAGCATTGGTCTTTGGTGTGCCCTCCAAGTTGAAAATTTTCGATGCTGTCTTACACCTCATAGAGATGATACATATCGACATCATTATCACATTATGGGGGGAGACATACCCAAAGTTGAGTTGTTGGATAAATTTGAGATCAATGTTTACAACATACATTTTTGGCATCGAGACAAGCCTCACTAGCTCGGTTTTTCTAATTTCAGAGTTCGGAGAAGTATCTACCCCGAGGAGTTAATTTTCAATGATGTTTACCATAGCCTCCTGACATGGCCAACCAGCGAGACTACACAAAACCAATAGCCTCTAATTAGCAGTGACCCCTAATAATATCATGACCATTGACTCATGATGACAATACATCTACGAGGCCTAGAGTTGCACATATTTCATCGATCCATGACACATGACTATTTACACAAGGATGGACCCATGTCAGTTTCATCTAGATGGACATCTTAATACTATAAGTTGTCATGGGTGGGACACCCATTAATATGTCCACCAAGTTCACTTCATATTTCAAAGTCCTTCCTTAGAGGAAGTGGAGACCACTCAATAGTGGATCCTTCATCACCATCCTATACATGTAATTAAAAAAAAATATGCCTCTATTCCCCTCTCCTTCGTTGGACCCATCAATCGGATTGATCTTGTGTTCTCTATAAGATGTAGATGCTCGTTCAATAGAAAGAAATCGTTTGCTATGCATCATGAGTCCAATAGGCTGCACCTTAAAAGCATCCATCCAGAGGAATTGTAGCCAAACCACCCTTGCCTCCTCAAACAACCACACCTACTACACCAATACCCACTACCACCTCCACCACCACCCACTCAATCATACCACCGCCATCCATTAACACCTTAACTAAGTTCTAGTCATATATTTAGTTCATTTTGGATTATCTTTGAAAAATATCATCCCATCTCCATATCCCATTCAATGAGGCCCTAAATTTTCCATTTCACCCTCTCCCTCCCCAGGTGGTCCTTCATCCTCCGCCATTCCACCACCCCTTCCACCCAGTTAGACCTCCCTCCAAATCTCACTGACCATGCACCACACCTAGATTTCCTGGCCGAGCAGGCCCGGAGGGGCATGAAATTTTCCAATAAGTCCTTCCCTAAGGTACCATTCATTGATCCAGCTTCCAGACCCATGAACCCAGTACAAATTGGAACATTACCACCTACCACCCCATCCCATATCTATACTTCCACTACCGAACCTCCCCCAATTTCTACACCTCGATCCTCTGTTATTGGAATTACTAGAGTAGATATTCCCAACTAGTTGACCGATACACTAGGTAGTGGGATGGTGGGAAAAAATATTTTTGGTGGTAGATCTCTAATCTAATTCTGATCTATCAGTTTACATTGTAGGGACCCTATTCACGTAAATTGGTGGGTTCTTGTTTTATTGGTTTTGTTTCCCAACTTAATATAAACTTTAAATATATATATATATATATATATATATATGGATTTTCGTTTTTACATTTTGTCACGTTTTAAGTTCATTTTCCTTTTCTTTTTATCATTAGAATGTCACACACTTCTGAAACGTCTTTCATCCTTAATGGTCCAGTACCACCAGTGATCATAGATAAAAAGTTTTTCGACTACATCATCGACATTTCCTAACTACTTCACATGTTATCACTCAAAATTCACCATTACTAGTATCCACTATGATAAATGATTGCATCCTTAAAAAACCATATTCATGCTCATGGAGATGAAAGCGAAGTGTGTAACCCACCAAAGTGATCATGCATGATTGAGAACACAAACTCTAGTAGCTATAAAAGGAAATGGGGAAAATGAGATGGTCGACCACATGACAATAATGTTCTTTCACCACTCTGTTTGATGACGCTTATTAAGCGCTATATGGGAGATTACCTTGAGTTTATTTCTTGTTTTTTCGAGTCTTTATTGCAATACATTTTTCATATCCTTTTCTTTCATCAATTTGTGTATTTCATAATGCTACCTTTTAAAACTAAAACAATTTGAATAAAATATATATCCCACTTTCTCACTCCGTGTGCCTACTTATTTTCTATGATATTATAGATGTTTACACCAATGGACTAAAGATTGTTATCTAGTGCATGATTTTCTATTCTAACACATTTACTTGTATGTTGGATTTTCATGCAACGACGGCTTAAACATGCCTCATGTAATACCACATTTACTTAAGAGATTTAAATTCCCTATTATTTTTATTTTATCCAATATTCTATTTCAAATATATGAAAATTCAATACCATACCGCTCTCACAGTCATTCTTCTAGAAACCTTTCTCTCATTAAATGTGGGTGGACTTCTCACTATTTCACTAATGATATACTTGAATTTTTATTTTTCTTAATTATATAAGAGGCATTTTTTAGAATTATAATCACTATTTAAACGTGAGAATCATTATATCCTTGTAATTAAAGAAAATGTTAACTGGACAGGTGTTAAGGACAATGTTTCACTCCGACATATATTTTTTTAAATTAATTGACAAGTTTATATAATTAATTCAAAATAAAATAGATGAAATTATGATTTATTGATCCATTAATTAGGATTTATTCCCTTTTTGATTTCTACTTTTTTTATTCTCACTTCCAGAGAGGACTCTCATCTTTTAATTTAATACTCTTATCCGACCACATTTCTTGGGATATACATAGGGGCATGTATACCGACAAGAAATATCATTGATAGATTGTCAAAATTAGGAAAGAACAAGTATGGATTTAATATTATTGAGTCTATCTTTGATATCCACATTCCCTTATAGCCACATGAAATATATCCTTCATTTAATCCATTTTTTCTACGAATTTCCTACTAGAATGATGTTATTTCAATCATATTTCACTTTCAACCCTTCTCCATTTATAATGCTTAAGGATATATTTGAAAATTGTAGGGGAGACATTCAGATAGCATGGTAGGCTTCCAATATTAGGGATGTATGGTGTGGTCACCATACTATGAGGATATTTTCCATATACCATTTTTTGAAACTCATTCATATTCTGTTCCATTGAAAATAAAAAAAATGAAAAAATGATATGTGATGTGAACTATGATGGTCAAAGATCACCCTTTTTCAGACTAATGATTCCCTCGAAGGAAATATTTGTTCCAAGGAATGATTGATCTTATCACATCATGATTCAAGTCCGACCACCAGATGATAAATAAGCAAATAATCTGTTCAAAAAAAATAGATAGAGAAGAGGTACTCATAATGAATGATCCCATCAAATCGTGTACCAAGTCAATTCTATTAAATTTGTGAGGGATCTATGTGCCCTGATGGTGATCAAAAATCATTATAAACTGACACAGATCAAGTCTACATGTCGTGTACCTTTGGTATACATCATGGAAAACTATTCCTATATATGAAGTGGTGCGACAGAGAATTAAAAACAATTCCCAAACGTTCTTATATTCACTTCTTCATCTCCTTTTCAAATTCATTCACCCTTTCCCCTCTAAAATTCCCAAAATCTTAGTTTTTGTGCATTATTTTAAAATAAGAGTCATGGATCCCCCATTCTTCATCATATTCAATTCTCACCATCTAATTTAAATTATCTTTTTATTTCTCTTTGTCAAGTAACTATTTTATTTTTAATTTTGATTTACATAGTTCATGTTTATTTAGGATACAATTCTCGAAAAATTTCATGATCCCGAATCTATTAATGACACTAAATGCATCATTCATGTTTTCTTTAATATATTTATTTTTGTCTTACCCCTCCATGAGTAGCTAATTTTTTTATGGTTAGGGATGAATAAATGTGTCTTCATAACTAAAGATACCATTAAATATATTCTTAGAAAGGCTAGTTGAATTAATGACTAAGATATTAAACCTAGGACTATCCAATTTTTTTGAAAATCCCTGAACATGGGATGGTCAAACAAATGGCATTATCCTGTTTGGAGTATACTAATCTTTGACCATTGGTATTGGAAACATTGTATGTTAAAAAAGAAAAACATAATGCATCTAGGCTGTCACTATCTCCCGACCATGATATAGATACATCCTTGGTATAACCAATAGATTAACACCCAAGTCAACTAGTAATCCATATTTGATTCATAGAATATAACAGAAGATATTTACATGGTTTGAATTAATGTAAATTGTTTCATCAGATACACAACTTGATCCCAACCCCTTGTTCATCATTTAATGTCATCCCAAAAAAAGAACATAGATAAAAATCACAAAAAGGACTTATAGAAAGGAATCACATATATGTTTAGGGATTATATTTATTCAAAATAAAAATAGAAGTATCCCTATGGATTCTACCCTATTATTCACATACAGTATGTCTCTATAGTTAGTGAATGTTTGGTACCTATTATAAATTATAAATTTCCTAATTTCCAGAGGAATTAATGACACCACCGCGTGTGAGACATTACTTAATCCATTATTTTTGGATATACACCCTATCATGAAGGCGGATTATTTACTCCCCTTTGTGTAAAGAGGACCCTCAACCTAGTATAGTGGTGTCGATTGAGGATACCAAACTAATATATACTCCTAAAATCTCCCCCACACCTCTCTATTATCTTTAAAAATAGATGGAACAAAAATTTCCTAGATCTTGTAGAAATATATCCTTATGATTTGGATATACACGCCACTATGTATTAAATGGGAAAATTATCATAATGGATTATTCTCATATTTGATTCAGAATTCACGGAATAAAAATAAAAAACACCATAGACTACTCCAGTTGAGATGAGAAAAACATTAAAACCATATATTATACATCATTTTAAATTATTAAACTGTTAATATCAAAATTTAAAAATCACTTTTAGAATCAAAAGGTTTAGTATCATTTGATATTAACTGAATAACTTTTTTATACAATAATTTTTCCACATTACTAGAAAAATTCTCCACACTTGATTTCCATTTAGCGATAACATACATAATAATTTTTTTACTTAAGAAAAATGTTAATATAAGGAAAATGGTGATCTTGAACATCTAGTATGTGAAATCTACTATCAATGAGTCATATTGAATTATAAAATATATATGAGATAAAATATAAATATTAGATATGTTCCTAATTAAATGAAAATGATTATACAAATTAATTATGATACAAGATATCATAATCATAATATTAGTAATTACAAATTATAACAATAAATAGATAATCATTAAAGACTAAAATATACAAATTCATCATAATATCAATTATTATGAAAAATCCTGATCTATATATTCATAACATAGGATTTGGAAAAATTATAAAAAATTAAAATTGTGTTATATATCCACGATTTATACCAAGACCATCGTAAAATTTTTATAGAAAACCAAAACATCTAATAAATAAATAGTATATCCTAATAGATGAATATTTGTTATATAAAAAAATTAAACAAGTTTAATCATTTTGTTCTACTTCCTTTGTTATGTAGGATACATAAACAATTAGTCTATATGTGAGCTACACCATCTCACACTATATTCATCATTACTAGAACCCTTAAAATACATATCCTATATAATATCATTAATAATAAACTAGGTAAAGGATACATAGGAAAGGGTGAGCTCAAATGATCAGTAAGGTTAAAAAAGGATTTATGAATATATCATGAGAATATGTTTATGAGAACATGATAATAACATTTAAAATAAATACCTAATATATCATATAATAAAAACTTGAGTCATGGAATAAATCTTGGCTGTTCACATGACATGAATTATAATGTAACAAAATCACAACAATAATGACAACATAAAATTATCATTTTACATTGATTTATGGCATATTAATAATCATATAAAATATTTTCCATAGTAGTTCAGGGATCATTAATTAGTGTATCATATCGGATTAGGATCATTCCCCCAACCATTTTAGTATTAAAGATTCACTCATAAGATCATCATAGTGGAAATAGTCCCATTCTAAAATGAGAGAAACCCCCATTCTAGTCCTGTTTATATCAAGTTATATCAATATTTACCCAATTCATTGCTGGGATATATAGGTCCAACTCATCACCAGATTTAATTCATGTATAACGTTTCCACTAGATTATAAAAAATTTATCATATCTGAACCCAAGAAAAGAAATGGGTTTTATAATTATTTCCTCAAAACATAACTCATAAAAAATGGGTTTCATTATAATTTTTTCATTTCATCATATCATAACCCATTGAAAAATATGCAGTTTTCGTAGACATTTTATCAAGGTATAACTCATGGTAGACAAATGGGTTTCAAAAATATCTTGTCATTGTAATCATAAACTATTCAGTAAAATAATATGAATGTTATCCTTGTATTATATCCCCACTAAGGCATAAATAACATCAAAGGATGTCATTATAGATCTAAAATAATTTTTAAATATCACATTAAGAATTTCTCAAGGAAAAACCCATTCCTATTTGAAGAAAAAACTATTTCAAACATAAAACATTTTTCAAATACATTTCATTGAAAACAACCTTAAATACTTACAAAGAAATCATTAAAAATAATTTAATATTTTTTTTGAGGAAAATATCCTTTCCAATTTGAGTATTTTTTTAAAAAAATTAATCTTTTTAAAAAAACAATTCAATTAGAATATACATTAAAATCATTAAAAGGATACATTAAAAAACATAGTGTTAATGGCAGTGTAAATCCTTTTTATTTCATATTTATTAAAACAAAATTCCATACACATTTATTTGTAAAATACAAAGGAGTATTTTTATGGAAAAGACATGAATATTAATTTTAAAATATTTTTTCAAATTCAATCTAGTGTATACATTTCTTTAATAAATCATTTAAGTATATTGAAAATTTTATTTGGAATATCTTTTATAAAAAAACATTGATATTGTATAAAATGTGTTTTCAATCGAAATGCTAAATAAAATAAGTTTTGTCAACATTATTTTGGAATATTTGGTAAATAAAGATATAAAAATGAAGGTAAAAAATTTATTCTCATGATATAACTAGGGGATAAAAGACATTAATGAGTTTAATGGGATATGTATCATAATATTTAAATATTGGAAGTATAAACATAAAAAATCATGATAAATGTTGAGATTGTATCATTAAAACCTTACCTCTTTGGTAATGCTGAATTATAATCCGTGTTAAAGAATAAAATTAAATTAAACATATAAGAATAATATAATAATGAAATTAATTACATTACACATAAAAGTGGATGAATTTATAACTCTTAAAATAATTTAGGTTCATAACATAACTCATGTCTCAAAGAAGGAAAATTAAGACAAAAATCACGTACTTCTTTAATGACATTGGATCCATAAACCCCATGAAAGAGAAATCATAAAATATATATTTAAATCATATTAATTTTAAGGATTTTATTTATAAAATAAATTCATGGTTATTATATAAAACACATAAAATAAATTGGTGGTGAAAATTTCATGGCTATCATAGAAGGAAAATGTGAGACATTAATCCATTACATGAAGTATTAAATTAATTAATCCATATTTGACATAGTATAAAATAAATATATATTTATTATAAATATATTAAATCACCATAATTATATATATCATACCATAAATGATTTAATTATGTCATTTTTGTACTGGTTTATCAATAATTCCATATTCAAATCATTTTTCTTGTAATAAATATTATGTTTTTTTTATGTTTCGATTTTTTATTTTTATTCATATGACTATAATGATTGCTACATAATCTATATAATGTTAAATTGGATATAAATATACTATATATTTGGTATATATTTATTTATATAAATCAATATAATTAAGATATAGAAAATGAAAAATACCATTCCTAATAATAGTAGGTTGTACGTACACATGGACATTGTTTCCATCTTGTTGAAGGATATATATGATGAAAGGAAAATAATATATCACCATTTTAAAATAATTTATATTAAATATATATCACATATATTAAGTAAATTTACCGTTATTAACTTTCATGATATGTTTTAGTGCAAAATGTATCACGTCTCTACATGTAGTGGTAGTCCTCTTTACACACGAATGATGTTATAATATCGCCAGAGAAATAGAAAGTAAGAAGGTAGATGTGATATATTTATTAATAGGTTATAATTATTTTAAAAATATATCATATAATCTTTTAATCTATCCTTTTTACTACCCAATTAAAATAAAAATGAAAAAGTGATCGCATCTGTTTGTAAGGCGGTAGTTCACTATACACATGAGGGATGTTATTATTTTACAAGGTGTTTGGAGGTAAGAATATAAAATTTCTATAATATTTAAATTAGTATAATAATATTCTAAATATAATATATAAACATTTATTCTATCATTATATCATGCTGTGAGAGGTGGTTATGGAAAACAAATAACATCTGTCAGTGAGGTGGTAGTCTCCCATACACACGAGCAATGATTTCAAATAAAATTTGATGAAAGAGGAGAAGTGTTCAGTTAATTCAGTTAAAATAATATATATATATATATATATATTTAATCTTCTTAGTTGATTATATAATCATTTATTAATAATATTTAGTGAATGAGGAGGCATAAACAAAATAATTCCCTCAGTTGGAGATGATACCTCTTCTTCAAACAACTTCTTTCTGATTTCACCCAAAGGTTTCATAAGTGGAATTTTTTAATAAAATATGAATATTTGGATGATATTAGCAATTTAGGTCATATATTTTGGTATTTATTATCTTTGAAAATTGGTTTTGGAGGTTTTTATATGATAGGATGTGGGATGGACTTTTATAAATGCGGTGATTGGAAAACATGTAATTTTTTAAAAGAAAAAGGTGTGACCCCATTTTTCACAGGTCACAAGTCTTCAACCTGTCAAATTAGTGACCCCGAGAGGTTATAATCTATAAATAAGGAAACCAATTCTATTTTACATGATTATATGTTATTTTCCCCTTACATTTTTAGTTTACCCCTTGGTAAACCCATTTTCAACCTAACTGTAGTAATTAATTTTTTCTATTTTTACTATTTATTATAGTTAATAATTCAGTTCAGCTAATTAGAAAATATAAATTCTACATATTTCGAAAATGGAATCTATTTTAATAAATACAGTTCATAAATGATGATATTTCAAATTTAAAATTAATACCTCAGATGTGGTGAGAAAATGGTATCCCTAAGAGAAAAGGTTTAATAGTTTGAAACCTATTTAAATAAAAAATAAATATAAAATTGATTGAAATAAAATAAATTGGATTAGTAGATATATAAGTAAAAAATAAGTTTTAATACCTTATTAATTTTTTTTATTTAATATAAATTACAATTCTTAATAATAACTACTGTCTTTCGATATCAATCAAAACCTTTTTCATTTCCATAAATTTTAAAAAATATTCCTAAAATAACATAGATAATGGGATTTTAAAACATTATAAAAAATATTGGAAATGAATTTTCCAAGATGAAAACAATTATTTTAAAAGATTTATACAAAAAAGTTATAAAACTAATTTTTTAAAAAATATATTTTATAAGCATAAAATTTGTTTTATTCATATCTATCACCTAGAAAAGAAATAAGATGAATGTTAAAGAATTTATTGAATATATAATTTAAAAACATAATTATAATCATTGAAAAATAATTATTTCTTTATTTATTGAGGTAAGACATATTCGTATGCATAAGAATATAATTTAGAAAATGATTTGGTTTATTTTAAATAGGTTTTTTATTTAATTTCTAATTAATTAGTTTCAAAATGATTCACTATATGTGTGTGTGTGTATAGACCATACATTTTCAGAAAATATATTACTATTCATACCCTTCATTCCAACATATTTGTGATAACTATCATATTAAATAATAATATTTGAATAGTATATGATGTTTTTTTAAACATGGTGTTGTGTTTACTGAACAAAATAAAAAATAAAATTATTTGAAAAAAATATTTTACAAAATCTTGGGGTGTTACAAACTACTTGCATAAAATATATTTTTTCCTCACTATTTATACTTTTACTTCATAAAACTTGGTTTAACATTTGTAAATCCTTTAATGGGAAACCATCAATAGAAAAAATATTAATAAAACATTAAATCGGAAAGAGAAAAAGGAATGTCTGATTGTTTTCTAGAATAACACATAATTGGTTTTATAATATGATAATATATGTGGGAAGTGAATATTTGGAAATGGATGAAATTTTAATGTCTAAATAAAGATGGAGAGTCACAGAAATCACTGATCGCAAGAAAGTTAAGAATCACATGAATATTAGCAATAAAAAATCCATAAACCAAATAGGCTTAAAATGATTGTGTAATAACATTATAAATTATAGTAATTGGAAAACAGTATTTTATAGGATCCTTTATCTAAATTTAAAGAATTTTCATTAAAAGGTATACTTACTTGATTTAATTATATTTTCTAAGCATAATATCATAATTTTGATTTTTCCTTAATCTATTTTCACTTCATATCATACTATAAGAAATGAAATTTAATCTTTTATTATTAAAGCACTAATAAAGATGATAATTAATTCCTTCTATATCTATATATCCTCATAAAAAATTTGATATAATTTGTTATCTAATATGTATAAATATATATATGGTAAAGTAATACATCAATCTATAAACCGTTATCCAAATTTCAACAAAAGCCATTTCATAAAAAGTAAACATTACGAACATTACAACAGATAAAATAAAAAACATTAAAATAAGGTCACTATATTTATAAAAACTACTTATCATTAATCCCCCAAAACAATAATGATGTGTCACTTAATTTTTTTAAAAAAACATGTGAATTCCTTCATCATGTATTATCATGAAGAATGATAGTAACCTTAATTTCCATAAAACTATATAGAAAAAATATATTCTTCCTTATTCCTTAAATAAAAAATAAATTATTTGATATATTCATTAAATCAAATTATGATGTAAAGTCCATAAATGATAGCATACACCACTTTTACATAAATAATTAATCAGTTCTAAGTTCCTCAATATTATCAAATTTACCTTATTGATATCCATCATCCCTTTATCACAACATAATTATCACACCATCTAGAACATATTTCGGGATATCATTCCTTAGTCATTTTTTTTTCATAACGTATAACCTTTAAATGAAATAATTTTTTTGGTCATCAGTACCATTCAATATGTTCATTCAAATACTTATTAAAAAACTTTTACTGAACAATCTATGTTTATATTTAAATTCTATAATTCCAATACAAAAAAAATTCAATCATTCTAATTTGTTTTTATACCATTATCTAGGATATTTCATATTGTTCCTTAATACCCCTTTCCCTTTATATGTCATTCTTGGGATCTTCATTATTGAAATTATAACCATTACTCATACAAAATTGATGTGTATCTTCATGAAATTTCAACCTAGGAAATTGATTCGTATAATTTCCATTACGTTGAAATTTATAACATTTTACCATTGATGATTCCTTAAGGAAAACTATATTCTAGTCAATGTGTCAAATACACATTATATTTTTTCATTCCAACTACTTATAGTTTGTCCTTATTATCCATAAATACATCTTTTCATTCTATAAACATATTCCCTAGAGTGCTTATTTCAACATTTTTGACATTTTTGGAACTGAATTATCATTCCTACATGATCTTTAACACCTAAATTCCAATGATGTCTATCCTTATCTTCTTTGGTGAGTCTAAGTATTGGTTAAGGTTAACGCTTTTAATCATATATCATGATAACTTATTATTCATAATCACAATATCCTTTACAGTAGTAATCATCCCATTTGGTTTCTCACTAACACATTTTTTGTCAAAATAAATGTTATTCAAGTTTTTTCTAGTTCCCATAATTTAATAATACCAGAAAACATAACAATAATCATAGTGGGGGCCACATAATCATTAAAAATACCTTATAGAATGATTAAATAACTACACCTTCTTTTGATCTATGATATCTTAGAAATAACCTAGGCCATTCTTGGTAATTATTCAAATACATCATAACGGTAAAAAATTAATTCATGAATTTGAAAATAATATCCCCAAAGAGTGTCAAACCATGTGTGAAACAATTCTTGTTATCATTAATTATGTGATGATCAATTCCATCTCAATATACCCTTTCTTGATTTATTACAACTATGTAACATTGTTCAAGAGCACCATATTCTCGTCGTATCGAGAAAAAGATTTAATTTCCTAGAAATAATTCCCTCTCTATATTTTCAAATTTTCAGAAAATTTTACTATACAGTAACTCATATTTATAATTATCCTAAACCATATCCCTATATTTATTCTATTAAATATTACAATGGATATCCCTAATGTTTTATCATCCTTGTTTTCAAAGGTTAAGTAAAACATACTATCCAAAAAAAATATCGGCCCGAAAATTATCATATATAAATTATACATCATAATAGAAGAATATTCATTACATAACATAATGAACCACACAACAATCATTTATATCATATTCCTCTGAAAACATTGACACATAAAAATTTGGAGTTTAAGAGAGCTACTTTATCTCCCACTTTTTTCATAACTATATCCCTAATTAAGAAATATCATACATTATATCATTCATGATAACATGGGAAAAGGAAACATATGTAAGGTTGATATTAGATGCCCATGAAGCTTCAACAAGGAAGATAACAATATATCATTATAATAAGGGTATGAAAACATGTTAATAACATTATAATACCATATCTTTCTTATTGTAGATCATAAATATGATTAATGTAATAAATCATGGTAGTTTATATGAAATAAATCATAATAGAATAAATGGATATGAACCATGAGAACATAAAATTGGCCTAATTCATAGTTTTTTTTTCAAACATATAAGTAATGAAAATTATTTCCCTAGTAGTTCATGAATCATTTCCATGATTATCATAGTGGATTGAGTTCACTCTCAAAACCATCATATTAGTCATGGTTTTTTTCCAAGACCATCATAGTGGAATGAGTATATATATACCTTGTTTTTTTTGTATGAATCTGAAATATATTACGAAATATTTTTGAAAATATTAACTAAGAGTGAGCATGATTCCGAGCCTCACTGATCACAAAATTAATTTTAAAAAAATATAATAAAAAATATTATTTCTTACGTACACTGTTTTTTTGAAATAATAAAATATATTCTGAATATTTTCTTGAATTAGAAATATGAGACACTAGATAATCACAATGAGTGGTATTTTCCTTAATCGTGACCTAAATATAGTTAGATCTAACTGATCAGATGAGGTAGTCAATTGCAGGTATGTTATGTGAATTTATTTATTAATTAATTTCATCCATTCATTTATTAGCCAAAATAGTATTCCCTATATAAATATGATGTTTTAGTGAATCTATAGGTTTACCACATATCCATGGGATTTTTGATAAGAGGATTATAGTGTTATACAGTAGAAATCAATATTAGACAACAAATGACAACCAAATTAAAGTGAATCGAGGAAACATGAATACAAAATTACCTCCCCATCATTGGAAAGTGTATCATTCACTAATGATCAATACGAATCGAGGTAGGTCGTGTATATTGTTTGTTTTTTGATATTTTTTATTAAATAAATCATACAGTAAATTTTATTCTTTTATTTATAGAACTTTCCAACCCTTACATGAGGCCTAAAAATTATTTATTCTATTTATATTTTTTTATTCATTATTTCTCACTCTAGTTTCCCCTCTTGTAATATTTGGATGGTAATTCATGGAATGCAATGTTTATCAACCCTGTTATAGTTCTTTTCCCCATATTAATTTGTGTTATCCTTCAATGTTTTATGGGGTCATGGTTTGACTTTTTCTGTGATGGCTTAAGAGCCATCCAACCCCTAGATTCATGCCAATTTCCCAAAGGATAATCTAGATGATGACTTTTCGATGGAACGTTATAGATTTTCAGATATGGTTGATGATTCACATGGATTTGGGACATATGATAGATTGTAAGTGATAACAGGAAGCACGCAAGGTAGAAACGACTTCATGTGAATGATTGAGTTTTGATTTCCAGCCATGGGAGGGAAGGTATCAATGACTGAAGGAGTCATCCACCGATTTCAGGTGGTCAGGATGTTTGAATACTGAAAATAATGAATGATATGAAAACTACTTTAGGATTCTATAGATTCCATGAAATACCCAACCATAAGCATTGTATTTTGAAGAACACAAGAAATGTAGTACCATATATGTGGTGGGTAGAGTTTCAGGGTTAGTTGAATATAAAATATCTTGTAGGACCCCCACCTGCTATGTGATCAGGTATTGAAGGCCTAACACTCACTACAGGGGCTCACGGAAATGGACACAGCTAGGAACATGTCCGATAATTTCACACATAGAGGTACACTTTCCATACTAAGATAACATAGTCATTCCCTAGGTGGATGAGACACACCATGTAGTACCCATCAACATCATGTACTACAACTGTTCCAATGA
Source organism: Viscum album (assembly GCA_963277665.1). Taxonomy (NCBI): domain Eukaryota; kingdom Viridiplantae; phylum Streptophyta; class Magnoliopsida; order Santalales; family Viscaceae; genus Viscum; species Viscum album. The sequence goes on from OY728129.1 coordinate 1,637,814,370, forward strand.
TATATCTCTTTTTGAGGACACAACCAGGTAGATAAGTTGGCTTATACACTATGTATACCCATTAAATGTCGTTTACCTCTTGGAAATATAATATATCTATTGTCTCCTTCATTTTGTCTCGGATTCTAGCCTACGAGTAGCCTCTCTTAAATTTTTTTCTTCATAAAACTTTACAATGGCCTTCATAGTGTACTTTAAGACACTATGCATCATGTTTTAGGTATGAAACATCTTTATGCCCTTCTTGAAAATTGATGTGATAAGGTGGGATCATCAGAGAGAGGTCATGATTATAAATCTCCCTATTATACAATGGAATTGCCCCCATACATCTTTATCTACTGAGTGGTACCCTCTAAGGGGATATAGAATGGTCCATGTCTCTACTTAGTGGAACCCCATTAGTGGAAAAGGTCATAAGTTCACAATATTCTAAAGTGTACACCCTAATGGACTAGGTAATGGGTCCTATAACTACTAAGTAGTTCCCCCTAATGGAATAGGGTGATGGTCCAATATCTAATGAGTGGTACTACCTAATGGAATAGGGAATGCATCCACTATCTACTGAGTGTTACCCCCTGAGGGACTAGGGTATGGGTCCTCTATCTACTTAGTTGTCCCTCCTTTAATGGCTACGGTGCAGATCATCTATCTATATAGTGGCTCTTCCTGACACACGTAGCGATGGGCCTAAAACTTGGATATCCCCCCCCCCCCTCAATTGTGTGATATAATAGACTAGTTTAGGACCTTCACATGGTTACTTCCATATAAAGACACCCAAGATTTTGTTAATTGATGATGGACCTTTCTAACTATTAGAGGACAATTTTCCTATGTTAGGCTGTGAGATGGAGATCCCCTTTCTCTCCCATGTGGGATTGTTTTTTAAGAATATATATTCAATTTTGGGTTTCATTTATCTCTTGATTTTTGTTGATTTGAATACTTCTATCGTGACTCATATTTATCCCCGTTAGTTTTCAGGGCATCCTACTAGATATGTATATACTCGCCGCTGCATAGGCTTTGCCTGCATGTGTTGTATCTTATACGGATGATGAACTAATCATATGAGATTTCATATGAGTATATGGATACCAATGAGAATTAAACAATATATGGTGGTTAAATATTGGGGATCTATAGCTAGGCTCTCTCAGCATTTCATTTTCATAAAATTTTAGGTTGGGACATATTTTTCAGTTGGGCATGTATTTTTTCCCTTTACATTTTAGTTTGCGGTTTCTCACCCTCTGTATCCGCTATAAGAAATAAAATTTCTACTTTTACTCTTGACGATATAGTATTTTATTATCATTTCTATGATATTATACATTGAGATATTTAGGTGTTCGCATACAAGTACATTAGGTAGAGGCCCCCCATTGTAGATTTTTCATTTCAATGATGGTCACTAACCCCTTTCCAAAAGAGGTGGTATTAGTGTAGTTTCACCTTAGAATGTTTTCAACCAGCTGTGCCCTGGTGGGTTTAGCCAGGACATACTTATGTCAGAACGAGGTTCAATGTTAGGGAAGTGTTTGGAGTTTTATCCATTCCGATATTTTATTGGGAATTTATGAAATGGTTCCAATGTTTCTGAAGTGATGCTTTCAGTCAAGGGAATCCATTATTGGTGTGGTGTCTGACATACCCATTTTCTAGGACTCTGACTACCTACATTTGTAATCAGCATAGGGATATATTAGTGGCAGATATATTTGGTACATAAATTAGATATAACATTGTCCTTATTGAGTTGTCACCCATATATATATTCTCATTAGACCATGGTACAAATTTATTAATTTTCAAGAGAGCTCTTCAAGGACAACCATATAGATTAAATCTTCCAAATCATGAAAAAAAATCTGATGAATGGTGATGCCACAATGTAGGGGTCATCACATGAGATTTATCCTATAGGAATACATGTAATAGAAAACCCTCCCATGAATAAGTATTGTATACAAGATGATTTGGAAAAAGGATTCTCGGGCATAGATAAATCCACTATTTCTAGTGATAGAGGCCGATGAGGTCTTATAGTGAGGCAAGCCACCAGGAAATTGGGGATTGGATTGAGTCATAAATCTGAGTTTTCAAGATTCTAAGGATCCTGACAAATTAGATGGTTGCACTGGAATGCAACCTTTTCCAGGGAGTGGCTTGACATTTGTAGTGTTTTGTCACACAGACACATGGTTAGTTGGAACTCTCATCGTCTGAATACAAGAAACAATTTTGTAAGGATTAATACCCCTCTCTATGAGACTCAATATCAATTTTTAATATATTGATACTAAATTCAGGAGGGATGAATGTTTATATGTATATTTTGAGTTTTTATGGACTTATTTGGTACTCCCTTAACATGATTTAATATGGTTACATCTTAGTGTGGATGTTTGAGTAGGGTCTCCATAATAAATCTTTGATAGCTTTGTACCCTTGTGAATTTTCACATATCCTGGATTTTTACAGTGGAGAATGGTGTTGAAGACCTTCCAATCAAAGGGACACCATGCAATTGGAGATGGTAGGGGTCGTCATGGGGTTGTGTCATCTTCATCAGCTAGAAATTAGTAGTTAAAATAGTCTCGATGTCGGAGACCCTCACATGATAGCCCTTGGGAACATGTTCATGTGACGTTAGGTCATGTTAGACTACTAGGGTAGTCCATAGTGGGAAAATGTAATGCATACGATGGGTGGGGTCACATGAAATGTGATTACCTTACTCAATATTCAGAGGAGGAAATGAAGATAACAAATGGGATGTCACAACAAAGGAGACATCATGATCAAGGATCATATAAGAAAGTCCATGGAGTCCCCAGAGAGGTGAAGTTGGTAGAGGACCACGTGGGGCTATTAGAGGAGGATCTGGTGGTGTATATAGATATTGTGACCTATGTACACCACTGTAACGTCCCAGTTCCGGGTGCCTCCCAAAGGTTCCTATACCTGGTTGTTAACATGGCATCCAGCACATTTCCCCAAATGCCATGGTCTTCTAAAACGTAGTGAGGGACATGGGTGTGATAGTGGTGAAAATATTCCCCCATTGGCAGAGTAATGTAGTGAAAATAAACATATATGAGTACTAAAAGTAATAAAAATACCATAAAATAGTAAATTGTGAAACACCGAGTAAATAAAGAACTTCGTCTTATATATATATATCAATAATGATGCATGTCACAAGTATCTAAGAAGGCAATCAATCAAGTAAAAATGTGAGAATATAGTACTAAAACAATATATTAAAAAGAATAGTTAAACAAATTTTGTAGAATCGCAATCCTCAGATTGGTACCATGCTATCTAGATCCATAGAAATCATTTATTTGACTTATAATGGCACTTTCGCTTATCTATAAATTCAACAACATAAAAATTTTGACCTGAAAATCATGACCCAAATAGCGTGTGAGATGAATCCCAGTAGGCAACCACCAAATTATATCTTCCTAATTGTCAATGGATATGTATGGAAGTCAATATGTAAAATGAAGAAATAAACAAGGAAGTACTGAAATGTAAATAATCTTACAATTACAATTACATTCATTTACATTCATCAATTATTTAACCAAGATAAAACAAGATATTCTTTGGTAAGTTCTCATACCCAATCCCCTATGGTTAAACCAAACAATCTGAAGTAACCTTCGGGGTATGTTCACATAGCCTAATTCCCCTAGTTCAACTTATACAAGGATATAACGACCTCTTGGGTAACTCAAAATGTCTAACCCCATTGGTGTCATGTAAACAGCCAATCTTTAAAGAACAATTCACAGTCTATTCCCCATGTTGTCTTTTAATGATAAACTACAGTCTCTCTGAGGAGGAAGTCAATGTTAATTCCTCATGTGGTCTTGTAATATTAATTATAAACACACTAAGAAAGCACACAATGTCAATAACTCTTATGATCTCACAGCATGAAAATTATAACAGGAACTATATGGAAGCCAACATCTTCAATTCCCCCAATTGACTCACTACACTAGGTTAACACATCCCTGTGTAAATCAATCATACCTAAAAGATGCTCAGAAGTCAAATTAAACCTCAATAACAAAATGGCTAAACAACTACTAATCATATCACAACATCAGATAAAACACCCAATCCTAACAACACATGGCATGGAAAGAAAGCATCCTAACATGTAAAACTAGAACAAAGGGTAAATACCAAAACAAATATTGGAAAACACATAAATATAATGTAAAAATAACCCTATTCACAATCAAGATCCCTAACTCATTAAAACAAGCATAGCATGAATCAATAGGGTTAATATCCCTAAACACGCAATACCCCTATCTATGGTATTGGGACCTTTTGACAGAAATTTCAAAGAATAACTACGTTAAGGCACAAAACATCTACCTCAACATTGTACGATTGATATACTCTTGGTTTGGCCCTTGAATAAGCCTATAATGACGTAGATCTACAATAATGTCCAAAACATTCAACCAAGGATATATCACAAAAGAGGTTAAATAATGAGATGAGTCTATAGAAGAAGGAATAATATAACGTTTTTATTCCAACGTAATCAACGATGGTTGATTTGGAGAACAGATGGTGGGTCAGGGGCTCAGAGAAGAATCACAAACTTCGGTCGTTCTTGGATGATATGAGTTGAGAAGAAGGGTGTTCTACCAATTAGAAGCAATCCATATCTATTTATTAAAATAAAAATAAAAGTACATGTACTGTTCAATTAATGTACACCCCATGTTCATTACATAACTGAGATCCTCTTTAGGTGGTCCCTAGGTCACCCCACACAACCATGTACTCATCTACCCACAACAACCGGGTACACGACGTGTACTCCTTAGTACAATGTGTGTACTCTTTAAATTTACAGAAACTCATATTTTCTTCCAATACTACAGAAATGATAAAATCATACCTGAAAGAAGGTCTATGATCTTAAAAACTCACCCCATAAAGAAATTCTGCCAAGAATTTCCCTAGCAAGATGGCGTAGAGAAACAATACGGATTGGATTCTCCTTGAATTATCGTTTTTCACATGCATGTGATTCTATAGAATTCATACCAATAGAATAGACTATCCATGAATAACCATTGATCTATGATAAAAAATAATGATATGATTCTCCTTGAATGATGTGTCCACTTACATCTCAACCACTTTGGGTTGAAAAACATGAGATAGGTCTGAGAAGTAAGATTGTAACAGTGAAACGTGGAAGACGTCATGCATAGACTTATACCTCTGAGGTAACTAAAACTGATAGAAAATATTCCCGACTATCTCCAAAACCTCAAACAGTCCAACATAGCTCAGTGAACGATTGGTCTATCTCATAATACTCTTGTCTCCCTACCTTAGTGTGACACATAAAAAACCTGATCTTTGACCTCGAACTATAGAGGTTGTCTCCATAGATCAGCATGAGACTTATATCATGACTGTGTAGTATCCATCCTCTTCTTTATCAACTCCATCATATTTATCATCTCTTGTACAAGGCGAGGTCCCATAACAGTTGCCTCTTCTACTTCCAGCCAACATAAGGGTGATCTGCATGACATACCACACAAAGCCTCATATGTTTTCATATGAATAGTTGCTTGAAAACTATTATTGAAGCCAAAATACACCATAGGTTTTTGCATCTCCCAAGAACCTCTAAAATATAGGACGCATGCCCAAGAATGTATTCCAGCAAATGAATAGTATTCTCAGACTAGCTATCTATCTTGGGGTGGTAAGCTGTACTCAAAATAACCCATGTACCCAAAACCCTCTATAGTCCTTGATAGACTTGAGAAGAAAAATGGGCATCCCTGTATGACACAATGGAGTTCAGAACTCCATGTAAACGTACAATCTCCTGGATGTACAACCTTCCAACCTCATCCAAACTGATGGTCTGCATGATTTTTGAGAATATTAATCCTTTGTAATCTAGTAAATGATAACCCAAACTACACTGTTATATCAATGCAACTTTGGTAATCCTTTCAAGAAGTCCATCATGACATCATTCCACATCCACTCAGGAATGGGTAACTACTGAAATATCCCTGATAGTCGCGGATTTTCCACCTTCACCTACTGATTGGTGGAGCATCTCATCACAAATCCCACAACATCTCCCTTCAAACCTGTTCACCAATACTAATGGTGTAGATCATGATACATCTTGGAGATGCCATGATGAATTTCCCAAATAGAGTAATGAATCTCTTTCATCATCTCCTCACGTATGTTTGCTGACACCCATACTCACTCATGAAAATGCATGATCTCATCCCCACCTACTATCCATCCATGAATAAGTTCCTCCCCTAACTCACTCTCGTAATGGAATAACCCATCAGAATATGATAGTTATCTTATTCTCACTCAATTAAGTAGAGTAGAGGTAAATAACATAGAAGAAAAAAAGTATTCCCCAGTCTATGATGCACCTCCAAATTCATCTTAGAGAATATAGCCATAAGCTTCCACTCATTGTTGGTCTCCTGAACTTCATGTATCTGATTCCACTTACTCAACGCATCAGCCACTGCATTGCCTTCCCTAGGCATGTATCCAAGCTCCATGTCAAAATATTTAAGTTACTCAACCCACCTTCGATGTCTCAGATTCTGATCTCACTATGTAATGATATACATCAGACTTTTTTGGTCAGTGAAAACCACAAAATACTATCCCAACCGATAATGTCTCAAACATCGTAAAGCATGAACAACAATATCCAACACGATATCATGCGTTGCGAAATTCTTCTCAAGTGGCCAGAACTTCTGAGACTTGTACGCAATGACTCCACCCCCTACATAAGAACTTCTCCCACACTGATACGTGATGCATCATAGAAAACCATATAGATCATTATCAGCTCTAGAAAAATCATTATTAGTGGTGAAGTCAACCTCCTTTTTAGATCTTGAATGGATGAATCAATTGGATTTGTCCCCAGGTACTTCACATCCTTATTTTTCAGGATTGATGGTGCTACTAAGCATGAAAACTTATGTATAAAACATACGTAGTAACTATGGAACTCTAGAAAACATTGCACCTCAAAAACGTTCTTCGACTACTCACTGGATACTACTTCTCTAACTTTCATTGGGTCTACTAATACTCATTTCCTTGAGATAATATGGACCATGATGTGAATCTAATCCATCCAAATGTGGTATTTTAAGAGCTTCTCATATAACTGATGCTCTCTCAATGTACTCAAAACAATATCATTATGTGTTGAATTATTGTGTATAGTGTGATAGTACACCAAGATATCACCAACAAAGAATAACACATAAGAATCGATGTATGAATGGAAAACACAGTTCCTTAGTTCCATTAAAACTATAGGCACGTGTGTGAGACCAAACGGAATAACCATATACCCATATAGACTATACCTGCTCAGAAAGGTTGTAAGAGGTATATTTGATGGTCTAACGAAACATTGATGATATCCGTGTCTCAATTCATACTTTGAGAAAACCAGGGATCCTAAAAGATGATCAAAGAGATCATAAATAATTGGCAAGGGATATTGGTTCTTGAATGCCAACCAGTACACCAAACTATAATCCACACAATGTATGAGGTTACCGTATGCCTTCTTCACAAACAGGACCGGAGAACCCCAAGGAGAAGTGATGGGTCAGATAAACACTTTCACCTATAACTCCATTAACTAATTCTTGAGCTTTAGTAACTCCGGTGTAGCAATCCTATAAGGAGAAATGGACACATGTGTCGATCCTGGCACATGATCAACAGAAAAGTCAACCTCTCCTTCCAAAGGAAAACCTGAAAAGTCCACTAGAAAGACATGCATGAAATGATCGAACACTGTAGGAATGTCCAACCGTGAAGTCCCATGTTCATCCAGATATATACTTTAAATTTAGGATATAAATCCTCCAAACCCATGATGATTGGTTTCCTCTCTACTCACAAGAACATCCCATTTAACCTTATGTAAAAAGGATCCTCCCTAAGGTGACATAAAAATAACCCTACGGTGATAGCAATCAACAACAACCTAGAATGGACCTAAATAGTCCATCCAGAGAATGATGTCATAGCCCGTCATCTCTAATACATAGAGGTCTCGTGAGATGTGACACCCACCAACCTCAAGAGGGAACTCCTTGAACTGACTTACACTAGCAATTTTGGTCCCCAACGGTGTGTCGAGCATCATGACATTTTTAGAAGTAAAGATACATAGCCCAAGGCTCTCCATAATAGCAATAGATATGAAACTATGGGAATCCACTATATCAAAAATTTATAAGCTAAGACTAAGGAAACTAGGATCGTACCTTGAACTGTAGAGGGAACAGGATCCTACTCATTCAGGGTCTACTCCACTGCAAAATTCTGGCATGTACCATGGCCCTATGACCCTACCTGACCACCCTTAGCTGAACCAACTAATTTTCTTCAAAGTACTTCTGGAATGGATACCATGACCATGACCTCCACCTCATCTTGAACATCCATAAGAACTCTAGATCCTAGACTAATACGAAATTTGTGGTGCTGCTACTGATGGAGGATTCACAAAGTCACCCCGGTCACCAGCTGCTAGTGAGAAGAACTGAAATAAATTCCGATGAGGACTCATCATGCCGCAAGATCAGCACTCAATTGGGTATATCTGGAAATGTTACATCATATTCCCACATTTCCCATATTGGTAACATATCACCTGGCTACCTAAAGGTACATCCCACCTACTCAGATCTCCACATGTATACTCTTTTCAGCGCATCCTAATATTAGACGTAGAAGAACCAACTCTGGATGTTGAACTACCCTGGCCCACTATTCAACAATCCCTTTTTTTGGTCTCATTAATCAGTACCTAGTTGACTAAAGAAGATATGTTCATAAACCTGAAAATGTTCACCTGAGATCTGATGCCATGGATGTGACCATCCTTAATATTCCTCGCTAGGAAAATATCATCACACCTATAATGGGTGTGAGGTGCTGCAACTATGTGAAGCGAGAAGAATACTCCATGACGGATAGAGTAACTTGCTCAAAAATCCTGAACTCTTGGGCTCAGATGGCCCTCAATGTACCCTGGTAGAGAATTTGTAGAAGGTATGCTGGAACTCATCCCACGCCATAACCTGATGTTGTCCTGTCTATGAGATCGCATCCCACCATCTCTTAGTGGAAGCTCGATGCATATACATATTGAGCTTCACCCTCTTCTTTGGAAGCCTATATGAATGCTCAACGATATACCGCATGGATTTTAACCATGAATCTATAGCCTTAGGTCCTCCATCTCCTAAGAAAGTGGAAGGATGATACTGCTGAAAGAGCCCCGTCAAATCTTCCATAGATGGGGCAGGATGTGGTGCTCCCTGGAAGGTCTTCATAAACCTCAGGAAGCATTATCAGAACTATTCATCGGCACCTATATCTGGAATACCAGATTGTTCCATCACCAGTACGATGGGAGGATCTACTGGTAGTCCCCAACAAGCCATGTCTGATGACTAATCATTGCACTATATTTGGCAAACAACCGGAGGATGTCTCGGTGGTATCACTCTGCAAGGTCAAGTGCACACCTTAGTTCCTGATTATCATGGACTGGACTTAGTAGATCTTGAAAGTAATAGGAGAAGAAAATAATTCGTGTTTTTAAAAATAGGGATACACAGGTTGTATGACCCCAACATGGCATGTTCCATTAATCCTTCACATGGGTGTATTCTCCTTCCATACCTGGTCTTGTCACACCCCATACACACAACATGTTCTCCATGAAAACGACATGTACTTGTAACAGTTCCCCTATCCGGTTTCTTCTATATGACTAACCCACGCAGTTCTCCATGAACGATACTACATAGTGTATATGTTCAAAAAATGGAATGTACTAAAAGGATTTCACCTACACCTATTGTTAGTCACACAACTGGGTAAATGGGTTACAATACACGGCGGGTTCATGTTTGACATGGTTTGTATAACCTGAATTTGATCCATCTGTGTCTTAGTCACTCAGGTGGACACATGGTCCCTACAACACAACATTTATGTATTATACAAAGCGTGTTCCTCAAAGGATTTCCCAACCCCATGTCTCTGCTCACACAACAAGTGACACATAAAGAGACTACATGGTGTGTAAAAACATTACACATCATGTACATAATAAAAACATTTCCTTCTCGAATAGAAGGATTCATCATGTGTATTGAGCAATAGAGACCATGTATTCTAGGTTCTTCCGTACCGTAAGCCTCAGAAACTAATCCCGAACCTATAAAGACACTGAAATGAACATTACAGTTCCTAATTCTGATAGGTGAGGGCCTATACTCCCCACGAATCAATTTTTGGTTTCTTATAAATGTACATCACAAGACATAACAGTGCGAAAAATCACATGATTAACCAAATTCTGATCTATGAGGGCCCATAAAACTATTGGGACCAACGTTTGGTGTTCATTTAAATGAACATCAAACATTATCAATACGATATCAATCAAAAAGTATTCAATCAACGCATCTAGCACAACAACATGCATATCTATCACAGTATCAATCACAAAAATGTGATATTTCTAATACACTCTAACTGGAATGACATGAATGCATGACATGTGATATTTATTAAGTGCATATATAATTAATGAGATGGAACACCCTCATCTGATTGGGTTTTAATAGAAATAGAACCTCAATAATGTCAATTATAGTAGCACAATACATGTGAATCACCCAACAGTGAAATAAAATCAACTGTAATAATTGAAAAAATAAAAAATATTGCAATATATGAAGTAAATTTACATTTCCACGTAAAAATGTTAGCTACTCCTGGGAACAACTAATTAAAAACTGACTTTTTCTTCATATACCTATCTATAGGCTCCAAATAGTAAGTCAATAAGAAAAGAATTCCTCGGATACAACTTTTTAATGTCTTGGTTCCGAGTGCCACCAAAGGAGCCCTGTGCTCGGTTGGTCACATGGCCTCAAGAAATTTTCCCCAAATCCCAAGGCTTCTGACTAGCAATGAAGTCCTTGGGTGTGATAGTGTCTAAACTAGGCCCTCATTGGCAGAGTAACATAACTGAAATAAACAGATATTAGTAGCAGATGTAATAATAATACAATATAAAATAAAACAACGTAAGTATAAGTAAATAAACAACTACAGCATATATATATATATATATCAATAATGATTCATATCACAAGTATCTAGGAAAGCAGCTAAGAAGTCACAATTGTTGGAATACAGTACTAATCCAATGTATGATTAAAAAATAGGTAAAAACTATAGATTCAACACTTGTATCAGTTCGGCCTTCTTCTCTCCAGCTCTATAGAAATCAAGTACCTAAATTAGAATGGAGATTAAACTTATCGATACCCACAACAATATAATTTAGTTGGGCCCAAAAGAATGACCCAAACATGGTTTGTGACGAATCCCAAAAGAAAACCACCCAATTAATTGAGAGAAATAGTGTTGGAATATGTATGGTAGGTAATAAGGAAAATGAATAAATAATCAATTATGTATTCAAAATTAAACAGTCCTATAGTTTCAATTTTATTCATTTATATTTTCCAAATATTTAACAAAGAAAAAACAAGAAACCCTCTGAGTTTTTCTCATATACAACCCCTTCTGGTTCAACCAATCAATCTCAAGTAACCATCTGGGTATGTTCTCATAGCCTAACCCCTCTGGTTCAACTTATACAAGGTTATAGAGACCACTTGGGTAGATCACACGGTCTAACACCTTTTGTCTCATGCAAAAAATACTCTTTGAGAAAGCACTCACCCTCAATTCCCAATATAGTGATTTAACGATAAACTACAAACTCTCTGAGGAAGCACTCGACATCAATTCATCTTGAGGTCTCGTAATGATAACTCGATACACTCTCAGGGAGAAATCATCATCAATCCCCCATATGGTATCACAGTGTGAAAAGTTTAACAGACACTCTGGGGAATCCCTCAAAGTCAATGCACCGTATGGTCTCCAAACACCAGGTTCCCACAACCCTAGGTAATGTAATCATTCACAAATGATGTTCAACATCCAATGTAAATCTCAAGAACTACTTGGATAAACAACTATAAATTATATCAAAAAATTAGATAAAACACTTCATCCTATCAGCACTAGGCATAGAAAGTATGTATCATAACATGAAAAACTAGACCAAATTATAAATACCAAAATAACAAGGGAAAACCCTAAATAGAATTGAAAAATAACCTTATTCACAAACAAGATCCCTAACTCAATAAAACAAGCATAGTATACATCAATATGGTTAAAATCCCTAAACATGCAATACCCCAATCTAGGTTATTGGGCACTTTTTCACATAAAATTCAATGCGTAACTACAGAAAAGCACAAAAAACCTACCTCAACATTGTACGATCGATGAACTGTGGCTATGGCACCTGAATCGGCCAAAAATGATGTAGATCAACTAAAACGTCTAAAATATTCAACTGTGGATATCTAAAAAGAATAGAAATCAAGATATGGGGATATAATATAATAGGAACTTACTAATGGAGACTCAAATGCAATCGACATTGGTTGATTCAGAGCAAAGACGGTGGGTTAGGGGCTCAGAGAAGAATCACCTACTTTCATCACTCCTGGATGAGACGAGCCGAGAAGAAGGGTTTTTTTCTAATTAGACACGACCCTAGTCCATTTAATCAAATAAAAATAAATGTACATGGAGTTTTCATTTAATTTACACACCGTTTACATACCTTAACTGAGCTCCACTTTAGGCGGTCTCCAGGTCACCCCACACAGTCACGTACTCGACCATTAAATGGCCAGTACACAGCTACCTAGGATAACCTTGTACATGACTTGTACTCATAAGTACATGATTTGTACTCCTTAAATTTCTAGAAACTCTTACTTTCCTAAAAAACACAACTGAATAAGAACTCAAACCAGCATAGAAGTTTCTGGTTCTTACAACTAGCAACAATAGGAATCCCATGCCATGATTAGGGAGCTGGTGGTCGATGTCATGAAAAGTTGCAGGCTTTGAATGGTTTTTACCTAATAGATTAAAAGTTGATTAGACGTATGAAATGTGGTTATATTACTACTTATTTAATAATAGTTGACATAGGTTTGATTCATTCCATCATATCCTTACGTCAACTGAGAGTGTTGGAGCTCCCACTTTAGACATTAGCCTATCATGTTTTCATTGAGTCTCCTACGAGGAATGCTTATGGGATATAACTTATATTCTAGAATTGAAATGTATCAATTGGTATAGTTAGTTCCTTTTTAGTACCTCTTGGTTGTAAAAATGAGACTTTATGGAAACATCAAGGGTATGGACTAGTTGTCCATAGTATGAGGCAAGATGGACATTCACTACAGACCAGTAAGATTCCATTAGGTTTATGAGATGATATTATCCTTTAGGGAGAGAGGTATATCATGACAGAGAGAGTGAGTATTACAATTAGGAAGGTACAACCCATCACCCAAAATATTTATGTTTTATCACTTGGCACATCAGGCTCTTCCAAAATCAAGATTCCTTTAGTCATGGAGTAATATAATAACACCTTCCCTGATGATGATACGAGACTACCTCTATGGCAGGATAAGTATTTGGTCACTAATTTCCACCCTATGGACACTACAAAATCTTCTACAAAATATAGGATTTACCCTATCAAAATTTGAGAGTTGAGTGTGAAATTGGAGGACCTTTGAGAGAAGGGTTTTATTTGAGACAATGGGTCTCCAAGGCAGTTCTTGTTTTTTGTGAAAAAGTCAGACAACGGATTGTGGATTTATGATGATTATATCCTTCTAAACTAATCCCTGATAATGAAAAATACATTTTTTAAGGATTAATAATCTTACTGATCATTTGTGAGGAACAATATGGTTCTTTATGATCACTATTAGTTCCGACTTCCAAATATTATGATTTCATGTGGCTGATCTTCCAAATATAAAATTTCAATGTCTCCTCAGACAGTATGACTTCATGGTGGTTCTTTTTAGTGTCACGAATACCCCTAATATTTTTATGGCTTAGAGAATTTGGATTTACCAATCATACAATGTACAATTTTTAGTTTTATTCATTGATGAAATACTCATCTACTCTATGTCAGAGTAGGACCATGAAGAGAAATTGAGGATGATCCCAGACATTCTTTGGGAAAACCATTTTTAATCTATGATATCAAATATCTTGTTCTTGAACAACCAAGTTATATTTATAGGGTAATTAATATCTGTTCATAGAATAGTTTTTGACCCGAAAAATGATTGATGTATTGATTTATTTTGAGACACCTAAGATCATTTTATAGGTGCAATGTTTTAATATATTATAGATGTACTCACAAGAAAATTACAATTTAGCAGTGGTTTAATAAACTTCCAATAAAAAATAAATATGATTTATGAGTGGTTTATTTAGATCCACCAATAAATATTTCATTTTTTAATAATCTAATGGAACTTCTATCATGATCCTAACTCACTTGACCCCCTGACTATCGCATGCTCCCACATAATGATGAGCCCTAATGTCGCCCTCAACACTAAGACCTAGATCCATCATGCTTCCCCCTCACTAGTGATTGGTCATCTCACAATTCCTCTGAGGTAGAGCCCCCCAATCCCTCACCGGTGATATGGTCACAACACTTAAGCAGTCTCACCCTCCATTTCAATCCCAAGATCTATCACCCTTTCCCTCTCACTCTTCTTCCCCCGGGCCTTCACCTTTTTTCAATCCCATTCCAGAGTTATGATCAACCCCAGCCCTCGTATCTGTATCCCTAGTGGTAATACCTCTTTTATTTGTATTATTTTATATTCCCTTCATCCCATACACCATTCAAGAATTTTATTAATCTTAATAATTCATGGAATTCTCTAATGAGTTGGATTTTTTTGTCTATGTAGTGGAGATCAATTATTGGATTGACTGTGCACTCTCCAACTTGTATACATCACTTATGTCTCAATGTATAAGGTGTTTACATTTAATATTGTATGGGATTTCATGGGTGTTTATATTTGGATTATATTTGATATATCAAAGACTTTTGATTATAATCCAATGTTTTTCATGCATTTTGTTTCGGAAGACTACTACTATGATCCTAGAATTGTTTATATAAAAACTTTATATAATTTAATCAAATGTTCTGATTTTTTTGATTATTTTATGAATTAAGTAGTTATAAATAAATTTGATTTTGTCTAAAGAATGTATTTAATCATATTCATAGTCTCCATATAAAATCATAATTTATAGTAATGACATATCAATGTAAAGAATAAATTTATAAATAATGGTTAATATGGAATAAAAGTTTTGGATAGAAATAGGAATTTTGAAATCCATATTATTTTTATTGGATTAATAATATGATAATTGAAATGTTTAAACAATTGTTTTTTCAAAACTAAAATTTTCTATTTCACAGTTGATTCACCCTTAGAGATTTGAGGTATTACATTTTGTAAGACACTTGTAATATAAAATTTAACCATCTTTTTATTTTATATGAGTAATTCTCTAATATTGTAAACTCTAAAAAGTAACTGTAATTCCATTAATATGAATTTATCACATTCAAAGTTCATCTTTTTGGATTCATTCCAATGTAACTAACGGTAACTCCTTTAAAATAATATTTCATTTTTGAAAATGTTAAGGAAATACTCCTCTTCTTAAATTCATTGAATCGTTATTTAAAAAATATGAGGGGACTCATTTTATCATCATGTTTATCTTCTTATGGATTCAGAAAATTTTATATAATATATTAAAATACACTCTTAATTGAAACACTTTAGGATAAATCACTACGAAATATTCATTTACCTATTTAGACACCCATTTAAATGATGAAAATTTTATTTTCAATAAATAAATCAAAACCCTCATTGGAATTGGTACTTATAACTTCAACTACATCTTATTCAACATCCTTGTATTTATTTGACGAACAACATTTATTCATTGATTTGTTTGAGAATTCATTCACATCTAAGTACTTCTTATTTGGAATGGATTAATCTTTCATCACAAATATAACCAAAATTTTAGGTATTCCATCCCTAGTATCATTATTTGATATTTACAAAATACTCTCTTGATAATTTCTATGTGCACAACACAAAAATTATGGTTTGGTGTATCCCTCACATGGGTGAATCCCACATTTTATGATGTAAATGACAATGGTAAAAACCTAAGAGTACTTTACAAATACAGACTCCTGATACATGAATTTTTTATTTCCCTTATCTTGTTTTCCTTTTACATGAACAAAAATATTCAATTACCTTCTTCTACTATTGTATTCTTAATGTGGGAAACAACTTATTCATCTAATTAAATGGTGAAATATATAATGATAATCATACCTTTTATTTCTTTCACAAGTTCATGAATATTTTCTTTTAGATTAAAAATAATTCCAAAACACCCTATTATTCTTCCATCCTCTTATTATTATATTTTCACACTGCACATTCTATATTGGTTCTTCTATATGTTTTACATACATGGCATATACAGAAGGATAACTCCATCAGGTCAAATATTCTTCTCTATTCTCATATTGTTCATATATTTTATATATTGGTACTTATATCATGTACACTTTGACTATAAAAATTAAATACCTTATTATTTATAATATTTCATTATAGTGTAACCAATATCTAGTTCAAATTTAAATTTCAAAATTAATATTTTAACATCATAAATACTTAAAAAATTCATCAAACATAACCTATTTTATTTAGAGCCTCTATATCTGTCAATAACTCTTAACTACCATTAATAAGGATTAATTATTTTCTATATTGACATTGAGAGGATATTTAGTTAATAATAGTGTTATATCTCTAAATCAACTTGAAACATGAATTTTTATCTTGCACATGGATGGAACCATATTTTTTGACAACGTTTTTGTCCTACAATACTAAACCACATGGAACACACTCATAATTGTAAACCAAATTATTTGGTCAGAGTGGAATATTTTTATTAATGGATGGTGGTCTTAATCTAGACTATTTAGATAAGATTGATTTTCATGTATGATGTAGAAAATATCACACATATCTTTCATTATTAATTCACTTCCTATTATATATCAATACAAATATAATTTAGAATTATATAAACATATCATTAATTATATAATGTCCTTATAAAATTAATATAAAAACTAAATAGTATATAATTCTTATATATCTTATTGGTCAAAATTTTAATTCAAGTACTGGATTACCACCTTAAGGGATGATCATTATTCTTTAATTATCACATACAAATTGGTTTTTAAAATACACTATTGATTTTCTAATGGTGGTATAATATTTATCTTGCATCTATTTTATATAATATTATCCCTGATTTATTTTATTTTCTTACATCGATGTTTTAGTACATATATAAATCTTTTTATAACAACCAATGTTGTGTTTTTTCAATTCCATTTATCTCTTTTCCTATTTAGTAATACATATTTGTATTAATGTTTTTAATAATGATTTGGAATATTGTCATATATATGGATAAAATATGGATCACATTACCAAGGAACACACCTCAGTATTCTAAGGTAGTGGTGGTGTTTTTTATACATAACAATTTCAAATTTATATGTATATAAGAGAATAAGATATCCATGTCCTAAATGTAAATTTTGAATATAGTTTAATAGATATGAGGTTTATTAACAATTGATATTGAAGAAATACCCTACTCAATATTTGTGTTGAATTTAGATTGGATAAATGAACATTAGATAATTTTTTTGAACTTATGTCAATTGAAATAATAAGATTCCAAATTCGTCAAAAGCAAAAAATGAAATGAAAAACCTCAAAAATATGCATTATGAGTTTCATGAATACAAAATCAATATCAAGAAATATCAGTACACCAGTTGAGGGTGATATAAATAGGAACATGACTAGTAATGTAGTTTGGACTATAGGAAAACCATATAAAGATAGAAAAATAACATTGGATCCTCCTCTTGATTTTGTGGAGACTAATGTAAGGGAGGACCTCATTGATAAAACAAATTATTTTAATGGTTTGGTTGATAATGGAAATCAATAGTTATATAGTGTAAGTTTGAAATATTCAAGACATTATATTTTACTGAAGTTTTATCATATCAAAATACTATCTGGAATTGAAAATAATTTGATGTACATGATGTTGGATTTTTCATGATGAATACAAGAAGTTAATATCCTCGAGCCATTTTATTTTACGAAAACATTTGTTAAAAATATTGGTATAAATTAGAAAAATATAAATGCATGTCTTTATGATTGTTTTCATTATTTGGGAGAGGATTAAAGCAAGCCTGATTGGAAAAAAATTATTCTTCTATATGGAAGTAAATGGGGGATATTGGAATTATTAAACTATATAATTCTAAGAAGAAGAATAAAATAAACAGACTTGAAGAGGTTTTGCGTTACCTCCCTTTAAATCCATGATTGAAAAGATGATTTATGTCATCAGAAACCATCATTCACATAATGTATAATTTTTTAGATAATAAAAACGATAGCTTAATGAAACATCCACGTGATTCATAATCATGGACGTCATTTGATTTATTACATCCATATTGAACATATAATCCTAGGAATGTGAAATTAGGATTTGATGTCGATAGAATCAACCAATTTGGGGCTTTGAGCACCAGTTATATACTTTTTTTATTGTTTTGTTCCCTTATAATATACCTCCAAATATATGTATAGAATAAAAATATTTTATCAATTTCATGCTTATCACTTGAAAAAACATCATGGAAATGATATTAATGTATATTTTCAGCCTCTAATTGAAGAATTACAGGATTTATGGAGTAACAATGTAGAGATATATGATGCATCATCAAGAGAAATATTCATATTGTATGATGTTCTGATGTGGGCCATTAGTGACATCCTTAGACATGGGAATTTAACATGGTGGAATACATCCATAGGATTGGATTTTATTATTGGTAACTCTAATTTTGAGCTCAATCAAATACCTTATAGTAAAAAAAAATATTCTTCTTTTTTTGTATATGATTTATTGATGCATCTCATAGATTTTGGTAGAATGTGTCAAAATTAAATGGTTCTATTGATTGTAGACCACCTCCAAATATAATGGATGTTTCTCAAATAAAAGAACCATTGTTAAATATTTAAACCTAATTTTTGATGCTACTTCATTTAAATGATAGTGGGAAACGAGTTCATAGTGGATCATCAAGGGAAATCTGAACACAATAATGGAAAAAAAAGTATATTCATCACTGTTCCATATTGGAAATTTAATTTTTTGCAGCATAATAATGATGTTATGCATATTGAGAATACTTTTTTTGAAAAATTGATTAATAAATTTCATAACATGTAATGGAAATTGAAGAACCATATCAGTTCTCAAAATTATATACAAAATAATCAACATAATGCATGATATCTGGATTGATGAGAATCAAATGTA
Organism: Viscum album; assembly: GCA_963277665.1. Taxonomy (NCBI): domain Eukaryota; kingdom Viridiplantae; phylum Streptophyta; class Magnoliopsida; order Santalales; family Viscaceae; genus Viscum; species Viscum album. The sequence continues at coordinate 1,637,833,978 of OY728129.1, forward strand.
TGGCCTAACAATTTTTTCATTAAAAATGTTGGATAAAGATACATTCCATTGAATTTAAAAACAAGTGAAGGTTTATGATGTGTATTGATGTGACATTTCACGATGTTGTTGCTTAAATAATCATAGGAAATTTGAATTGAATAGTAATGATTCATGAATATTAGTAGACCAGTTACAACCATTGTCATTGGGTACATTATTACTAGAAAACGATACAACTTTTGTACTCTAGATTTTCACATTTTTCAGACAATGATGTGAGAAAAATAAATAACCAATTGAGCATTAAAACCATTAGGAAATTTTTTTTCCAAGATTTTTGAAGTTGAGATGATATTTCATCCATTGTTAATTATTTTCATGAAGTAATTAACTATTGTATTTGGTCAAGATAGCTAAATTAGGAGGCCTTGTACATTTTCGATGGCTGTATCAAATTGAGAGGTACCTTATTTATATTTTTTTTATTCCTATGTAATTAATTCTTATAAAATAATTAAATAAGAAATTATATTTTATTTTTATTATTTCATATATATCTTTGGAAATTGAAATCATATATAGAAAATAGAGCTCATCTAGAGGGAGTTATTTCAAAATGATATTTGGTAGAGGTGTGTATTAACTTTTATTATAGATACTTGGTTGATATTATGGAATGATTCAATCAAGTTTGTCATGTTGGTGGCACAAACAATTAATCTAAACTACATTACAAATAAAAAATATTTCCTTCAATGGGCTGAACAGTTGGGGGGAGATCAAATGTTACATTGACAAAAATGGAATTATTACAAGCATATAGGTATCTACTTCTATATTGTGAAATAGAAATACAACTTTGATTATTTGAAATTGAATGGATTTAAATTTCATAATGTTGACTTCGAAGAGTGTTTCAAGGCACAAATTAGTGGTATATTATTGTTTTTCTATGGGGGATACTACATAAATTTGAATGATATTATCAAATTAAAATACCACATTCATATTTTAGTTATTTTATTCAAATATTATTGGGTTGATAATATCATGGGTGTTAGAAAAATTCATTGTAATTTTCCTATGTGAACTTCTATCACATTGTGGATTTTAGTGACCATGAATTACCTGATCTATTTTTCTTATCATCTTAAAAAAAATGAAATATTTTTTTATGATGTCATGGATGAACGGTGCAGTGTAGTTGTTCACATAAAAAAATACAGTTGTATGACATGTTTAATGATGTTTGAGATTTGACCTCTAACACTAAATCTAATCAATAGTAAAAACAGAACTTATTTTCCCACCGTGATATTTAAATTATTAGTCATTCAAGGGTGGATGAGTTAGATGAAATAATGATTGAGCATGAAAACTGAATTATTGAATTTAAAAATGATTGTATGTGTAGTATTCAATTAATTTATAGACAACTTATATTATATGTGCCTTTATTTATTATCATAGCTATGCATATTTTGATTTTTTTACTATGAATGTGTTATCATTTCTATTTTATTCTTCTTGAATTGTTTGAAATATATTTTATGAAATTAATTTTATTTGACTAAATGACAACAATTCTTAAGATGAAGCATTTTATTGATCCTAGTTGATTCTTAGTTGATGTTCCCTCGACCACACAGACACATGATGATCCATCAATCTCCCTTTGTATAGAATATGAGAAAAACTCCACATACCCCATACACCTTATCTCATATCCTTTATTCTATCATCTTCAAGAACACCCTTGATTAGTGTTCAAAAAATTGCTGAGAAAACACCTCAAAATTCACTAGGATTTATAGTGAAGGATCAGTTCATCGCCATTATTTCATCATTGTGATATTTGAGGGTGAAAGGTATTGGTATAATTTTTAATATGAATAACTTAATTTCAATTTTATTGTAATAGTAACTATTTTTTTATGAAATATAAAAAAAATGTTACTATGGAGAGAAATATGGACAATTCATATATTTATAATCTGAAAAGATTGAATATATTTGTCCCACATTACTATAATTAGGTTCATGGGGATATTACATCAATGTCTCGTAGTGAGAATGTAAATCATGAATCATCAAAATAATTTTGTAGACAAAAATTCAATAGTTTGATATTTAAATTTAAATATAAAATTTAATTTATTTTTCAAAATAATTTTCATGAAGGCATTAGTAGCAAGAAGTGTATATATAGAAAGAGATGATGTCAAGAATAGTTCATTGGGTCGCTACTTAGATTACAATATTCAGAACACCAATCAATGTTACTTTTGACTTTTTCATTTTTATTTTCTATTATGGGATGATTTCATAGGGAATTTTTCACTGAATTTTCTAAAATACATTATATAATGATATTAATGTTGTTCATCTAAAACTCATCAATGTGTTATAGTTAGAAATAGTTATGTGTTATGGTTCTATGTCTATCATTCTGTACTTTTTTTCTATGATGGGGATTTAGAAGCAATAGTTGTTTTTTTTAAATCGATATATAGATACAGTTTTAACTGCCACCATAGAAGAAAACTAATTTTTTAGCATCTGGTTAAATGACTGTTTTTTCTGAATTTTTTATCGGTGTTATTTTGTTTCACCAAATTTTATGCTCTAAAAATATCCTTAGGTATTGTGATGGTTCAAACTTCCTCAATCATTTTGTCATTTGTTTGGAAGGGAAACCACCTCTAAAACCCTAAAAATTGATATTAAGAATATTTTCTATAATCGTTCCAAAAAATGGCACTAAATGGGTGGAGCCAACTCAAATTGATTACTGAATTCAACTTTTTTAGTGGTTTTTGGAATCTTACATGTAAAGGATAGTGATTTACCTAAACTAAGATGTTCTAGAGAGCCTTTGAAGAGTTAACACTAAGTCTGATGAGTGATCATATTTTGATACTATCATAGGATGGAAGGGTATACACTATGTATTGTGATTCCTCTAGAGCTGGGATAAACTTCATGTTGATGTTATGGTAGGTAGTGATCACATATGGTTCCATCCATTTGTGAAACCTTTTGTATAAGTACGTGACTCATTATCTAGAGTTGGAATCAATTGTATATCTTTGAGGATGTGGTGACACTATCTTCTATGAGAGCACTTTTTTATTTACTCGGACCATCAGTGTATAAGCTATGTATTCATGAAAATGGATATAAACTTGACATAGAGGTTCATTTAAGAGTTCTATAGTAGATATGACTTTGATATAGTCTATACTCCCATGAAGGTAATTGTGGAAGTATATGACCTTAACAGGAAGTCCCACTCGTTTATAGTGGATAAGGTGTTCGAAAAGATTCAATCATGGAGTTTATCTTGGTAGAGGAGTATAATAAAAAATTTATTCAGCTGATGGTTATGAATACTCTTCTTCTCCTTCATGTCATTGTGGGTCAATTGGGATTCATCAACTACGATATTTTTCATAATCATACATCCAAAGTAGATTCATTAGATTGATTCTCAAAAGCAGGGTATCATGTTTGAATTTTCTAAGGAAGAATGGTTGTTCTAGCCATGATGCAAGAGGATGTGATAAGGTAGTTTAATATATATCATTTCTCTCAATATTATGGTGTATAGTATATGTATATAGTTCTTTAGGGGCAATATTGGTGGGCTGACACGAGTGGAGTGTGGATGAGTTTGTTTCTTGATGTTTCACATGTCAATAGGTGAATGTTGTTCACCCAGTTTCAATAGGTTTTTTGTGGCCTATTGAGGTTCTAGAGTGGAAATTAGATTCCATGTCCACATGGATATTTACAAGGCCATTTTTGGAATTTAATAGTCCATGATTCCATCTGGAAGATAGATTCTTGAACCACCATGTATGTGCTCTTCCTCAAAATCCGGGAGTAGAGTGTGGTGGTGAGGTTGGGCTGGTTGTATATATTTGATATTGTCAGACATCATGGGGTTCCCATGTATATAATATTATTCCATGATGCATGGTTCACATATATTTTTTGGATATCCCTAAAAGAGGACTTCTGGAATATGTTGAGGATGTGTAAAACTTTTTACCCCCATATGGAAGGGTCAGATGATTCTACTATCTTGTTGTTGTAGGATACGTTGGGGGACTTCATGTTAGATGCTAGTAAGATCTGCGAGGATAACATAACATTGGTGTGGTTTACATAAGATATGAGTTATCAATCTAATATTATAACATAACCTTTCATGTCCCTATACAGGAGACCTCGTCGGCCACCCTTATACTGGACTATGATCAGCGAGCCATCTCTTTCTAGGCTAGAGATAGAACATGTGTCAATGAGGAAGGTCTAGGTGATCCTTGAGTATATAAGGATATCCCAAATAAATAATAAATCTTATACATATCAACATTTTAAGCCCTCAGAGATTGAGAAGGGTTGCCATTTTTACCTAGGAGTCACTCCATGATGCGGATTTTAGTGATTTAGGAAAGGATGCATGCTATCATTGAGGATCGTTGGGTCAATCAAGACCATGTAGATTGTTACTAAGGTTTTTTACCACATCACCATACCACCACAGATGGAATGAGTTCATGACGGCTTCCGTGTGTCGAAGATTATGAGGTTCATGGATAATCCTATATAGGTAACTTAGTTTAGAGAGTTGTACATCAAGGATGGATCCAACATCTCGAAATACCCAGTGGAAATCATGGATTAAAAGAAGATAATCCTATTTGGATATACAATTCCTATGGATTTTGAGATGTGGCAATTTTGGAGAATGTAGAATAACTCATTGGAGCTGAATAACAAAATGTCAACTCGTTATCCAAGCCTTTTTGCATAGTTTTTTCTTTTCAAGGGAAAAAATCATGGATGATAGAATAATGTAGATATAATTTTTTTGTCTTTTATGACATTAAAATATATTAAAAAATATTTTTAGATCCTAGAATTGGGATGATGTGTGATTACTGGGCCCGATGAGACTAGAATTAATTTTATAAATATATTAAATATAATTTATAAATATAATAAATATCTTATACATTTTTTATTAATAATGGAGTATCTCTTAAACGGAGTCTCAGATGAGAAATACTAGACCACGGTTGAATCTTTAATGTAGGATTTATCGATAGGGTGACCTAATGTTTTTTGGTGTTCGAAGTTCGGAACAAGAATCCTTTAGTGTGTTTGTTAAGAGAATTAATCAATTCTTCATTTAATTTATTCATCTAATGGAAAAATGACATTCCCTCTATAAATTTGTTGTTTTGGAAGCTCTCTAAGGTTATCCACATATTTTTGGGATCCTTGAGAGTAGGATTCCAAAATTATACATTTTGAAATCGAGATCAGATGATGAAATATAACCAAATGAAGGTGAATCGAGGGGCAAAAAACTGAATAGGAGCTCTCTAGCATTGGCCACAATATTCTTCCACAATAAATTATATAAATTAAATTAGGGAACATAGTTTTTTGTATTTATACCTTTTTTTAATTAATCATTCATGGGTTAAATTATCACCTTTTTTCTATCATTTTTTAGCTTTTAAATTAGTCCTAATTTTTTTATTTGATTATCTTCTCATTATTCAATTTTCTCACCATGGTTTTCCTACATGAAATTGATGGTTAAGAATGTTGGTCCAAACTTGTTTTCCATTTTTTATTGTTATTTCCGCCATTATTCTTAATTTTCTTCAATGTCGTACTACTTGGTCACATTTTGACTTTTCCAAGGCCATTTCGATTGTACATGAACCCCAGATTCATAGTTATTATGCGAAGAAAAATTGGGATGATGATATGAAAATGGAATGTGATCCATTGCATGATATGGGTGATTATTATTATTGATATAGGATCCTGGACTGAATGGTAGTAATTATGGGTGGTAAATTAGCAACAATTTCATTTAGTGGAGGATCAATAACCGACATCCATATGCCAGAGGACTGAAATCGACAACCAGATGATTTTTCTACTGAATTCATGGGGTCAAATGGTAGGAAACAAGGATATATGGTCAGATATGGAATCTTTGTGTAGAAATTATGTATTGTTTGAAAACCCAACTACACCTCAATTAGTTGGAATAACATACATGGTGTAATCCCCTAGTCAAGATGTATTGGGTTTTCGAGTGATTTAATTATCTCATGTCGTGTGGGAGCTCAAATCATTGTGTGAACTAGTGTTGTGGACCGATGTGTACTATGAAAGTACATGGACATGAATCTGGACATGCATATGCATTGTACTGGGATACGTATAGGTATACAAAAATGTCTATGATTACATGAGTTGGCCAGGGGTGGCCTTGAAATGTCATTTTGTACCCTTACATGGTGGGTAATACTACACGGCTAGAGATTCATGTGTTGTAAGGACACGACCAGGTATAGAGTGGTAAGACATTCATTTTGGACCACTTATACACTTCATTCCACTTGAGAATAAATGACCTCCTATATCATATTTATCATGAAACATATTTTGTCCCACAAATCACATATCCGGACTATTTTACTACATTGGATGAGATACTAGGCATAATAGTGGCATTTTAGATACTTTCGATATGTTCTGAGCATTAATATTCTTTCAGGAGGTGCTAGACAATGGAAGTGATTGAGAAATATCATCAAATAGAGGATGTTAGTAGAAATACAACTATCTTAATAGGGAATAAGACCCTTCTACAACTCTAATTATTGTGTTTTACCCCCAGATGGACTAGAAAGATGATACCATACATAACTATTGCTACCCCCATATAGAATGAAGGGTACATCCAATATATACTAAGTCTTACACACCAAAGGTACTAGGGATCCATTCATCTATATAATGAGTGGAACTACTGTAAATGAGTAAGGGGTATGTCCTCTATCTACCGAGTGGTATCCCATGATGTACTGGGGAAAGAGTCCTCTATATACTGAGTGTTACCAACTGATCGACTAGTAAGTGGGTCCTCTACCTACTGAGTGGTACCCCTTGATGGACTAGGGCATGGGTCATCTACATATAGGGTGGTAACCCCTGTTGTAATAGAGAACATGTTCTCTATATAGAGATCTTGTCCCCTCAACTTTGAGGCACAATTGCATGGTGTGGGTACTATAAATGATTACTTCTACGTAAAAATACACGAAATGATGGGAATAAAAGGTATACCTTTGGAACTATTGGAAGACATTTTTCCTAGGAAAAACTATAAGTTGTATTTCCCATTTCTCTCTCATATTGAGGTTTTAATAATACATCTCCATTATTGGTTTTCATTTCCCTCTTTATTTAGGTTGATATGACGAATTCAATCTTGCTTTATATTTATCCCTCAATAATTAATAGGGTGTCCATATTGGTGTGTATATACACAAACTTGGATGGTAATTTTCTATATGTGTCTTGTATTATGTAGACGACAGACATGTTAGTGGTGATTCAAGAGGATCATGTGGATACACTTGTGTATTAGACGATGTATGGTGTTCGGAGCTTGTATGTCTAGAGTGAGATTTTTCAATATTTATTTTTCCTTTATTTTTAGGTTGTGACATCTCTTTAGGTTGGTCGTATATTCTTCCCCATTGCATTTTTGTTTTCATCATCGCACTCTATGTATTCCTGAGAGGTTATTACATTCATCGTTTTTATTCCAGATGGTATAATCTTTTTTTATTATTCCTCTACACTTTTCTAATGAGATGGTTGGGTGACTTTGTACAATTAAATTAGTAAATTCCTTACAATTTTGTTTTTTATATAGGTGGTTTTCACAAACTTCTAGCTTACGGAGGTGGGATTGGGGTATTTTTTGGTCCGCCATCCACCAGACAGGTATCCCTCAATGGGTTGAGTCTTGACATAGTCTATTGTAAAACTGGGTTCACTCCCTATTATACTATTGTTTATCAAATGAGATATAAATATTTACCTAATGTATTTGATAGAGATATAGTTACAACCCATCACATAATATAAGTCTTATATATTTGTTTCACTAGATTATAAAAAATTAATCATATCAGAACCTAAGAAAACATGTGGGTCTCTAAAAAATTTCATCATAAGATAACATGTGGAAAATGAGTATGGTTCACAGTCATTTAATATTTTCATCATTGCATTATACATGAAAAAATAAGTGTGTTCAATAATAATTTTATCATGTAATAAACCATGTGATGGAAATGGGTTTCAGGAATATCTTGCCTTTATAAATATAAACCATTCAGATAGTGAATAATAATAATACCCTTATATCATATCCCTAGTAAATCATATGCAACAAAAAATTTTTATCATAGATAGGAAATGCTTATGAGAGATTACATTGAAAATTTACAAAGGAAAATATTCACTCTTCATTGAAAAAACCTTTTTTAAAAAAATATGATTGATATAATTTTCTATGAAAATAAACAATAAAACCTACAAAATATGTCTGAAATTCATTAAAAAACATCCTTAGAAAAATATATATGACAATTTAAAAGTTTTTTTAAGCATAAATTTTTTTTGAAAAATATTTTATTTAAAAATATCTTTTAAACATTATAGTGAATTATTCGAATAAAATAATGGGCATGATAGTGGAAATATCGTTTATACTATACATATTAAAACAATGATTACTTTAACATTTTTTTGTAAAATACAAATGATCATTATTTTGAAAATGACATAAAGATTCCTCTTATTTATTTTAAAAAATAAAAAATCTATAAAAATATTGACAAAAAATTATTTTAGACTATTTAAAACATCATTTAAATCAATTTCATGGAAAATGTGGATATGGGAGAAAATGGGGTTTTGATAGAAATGAAAAATAAATCTAGTTTACATTAAAAACATTTTTTCTGGAATATTAACTACATAAAGAGAGGAAAATGAAAGGATAATATGTATTTTCCTAAAATAATTGGAGGAGAATAAAAATTCACAAGTTTCTTGATATATGGATTATAATATTTCATCATCACATGTATAAACATAAACAATCACGATAAATGATAATATTGTAATATAAAACCCTTACCTCTTCGGAGAAATTTAATGTAAAGAACCATGGAAGAATAAAGTAAAATGAATCATATATAGAATAAAAAATCGTGATATTTCATATCAAAGGGTCTATATATACACATAAAAAAGTATGGTTGGTGCATAACACAACACATGTCTCAAAGAAGGAAAATTGAGATCAAAATACATTACTGTTTTGTCATCTTTTGAAATGTAAACCCCTTGAAATTAAGATCTTCACATGAATAAGAAAATCCCAAAAATATAAAGGATAATAGAAATAAAATATATTCATAGATAGTATATAAACTTTATATGATAAATATGTGTTGAATATTGAATGTTTCTCATAAAAGTAAAATGTGATATTAAAATCTCTTACTTTTAATGTCGATATCCTTCAAACACATTTGAACCTCCTATATAATAAATGTATGTTTATTTTAAATATATTTAAGAAACATAATTTTATATATCATTCCATATTTTTTTTAATTATGACATTGTATGGCATATTTAACAATAATTCCTTCTTAAAATCACATTTTCGGTGATAAATAGTTTTTTCCTTAATCTGTGTTTTGATTTATTATTTTAATTCAACTTCATTTTATCATCATTTATTCATGTAATAAATGTTAAAAAATTAAAAAAATATATATTTATTATATATTAATATATATTAATCCACCAAAATTTAGAGATATAAAATGAAATACACCTTTTATAGAGACGACAGATAGTGTATGAATATGAAGGTTGTTTCCATTTTCTATATAAATTAATTGATAGTAAGGTAAAATATATATTAAAATTAAATAATAAGTTTTATGTCATATATATCCCAAATAGTCCCTAAATTCACCCTTAATACCTTCCATGAAAGGCTATTGTCAAAAATGAATCACATCTTAACGGAAAGCGGTATTCTTCGGTTCAAACGAACGACATGATTGTATCCCCCAAGGAATGGAATGTAACAAGTAATTTGTGGTATATTTATTTAATAGGTATAATTATGTTAAAAATATAATATATATATATATATATATATTCATTTATTATATCTTTATCCCAATCAAAGTAAAAAAAATGAAAAACGCATCACTTTAGTTTTTAGGCATTAGTCCGCAAAACACATTAGAGAAAATATTATTTTCCAAAAGGATTGGTGGTACGAATGTAGAGGTGGTATAATAATTACATAGGAATAATAAAATCATATATATAATATCTATCATTTATATCCATCATTATAGTTAGTTGTGATGAAAAACAAATGACATATGTTCACGAAATGGTAGTCTGTTATACACACAAGTAATGATTTCGTATCCGATTTGACAAAATATGAGAAGGATTTAGGTAATTGAATTAACATAAAAATATATAAGTATATCTAAGATAATTAGGATATTATATCATTATGTTTTAATAATAATTTAAGGGGGGGACGAAATAAAATAAAATGCTCTGTTAGGGATGTTTCCACTTCTGTAGATAACTTTTTTTTATTATACCAAAAGGATTGTTATGATGGATTTATGTCAAAATTAGGGATTCTAGGATGATATGTGGGAAATAATTAATATATTTTGGAAGGTAATTTACAAGAAAATTAGTTTTGGATGTCTGAAGATGAAAGTAGTGTGGTTACCTATTATAATTGATTTGAGTGGCACACCTGTAATTTTTTAAAAGAAAAAGGTATGCCAACTGTTTTATAGGGAAAATGAACCAAAATGGTTCATTATAAAATATTATAGGTGATAAGGTATCAATATGTGATTAAAATTACTTTTTTTTAATGTTTATTGGTCATTTTACGACTTATCATTTTAGTTTAACCCCTCGCTAAACCTATTTTCACCTTCAACATAGTAATTAGTTTTTACTATTCATCATAGTAAACAATTGTGTTTTAATTATTGGATAATATAAATTATTAATATTCCAAATATGTATTAAATTTTACCATATACCATTAATATAATTGGATGATTTTAGTATAAAATAAATCCCACAAACATGATTAGAACATGGTTTTCCAAAGGGAAATGTCCAAAAGATTGATGCAATTTTATATAATAAATAAATATGAAATGTATTCGAAATAAATAATTTGGATTAATATATATATATAATTTAATTAATTTTTATTTTATAACCTTATTAAAAATTATTTTTTAAATGGTTAAGAAGAAATTAAAATTCTTAAGAAAACACATATTTTCACTACTCATCGAAAAATTACTCTTCCAAAAAAAGAATCAAAATTCAAACTCTAAGATAATTTTTATTGGAATATTTAAAAAAATAATTAATTTTTTTAATTAATTTTTTAAAAAATAGATAAAAATTAGTTTTCAAAAAATTATTCAAAAGGTGAAAAAAACTGTTTTTTTATAAATACAGTTTGTAAGCGTATAATCATTTTTATTCTTATTTATTCAATAAAAAACATATAAGATGAAATATAAAATATTTATTAAATATATAATATATACATTCCATTAAAATAATTCACTAAATGTAATATTTATAATTTATTATGGGAAAATGATTTTTTATGCCTGAAAATAGTATTTAGAAATTTATTTCTATTATATTCAAATGATATTTATTTTTATTTATAATTAGTTTTTATCCAAATAAGTCATTATATATATTGGATTCAACCATATAATTTCCTAATATAGTTATTCGTATTCTTACCCTCAATTCCAGTGACTAATAATGGTCATCTAAGATAATAATGTTTTATTAGTATGTCATGTTTTGTGTATTCTCGGTGTAGAGTGTAACACAAGCCATTGAAAAAATTAAATTTATTCAATAAAAATATTTCACAAAATCTCAAGTTGTTGCAATTATGTATAAACATGACAACACAATTTCAAGTAAAATTAATGTGGACATTGATATCCTCTGAGATCCCATACCATAATTATATCATATGATATAATATTAACTGAATTCATTAGAAGGATATATAATTTTGAGTGTCCATATCACATAATGACAAACCATTCATATGTGAAACAAATAAAATATATCATTCATCTGAGCATTATTAAAACTTGAAATGAAATAGGTTCTGAAACAAGTTCATAAGGAAAAATATATAGATAAATCAGGATTTAGATATAATGATAAAAAAAATAGATCAACAAAAATAAACATGTCATAATAGAAGTTAGAGTGTAATAATTTAATCCAAATTCCAAACAAAATTTATCATTTAATTATTAAGAGTAAAATGGTATTTGATGCATGACAAAAGATTTATTTCAATTTTAATGATTTTTTTTCAAAAATAATGATTAAATTTACATTGAAAACATTTAAAATTTTGTGAAAATATAATTTTATTAAAAAATATTTAATTTACAAAACAATAAATAATTAAACAATTGAAAATAAATAATTATAATGGAGGATAAATTCCCATTAGAAGATGAAATATATGTTAAATGTGAAGGAAATTAATTTTAAATTTTTAAAAAAATTATTACAAATTCACATCGATAAAATAATTAAAAATTTTACGTTTGAATAAAAATAAAGAGAAATTTAAGTGGTAAGAAAAATAATATATATATATATTTCAAATAATTATATAATATGTGTATGGTTAGAATGAATATTTACATGGGGAAGTAATATATAATAAAACAAAAGAGAAATAAAGTTAAATATTTGATATTTTTATTATATAAGAAATTATTCAAAGAAAAATATTTTGATATGGAAACATACGTTCCCCAAATTAAAAATAAAATATAATATTAGATAAAGAGAGGGAATATTATCCTAAAGCTAATAGAATACACTAATTGGTTAAATAGTATTATTCAATTAAACGGATATAAAGTGTTTAAAAACCATTATAACATTAGAAACATTTTAGTCAACTTCAACTGGAAAATATATGTAAAATAGAATAGGATTATAATAAGTATCAAGTATCAAAAAAAGTAAATTATATAGAGAAAATCCTTACAAAATTTAATTTTATAATGTAAAAATCAATTATAAAGTTTTCTTTACGGAGATAAAATAAAATCCCTAAAAAATGGAAAAATAATATAATATAATCATAGGGTATAATAAACTAAATTATGAATAATATAGTTAGAAATGGTTTTATAACTCAATTAATGGTAGTAATTCGAAAAAACTATTTCCTTGGATTTCAACTTTCTCAGACATAATCTAGAATCATGTGTAACCGACTTATTATATGTAATCATCTATTTTAGAACCGTGTTTATATTTATTAAAATATATATTAATAATTTTTATTCATTTAATGTTATTTATTACTAATTTTTAGTTTATATTGTCCATATATTCTTGATAATTTCAATTGTCCTGTGAATGTATTAGTACAATGGTTATAAAAATCGATCCACGATCTGGAGCCCATAATATAGAAAATAATCATGTTATATTATTAATAATTCCATATTTAATTTTTATGCTCTAGTTTTAGTTCATGGAAATTTTATGTAATGTTTTTGAAAGATGAAATCCAAATGGCCTTATTTCATTAATTTTTTAATACCAAATTGGTAATTTTAATAATGAGTACAATATTAATATTAACATTCCATTATCATATTAAACAAATATTTTGTAATTATTAGAAAATATTATAATTAAATTTTATTTTATTCAATTAGTCAGGTAGATATTTAAAGAGACCCAAAAAAAATTACATGTTATAATAAATCAATGAGAATGTATTTTATATATTTTAACTATAGTATCATCATTATATAATTATAATAATGTTTTATATATTTTATTAAGGTGATAAATTATAATTAATTAGATTTATAGGGGAATAAAAAGGAAAAAATAAGGATAAGAAGATTTTTAATAAAAAATTCTATCTTCTTTTAGAGTATTTTTTTAATTTAAATGATACAAGGAATACTATTGAAACCAAATATACGAACATAAGCCTTAATGAATAATTAATTCATGATTTAGAACATCATATCATTAAATAAAATCCAAGGATCTAGAGGTTTCGTGTCGTTAGATGATTAGATACATAAGTAAATCATCTTAAACATAAATACATCATCTTTATATAAAACTCAACTTAATGATCTTTACCCCTAATATATCATCTAAAATGCAATAGGATACCCTGGAGAAAATACATAATTAAAGGGGTTAACATAACTTCAGATTATTTGAATAAAAATTGTAATAAATAATTCCACGGGAGTCAAGTGTAATTGCATGATATCATACTAAGTATGAGTAGAGTCGTGAAAACATAGAATATAGAAATGAATGAAAAACACAATGTAATTATCGAATTCATTGGTAAAACAAAAAACATTACCTCATAAATATAATTCAAGGGTCACTCCCTATACCTCCAGCATAAATTGGAAAAATTCCCATTGTGGATTGGATTCACTCACACCTCTCATAAACATAGTGAACAAACTCCCATTTTGGATTAGGTTCACTCACAAATCCCTTACATAATATCACATGAGTTATAATTATTTTTACATTTCATATAAAAGATTTATAATTCATAAACAAATAATAAAATATTAAAAACATTCTTATGGATTCCATTAGAGAAAAACACATTACATAAATTGTCACACTAAGATCATGATATTTATATTTTTTTATCATTAATGTTGATCCTCTGGTTGGGGATTGGGTTGACTTCCCAGTTTGATTTTTTTAGATGTTTTGGGTGAGGTTTTGGATTGTGCACGGTTAGTGAGCATAGATTAAGGGTAAACCATGTGGCCTGTTCAGAACGGGGATATTTTTATTTCATTTTGTTATTTCATGGGAATACTTTCATATTTTGAGCATGGACTAGGGCAACCCGTGCAAGGTTAAGGAAAATGTATAGTGTGGGTTTTTGTATTTGTGGAATGGAACATGGCATGTGCACAGTTAGAGAAAATTTTAAGGAATGTGTGTGAGGTATTTTGCAATTTATATAGTGGAATTTATAATTGTTGGGGAAAAGATTGGGATACCATGGAATAATCCCATGAGGGGTTCACATATCTCTAATAGGGCATTCACAGTTAGCGCATTGTTTTTCTTACCATGAAACCAAACCTATTCAGTTTCCCAGGTCATTGAAATTTTTAAATTTCTTTTTTTGACACTCTATTATTTTAACAATCATCTAGGTCTCTCCCCCCTTGTTTGACCAAGGCACATCAAGGGGCTCCAGAAATCCCATCTCCCTTGCTACCCTTCCTCTATTTGTTATTCTTGATCATCCCTAGGTATGTTTAGTTAGTTTTTTGGATGATTTCATCTTCCCCTATTCCTCCTCCCTAGATTTCATTGTTTCTCATTGTAGGTTATCATCTTTTCCAAACCTATATGGTAGGGTTTTTTGGGGTTTTTTTCTTGCATGTAAGGGTGTGCAGGTTGTCCCTTGAGCTCAGTTATTCTTTCTTCTTAAGTTTTATTGCAATCTCACATCATTGAGTATTATGTTTCATTCCATTTACATTCCAACACATTCCATTGATTCTTGTTATTTACTTTAATTATTTATAGATGATACTATATTTCATGTGGTTTGTTGGTATAGCTGTTTTTTGTATTTCCATGATGGATATTTTGTGTGAAATGGTTTCAAAAGGGGTTCTACAATTATGCCAATATTTAAATACAAACAATGTTTTTGATAAATTGTAAATTCATCCGTTAATGTGATATTGGTTTCTATGGGTGGTTTTTAACATTCGTTATGTTTTGAAAATCTTTTTGGGTTAGAATTTTAGTGTTGTCAGTGGAAATTGGGTGTTGTTACGGTGTTGTTATAATGTGTGTGTTTTTGCATTGGTTTAAAAGTATGTTATTATTTACTAAAATTGTTTTTTCAAAGTGATTTTAATTTTAAATTTTCTGAAAGATGTTTTTATAAAATAATTTTTTTTTTGAATGTCAACATTTTTGTTATGATTCATAAATATGTGCTATGAATTTGGAATGTATTTCAAAGAACATTTAAAATGTATCTGGTGTGTTGTGGGTTATGAAAGGGGATTTACCTATGGAAATTGTTGGACATCATGTGTTCACTTATTTTTATGTTTCAAAACAAATTTTATAATAATTTGGATTTTAAATGATGTGATGTATTTTTTTATTAAATTTTTGTTTCTTAATGGTTTCTTGAGGCCCATTTGGAACCCTGAAAAAATTTCCTTTCCATGAACCATGGTTTTCCAAAGGTTTCTTCTCCTTTTCCTCATTCTTTTTTCATGATATTTCCATGATTACTAAGGGGTGTGTTAGGGTTCCAAGTGACAACAAATATAGGTTCAAATGTGTTTCTACAAGCCTCGACCATTAAGAATTTTGGGATGTGTATTGTTTTTTAAAATTATGAAGGCATGTTTGGGACTTCTCATATTGTTGCATGTTTTCACGTCGGTAGGGGAAGAGTTTAGGATTTGAAATTTAAAGACCCAGTTGGAATTGGGAATTTGAAAGTCATATTTTATATCAACTCTAGAAATGGTGTGGAAATGGATTTGTAAATGTATTTGGATTTGGAATGTTAATGTCTCATTTGGTGCTTGTGTTGTCATGGAAAAGATAGTTTTCATGTGTCATTATGTGAAGGCCTGATTAGTTCCTCATAATGTCTTGGAAATCTATTTTTAAACTCCTAAAATTAATGGGCCTTCTGGGCATAATGTCATGTTTTGGAAAATTAGTGGAAAACAAATGTATTATGACAGTTGTTTGATATTTAAAAATGACTGAGATAGTGATTTATCAAACTCAAATGAGGTGGAAGCTGGACTGGAACTTGTGAATTTCTTGTTGCGAGATAAGAACATATATAGAAGATTCCCCAAAATGAGGGAATCATAATAGTGGTGTATGTGTTTGGTTTATGAATGCATAGTGGTAGTGGGTTTTAGTTGAACCTCAAATGTGAGGACCATCCCATTCACTAGGTACTATTAACATATGATTATTGGGAATCATCTATAAGGTTTATTGTTGGTTTATTTTTGAACTACAGTTATATGGGTTAGTATGCACAAGATGTTATGAGATTTCTGGCGAGACATGCCAATGAATTGGATTGTTTATAGTAGAGAATTGGTTATTTTTTATAGAGCTACACCATATGAAAACGGGGGGGGGGGTTTGAACTCAGTACATACAATTAATTTCTCTAGATATGTTTAGGTAGTACCCATTATTACTATCTACATGATCTATTTATTTCTTCTTCTTTCTTAGATTTTATCAATTATATTTTATTTTAGTTTGTTTTGATTCTTTTACTTTCATCCTTCCCATTTATATTCAATTATTATAGATTTTATTAGGGTTTTGGTTTTGATCTATGATGTGGAAAGTGGAACTGTTTTTGAAATGTAATGTAGTGTGAATGTTTTGAGAAAAAATAATTTTTTTAAACCTATATTTGGTTTCATAAAATGATTAAAAACCTATTTTGATTATTAATTTTAAACTAGAGTTTTTTATAGCTTTGGGAAAAGTAATACATGTAATATGTGGTGATTACCTATAAGTAAATTTAACCTCACACCCTTCTCATCCCACTTGGCATCGGTTGACTTGAGGTATTTTATAGGTACAGTTTTCCAGTTCGGTTTTCCATTAAAGAAGGTTGGTCTTGTTGATGGTTGTGACCAAGAGGTGTATAGAGATCATGATACGGAGGTTTTGTTTTAACATTGTATTCATTTCTATTTTGTTCATAAATTGTTATATTTGGACGAATTTTATATTTTTTTTTGATATTCAGTTGTTAGTTTTTTATATGTATATAGTTTTTGTATGTTTTAATCCCCGTTGTTTATTAAGATATATGATTTGTATTGGATTATTTTGATGACTGACACAATATTTCAGCCCATGGGGATGGGGAACCCCCTTCTGGACTTCTCTCAGGACAGGTCAGGTGTCAGGATGGATGGAATCCCATATAGATTCATGATAATATTATATCATAACATTCCCTTTTTAGTCGATGGGTAAGGTTTATTAGAGACTAAAACGATCGATACTCGAGGGGTAGGTAAGAGAAAGAATCCTTGAAGCCATTAATGTTCTTATCCTTGTATTTCTAGTCGTAGTTCAGTAATTGAGTCTTTTTTAGTGTTTAGGGTATGGAATAGGAATTACAATGGAGGTGAGCCAATGTCATTTTGTGATCTCACATAGAGTAGTGACCCATGTGGAGTCTAATTGCACAGTTAAATGTCCTCATAGATTCTGATTCATACTTGGGGAATGTACCACAAACTGTGTCACCAGGTTAATCATGGACACTAGTTCCCTATTTTGGTAGTTTGGTGTGAGTTATGATTTGGTTTTATTTTGGTGTTTGTTTGTTGAGTTGGAATGGGAAATGTTTGGTTGTTAAAAAATAATTTTATCAAAGGTAAATAATTTATGGGAATGGTATTTTTTAAAGTGAAACATCATGATTGAGTTAGATTGGGAAAATGGGTTTTGGAATTTGTAAATTGGGCTTAGAAGAAGGTGGTTTGGAATTTCAAAGAAAAAGAAGGTTGTTGAAAAATGGGATTTTGGTCATATTTGTAATGTTTAATATGTGAGCTTGTTTTTTTGGCTTGAGATGTTATTTTCTTTGAGTTCTCTATGATGTGAATATTGGATTCGTGTTTTTATTATATTTAGAATATTTTGCACAAAAAGGTCCCAAAAGTTTCTAGTGGGTCTCACGTTATTTCTGGTTCTTATGAGTTATTTCCTATCTTCTATGGTGATCATGGAAAATTGGAAGATTCCAGGTGGATAGATATGGTCAAATGCATGATAAGGTTGTTGGGAACTCCTAAAGCTGTGGGGATTCGAGCTATCTAGGATTTTTTTGAGGGTTTTTATTTGGAAATGTTGAAGGGGATTTTTCTTGACGTCATTACAATTTGCGGTTTCTTGGAGAGTTTTTATGTCCACATTTTTATGATTTTTTTATTCCTGATGTGGTTAAAATGATGAAGCTAGAATACCACATTAGTATTCAGTATGCATAGAAAACAATGAAGGCATGTGATGACCACCTCAAGGGGTTGGTTATCTTTTCATTGAAGATAGTGTCATAGGGTCTGCTGAAAGTTCCTCTATTCATTTGGGGTCTTCGTCAGAGATCAAGGAGAAAGCCCCATCCTACAAGGATCATAATTTGGGAAGTTTTTGGATGAAGAATTCTTATTTGAGTTATTTTCTAGAGCCCAAGTAGTTGGAAATCCAGTACCTCCTGCCGCTAATAATGTTTCCCCATCATGAAGGTGGTGGGTTCTTGAGGAACCAATTTTGAAAAGTCACATTCATAATTATTATCTTCTCATTACTCAGACCATTCACATGTGTGATTCCACTACGTTTATATCAAGCATGCAAATACATATTATCACAATCATCTAAGGGTGTTTCATCATTATGTCCATTTCAATAATCATAATACGTTTTTACGAAGTGTTGTATGATGAATAATTCTAGATCATAGGGTGTCTGTATCTGACTGTGGGGAAGAATATACTTCAAGACATCATAGATCGATACATAGGTCCTGGAGTGAAGCTTTTCATATTGAAAAAAATTGTTGGGTGTGTGGAAAACCTTGGTTCTTTTTTTCTCTAGTGTTTAAGTGTATAAAGATAAAGTTTATCTCTATTATATTTCACTTATAATGTGATTTCCCCTTTGTTGTTATAATATTGGTGATTTTCCAATTTTAAAATTCTAGAGGTGATTCCTTTTTAGATTGTAGTTTTTAACTAGTTGTTCCTTCTTGTGTGTTCTTATCCTTTTGTGGATTGGCCAGGGTTCTTGGTCATGGTTATTTTGGAAATACTCAAGACTCGTGGAGTTGAATAATTGTTCTCCAATTTGTTTTTTGGTCTTGATATCATCCATGAATTTCCCCTCTTTGTGGTATGTTTTTCTTTCAGGTTATCTATTTTTTGATTTATTGGTTTTTTTTAATCTTGTTCAGAGAATATTGGGTTAGTTCATGTTGGGGGTCCCCACATTAGTAGATCAAGGGTTCTATTTTTTTGAGTCTGAACGTGGGCTATTCAAGTCAGGTACTTTTATTAGGGAGAACCCACTTCCTTTTAATGATTCCTACCATTGTTTTTTACCTTGGGAGGAATGGGTGTTAATTGTAGAGTTAATGGCCACCCCAAGGTTCATGTTTTCATTTCTCTTCATTTGAGTTTGGTTTCATGTTTTTTTTTGTATAGGTGAATTTCTAGGGGTAGAAATTTATTATAGTGTAGAGAATTGTCACAGCCTTATCTTGAAATTTCATTTATTTTTATCATTTCTTGTTGATTGATCCTTTGGTTGAGGATTTAGTTTTTTTATGGTATGAATTTTTGAGTTTTAGAAGTATTAGATGAGTTTTTGGCATGTTCCTAGATTGTGACAATGGTTTAAGGGTTAACCATGTGGCCTGTTGACGTAGGGGATGTTTTTGTTTATTTTTTGATTCCATGATTTTGCTTTTGTGATTTGAGCATGTCCTAGTCTATACCATGAAAGGTCATTAAAAACTTGAGTGGCTTGGGATTTGGGGTCTGTGGAATAGTACATAGACTACACATGTTTAAAAAAATCATACAAAAATTATTTAAGGGGTTCTATTATTTCAATAGTTACATTTACCAAAAAGATAGTACATGGTTTGGGATTCCATGAGGCCATCCCATATGGGGTTACCCTATATCTATTAGGGTTCACACGATTGGCACACAGTTTTTCAAACCTTACTACCAAATCATGTATGTTTCCCAAGTCATTAAATATTGGAAATTGTCTCTTTTCCACTCTTCTATTTTAACCTCATTTATGTTTTATTATCCCATGTTCGACCTAGGGAAACCATAGGGATCTAGAAAACCCATTTCCCTTGGTCCGCTTCCTCCATAGATACTTTTTGAATGTCCCTGTGTAGGTTTCATTGGGGTTTTTGTTGATTTAATCATCCCCTATTCTACTTTTCTTGAGTTTTATGGCTTCTCATAGTGGGGTCCAGTCTTGTCCAAACCCTAAGTGTTAGGATTGTTGGGTGGATTGTTTTTCATTCTTGTCAGGATTTGAGGATTGTATCTTGGTCCATATTATTATTTATCCCAATGTTTTGTTGTGTTTTCACATCATTGAGGTGGGTGTGTTCTTCTAATTTCATACTGAAACATTCTATTTATGATTTATCTTCTCTCTAATGCATTGAACATGTTAAAATTTCACTTATAGTGTGTTGGTATAATTTGATTTTGTATTTTTCCTAATGGAAATTGGTTCCAAATTTTTTTCCAAAGGGTCTCTTTAATTATACCTATATTTAAATTCATAGAAGGTGTTTCATGAATATTTAATAAATACTTTCAATTTAATTTGATTTCATTGGGTAGTGTCTTCCCTTGGTTATGTTTGATAAATGTGGTTGGGTTTTGATTTGGGTGTTATATGTGGAAATTCATGACTTTTATGGTGTGATTCTTATTTTTGGATTATTTTTTTAGTTTAAAAGGAAGATATCTATCATTAAAAATCTATTTCAATGTTATTTGATATGAAAAAGGGTTATAATATGGTTTTCTAAAAGAAATTGTTTTTTATGTGATTTTTTATGATTATTAAACATGTTCTATGAATTTTGGAATTATTTCAATAAATATTTTAAAATGGAATAACTGTACAAATGGGTTTGAAATGGAATTTTCCTATATAATTTTTTGTAACTCACATGTCATATTCATATTATGTTTCTAAATGGTGATTAGATGGTTTTTATTATATATGATGTGTCAGATTTATTACGAAATGTGTGGTTTCTAGATGTTTTATTGAGGACCATTTAGAACAATAATAAAATTGGATCTTCCTTGATCCATGTTGTTCAAAGAGATTATTATCCCTTTCCTCTTTCTTCTTCCAAAATTGTTCCTTGAGTAATAAATTGTGTGTTAGGGTTTTATGTGAAATTAATTATGGGTTAAAATGTGTTTCCAAAATTTTCTCATGTTTTTAATTTTTTTGATGTTGCTTGGTTTCAATAATAATGAAGCCATGTTTGTAACTTCTCTTATTATTGCATTGTTCCACATTATCTTGTAAATAGTTTCAGATCTGAAATATTTTGGGCCATTTTGAATTTTTTATTGGAAGGTTTTGTTTTATATTGAATTTATAAATGGCGTTGAAAGGGATTTGTAAATGTATTTGGATTATAAATGATAATGGTCGAGATGGAACATGGGTCATATTTGAAAAGGCTGATTTGATGTAATGTGATGTGAAGGCTTGATTATCCCCTCGTAATGTAATGTAAATTGGATTTGGAACAAATGTTATATATAGAACCAGTGGGCATATTTCCATGGTTTTAAAAATGGGTTTAAAACATTGGTATCATTTGGCGTATTTGGTATATAAAAATGATTGAGAAAAATATTTTTGAATAATAATTGATGTGGAAACATGTTTGGCACATTGTTAATGGCTTATTGTGGGATAGGAACCTCCATGGAGGATTCCAAAAAGTGATGGGGTATTGAATATATAGTTTCATTGTTTGGGTTAGGAAGGAACTGTAGAAATGGGTTATAGTCAAACCACAAATTTGAGGATCATCCCATTAGGAATGTACTCTTATCATGGGATTCATGGGAATCATCCAGATGGTCATGTGAATGATACTTTTCAAACATTAGTTAGATGGGTTGTTAACCATTGGATTTTCTAAGAGGCCATGAGGGACATGCAAGTAGATTAGTTAGTTTAGAGCATCCAGTTGGTTATTGAGTTTACTGTTTCACTATATTCTGACAGTTGATCCCAAAATAAGTACATCCAGGGATTTCCTATAGAGATATCTTTTATATACCCATCATTATTATCATTATGTTCTTTATATTTATGCCACTTATTTTTATTTTAACCATGGTAGTTTATAAAATTTATTACTTTAAATTCTTCTTACCATTTTTTCTCAAACATGGTATGGACTGTATTTTGGTTTTGGATAAGAATTGGGCTATGGAAAAAGAATATTCTTTTGAAAGTAAAGTATTGTTTGTTGTTTTAATAAGGGAAATTTTGGAAATCTGTGTTTGGTTTCTTAAAATAATGAAAGTTCTATTTTTTGTATATGTTTTAAACTAGAATTTGTGAATTATTTTTGGGAAATAAAATTGATGGAATCTATAGAGATTACATAATAATATATTTTATATCACGCCCTTATTATTCCAATCTGTGATAGTATACCCATGTTGTTTTTCAATTTCAGGTTTCTGGTACAGTTTTCCTTTAGTGCATATGGGTATTGTAGTTGGTGGTGACCTCGAGGTCTCGTGGAGATCATTTTAGAATAAATTGGATTATCCTTTTATTCAATTTAGTTTTTTCAAAATTTGTTTTATTTAGATCAATTTTGTTTATATTTTGTGGTTTTTTTATTTCTTGTTCATTTTTGGATATTTTTATCGTGGATTTTTATTAGGATAAATCATTATCATTGGATTATTATGATGTTTGAAACTAGTTATAAAACTATGGAAATTGAGAATTCCCATAGGGCCTTTTCCTAGATTGGGTCAAGTGTTTGGTTGGATGGTATCTTGAGTTGGTTCAACACATAATTCATAATCTAAATCAAACCCTTGATTTGTAAGTGGGTTTCCAAATTTTTATTCAATAAATAATGTAATTCTTAATAATAAGGATTCCTAAAAGATTAAGGAAATTATTTTATAGATAACTTTTGATTGATAATGGGATAATGGTATTGAACATGGTGTTACAATGAATAAAATTCCCGATGAGGATCTTGTAGAAAAATGAATAAAAAGTAACCACTTAGGTGAAGTATTATAGAATTAATGAAGGATATTTTTAAATAAAGAAACAATATATTTTTTTCATAATACAATAATCGAACCAAGAGGGATATATATAATATAGTTATGGTTTTTAAATTTTTTTCATGGTTTAAAAACTTTTTATAAGGGTGATGCTTTTTTTGAGGGAAGAAATAGATATGTTCCCTTAAATCGTGTTTATGTAAAAGTGTGAATTTTAATGGGATCTGAAATCATATTTAAAAATAGAGATCAAAATTTTATTTTTGTGGTATATATGTAACGGAAATATATGAAAAAATATTGTATTTTCATGTTATTAATTTCTCATGAATAGGGGGAAAATAAATAGAACATGTAACTCAAAGGTAATTATTATGGTACAAAAGATACCTTTTAACTTAAGAAACATTCTAATAAAATCCACATGAAGAAAGAGAGCAAGAATTTAAGAGTTAAAATAATATGATTAAAGTTAATAAATTTTATTATATATCCAATAGGTTTTATACATGTCAGTTAAAGGAAATTATGTTCCTTAAAAAAAATTATCTCAAAGAAGTAAATTTTGAGACAAATCCCTTATGGATTAAGTAATTCCTGAATCAAAAGTTATTGGAAGCATAAAAATAGAATGGTTTTTTCATCCGTATTTAATAATATGTGGTTAATATATAATATTTTGTATCTTATTATTAATATAGTTTCCATTTATGTTTGTTACTTGGGGTTAAACAGTTAAATTTTTCGTAACAATTTTGGTTTGTTAACCATTTTCAAAGGTGTGGTAAAATACCTTAATGATATCCATAAAATTTTATTTTATTTTATTTACTATTCAATTTTAGAAATACTTATATTGATTTAAATTTAATCCAAAAAAAGATCCAAATTACAAAAGGTACCTAGATAAGTGCATTTATGAATGTTTGAGTTACTGTAACGAATAATATATTTTAAAAAATTTAAATTATCAAATATTATCATTATATAATATTAACAGTTTCAAAATTATAATTTTTATATAAAAATCAATTTTTAATGTCATATATGTTCTGTGCGAATGAAAAAAAACTATTCATTCTTGGAGGTGGTAGTCTGAACATACACAAGATGACATATTCATTTTTTGAGAGATTATTGAAGAATATAGAGAAATTTGGCATAATTATTACAATATAACATCATGAAATGTGTCAAGGATCTATTTCAATATGATCATAATATTATTTTAGTGATAGAAAAACTATCATAATTAAAATTTATTTCACAATATATGAATATTCATTGCATAAAATAACAAACCATGCATTAATTCTTTAGATCATGTTCCCTTTAAAACATCAACACATAATCAGTTTGTCTATAAGAAAGAGATTCCATCTCCAAATATAATCCTCCAAACTAACCACCATTATAGAAATGTCATAAATAATATATTTCATCATAACCTGGGTAAAGGATACATAAGATAGTGTGAACATAGGTTCTCTATAAGGGTAATCAAGGGAGATATCAATATATCATGAGCATATGGGTATGGAAAATTGAGTATAAATTTTGAAAATTATACTTTTAGTATCATAAAACAAAATCATTTTCATGGAATAAATATTCGTAGGTCATAAAACGTGAATCATAATGGAATCAATTATCATGAACCTTGAGATTATAACTTTTACTTAAGGGATAGTTTTTTCATAGAAACATATGTAGAGAAAAAAAATTCACTAATATTTCAATGACCACAACCCAGATTATCAAAGTGGATTGTTTTCACTCTAAAAACCATCTTAATAGTCAAGGTTCCCTCCAAAAACTATCGTGGTGCAATGAGTCCCTAACTAAACATGGTTTACTCCCCATGAAAGTCCTATTTATCTAATGGGATATCAATATTTACCCATTTAATTGGAGGGATATATTGGTCCAACTCATCTCATAATTAAAATAAATCATACGGGTTTAACTAGATCATAAAAACTTCATCAATTTAGAACCTAATAAAAGAACTTGGTTTCATAAACATTTCATCAGATCATAACCCGTAGTAAAGAAACATGTGTCATAATCATTTTATAATAGTATCATAGTTTATACCATGTAAAAAAAGAATATTTCATAAGAATTTTATCATTTTATAACTCATAGAAGAAAATTATGTTTCAAAGAAATATTTTCAACATAAAT
Organism: Viscum album; assembly: GCA_963277665.1. Classification (NCBI taxonomy): domain Eukaryota; kingdom Viridiplantae; phylum Streptophyta; class Magnoliopsida; order Santalales; family Viscaceae; genus Viscum; species Viscum album. Next base: position 1,637,860,068 of record OY728129.1, read on the forward strand.
ATAAACCATTCTTATAAATTATAAGAATAATATCATTGGATTAAATCCCTATTAAAGAATAAGTTACATCAAAGAATTTTATCATGGATTGAAATGATTTTTAAAGATAGCTTATTAAACTTCTGGTGGAATAAAGACTTTCCCAATTATAAAAAATTCTAACATATATCATTTTTATATAATTTTCATTTAAAATACCCTTTCAAAACTTCCAAGTAATCATTAAATCTCATTTAAAGAGATTATTTAGAAAAAATATACTTTACACATCATTTTTTTTAAATATAAAACTTTTTATAAATCATTTTATTTGAAAATAAATACATACAAAATTAAAAATAAAGATTCAAATTAAATAATTGTAATTATGGTGAAAATCGTATTCCTAAAGTACATGTGAAAACAAATATTCATTACACATTTTAATTAAATTAAAAATGGGTATTCCTTGTAAAATTTCATGAATATTAATTTTATTTTTTAAGTAATTTTTTTACAAATGACTGTAAAGAATCATTATTCAGTATTAAAAAAAATTATTAATTTTTTTTAAGAAATGATGGATATTGAAGAAAAATGGGTTTTTTTGCAAAATTAAAATAATGTAGGATTTCCTTCAAAACATTCTTTTAGAATCATAAGTACGTAATGAAATGTAAATAAACGTAAAATAAGATTTTTATCATGACATGACATGAATTAAAAAAACAAATGGTTTCTGGAGAGATGGATCATAATAGTTTATTATCAGAATCATTAAGATATACAACCAGAATAAATAATTTTATTATTTCATAAAACCCTTAAAAATTCGTAACATTGATTCATAATCAATTTGAAATAATAATTTTAAATGAAACAATTAATATTGGGAGAATAAAAAATACATGATATTATATGTCAAATGAGATATATATACACCTTATAAAATAATATTTCAACATAACATAGCATATAATATGTCTCAAAGAAGGAAAACTGGGATAAATATCCCTAACCACTTTTGTAACATTTGAACCATAAACCCCATGAAAGATAGATATTAAAATGGATATTTTAATATTCATAATTGTAGTGATAATAATAATAAAATAAATTTATTGGTAGTATATACAAAACATAAAAAAAACTTGTGTTTAATATGGAATGTGTCTCAGAGTAGTAAAAAAGTTAGATATAATTCCCATAAATTATGTCTCGATATGTTTCGTTCATGTTAAAAAATACTTCATAATTAATATAACATTATTATCAATATATTAAATAACCATACTTATATATATATATATATATCATATTAAATATTATTTACTTAGGACCTATAATTACCCTTTTACCAAAAATTCATTCTTAAAATCATTTTTCCTGTAATAACATCTTTTTTTCTCTTAAATTTTGTTTATTATTTTCAGTTTGCTTACATTGGTCAGGAATCCATCATATATAGAATTTATTCACAGCAATATATATATATATATATGATATAAATTTACTGTATAATTATTTATATTAATCCTAAAAATTTAGATATTGGAAATCAAATACACCATTCATAGAAATGGTAGGCCGTATATAAGCATGAACGCTGTTTCAATTTTATTGAAGTAAGAAGATAAATAAATTTAAGTAAACTATACAATAAAAAATAATTATTATGTCATATATCTAAAATATTAATTAAATTTACCCTTATTTAATTCATTTGAAAGTGTTTGTGAAAAAAATTATCACATCACTTCCTAATACGAGAGTCTGTTGTACAAATGAACGACGTTATCGTAACCCCCAATGAAATGGTATGAAATGAGGTATATGTGGTAATGTTTTTCTCTAGATATAATTCTATTAAAAAATAATATATATATAAATATATATATCTCTTCTTTTAATATGTATTTATTTCCATCTAGTAAAAATAAAAATTAAAAACATATCAGATCGGTTCGTGAGGCATTATTCCTCCGTACAAATGTGTGGTGTCATTATTTTTAAAAGGGGATAGAGGTATAAGGTTTATTTTTTTATTACTAAATAGGTGTAACGACCCGGAATTTCTGAGGAATATTTCTTTTCCTAAATACATAGGAATTTTACGAGTCTGTAGTCCTTGACGGCGCGCGATTCTGAGGCCCGGAGTACCTAGAATGGTCCGACAATGTTTTGGTGAAGCTTCAATTAACGTGCGTATGCATTTTTCCTAAAAAGTAGAATAACTCTTCAAAGGTTACTCAGATCATAATTATGAGGCCATCGTTGCGCTCAGGATGTCGAGTTTACCCTAGGTGTGACTTATGTTTAGTCGACGCGGGCCACCTATGAGAAAACACAAAAATGGAAAAACTGTAAATAAAATAATTAAATAAAGTTAGTTTATTTTTCAAATACTTATAACTCACAAATGGTGACCCGGATTAAAAATCTGAGACCACCGCTGAACTTGTGAGGCTATGTTTTCTTTAAGAAGACATTAACTTGGGTTGGCGAGGGCCACCAGAGAAAGTCAGTTTTTGGCTACAAATAAAATAATTTAGTAACAATTATTTTATTATAAAATTCATAACTATTAAATGGTAACTCAAAATTGAAATATGAGGCGACAGTTGGGTTCTTTGGGGAGTTTTTCACCAAGGGATAGCTTAACCTCGACCACAGTGATTCTAAGGTGGCTATTAATAATTTTCGGAACTTTTTTTTCGGTACGTTCAGTAAACGTACGTTTGAGATATTATATATTTTTTGAACCGGTGGTCGAAATTGAAATATGAGGGCACCGTTGAACATGAAATGCTGGTATTCACTTAAGGATACCTTTACCGTAGTTGCGTTTTGATGCAAGTGGAAGTTAATTTTTTGGGGATTTACTAAATAAATTAAATAAAAATATGTTCATCATATTTTTATTTGGGGCGGTTTAATAATCCAAGTGGAGGTTGGAGGTGGGTCCCACCCACAAATTTCTTCCCTTGGGAGGATATTCTTATGTGGTACCCACACGAGCTTTATAGAGAACCCCAAACATGACGTACATGGACATTACATTACTTTTGCGGAATACTTAATACATTACAAAAACCAACACTTAAGGACCGTAATAATTTAGTATAATCGGAAACTCAAAACATAATATTCTAATCATGGTGAAAGATCTTCAACATCTCCCATAATGATCTTCCACTTTTTTAAGGGAAATCATGGAGAAAATAAAACCAACCAAATACATTTGAACTTAAAAACATGAACATAATGTTTACACATCAAAATCTTGAGCAATGAAATAAAACATGGCAGTACGTAAGGCATAGATCATAATGGAACATCAATCATGATAAAATAGCATGGGAATAAAACATGTAATTGTGGAAAGCCATTAATCATATGATATGATTTCTATAGTAGCCAAGGCATTACTACCAAGACCATCTTAGTGGACAAAGTCCCTTACTGAACCGAGTTCACTCTTCATTCCAGTCCTGTATCACTGATCCAGATTAACTTGTTTTCCAACCATGTTTATCTCATGATTTATAAATCATTACCCAATGAAACGGATGGAGATATAAGTCCCAACCATCTCATAATGAACTATTCTTATCTGTGCCACAAAATCATAAAGCATACATCATAGAATTACCCATGTAATAAAAATGGGATTCTTAAACAACGTGACATCATAAAACAATTCATATAAGATAAAGGACTTCATAAAAATAATTCCATCACAACATAATCAAATAAATTTAATAATATAGATAGAAATAGAACCATGTATTATCATAGGTGGAAAACAATTTTGATAAAATACTTGAACTCCATTCTTGATGAAAATATCCTTTCTACTTCAAAAACATTTTTCCTTTCTTAACATGTCATAACATTTTAAAATAAAATGCGTTAATTAAAAATAAACATGAATATTATTAAAGGAAGCATCATAGAAATATTTTTCTACGGAAATCATAAAAATCCATTCATGTCGTATAAGTTAAAAAAAGATTATTCTCATACATTGGCTGAAAAAGTCAAAAAGTATCTCGTACTGAAAATGACAAAAGATTCCTTTCATATCTTTTACTAAAAATTCATCAATGGGTAAAATTGGATGTAAAAAAGTGTAGGAGGATAGAAATAATATTAAATATTGAGGAAACATGGATATGGATGATAAGTATTCCCCAGTAAATTCTAAAGTATAAACAATATCAGATAAAAATGAGATTGTGAGTTTTTCCATTACCTTAGGTCTGATATTCTTCGTACATATCCGAACCTCCTGTATAATGATTTAAATAATGTCATTTACTTATTACGTAATCATATTCATTGTTGTCATATCATATATGGTTCAGTTATGACATTATATTACCCGTTCGTTTGTAAATTCCATGTTAAAGCAGCGTTTTGGGTAAAATCATTTTATTTATCGTACGTGTTTGGACATGTTGTTCTTGATATTATTATTACTTATAACATTATTTAATTACACCCAGAATGTTAATCATGATTTATATATCATATATATTCATTATATATATATATATATAATATATATAAATGAGATGAAATAAACCGTTCATGGAGACAGAAGGCCGTACGTAGGCATGAACTCTATTTTCCATTCCTTATTGACTTGAATAGAAGTAAGTAGAACAGAAATATATATATATATATACATTAATACAGTAGCTTTATCATTCCATATATTTCAATATTATTTATTATATATACTTTAAAATCATTCTTGAGTGGTTAACATGGAGAATGAATCTCATCGCGTCGTAGAGACGGTAATCCGTACGTACGCACGAGGACCATGACTTCTGATTTCTGACTTAGTGAACGAAAACACTGATTGAAAGTGTTTTTTCAAACTTATTCTTTGATAACTATTTGAGTCATCTCACGAAGACTAACTTATTGATTGTGGCGCTTCTGTTCCTTATCAGGATTCTGCTATATAGACAGCTAGCTAGGGTTTCTAAGAGAGTACACGATGACGGTCAACCGAGGGACGAGGATCCGGTGCCTGGCCCTTTTACTATGTTGTCACCATCGGGTGGTGTACCAGCATCACAACAACCCTTAGGGTAGCAGATACCAGCTGTACTGACAGACGGTGAATGCCGATTGAGCTCGTTTTACGAGTTCCAGTTACAGAGGCCTCTAAGGTTTCGAGGCGAGACAGATTCCCACAAAGCTGAGGACGGCCTAGAGGTGATTGCTAGAGTTTCCACCGAGTTTAGACATTATTAGAGATGCTTTTGATCTTAGATACTAATATTTTTCAGTGAGTGACCATAAGTATGGTCCTCGTAGTAATGAAGATTCGGTACTTGGACCATTTTCCGAGATGGTGCCTTTGGGAAGTGTCCCAACTATATCACTTCATGTTGGTCAACAGACACTACAGATGGTACCGGTGGAGGAAACCTATAGGATTAGTGGCTTACATGTGTTTCAGCACCAGATATCCCTCATGTTTTGATTCGATATAGAGCCACATGCGGCTGACGGCTGGTTTGAGGAGGTGGTTGAATGTTTACAAGAGCTTATACAGCTTTGGCAGGACGACATGTTTATAGCTGAGTATTCATCGAAGCATACCGATCATTCATGGTACTCAAGGAATATGATATGATCAGTGATTTGGAGCTTGGACATCTGAGCAATGTGTCATTAAGGATATCTGAGCCATCACTTTTTCCTCTATGCATTCCTACTGATGTTAGGGTGCTAGAGAGAACCTTAGTGGTTTAATGTTCATTGGTTGAGAAGATACAACCAGTGAATGTTAGAAGTTGGAAATCATGAAACTGGAACCATTCTCAGGGACTTTAGCATGTCGAATGTTTTCAGAAGAGGAATGTGTTAAGGACAGATGAATCTACAGGGTAGCAGGCATGGAAGAAGATCTAGGAGATTAGCATGAGGTGGTGAACATTTAGACATGTTACAACCACCCACCTTGTAGTCCCTGTTAGGCTCAGTGAGATAGAGGGCAGGGGAAGAGAGTAGCATTTTGTGGTCAAGGAGTGTGACCTAAGGGCTCTAAGAATGATTTGTGGTACGTTATATGTCTACTACTATCTAATGTATCAATAAACATAAGTAACAATCATTTCTTCATTCAATGAATCATATCGCAGACCTAGAGATTCTGGTTAAGCCGTTGACTTGACCCTCACGTCTGGAGATACCTTTGATAGGAGACAAGATTAATCACACATACACCAATGGTGTGATCTGAATCATCAGGTGAGATTTTCGGTTGGAACCTCTTGGTGGAAGCGTTGAGGCATTATGACGTTAGTTTGGGTATGGACTAGGCAACCACAGTTCATACAAAGATTTATTGTATTAGGAAAAAATGTTGTGTTTTGTCTACAATGTTGGGATGGGGCTTTCCTTGGTTAGCGAAAACAAAAACCCATGCATAACAGGATGGAATCTTGCAAAAGTGGGTGCAATCGATCACTCATGAGTCGGATAGACATACCTTTGTTCCAGACTTTTCCAGAGATGTAGCACTGCTTTCAGCATTGAAGAAGAATGGGAAACCATTTGTGTGGTTAGAGAGATTCCAGTAGATATTTCAGGATCTGAGGCATAGGTTGACTAGTGCGCCCATCTTGAGGCTTCTAGAGGAGGGTGTTGGGTACGTGGTTTATTACGACGCATCAGGGACTGGACTCGGGTGTGTCCTAATGCTTGAGAGAATAGTGATCGCGTATGGTTCCCAGGAGCTGTGACAGTACGATCAGAACTACCCTACCCATGACCTGGAGTTAGCAGTAGTGGTCTTCACCTTGAAGATGTGGAGGAAAATATGATGGGTGAGCGTTTTACATTCTACACTGACCATCAGAGTCTTTGGTACATCTTGTCACAGAAGAACATGAACCTGAGACAGTAGCGATGGCTTGAGTTCCTCCAGGACTATGACTTTGAGATAGTCTATACTCCTATGAATTTGAACGTTGTACCAGATTCCCTCGACATGAGAGAGACATTCAGTTGCTAGGAGAGGCAACAGATAATATGTCCGTGTTGTAGATATCCTTTGTGGATAGAGATGGAATAACCTTTCTGTAGTCCCCCACATTAAATCCTCCACTTCGTTAGCGAGTCAAGGAGGCACTATGTGGGGACATTGACTGTGAGACGCAACGTGCTTAGATATCCACAGGTCAGGTACCAGATGAATTTTATGATGCTGGGGAGCACGTCATTATCTTCATAGGATGTACCATGGTTGCAGCTGCATTTCTGGAGGATGTGTTGGGGGAGTTCGACACATCACCTTTAGCGGTACATCCTAGAGTGGTGAAGATGTAACAGGACATTCGATTATAGTACAAGTTGTCGGGAATTAATAAAGCAGTGGCAGAGTTTCTCTCACAATGCCTCACTTGTCAGCAAGTGAAGGAGGAACAGCAGGTACCAACATGCTTAGTTCAGCGTTTTGAGGTTCCAGAGTGGATATAGGATCAGATATACTTGGTCTTCATAATGGGTCTTCCATGTACATCCATGATATGAAGACCTCTGGAGTTTGAGGACAGTGACCACGTATTTCTACTGGTCTCACCTCAATGAGGTCTATGAAGATTTTTCCGAGGTGACAAGTTATCAACATGATTCATCAGACCTTTCTAGGTCCTCTGCAGGGTAGGAGAGGTGGCGTACCACTTGGCCCTTCCACCTCAGTTGCACCGGGTGCACGAAGTCTTCCACGTATCTCATCTGAGGAGATACGTGCACGAATATTCCCACATCATCGATTACTTGGAGCTAGATATCGACGTCTGGGTGACTTTCACGGAGTTTCCAGTGGAGATTGAGGATCGACAGGAGTAGTTCCTGCATGGACAGTCGATTTCTCTTATGCGTGTTCACTGGTAGCGCAGAAACCTCCAAGAGAGCACATAGGAGCAGGAGGCTCAGATGCATGTTCACTACCACCATTTGATCCATTAGTTCAAGTTATATCATATAGGGATGTAAATCCCTGAGTTGGAGAGAATGTACAGACCCAGAATTTCTGAGTATTTTTTTTTAATACTTACGAATTTTACAAGTTCTCATTCCCTTACGATGCACGATTCCGAGGCTCGGAGTGCCTAGGATGATACGTAAAATTTTTGGTTAAGCATGGATTAACGCTCGTATGTAGTTTTCCAGAAAAAAGAATAATAACTCATAAACGGTTACTGGGATCAGAAATCTAAGACCACCATTGTGCTCTGCATGGCCGGTTTACCCTAGGCATGACTAAAGATTAGTCGGTGCGGGCCTCCTATGAGAAAACCTAAAAATGACCTAACCGTAAATAAAATAATAAAATAATGTTATTTTATTTTTCAAATTATTATAACTCAGAAATGGTAACTCGAATTAATAATCTGAGACAACCTCTGAACTTGTGAGGCTATGATTTCTTTAAACAGATAATAACTTGGGTCAGAAATGGCCACCAGATAAAGTTAGTTTTTGAAAGAAAATAAAATAATTATGTGAAAATTATTTTATTATAAAATGCATAACTTTAAAACGGTAACTCGTATTGGATTTTTGAGTGTACCGTCGGGTTCATTGGGGTGTGTTTCAACTAGGAAGAGCCTAACCTCAACCGCAATGGGTCTAGGGTGGCTATTAATTATTTTCCAATGTTTTTGTCAGGTACGTTCAGTAAACGTATGTTTGGGATTTTATATCTTTTGAACTATTTTTTGGAATTGAAATCTGAGGGCACCGATGAACTCGCAGCGCCGGTATTCTCTTAAAGAGTCATTTACCGTAGTTGCGTTCTGACGTGAGTGGAAGTAAATATTTGGGGGGGGGGTGGATAAATAAATTACATAAAAATATGTTCAACATATTTATATTTTTGGTGGTTTAATCCTCCATGTAGAGGTTGGAGGTGGGTCCCACCTGCACATAACCTCTCTTTGGAGGATATTATTTTGTGGGACCCACATGAGCTTAAACCACCATGTAACTCTCTTTAAGTGGGGGAAGGGTTTTGGACTTCCCTCATTAAAGTTCCAACATCAATTTATTAATTAATTTGGCTCCTACAATTAATTAATTAAACCCCTTTTGAATTCCTTTGAATTAATTATTGCAACACTATAATAAGATGTTTATATTATTATTGTGGGGGTTGGCATAAACAGGGGTTGGTGAGAATTAAGGAGATGATGAGCTTTTGGAGAACTCTCTAGTGAAGAACGAGAAGAACGCCGTCTTTTTCCTTCTTTCAACCTTGGTAAGAAAGGGAAGCGTCAGCCAATTCCAGAAATTCTTCTTTCCTCGACTTCATCCTTCTTTTTGATGTCGACGAAGAATCAATGCCGTCTTTTCCGTGTCTTTATCTACGAATGACAAACAAGGTAGGGGATGATTATTTTTAATGTATGAATTATATTCTCATTCCTCGTTGTCCAATTTGGTTCAATTATAGGAATTTCTTATCACCTAACTCGGAGGGCGCGTACCAAAAAATCACGGCCCGATGTCCCTCTATTGGTTCTTGTTTGATTGACGATGGTGGTGGCGCAACAGCGCCACCAGAAGAGGGAATAGTGGTGGAGTATCGACAGCCGGAAATGGGCCGGAAATGAGAGGAACCGGCGGTTCAATGACCACTGGGTCACCAAAAATGGTGTGGCACTGTCGTGCCATGCAATGAACCGGTCTGCAACCAGACGGGCTGTGGTGGTGTCATCGCACCGCGCCAGAGTAAAGATGAAGCATCCATATGGGACGAGGCGGATGAAGACAGCACGGTTCCGTCGTGCTTTTCCAAAGAGGACACACATAAATAGTCCACGGTGGACGGGAAGGGCAGACGGTTGAGGCGGCCGTCGGCGGGCGCTCCAAAGGCAGGACCCCTCGGGTCCTGCAGTCACTGGGCTGGGGCCACGCGTCGGCAGTTACAGAGATGGAGGGGCATTGATAACCCCTCGCATGGCCACCACTGGCTTCATATGGCATTCTGCAACCTCCCACGCATGGACGGCATGCCACGCAGGCCGGGTAGTGAGGCCGCCATCAGCCGGGCCGCCACGGGTCGGGCTGCCACGAGTCGGGCCGCCATGGGTCTGGCCGTGCCTACGGGCTGGGTCGCCCCTCAAGTCGGGCCACCCACTCGGATCGGGAAACATCCCCAGACTGGGTCGGACACGCGAACTGGGTCAGGCCCCAGTTCGGATTGGTCGGGCCGTGTCAGTCTGACTGGGTCGGAACGGACCCGGACCAGCTATGGCCGTTTACACCATTTAGCCCGTATCTAGGGCTACAGTTGTCCGATTGACGTAATTGATGCAGAGATAAAATTCATGGAGTGAGACAATTCTTTAGGAATGTTCAACTAGAGTTTGGGACAACTTTGGAAAATGGCCGGGTTTGGATCGAGCGTAAATCCAAACGGGCCCCTGTAAAGGAAATGCCAATAATTGTCAGACCGGGCGTCTGATTGATGCACCATCTGTCGCATTAGGTTCCTTTTGTTGAGACGGAACTATGTGATTCATCAACTCAATACTTCATGATAGTTGATGTATCAACACTTGAATGGAGGAGTGGACCCTCCCGGAATCGAGTGTGCTATGTGCGGGAACACTAGATCTGGCTACGACAACTATCGCACTGGAATACTCCGTGGGTTCGACGACGATGAATACCGTACCGGAATCATGTGTGGGTTCGACAGTTCTAACTTCTGTTATTGTATCCTTTGTGGGTCAGATAGAATAGCTGGTTCTATATCCTATGTGGGTCTGATAGATTTGATGAATCATTAACTAAAACTCATCATCTCTATTACTCTAGAGTAGCTGGTATTATATCATGTGTGGGTCCAAAAGCTTAGCTACTCCTGTGTCTTGTGTGGGTACGACAGCTTAGATGAATCAGTGACTACATCTAATCATCTCTATTACTCTAGAATAGCCTGTCCTGTATCCTGTGTGGGTCCCACAACTTAGGCGAGATAGCTGGTCATATACCCTGGGTGGGTTCGGCAACTTAGCTGGTCCTATATCCTGAGTGGGTCCGATAGCTTAGATGATCCAGTGGCTACATCTGGTCATCTATATCTCTCTACTATTTTGGTATTCCTATGTGATCTGAGTCATGTCTTTCAACCATTATGACCGTGGTGATTGCCTTTACTTCCTTTGTGGAATGGTTTATTCTTGGGCTCAAGAGTTGGAGTCGAATTGTGATTGATAACATAGGTATATGTATGGGAATATATCTATGTATAGTTGTTTGATACTCTGTGATTGTTTATTTCTTCTACGGTTTATCCTTTTTGGATTCTGGGAGACCATCGGGGGTCTTAGGGTCCTTACTGAGTATCGTTATACTCACCATAGCACGGGCAATGCCCACACCTCGTTGTGTTGGATGCATATAACAGATAGTGCTGATGGAGGCCGAGAGCACCACGAATGGACGGTACCCTGAGGTGGACCTTACGAAGATTTGGCACATAGAGGATACTAATAGACGTGACTACTGAGGTGGACATCTGTACCTATCCTTCAGGTAGGGACCCAGATGGAGATCCAGGAGCTGCTCTATACTTTCAGCCGCTTGTCCCCTTTTAGTTGTACTTTACTATTGGACTTGTATTTCTAGCCCCTCTAATTTCATCACACTCTTTGTAATCAGTTCTACATTGTGTTTTACTTCATCTTTCATACTCTATTGTGTTTTCTAACTTTTATAATGGCAATGCCTTCCCAGCTTAGGGATTAACACCTTTGGTGCTAGTCGCCAGCCCCTGACCTATGGAAGGAGAACATGGGGTAGTCACAGCACGGGGCCCGAGGATGGGTCATGACAATAGGTATAATAATATAATAAATATCATATATAATAATTAATTACATATTTATATCATTCCATGATAGGTGGTGATATAGAATGAATAACATCAGTTCGTGTGGTGGTAGTCTATCATACACATGAGGGATGATTTTGAATACCATTTGATGAAATAGAAGAATAATTTAGTTCATTACATTAACGTAATAACATATAATTATAATATTTATAATTATTTAACTATATAATCATGGTTTAATAATTATTTGAGGTGGAGGAAGAAATAAAATAAAACGCCCTGTTTTGGAAGTTAGCACTTCATCAGAAAACTTCTTTTTTTCACCAAAATCCTAGATATATTTACCTAAAGTCCAAAATAAGTCCTATTTAATGAGATTAGTGAATCAGGAAATATATTTGTGCATTTACTGGAAAATAATATTGGGTATTGGTGTATTAACATGAGAGGGGTCGTGGTTTCCTTTTACAAGTGAGGTGAGTGGCGCACAAGTAATGTTTAAAAAGAAAATGGTGATACCGTGTTTCTAATTTTAAAAACCCCTAAAATGGAAATTAATTAACCTTAGAGTTTATAATGTCTAAATATTATCAATCATTTTGTGTTGGATATGTTTATAGGTCACTTTACCATTTATAATTATTTTTTTAAATGCATTTTCTACTTAACTACGGTAATTAATTTTCAAAATTTTTTATATTAATTCCCGTAAAAAATTAAGTTTATATTATTATATAATATAATAATTATTATTAAGAATAATTTTTTTTAAACTTTTATTATTAGAAGATGAAAAATTATATTCATAATTATCCCAGTAGACACGATGAGAAAGTTGTTTTCCAAAAGAGAAAATGTCCAAATGTTTGAAATGTTTTTATTTAATAATTATTTATTAAATAGATTATTTTGACATAAATTAGATTAATTGATATATAATTGATTTTATTTTTGTTTTAAAACAATATTAAAATACTTTTTACATTATCAAATTCATTAAAATACATGACAATTCCAAATAAGAATAGGAATATTTCACAATTCATAGAAAATTTTGCATTTTCAAAAAAATATAAAAACTCAACAATAAAATAAATTTGATGAGTTGATTTAAAATATTATTTTTATGTCTTGAATTAAATTATATCAAATAGTAAAAATTTAATTTTAAATTAACTATGAAAAAGGAGAAAAAAATATTTTTAGAAAAAATATAGTTTTTAAGTTTTAAATTGGTTTTAATATTATCTCATTTCTAGAAATCTCCTAATTTGATGGTTAAAAATTTATTTCATGTTTAACATATAAATTTAATTAGATTATTCTCTAAAAGTGATTTGATAAAATTATTTATTTAAAATGAATTTGTGGGAATACAAATAGTTTTAGAATGTTTTTTTTCAAATGGTTTTTATTTTCATTTATGATTAATTTTTAAGAAAATATATAATTTTATATATTAGTTTTAACTATATAATTTCACAGTCTAGTTAATGATATTTGTATACTATATTCCCATATCTAAGACATAACCATAATATTATACAATAAGATTTTAATAGTGTGTTTTGTTTCGTTTAAACTCAGTGTTCCACGTAACAAAATCTATAATAAATAAATAAATTTATTGGAAAAACATATTTCATATAATCTATGGTTGTTCTATTCTACACCATTTATATAAATTATACCCTCAAAATATGATATCTTTCTTAATAAAAATGGTTTACCATTAGAAAATCGATTTTTGGGAACCCACATTGTAGAAAAGGGATAATAATAAATCCTCATGAAAAGGGAGAAAGGGATGTTTGAAGGTAATTTTGAATAACACATACACTATTTCATAATAGGATAACATAGGTTTTAGTATAATATTTATACATGGAAGAAATTTCTACTATCTAAATACTGATAGAGACATACATAGATCACTAATGATGAAAAAGTGAATGATCATTTGAAAATAAACAGACACAAAACCACATACCAAATAACCATTAAAATGACTTTGATAACATAAAAAAGATATTAATAATATAAAATTTAATTCAATATCATTTTGCTAAATATGAATATGTGTAATGGAAAGATATATACACACGATTTCATTCCATTTCATTTTCACAATTTCATCCATTGGTTGTTCATTGATCAATATCCACTTAATCTCTTACTCTAAGAAATGAAGATGAATTTGTAATACATGATATACTAATAGAACACAATATACATAATATAATTATAATTCGTTCAAGTTTTACTAATAAAAAATTGGTTAGTTACTAGTTATTGAATATTCTTAAATAGTATATTCATTAAGTAATAACTTAATATATAAAACCTCATCTGAAGAAAAACATAAACCATTTCATAAATTGTTAACCTAATGAATGATTCAAAATAATAAAATCAAAAAAATTTATATTTCACTAAATTTAAAAATTAAACATACCATTGATCCCCCTAAAAATAATTATTTAGATATTAAGTTTTACTTACCAAACATTTTAATACCTTCATCAAGTGTTATCATAAAACATGTTCATAAATTTATTTACCATAAAACCATACTAATAACATACATGATTCTTTATTAGTTATATAAAACACAAATTATTGGATATATTCCTTAAATTCAATATTTATATAAACTCCATAAATGAAAACATAGACCACTTTTTCCACAAATCATTATTTTGTTTTAATTTCATAAATACTATCCAATTTGAATTATTTATCTCCATCTTCTCTTTATCCCAACATAATTATCTCCACATCAGGGGAATATTAATTGTTATATTCCCATAAACTTGTGTTTTTTGGTAAAATACCACCTTTTTATGAAAGCATGATACTATGTTTGTAGTACCACCCAATATATTGTGTATATCCTTAATGAACCAATTATAATGAAAATCCTTATATATTTAATAATTCATGAATTCCAAAACCTAAACACATAAATAATTATAATTCACTATTAAACCACTAACTATGTATCATCATCTTATTCCACAATACATATTTCCTTTAATTTTTTATTCATGGTCTCTTCATTATCAATAGTAATACCATTACTCGTACCACCAATAGGATTCCCTTCTATAACATTTTACCAAGGAAATAGATTCATATAATTCTAATTATTTTTACATTTATAAAATTTTTCCATTGGTGATGAATTTTAGAAACAATTATTATCATCAATTTCAGTAACATAACTTTTCATTTTTCACCAACAATAGCTTATTATGTTCCCTTCTTCTCCATATGAAAAACATCACATCCATCATTTGAGACATTATATTGAGTGATTATTCCCACATTGTTGACATATAATAAAATAAATCATTATTCTTCTATGGTCTCCACCACCATAACAAAAAATTTATTCTATCCTTCTATTATTTTGTGATCAGAGAGTTATTAAGGTGCATGTTATTTTTAAAAAGGCAAAATCATAAATAAAACGAAAAGAATGATTACAAAAGTCCGACTTACGAGAACATATTACAATATTTTTCATGTTAAGAAACAATATCAACAGGGAAGTCTTCAAACCAATTGATGTCTTGGTTTACTCCCATGTTAGGTAGGCCATCAACAACCGTATTGGTTTCTCGATAAACATGAGTGATAATATAGTTGTGATCGGTAAGTGAACGACTACATTCCATCCAACGAGTAGTAATTGGCCATGAAAGATGAATAATTCCATTCCCAATCTCTTCCACAAGGGTCATCAATTTGCTTTGAATCCCGAGATTATTCCAACCAAATAGCTTAGCGAAGGTGACAACATGAATTAATCTCATCATCTCAAATTTATGGGAGGTTTCAATGCCAAAACTAACCATGAATCAACCAATGATCTTACCGAGAAGATTCCTAAATATAGAACAAGACCCTGAAGGGTTTATATTTCCCTTAGAACCGTCATCAATATTAATTTTGATCTATATAAGAAGATGATATCTCTAGAACACCTCCATAGTGCGGCAAGGATAACTAAATTTTTTATTAATCTAATGATTTTGCAAGATTCCAAAGTAATTAACAGTGTTGTAGAAATGTCCCTTTTTCATCAAAGCATTTTCATGTAAGGTAGTGAGGATCCGCATCCAACCTGCGTGTATGGTAGTGCAGTGAGGTGCATGTTATTGATCAAATATCATGATCACAGATTATGAATAATAATAATATCCTTCGATCCATGCCCCATCCAATTTGGTTTCTCATCAACACATTTCTTAACATGATAAATGTTAATTAAGTTCCTTCTGGTTCTCTACATTGAATAAAACAAAAACTATAGTTTATGAACTAATATTTATTGTGGGGAACCACAAAATAATGAAATATAACTTATATAATGTGTAAATCAAGAAATATTCCTCTTAATCTATGGAACCTTAATAATAATATATGTTATTTATATTCATGAATCAAATCCTTTATAATGTTTCATAAAGTATTTGTGAATTTATAAAGGATATCTCCTAGGAGTGTCAAATGATGTGTGTAGTAATTACCATTATCATTCACAATGTGATAATAAAGTCTACATTATTTCATACTTATTGGGTTTTTAAACCTTCGAACCTATAAGAGATATTTATATACACTTGTATTATCCAAATGGGCAAGTGATTTCTTGGAAACCACATGCTCTATCCTTTAATAATATTCAAATGAATTTTACAAAATATTGAAACATCCTTAGAGTTATACATAAACATATCCCTGGACAAATATTTAAAAATATCACTAGGTATCTCATAATATATGCCACATACTAGTTTCCAAATTTTAACTGATCCTTTATTTGATACCTACTATTTCGACCCAAAACATATCATACATAAATTTTACATCTTAATAGTTGAATTTTCATTACAAAACATTACAAACAATACTAGAATAATTTTTTCTCGTGTCATTGGAAATATTGACACATAAAAAAGGTTTATAAGTGAGCTACTTCATCTCAAACTACGTTCTTCACAACTATCACCCATCTTATACATATCACACATAATATATTTCATCACAACTAGGGGAAAGGACACCTAAAAAGGGTGTTATAAAATTACCAGTAAGGGTAAACAAGTGGCAAATAAAAATTTTATTTAATATGGGTATAATTACAAGAGAATAACATTTTAAAACCAAATAATGCATATAATAAGACATAAAAATGAGTCGTAGAACAAATTTGGGAAGTTAATAAGTCTTAAATCATAATACAATAAATGAACATTAACCCTGAGCACATAAAGGTGACATAAATATTAGATTTATGGTATACACATAATCATATAAAAACATTTATTTAGTAGTTTAAGGAAAAAGTAATATACTATAATAGGTAGTTATGTTCAATAAAAAAACCATCATAGTAGTCAAGGATAACTCCTAGACTATAATTATTAATAGTGTCTCTTACTGAACTGGTTTCACTCTAAATTTTAGTCTAGTCGATCTTCTGAGATATCAATCCACAACCAATACATTAGAGAGATATATATATCCCCACCATCACATAATGAAAATCAAATATACTTGTGCAACTAGATCATAAAAAAACTCAGATTATAACCATAGAAAATGATTGGTATTTAAAAACATTTCATCACAACATAACTGGTTGAAAAGAATTTTGTTTCATAATCATTTCATCATTTCATCATAGCATAACCAGTGTAAAAATAAGTGTGTTTCAAAAATATTTTATCATGGTATAACCCATGGGAGAGAAATGTGTTTAATTAAAAAATTGTAATAATAATCATAAAACATTTATATAAAGATTAAGAATTGATGCTTTGGATCATATCACCAGTAAAGCATAAGTAACATAAATGGTTGTCATCATAAGTGGAAAATTATTGTGAATGATCACTTGAAACATTTCTTAAAGAAAATATCATTTCTAATTTGAAAAATAACTTTTTCAAACATAAAAAAGTTTCAAAATAATTTTCCTTGAAATTATTATTTGAAACATAAAATAGATGCATTAAAATTCATTTCAAACATTTCCTCAAGAAAATATCTTTTTCACATTGATTTTTTAAATCATAAAACATTTATGAAAAATTATCTTTTAAAATAAAATTTTAATAAATATAAATAATGCTTAAAATAAAATAATATTAATGATGGTGTAAATTTTATTCATACATTACTCATCAAAATAAATCTTTAATTCACATATTCCTTGAACCCCAAACTGGCATTGTTTTGGAATATGAAATAAAGATTCCCTTAAAAATTTTATAAATTAAAAAAAGTTTAAATATATCTGTAAAATATCATTGTAATGTTTCCAAAACATTCTTTAAAACATTTTTTCCCAAAAAAATGGACATATAAGAAAATATTTTTTGATCGAAATGAAAAATAAATGCAGTTTTATTTAAAAAACAATTTTTGGAATCTTAAGTACATAAAGAGAAAACAAATTCTGGAAAAATAATTTCCTAACACAATCAGAGGAAAAAATTAATGATATTCCTTATATATGAAATATAATATTTCTTTATCTGAAACATAACCATAATAAATCGCAATTATAAATGGGATTGCAACAAAAAACCCCTTTAAACATTCTAACATTGAATCATAAAAACAATGTAATAATAAAATTAAATGAAACAAATAATATCATTAAAATTATTAAATTAATTATATTACATGTCAATGGGGATGTATATACACCTCAAAAATTAAGGTAGGTGGACATCATAACATATGTCTCAATGAAGGAAAATTCAGAAAAGAATCTCTTACCACTTTTAAAATATTTGAACCTTATACCCCTTGAAAGAGTGATCCTAACATGGATATATAAGTTCCCATAATGTTAATTATAATAATATTAAATCACATTCATGAGATATATATACACCCTATAAAATAAATTGGTGGTGAATATATCATCTGTCTCAAACAAGTAAACACTTAAATAAAAATACCATACCGTAAGTCATTAATTCCTTCATATACATTTGAAAGTATTTTATAATAAATATAAATTTATTAAAATTCCTTTAAATAACCATAAATATATATATAATTCCATATATGGTTTACTTATAACCTATTATTTCTCATTTATCAATAATTCCTTCTAAAAATCTCATTCTAAGTCATAACTACTTTGGTTTTTTCATATGATTTCAGTTTTTATTTCATGTGTTCTTAATTTCAACATGGTTACATCATATCCAAAGTAATATATATTATATAAATATGATATATATTAATTATTTATGTATTTATTGTTATTTATAAATGTTATAGAAAAAAATGAAATAAACCATTACTGGAGGTGGTAGGTCATATGTACCCATGAATGTTGTTTTCATTTTCAGGATGGATGAAAATACTAGAATGGTAAATAATATTTAACCTTTAAAGATTCATTTTTATTTCATATATATCACATATATAAAATAATGTTTACCTTATTATATTTAATGAAAAGTGTTAGTCAAAGAAGAATCACATCTGTTTATGAGGCATTAGTTCACCGTACAGATGAATGATGTTATCGTATCCCCCCTGAAATGAAATGTTAGATTTTATATGTGATATATTTATTATGGAGTTATAATTATGTTAAAAATATATTTTATTTTCATTTAATATATCATTATTACAATCTATCTAAAAATAAAACAATATTACATTGGTTCGCAAGGTGGTAATCTGTCATACACATGAGCGATTTTATTATTTTCAAATAGGTTTAATATGAAACGTTATATGTGGTATTATAATTATAGAATCATAATAATATAATATATATGAAATTTAATCATTTTATCAGTCATTATATCAATTTGTGATTGGTGGGGATGTAAATCAAGTTACGCTGGTTTACAAAGTGGTAGCTCTCCATTCACAGGAGAGACGATTTTACATCCCATTTGATGGAATAATATAAGGATTTTAGTCATTAAATTAAAATAAAAAATATATAATTATATGTTAGATAATTATATGTTCATATAATCATGGTATTATAATAATTTTAAGGACATTGAGGAAGATATAGTATAAAATTCATGGTTAAGGATGATACCTCTTCTTCATAAATTTTTTTTGGATTGCACCAAAAGGCTATAGGTTGAATTTATGACCAATATAAGGGTTATTGGATTATATGAGGTAAATAAATACTATATTTGGTAATTTATTGGCTGAAAATGTTTGTTTTAGATGTTTAAAAATACTAGGATATTGGGAGGACTATTAAATGATAGGTTAGTGGAACACTTTTATTCCTTGAAAAGAATAACGTGTACCCAAAAATTTCACATAAAAAATCATATAAAATGGTAGATTATCAATCCTTACAGTTAATAATGTTGAAATATATACATAAAATGGGGTTTTGAGAACCCTCTAGGCCATTTTACCCATTATCCTTTTAGTTTCACCTGTTATAAACCAATTTTCACCAAAATCGTTGTAACACCCGAGACATTTATGTTATATAAATCATCAAAGGAATCTTTTTCTACACAACACTTGCTTGGCTTGCTTTACACGCAATCGCGACCTTCCTCGATAGCTTGCGTCGTACGCAATACCGAGTTTCACTAAACAACAATATGCTATTAAAACTAGCCGTTATGAATAGTAATAACCACTTTTTTAAATTTTATAAATTTTATTTTTCAAAATGGACTTCATTTTTGGACTCAGAATATCGAAATTAGCCTAGGGTGAAATTTTGGTATTTTTCTGAAAACTTTCAATTTTTGATGAATAGTGACACCACTAAGTGGTAGGTTAAAAACTGAATTTTGCATAAAACTTAATTTTACCGCTTCTGTGAATGGAATTTCAAAAATCCGACAGACACGGATGATATCAGTAAGAAAAATGTGGTTCAATGAGATAAAAATAATTTTTTGGTGAATAGTAACTTTTTACTATTTTTACGGCCGTTAATAGTAAATAGGGTAACTAAGGGTAAATATGATATTAATATTATCTTAAAACATGTCCAAATTCTATTTTACAAGTGTAATTTGACCAAAAACAAACTTAGGAATAAAAGATGACCATTTAGGCCCACTTGGATTAGATTAGGAAATTTATTATTAATTTATTTAAAGAAGGGTTAAAATAGTTAAAATAAAGTTTAATAAGTAAACCATTTTTAATATGGGGTTATACATAAGATAAATTAGATTGTAAATATTCATTAGAAATCTGAAACGATTTCCTACATGATGGTATTTTATTTTTAATTTTTAGACATCAAATAATTTAATTTAATTATAACACAAAGATGATGCAGCAATTATCTTATTAATGAAATATTGACATAACTGATAATATAAATACCAAAATAAATGTAATTTAAGACTTTTTATGAATTACACTAATTTTCTAGGTTACTATGATATATTAGTGTTGATGTAATCAACTTTTTTCGAACATATAATTCTTTTATGACTTTCACAAAAATCATATATCAAATAGTGTCAAAATTGACACAAAATAGTTTTTAAATCAAATATTATATTATTAATTGTTATTTTATTCCTAAAAATATAAGGTTCGGCCAAATGACTTAGATAAGGATATATATGTTAATAATAAACAATTTGGGGTTCTTTTGGCATGTTATAGTAAGTGTATTAACCATATAGTGAAAGAAAACAAAAAGACATGGTAAAAGTTAAATTATTTAACTTATAGTTAAATCTAATTGATAAGGTTTAAATAATACACTAAACATGTCTAAATCCTATTGGTTGATAGGATTTAGACCCTTCCCCACTTTAGCTTCGAAATAAGACCCTTTGGAACAATTATAAACCGATTTTGACTTTAATATAAAATAATATTTTGAGATATTCCTAAGGTGCCCCTCTCCTCCCTTATAAAAGGGCACCTCCTCCCCCTCCTCCTCACACCAATTTGAGCACTCAAGCTCGGCCAACCCCTGCCATTTTCACCTCTCCACTTCCCTAGAATAATCCTAGAGGTCCTGGTCTTCTTCAAAGACAAATCTTAGTTCCCTAAGTGGAGGATTCAAAGAGGCGTTCCAAAGAAGAGGTAATATCCATTACCGATCTTTTCAATTTCTTTCTTCTTCAACTTCTTCTTCTTTAGTTGTTTCAGGATAAATTAATAACATCAGTATTACTTACATACTGATATGTTAATATAAATATGAAACAACCATAATTCACCTTCTATCCATCCTACGGAAAAATGAAATCACCGCGCGTGCGTACGTACGGAATACCGTCTCCACGCCGTGGTGTAATCTATTTTTCCACCATCACTTTTACAAGGATGGGTATAATGGTGTAATGAGTAACTATATATGATTATTATAAAGTAATATTGATACTGAAATAATATATATATACTCCAATACAGTTCCACGATCATAGGAACGATATCATCACTCGTGCGTACGTACGGAATACCGTCTCCACGATGTGATGCGACTCGTTCTACATGATCATCATTACATAGTAATTATATAAATGAATTGAATGAATAAATATTATATATGTTACACTAATACCATTCTGGATATAAGGTATCTATGACCTTAAATGAATAATAAGAATGTATTTGGAAAAACACGCATAAGAACAAAAGGCAATAAAGACCCGAGTAACAAGTTACAATGAAATATTACTAACAAGAAGCTAAGAATAAGACCATATATGATATCATATCAATATTTATGATTCTGGAATAAGTCAATAACATTATCTAAACCATTATACAGGAGCTTCGGACACGTACAAAGCAAATCGGACCTAAGGTAAGGGAAATATCACAATCTAATTTTTATCCGAGATTGTTTATTCGTAAGTATTTACTGGGGTGTATTTTATCATCCACATCCATGTTTCATAAATATGTAATATTATTTCCATCCACCTACAATTGTTTAAATCCATTTTTACCCTTCGGTGAGTTTTTAGTAAAAGAAATGAAAGGAATCTATTGTCGTTTTTCGTACGAGGTACTTTTTGACTTTTCCGACAAAAGTACGAACAATGTTTTTTTAACTTATACGGCATGAATGGATTTCTAAAACATTATTTCCAAGAAGTTTCCTTTACAAGTATTCAAGTTTATTTTTAATCAACTTCTTTTATTTTAATGTTGTATGACATGTTATGAAAGGAAAAATGTTTTTTTTAAGAAGAAAGGATATTTTCCTCAAGAATGGAGTTCAAGTGTTTTATCAAAATTATTTTCCATCTAAGATAATAAAGGGTTCTGTTTTTAACCCTATTATTACATTGATTTGATCATGTTGTGATTGAATTATTCTTATGAATTCCTTTATCTTGTATGAATTGTTTTATGATGTCATGATGTTTAAGATTCCAATTTGTATTACATGGGTTATGCAATGATGTATGATTTATGATTATGCGGCACACATAAGAAAGGATTCATTATAAGATGGGTGGGACCTATATCTCCCTCCAATGCATTGGGTAATGATTTTATATCTCATGAGATAGACAGGGCTGGAACGGTAGGTTATACCGGTTCAGTGAAACAGGACTGGAACGAGGGTGACTCGGTTCAGAAAGGGACTTTGTCCACTAAGATAGTCTTGGCAATGAGTCATGACTAACAAGAAATGATTTTCCATGATTATGTGTGCATGCCACAAAGTTTCAAGTTTTATGTTATGATTATGGGGATCTCATTTTCACTTCTATGATTTGTTCCATGTTAAGATATTATGATCTCTTTTGCAGGTTATGATTTTCAAAAAGATATGATATGATTTTCATTTCCTTTATTTTCCCTTGCTGAGCATTTGAGCTCACCCTTTTATGTTTTCTTTTCCCCAGGTCAGGAAGATGGATATTAAGTAGAATATGCTAAAAGGGAGCCTAGATATGATGAAATAAATGGGAGACACTGTAGAAGATTTATAAAACAGTTGTTTATGTTTCCCAGTTTCTAAAGACACTATACCTATACGGTCCTTTGTGGTTTTTTCATATGTTGTAATAAGTGTGCTTCAATTTTGAAGTATTAACAATGTATGTAAAGTATGGGTCGTTATAGTTGGTATCAGAGGAAAGGTATAGTCAACCTTTGGAAACTTGGATGTGAAAGCCTTAGTAAAAACCCTAAGGATAAGTCTAATCATAGAACACAATCGTAGTGTTTTAGAAATGGCCTTGAATAACCTAAGAGAAGACCTTAAGCATGAAAATTTTATTCTTGAATTATGTGGTTTTCCTATTATAATTAGTGTTTCTCACACTATTCTTCTTGGTTTTAGTCAATGGCTGGAACCCGAAGGAACCGTGTTAATGCAGAATGCGATGGGCAATGCAATGATTGTCCCCCTGAGCAACCAAACGATATGGGAGCTGGAATGAAAAATCTTATAGCCATACTCACACATCTTTCTCAAGCTATGAATCATGCAGGACTCCCAAACGAGCAAAGGAAGGAGCAACATATTGTTGAATCCTTCATGAGGCAGCGTCCGCCTTCTTTCAGCGGGTCTACTGATCCATTAGTTGCTGAACAATGGATTAGTACTACTGAAAAGATATTTTAAGTTCTTCAATGTTCTGAACATGATAAAGTCATCCTAGCAGTGTATCGTTTGGAAGGAGCTTCTGATCAATGGTGGAATCTTATTAAGAATATGAGGCAAAGGGATGAAATTGAGTCTATGGAATGAGATGAGTTCAAGAACTTATTTTTCAATAAGTACTTCCCTCGTATTCTCTGAACAAAGATGGAGAAAGAGTTTCTTGAACTGATGCAAAGGGATGATGAATCTATTAGTACCTATGAAGAAAATTTTACAAGACTTGCAAGGTATGCTTCTGGTATTATTATCCAACCTGAGAGTAAGATCGATCGATTCTTTAGTGGCTTAAAACCAAGTCTTCGAAGGGCGTTAGCCATAAGGGACTTCAATAGCTACGAGGAAATCATTCGATGTGCTCTCAAAGTCTAGATGGAGATTGGAGTAACCCATCAGTCACATGGGTTTGATAAGAAGAGGAAGATGGAATTCAAAGGAAAATCTAAAGAGCACACTGAAATGAAGATGAGCTTTCCCTTATGCTCAAAGTGTGGAAAGAAACATGGAGGTAGTTGTCTTAAAGGGACAAGTAAATGTTTCAAATGTGGAAAGGAAGGTCATCGGGCATTTGAATGCCGCGATAATGGGAAGAAGATGTCTAATGACGCAAACAAAGGAAGGGATACACAAAATGAACCTACTACACTTCAATGTTTCAAGTGCAAGGAGATGGGGCATTATGCCAATCAATGCCCAAATCCAAGGGTTGATGATGATGGTCGACGTCAACAAAATCTTAAGGCTAAAGATAAAGGAATGTCGCATGCAATTTCAATCAGCGATGTGGTGTATGATAACGAAGTGGTGAAAGGTACACTTACCATTTACTCTAAAGTAGCAAATGTTTTATTTGATTCTGGATCCACCCACTCTTTTATTTCTGAAAACTTTTCTAAGGGTATCATCGTACTACCTCAACAATTAGATGTTGAGTTAGTTGTGACAACACCTAATGGCACAACAGTCGCATCAAAAGTTTATCATTCCTCTCCGATCGAAGTTTGTGGGAAAGTTCTTCCTGCAAATCTTGTGATCCTTTAGTGGAATTTGATGTGATTCTTGGCATGGATTGGCTTTCTCTACATGGAGCTCATATCAATTGCCAAATAAGGGAAGTCACATTTCATATTCCAGATCAATCTACGATCTTATATCAATGCAAGGATGAACATAACCTTCCAGTGGAAATTTCTTCCATCTTATGGGTATTGATTCCACTAAATGAAGGTTATTTATCTCAAATGGTTGGTGAAAAACTCACGATTAAGAATATTCCCATTGTACGGGAGTTTGATGATGTATTTCCGGAGGAATTGCTGGGTCTTCCACCAAATCGTGAAGTTGAGTTTTCAATTGAACTCGTACCAAGCGCTTTTCCAATTTCAAAGACACCTTATAAGATGGCCCCAATTGAGTTGCAGGAATTGAAGAAGCAACTCCAAGAGAATCTTGATAAGGGATTCATATGCCCTAGTGCGTCACCTTGGGGAGCACCTGTTCTATTTGTTAAGAAGAAAGATGGATCAATGAGACTCTGCATTGATTATCGAGAACTTAACAAGATCACCATCAAGAACAAATATCCTCTCCCACGCATTGATGACTTATTTGACCAACTACGCGGAGCTCAATACTTTTCCAAGATTGATCTTCGTTCAGGGTATCATCAATTAAAGGTCAAAAGGGAGGATATACCAAAGACATCTTTCCATACAAGTAATGGACACTATGAATTTATAGTGATGCCATTTGGTCTTACTAATGCCCCTGCTATCTTCATGGATCTAATGAATAGAGTCTTTAGAGACTATCTTGTTCAATTTGTGGTAGTCTTTATAGACGATATTCTTGTCTATTCAAAGAGCAAGGAAGAGCATGAAGATCACTTGAGAATTATATTGAATACCCTGAGAAAGGAGAAGCATTATGCCAAATTTACCAAGTGTGAATTTTGGTTTCAAAAAGTTTCATTTTTTGGTCACATAATCTCAAAAGAGGGGATATTTGTGGATCCAGCAAAAACAGAGGTTATCGAAAGATGGTCAAGACCAACAACAGTAACTTAGATCCGATGTTTTCTCGGTTTGGCTGGATATTATCGATGTTTTGTAAAAGATTTTTCACGATTATCTAATCCAATCACCAAGTTGACTCGGAAAGGAGTTAAGTTTTTCTGGATAGTGGAATGTGAAGAGAATTTTAAGGAGTTGAAAAGAAGGTTATCCAGTGCACCTGTGATCACACTGCCTTGTAGTGGAGAAAGGTTTGTGATCTACAGTGATGCATCCAAGAAGGGATTGGGGTGTGTTCTTAGGCAAAATGATATGGTGATAGCTTATGCCTCACGACAGTTGAAAATCCATGAGCAAAATTACCCAAATCATGATTTGGAGTTGGCTGCGGTAATCTTTGCATTAAAGATTTGGAGGCATTACCTTTATGGTGAAAGGTGTGATATTTATACTGATCATAAAAGTTTAAAGTATATTTTCACACAAAAGGAGTTGAATATGCGTCAAATAAGATGGTTGGAGCTGATTAAGGATTACGACTGCTCAATCAATTACCACCCTGGGAAAGAAAACAAGGTGGCAGATGCATTAAGTCGACAAGACCATGCTAGTTTATCCATGATGAGGATCACCAAAGATCCAATATTTATGGATTTACAAAGGATGGATCTTGGAATTATAATGGAAGGGGAAAAATCTTATCTTTATCAAATGAATGTTCAACCAACTATACATGTGAAGATTAAAGAGGCACAGAAAGAAGATGTCGAGTTACAAAAGAAGGTGAGAAATGTTCCTGAATTCAACCTTGATTGCGATGGGATAATAAAGTTCAGGAATCGGGTTTTTGTTCCTCCCATCCCTGAATTAAAGAAGGAGCTGCTGGATGAGGCTCATAGTTCATCACTCTCTATTCATCTTAGAAGCACGAAGATGTATAGGGACCTAAAAGATTACATCTGGTGGGATGGCATGAAAAGAGATGTTGCTGAATATGTCTCTCGATGCTTGGTTTGTCAACAAGTTAAAGCTGAGAGACAAAAGTCTAAGGGGATGTTACAACCATTACCCATACCCGAATGGAAATGGGAAAACATCACTATGGACTTTGTCACAGGACTTCCTAAAACTTCCAAAGGCAATAATGCTATCTGGGTCATAGTTGATCGTCTTACAAAGTCTGCACACTTCATTGCTATTATAGAGGATTTCTCTCTAGATCAGCTTGCCAGGATATATGTAAAGGAAGTGGTAAGATTGAATGGAGTACCACTTTCTATTATATCTGATCGGGATCTGAGATTTACCTCGAAGTTCTGGCGAAGTCTTCAGCATACTCTGGATACAGTGTTGAGTTTCAGCACTGCTTATCAACCCCAGACAGACGGTCAGTCTGAGAGAACAATTCAAACCCTAGAAGATATGTTGAGAGCTTGCTCTATAGATTTCAAAGGAGGTTGGGATCAACACCTACCTTTGGTGGAATTTTCTTATAATAATAGCTTTCACTCCAGTATTCAGATGGCTCCTTATGAAGCTCTCTATAGAAAGAAATGCAGGACTCCAACTTGCTGGGATGAAGTTGGGGAAAGAAAGCTGTTAGGACCTGATCTCGTTGATGAAATGGCCGAAAAGGTTAGATCTATTCAAAAACACATAAGAGCAGCTTAGAGTCGACAGAAAAGTTATGCCGACAACCGAAGAAAAGATCTAGAGTTTGAAGTGGGTGATAAAGTGTTCTTTCGAATATCTCCCTGGAAGAGGGTTACGAGATTTGGAAAGAAGGGGAAGTTGAGCCCTAGATATATCGGTCCTTTCGAAATACTGGATCGTGTTGGGAAGGTATCTTACCGATTGGCGCTTCCACCGAATCTCTCTCAAGTTCACGATGTGTTCCATGTATCTCTCCTGAGAAAGTACATACCTGATCCTTCACATGTACTCAGCTCAGAAGTTGTACCGCTGGAGAAAGATCTTTCTTATGAAGAACATATGATAGAGATTCTGGATCGTAGCGAAAAAGTCCTACGAAACAAGACCACTCGATTGGTGAAAGTTTTATGGAGGAACCACCAACTTGAAGAAGCTAACTGGGAGCTTGAGGATATGATGAGGGAGAAGTAGCCTCATCTGTTTGTTACAAAGTGACGAATTTCGAGGGCGAAATTCTTTTTAAGGGGGGTAGAATGTAACACCCGAGACTTTTATGTTATATAAATCATCAAAGGAATCTTTTTATACACAACACTTGCTTGGCTTGCTTTACACGCAATCGCGACCTTCCTCGATAGCTTGCGTCGTATGCAATACCGAGTTTCACTAAACAACAATATGCTATTAAAACTAGCCGTTATGAATAGTAATAACCACTTTTTGAAATTTTATAAATTTTATTTTTCAAAATAGACTTCATTTTTGGACTCAGAATATCGAAATTTGCCTAGTTTGCATAAAACTGAATTTTGCATAAAACTTAATTTTACCGCTTCTGTGAATGGAATTTCAAAAATCCGATAGACACGGTTGATATCAGTAAGTAAAATGTGGTTCAATGAGATAAAAATAATTTTTTGGTGAATAGTAACTTTTTACTATTTTTACCGCGGTTAATAGTGAATACGGTAACTAAGGGTAAATATGATATTAATATTACCCTAACACATGTCCTAATTCTATTGGACAAGTGTAATTCGACCAAAAACAAACTTAGGAATAAAATATGACCATTTAGGCCCACTTGGATTAGATTAGGACATTTATTATTAATTTATTTAAAGAAGGGTTAAAATAGTTAAAATCAAAGTTTAATAAGTAAATCATTTTTAATATGGGGTTATACATAAGATAAATTCGATTGTAAATATTCATTATAAAGCTAAATAGATTTCCTACATGATGGAATTTTATTTGTAATTTTTAGACATCAAATAAGTTAATTTATTTATGACACAAAGATGATGCAGTAATTATCTAATTAATGAAATATTGACATAATAGATAATATAAATACCAAAATAAATGTAATTTAAGACTTTTTATGAATTCCACTAATTTTATAGGTTACTATGATATATTAGTGGTGATTTAATCAACTTGGTTCCAACATATAATTCTGTTATGACTTTCACAAAAATCATATATCAAATAGTGTCAAAATTGACACAAAATAGTTTTTAAATCAAATATTATATTATTAATTGTTATGTTATTCTTAAAAATCTAAGGATCGGCCAAATGACTTAGATAAGGATATATATATTAATAATAAACAATTTGGGGTTCGTTTGGCATGTCATAGTAAGTGTATTAACCATATAGTGAAAGAAAACAAAAAGCCATGGTCAACGTTAAATTATTTAACTTAGAGTTAAATCTAATTGATAAGGTTAAAATAATACCCTAAACTTGTCTAAATCCTATTGGTTGATAGGCTTTCGACCGTTGCCCACTTTAGCTTTGAAATAAGACCCTTTGGAACCATTATAAACCGATTTTGACTTTAATATAAAATAATATTTTGAGATATTCCTAAGGTGCCCCTCTCCTCCCTTATAAACGGGCACCTCCTCCCCCTCCTCCTCACACCAATTTGAGCACTCAAGCTCGGCCAACCCCTGCCATTTTTACCTCTCCACTTCCATAGAATAATCCTAGAGGTCCTGGCCTTCTTCAAAGATCAATCTTAGTGTCCTAAGTGGAGGATTCAAAGAGGCGTTCCAAAGAAGAGGTAATATCCATTACCGATCTTTTCAATTTCTTTCTTCTTCAACTTATTCTTCTTTAGTTGTTTCATGATAAAGTAATAACATCAGTATTACTTACATACTGATATGTTATTATAAATATGAAACAACCGTAATTCACCTTCTATCCATCCTACGGAAAAATGAAATCACCGCGCGTGCGTACGTACGGAATACCATCTCCACGCCGTGGTGTAATCTATTTTTCCACCATCACTTTTACAAGGATGGGTATAATGGTGTAATGAGTAACTATTTATGATTATTATAAAGTAATATTGATACTGAAATAATATATATATACTCCAATACAGTTCCACGATCATAGGAACGGTATCATCACTCGTGCGTACGTACGGAATACCGTCTCCACGATGTGATGCGACTCATTCTACATGATCATCATTACATAGTAATTATATAAATGAATTTAATGAATAAATATGATATATGTTACACTAATACCATTCTGGATATAAGGTATCTATAATCTTAAAAGAAGAATAAGAATGTATTCGGCAAAACACGCATAAGAACAAAAGGCAATAAAGACCCGAGTAACAAGTAAAAATGAAATATTACTAACAAGAAGCTAAGAATATGACCATATATGATATCATATCAATATGTATGATTCTGGAATAAGTCAATAACATTATCTAAACCATTATACAGAAGCTTCGGACACGTACAAAGCAAATCGGACCTAAGGTAAGGGAAATATCACAATCTCATTTTTATCCGAGATTGTTTATTCGTAAGTATTTACTGGGGTGTATTTTATCATCAACATCCATGTTTCATAAATATGTAATATTATTTACATCCACCTACAATTGTTTAAATCCATTTTTACCCTTCGGTGAGTTTTTAGTAAAAGAAATGAAAGGAATATTTTGTCGTTTTTCGTACGAGGTACTTTTTGACTTTTCCGACAAAAGTACGAACATTGTTTTTTTAACATATACGGCATGAATGGATTTCTAAAACATTATTTCCAAGAAGTTTCCTTTACAAGTATTCAAGTTTATTTTTAATCAACTTCTTTTATTTTAAAGTTGTATGACATGTTATGAAAGGAAAAATGTTTTTTTTAAGAAGAAAGGATATTTTCCTCAAGAATGGAGTTCAAGTGTTTTATCAAAATTATTTTCCATCTAAGATAATAAAGGGTTCTGTTTTTATCCCTATTATTACATTGATTTGATCATGTTGTGATTGAATTATTCTTATGAATTCCTTTATCTTGTATGAATTGTTTTATGATGTCATGATGTTTAAGATTCCAATTTGTATTACATGGGTTATGCAATGATGTATGATTTATGATTATGTGGAACACATAAGAAAGGATTTATTATAAGATGGGTGGGACCAATATCTCCCTCCAATGAATTGGGTAATGATTTTATATCTCATGAGATAGACAGGGCTGGAACGGTAGGTTATACCGGTTCAGTGAAACAGGACTGGAACGAGGGTGACTCGGTTCAGAAAGGGACTTTGTCCACTAAGATAGTCTTGGAAATGAGTCATGACTAACAAGAAATGATTTTCCATGATTATGTGTGCATGCCACAAAGTTTCAAGTTTTATGTTATGATTATGGGGATCTCATTTTCACTTCTATGATTTGTTGCATGTTAAGATATTATGATCTCTTTTGCAGGTTATGATTTTCAAAATGATATGATATGATTTTTATTTCCTTTATTTTCCCTTGCTGAGCATTTGAGCTCACCCTTTTATGTTTTCTTTTCCCCAGGTCAGGAAGATGGATATTAAGTAGAATATGCTAAAAGGGACCCTAGATATGATGAAATAAATGTGAGACACTGTAGAAGATTTATGAACCAGTTGTTTATGTTTCCCAGTTTCTAAAGACACTATACCTATACGGTCCTTTGTGGTTTTGTCATATGTTGTAATAAGTGTGCTTCAATTTTGAAGTATTAACAATGTATGTAAAGTATGGGTCGATATAATTGGTATCAGAGGAAAGGTATAGTCAACCTTTGGAAACTAGGATGTGAAAGCCTTAGTAAAAACCCTAAAGATAAGTCTAAGAATAGAACACAATCTTAGTGTTTTAGAAATGGCCTTGAATAACCTAAGATAAGACCTTAAGCATGAAAATTTTATTCTTGAATTATGTTGTTTTCCTATTATAATTAGTGTTGCTCACACTATTCTTCTTGGTTTTAGTCAATGGCTGGAACCCGAAGGAACCGAGTTAATGCAGAATGCGATGGGCAATGCAATGATTGTCCCCCTGAGAAACCAAACGATATGGGAGCTGGAATGCAAAATCTTGAAGCCATTCTCACACAACTTTCTCAATCTATGAATCATGTAGGACTCCCAAACGAGCAAAGGAAGGAGCAACATATTGTTGAATCCTTCATGAGGCAGCGTCCGCCTTCTTTCAGCGGGTCTACTGATCCATTAGTTGCTGAACAATGGATTAGTACTACTGACAAGTTATTTTCAGTTCTTCAATGTTCTGAACATGATAAAGTCATCCTAGCAGTGTATCGTTTGGAAGGAGATTCTGATCAATGGTGGAATCTTATTAAGAATACGAGGCAAAGGGATGAAATTGAGTCTATGGAATGGGACGAGTTCAAGAACTTATTTTTCAATAAGTACTTCCCTCATATTCTCCGAACAAAGATGGGGAAAGAGTTTCTTGAACTGAAGCAAAGGGATGATGATTCTATTAGTACCTATGAAGCAAATTTTACAAGACTTGCAAGGTACGCTTCTGGTATTATTATCCAACCTGAGAGTAAGATAGATCGATTCTTTAGTGGATTAAAACCAAGTCTTCGAAGGGCGTTAGCCATAAGGGACTCCAATAGCTACGAGGAAATCGTTCGATGTGCTCCCAAAGTCGAGATGGAGATTGGAGTAACCCATCAGTAACATGGGTTTGATAAGAAGAGGAAGATGGAATTCAAAGGAAAATCTAAAGAGCACACTGAAAAGAAGATGAGCTTTCCCTTATGCTCAAAGTGTGGAAAGAAACATGGAGGTAGTTGTCTTAAAGGGACAAGTAAATGTTTCAAATGTGGAAAGGAAGGTCATCGGGCATTTGAATGCCGCGATAATGGGAAGAAGATGTCTAATGATGCAAACAAAGGAAGGGATACAAAAAATGAACCTACTACACTTCAATGTTTCAAGTGCAAGGAGATGGGGCATTATGCCAATCAATGCCCAAATCCAAGGGTTGATGATGATGGTCGACGTCAACAAAATCTTAAGGCTAAAGACAAAGGAAAGTCGCATGCAATTTCTATCAGCGATGTGGAGTACGATAACGAAGTGGTGAAAGGTACACTTACCATGCACTCTAAAGTAGCAAATGTTTTATTTGATTCTGGATCCACCCACTCTTTTATTTCTGAAAAATTTTCTAAGGGTATCACCGTACTACCTCAACAATTAGATGTTGAGTTAGCTGTGACAACACCTAATGGCACAACAGTCGCATCAAAAGTTTATCATTCTTCTCCGATCGAAGTTTGTGGGAAAGTTCTTCCTGCAAATCTTGTGATCCTTCCATTAGTGGAATTTGATGTGATTCTTGGCATGGATTGGCTTTCTCTACATGGAGCTCATATCAATTTCCAAAGAAGGGAAGTCACATTTCATATTCCAGATCAATCTACGATCGTATATCAATGCAAGGATGAACATAACCTTCCAGTGGAAATTTCTTCCATCTTATGGGTATTGATTCCACTAAATGAAGGTTATTTATCTCAAATGGTTGGTGAGAAACTCACGATTAAGAATATGCCCATTGTACAGGAGTTTGATGATGTATTTCCGGAGGAATTACCGGGTCTTCCACCAAATCGTGAAGTTGAGTTTTCAATAGAACTCGTACCAGGCGCTTTGCCAATTTCAAAGAAACCTTATAGAATGGCCCCAATTGAGTTGAAGGAATTGAAGAAGCAACTCCAAGAGAATCTTGATAAGGGATTCATACGCCCTAGTGCGTCACCTTGAGGAGCACCTATTCTATTTGTTAAGAAGAAAGATGGATCAATGAGACTCTGCATTGATTATCGAGAACTTAACAAGATCACCATCAAGAAAAAATATCCTCTCCCACGCATTGATGACTTATTTGACCAACTACGCGGAGCTCAATACTTTTCCAAGATTGATCTTTGTTCAGGGTATCATCAATTAAGGGTCAAAAGGTAGGATATACCAAAGACGGCTTTCCGTACAAGGTATGGACACTGTGAATTTATAGTGATGCCATTTGGTCTTACTAATGCCCCTACTATCTTCATGGATCTAATGAATAAAGTCTTTAGAGACTATCTTGATCAATTTGTGGTAGTCTTTATACACTATATTCTTGTCTATTCAAAGAGTAAGGAAGAGCATGAAGATCATTTGAGAATTATATTGAAGCCCCTGAGAAAGGAGAAGCTTTATGCCAAATTTACCAAGAGTGAATTTTGGCTTCAAAAAGTTGCATTTTTGGGTCACATAATCTCAAAAGAGGGGATATCTGTGGATCCAGCAAAAACAGAGGTTATCGAAAGATGGTCAAGACCAACAACAGTAACTGAGATCAGAAGTTTTCTTGGTTTGGCTGGATATTATCGACGTTTTGTAAAAGATTTTTCACGATTATCTAATCCAATCGCCAAGTTGACTCGGAAAGGAGTTAAGTTTGTCTGGACAAAGGAATGTGAAGAGAATTTCAAGGAGTTGAAAAGAAGGTTATCCAGTGCACCTGTGCTCACACTGCCTTGTAGTGGAGAAAGGTTTGTGATCTACAGTGATGCATCCAAGAAGGGATTGGGGTGTGTTCTTATGCAAAATGATATGGTGATAGCTTATGCCTCAGGACAGTTGAAAATCCATGAGCAAAATTACCCAACTCATGATTTGTAGTTGGCTGTGGTAATCTTTACATTAAAGATTTGGAGGCATTACCTTTATGGTGAAAGGTGTGATATTTATACTGATCATAAAAGTTTAAAGTATATTTTCACACAAAAGTATTTGAATATGCGTCAAAGAAGATGCTTGGAGCTGATTAAGGATTACGACTGCTCAATCCATTACCACCCTGGGAAAGCAAACAAGGTGGCAGATGCATTAAGTCGATAAGACCATGCTAGTTTATCCATGATGAGGATCTCCAAAGATCCAATATTTATGGATTTACAAAGGATGGATCTTGGAATTATAATGGAAGGGGAAAAAACATTTCTTTCTCAAATGAATGTTCAACCATCTATACATGTGAAGATTAAAGAGGCACAGAAAGAAGATGTCGAGTTACAAAAGAAGGTGAGAAATGTTCCTGAATTCAACCTTGATTGTGATGGGATAATAAAGTTCAGGAATCTGGTTTGTGTTCCTCCCATCCCCGAATTAAAGAAGGAGCTGCTGGATGAGGCTCATAGTTCATCATTCTCTATTCATCCTGGAAGCACGAAGATGTATAGGGACCTGAAAGAGTACTTCTGGTGGGATGGCATGAAAAGAGATGTTGTTGAATATGTCTCTCGATGCTTGGTTTGTCAACAAGTTAAAGCTGAGAGACAAAAGTCTAAGGTGATGTTACAACCATTACCCATACCCGAATGGAAATGGGAAAACATCACTATTGACTTTGTCACAGGACTTCCTAAAACATCCAAAGGGAATAATGTTATCTGGGTCATAGTTGATCGTCTTACAATGTCAGCACACTTCATTGCTATTAGAGAGGATTTCTCTCTAGATCAGCTTGCCAGGATATATGTAAAGGAAGTTGTAAGATTGCATGGAGTACCACTTTCTATTATATCTGATCGGGATCCGAGATTTACCTCGAAGTTCTGGCGAAGTCTTCAGCATACTCTGGATACAGAGTTCAGTTTCAGCACTGCTTATCATCCCCAGATAGACGGTCAGTCTAAGTGAACAATTCAAACCCTAGAAGATATGTTGAGAGCTTGCTCTATGGATTTCAACGGAGGTTGGGATCAACACCTACCTTTGGTGGAATTTTCTTATAATAATAGCTTTCACTCCAGTATTCAGATGGCTCCTTATGAAGCTCTCTATGGAAAGAAATGCAGGACTCCAACTTGTTGGGATGAATTTGGGGAAAGAAAGCTGTTAGGACCTGATCTCGTTGATGAAATGGCAGAAAAGGTTAGATCTATTCAACAACACATAAGAGCAGCTCAGAGTCGACAGAAAAGTTATGCCGACAACCGAAGAAAAGATCTAGAGTTTGACGTGGGTGATAAAGTGTTCTTACGAATATCTCCCTGGAAGAGGGTTATGAGACTTGGAAAGAAGGGGAAGTTGAGCCCTAGATATATCGGTCCTTTCGAAATACTGGATCATCTTGGGAAGGTAGCTTACCGATTGGCGCTTCCACCGAATCTCTCTCAAGTTCATGATGTGTTCCATGTATCTCTCCTGAGAAAGTACATACCGGATCCTTCACATGTACTC
Source organism: Viscum album (assembly GCA_963277665.1). Taxonomy (NCBI): domain Eukaryota; kingdom Viridiplantae; phylum Streptophyta; class Magnoliopsida; order Santalales; family Viscaceae; genus Viscum; species Viscum album. Next base: position 1,637,896,785 of record OY728129.1, read on the forward strand.
AGCTCAGAAGTTGTACCGTTAGAGCAAGATCTTTCTTATGAAGAACAGCCGATAGAGATTCTGGATCGTAGCGAAAAAGTCCTACGAAACAAGACCACTCGATTGGTGAAAGTTTTATGGAGGAACCACCAACTTGAAGAAGCTACATAAGAGCTTGAGGATATGATGAGGGAGAAGTATCCTCATCTTTTTGTTACAATGTGACGAATTTTGAGGGCGAAATTATTTTTAAGGGGGGTAGAATGTAACACCCGAGACTTTTATGTTATATAAATCATCAAAGTAATCTTTTTCTACACAACACTTGCTTGGATTGCTTTACACGCAATCGCGACCTTTCTCGATAGCTTGCGTCGTACGCAATACCGAGTTTCACTAAACAACAATATGCTATTAAAACTAGCCTTTATGAATAGTAATAACCACTTTTTGAAATTTTATAAATTTTATTTTTCAAAATGGACTTCATTTTTGGACTTAGAATATCGAAATTAGCCTAGGGTGAAATTTTGGTATTTTTCTGAAAACTTTCAATTTTTGATGAATAGTGAAACCACTAAGTGGTAGGTTAAAAACTGAATTTTGCATAAAACATAATTTTACAGCTTCTGTGAATGGAATTTAAAAAATCCGACAGACACGGTTGATATCAGTAAGTAAAATGTGGTTCAATGAGATAAAAATAATTTTTTGGTGAATAGTAACTTTTACTATTTTTACCGCGGTTAATAGTAAATAGGGTAACTAAGGGTAAATATGATATTAATATTACCCTAACACATGTCCTAATTCTATTGGACAAGTGTAATTCGACCAAAAACAAACTTAGGAATAAAATATGACCATTTAGTCCCACTTGGATTAGATTAGGACATTTCTTATTAATTTATTTAAAGAAGGGTTAAAATAGTTAAAATCAAAGTTTAATAAGTAAATCATTTTTAATATGGGATAATACATAAGATAAATTCGATTGTAAATATTCCTTAGAAATCTAAAACGATTTCCTACATGATGGTATTTTATTTGTAATTTTTAGACATCAAATAAGTTAATTTATTTATGACACAATGATGATGCGGTAATTATCTTATTAATGAAATATTGACATAATTGATAATATAAATACCAAAATAAATGTAATTTAAGACTTTTTATGAATTCCACTAATTTTATAGGTTACTATGATATATTAGTGTTGATTTAATAAACTTGGTTCGAACATATAATTCTTTTATGACTTTCACAAAAATCATATATCAAATAGTGTCAAAATTGACACAAAATAGTTTTTAAATCAAATATTATATTATTAATTGTTATTTTATTCCTAAAAATCTAAGGTTCGGTCAAATGACTTAGATAAAGATATATATATTAATAATAAACAATTTGGGGTTCGTTTGGCATGTTATAGTAAGTGTATTAACCATATAGTGAAAGAAAACAAAAAGACATGGTAAAAGTTAAATTATTTAACTTAGAGTTAAATCTAATATATAAGGTTAAAATAATACCCTAAAATTGTCTAAATCCTATTGGTTGATAGGATTTAAACCCTTCCCCACTTTAGCTTCGAAATAAGACCCTTTGGAACCATTATAAACCGATTTTGACTTTAATATAAAATAATATTTTGAGATATTCCTATGGTGCCCCTCTCCTCCCTTATAAAAGGGCACCTCCTCCGCCTCCTCCTCACACCAATTTGAGCACTCAAGCTCGGCCAACCCCTGCCATTTTCACCTCTCCACTTCCCTTGAATAATCCTAGAGGTCATGGTATTCTTCAAAGATCAATCTTAGTTCCCTAAGTAGAGGATTCAAAGAGGCGTTCCAAAGAAGAGGTAATATCCATTACCGATCTTTTCAATTTCTTTCTTCTTCAACTTCTTCTTCTTTAGTTGTTTCATGATAAAGTAATAACATCAGTATTACATACATACTGATATGTTATTATAAATATGAAACAACCATAATTCACCTTCTATCCATCCTACGGAAAAATGAAATCACCGCGCGTGCGTACGTACGGAATACCGTCTCCACGCCGTGGTGTAATCTATTTTTCCACCATCACTTTTACAAGGATCGGTATAATGGTGTAAGGAGTAACTATTTATGATTATTATAAATTAATATTGATACTTAAAGAATATATATATACTCCAATACAGTTCCACGATCATAGGAACGATATCATCACTCGTGCGTACGTACGGAATACCGTCTCCACGATGTGATGCGACTCGTTCTACATGATCATCATTAAATAATAATTATATAAATGAATTGAATGAATAAATATTATATATGTTACACTAATACCATTCTGGATATAAGGTATCTATAACCTTAAAATAAGAATAAGAATGTATTCGGCAAAACACGCATAAGAACAAAAGGCAATAAAGACCCGAGTAACAAGTAACAATGAAATATTACTAACAAGAAGATAAGAATATGACCATATATGATATCATATCAATATGTATGATTCGGGAATAAGTCAATAACATTATCTAAACCATTATACAGGAGCATCCGACAAGAACAAAGAAAATCATACCTAAGGTAAGGGAAATATCACAATCTCATTTTTATCCGAGATTGTTTATTCGTAAGTATTTAATGGGGTGTATTTTATCATCCACATCCATGTTTCATAAATATGTAATATTATTTCCATCCACCTACAATTGTTTAAATCCATTTTTACACTTCGGTGAGGTTTTAGTAAAAGAAATGAAAGGAATCTTTTGTCGTTTTTCGTACGAGGTACTTTTTGACTTTTCCGACAAAAGTACGAACAATGTTTTTTTAAATTATACGACATGAATGGATTTCTAAAACATTATATCCAAGAAGTTTCCTTTACAAGTATTCAAGTTTATTTTTAATCAACTACTTTTATTTTAAAGTTGTATGACATGTTATGAAAGGAAAAATGTTTTTTTGAAGAAGAAAGGATATTTTCCACAAGAATGGAGTTCAAGTGTTTTATCGAAATTATTTTCCATCTAAGATAATAAAGGGTTCTGTTTTTATCCCTATTATTACATTGATTTGACCATGTTGTGATTGAATTATTCTTATGAATTCCTTTATCTTGTATGAATTGTTTTATGATGCCATGATGTTTAAGATTCCAATTTGTATTACATGGGTTATGCAATGATGTATGATTTATGATTATGTGGGACACATAAGAAAGGATTCATTATAAGATGGGTGGGACCTATATCTCCCTCCAATGCATTGGGTAAAGATTTTATATCTCATGAGATAGACAGGGCTGGAACGGTAGGTTATACCGGTTCAGTGAAACAGGACTGGAACGAGGGTGACTCGGTTCAGAAAGGGACTTTGTCCACTAAGATAGTCTTGGAAATGATTCATGACTAACAAGAAATGATTTTCCATGATTATGTGTGCATGCCACAAAGTTTCAAGTTTTATGTTCTGATTATGGGGATCTCATTTTCACTTCTATGATTTGTTCCATGTTAAGATATTATGATCTCTTTTGCAGGTTATGATTTTCAAAAAGATATGATATGATTTTTATTTCCTTTATTTTCCCTTGCTGAGCATTTGAGCTCACCCTTTTATGTTTTCTTTTCCCCAGGTCAGGAAGATGGATATTAAGTAGAATATGCTAAAAGGGACCCTAGATATGATGAAATAAATGGGAGACACTCTAGAAGATTTATGAACCAGTTGTTTATGTTTCCCAGTTTCTAAAGACACTATACCTATACGGTCCTTTGTGGTTTTGTCATATGTTGTAATAAGTGTGCTTCAATTTTGAAGTATTAACAATGTATGTAAAGTATGGGTCGTTATAATAATGGTAATTTATTTTTTCTATTTTTACTATAATTTATTTTCAAAAATTATGTTAAATTATTAGATATTATAAATTATTCTGACTCAAAATATATAATCAATTTTTCCAAATAACATTAATATATGTATAAAAGATTAATTTAAAATCAATCCCATAGACACAATGAGAAATAAAATTTCCAAAGAGAAAATTATTTAAATTTTGAAAATTTTTTATATAGAAATTAAATATAAAAATGCCTCCACTAACCTAAATTGGATTAATGAAAATAAAATTAACATAATTTTAATTAAAAAACCATATAAAAATAAATATTATGTTATCAATTTCATTAAATGAAATGGATATTTCGAATAAAAACTAATATTTTTCACTATTTATCAAAAACATTATCTGCATAGATAATTTAAAATGATTCACCATATGATAATTTCGGAAGGACGATCTATTTTTTTTTGTAAAATTCTAAAAAACTCATTTTAAAATCAATGCACATTAAGATTAAAATCCTATTTTTTAGAAAAATTTAGTTTTTGAGATTAAATTTTCTTTCTTCTTATCTATTGTGAAGAAAACAAATAATATAGATATTAAAAATTTGATTGAATATATAATATATAAAATTCTTCAAAACCATTTTTAAAATGAAATTTTTCTAATTTTTTTGGTTAAAATCAGTTTGTGTGTATTAAAATTGTTTTTGGAAAATGATTTCAATTATTTTCTAATGGATTTTATTTTAGTTTCCAATTAGAATGTATCCAAATAATTCTTTTTTATATATGTTTATTCCATATAATTTGAAAATTTATTTATTCACTTTAATATATTCCATTCCACCAGCGAGACGATAACTATAATATTATATAATAATGTTTTACAAGTATGTCACGGTTTTTTTAGACACAATATTGGGTTTAACATATTCTATCAAAAAAATAAATTTATTTGAAAAAATATTTCACAAATTCTTCGGTTGTCATAATTATTTGTAAACCTAACCACACCATTTCAAGGAAAAATACAATGGAATTGGATATCCTCTAATGTACCATTCCATAATAACCTCATTAGATATAATCTTTACCCAATCCATTAGATGGATATATAATTTTCATCCCTCCTATCACAGAGTGATATACTATACATATTTGAAACTAATAAACTCAACCACACATCATATCGTGATTAAACCTTGAATGAAAAAATGTTTTTAAACATGTTTATAATGTACAATATATATATAAATTAAGAATTAGATATGATTATACCCAAAAAATTGATCAACCAATATAAATCATATCAAAATGGAGGATATAGAGTGATAATTGAAACTTGATTTAAAATATTATCGATATTTTAAATTTATAGAGTAAAATGATTGTGAAAAAATTATAATATTTTTATTTCAATTTTAATAACTTTTTTCAAAACTAATGAATAAAAACCAATTAAACTCATTCAAAAATTAAATATTTTTTTAAATATTCTATTAACATATGTCCAAATAATTAAACCACGGAAAATAATTAATGAAAAAGTAGAATATATGTTGATTGAAATATAAAAAATATATTTATGTGGAATGAAATACATTTTAATATTATATAAAAAAATATAAAAAAATATTATTTCAATAAAATAATTATAAAATATCCATTTGAATAAAGATAAAGAGATATTTGAAGGGTAGAGAAGGCAATAAATATTTATTTTTTAATTACCAAAATAAAATATTTATGTTGAAAAATATTATGGACATCTGAGAGAAATAGAAAATAATATGGATTAAAATTAAGGATAAAAATTCTATATTTTTATTATGTAGGAATGTAGTATAAGAAAATTATTCTAATTTGTAAACAAGGATTCCATAGATTTAAAATAAAATATTATATTAGATAGAGAGACTGAAGAATATCCAATTAGTAAAAGAATGTACATATTGTAAAAATATTTTCATTCAATGGAAAGGATATTGGGTCATCAAAATCCTTTATAACTTCAGTAACAAATGAATAAAATTAAAATGAATAATAGATAGAAAAAATTAGGTTCATTATAAGTAGAATGTCACAATAAATTAAATTTGGGATAAAAAACCTTTACAACCTTAAATTTTATTATGTAAGAATCAATTAAAAATTATTATTATTTAGATTAAAGTAAATACATACCAAAAAATGTCTAAATATAACAAAATATAATCATAGGGTATAATAAATTATGCTTAGATGAACATTGTCAAAAAAAGAAATTGTATAACTCAATGAAAGGAGACTGAGTCCACAAAAAATCCTTCCTTGTATTTCGGCTTCCACAAACACACTCTAGATTCATGTGTAACAAAATTTTACTCCCTAATCATATAATTCATAATCTTAATAATATTTTTCAAAATATTTATTAATATAATAAATTCTATTAATAATTGTTATTAATACATTTTAGTTTATATTAGTCATTGATTCTTAATAATTTTAACAGTCCCATGAGTGTTTCTATACATAAGTCACAAAAATCAATCCACGATCAGGATCCCATAATATAGAAAATAACGATGTTACATTAATAATAATTCAGAAATTTTTTCATATGTTCTAGGTCTAGTCTATAGGTGTTTCAATTGTGTTTTACAATGATGAAATCCAAATGCACTTATTTAAATAAATTATTACAAACAAGGTGTGGTATATTAATAAAGATAAAAATATAAATATTAACCATCCTTGATAATAAAAAATAAGTATTCCCTTATTAATTGAAAATATTAAAAGTAATTATAATTTTATATCATTATTCAAGTAGGTTATTAAACTGGCCCACAGAAGAAAATGTTACAATAAATGGATCCAAATGAATTCAATATATTATTATTAAAATATAATTATATTCGGTGTATAATGATGTTCTCTATATGTTATTATAGAGGTAAATTAGAATTATTAAGTCTTATATGAATAATAAAAAAGAAATAACAACGAAAATATTTTTTTACATACAAATATGAAATAATATCTTTGTTTAGAATACTTTTTGTTTTTAAGGATTCAAGGAATCTTATGGAAATCAGATATAGATACACACAAATTAAACAGACATAAATTCATGATTTACAAAATTCTATCTGAAAAATGACATCTAAGTATCTATATGTTTAGTTTCTTTACAAAATTAGATACATATGTATATCATCTTAAATATAAAATATCTATATTTAAAACCCAACAATATTCTTCTCACTCCCATAGATCCTCTAAAACTATATAGGATTCCATTGGAAATATAGACATTAAAAGGGGTGAACATGTAATCCAATTAATGAAATAAAAATGGAATTAAAGAATAAAATGATATTCAAGATGTATACCATGGTATCCTAAAGAAAATGATCATAATTGTAGAAAACTGAACCAAGGAAAATAAATCATAAGATCAAGGAATCATATCATACATGAGAAACACATAAAACATTACATCATGAAAAAAATAAAGGGTAACTCCAATGACCATCATTATAAATTGTATATTGTCCCATGGTGGATTGGGTTCAATCCTCATTCCCATAATCATAGTGAGAAATGTCTCATTGTGGATTATGTTCACTCCCAAATCACTTACGAAACATGTATGGGATATATAAATTATAAAATATCCATATAAATTTAAAATAATTCCTATTCATTTCACATGATAAATGAAACCATTCATAAATCATAATCAAGATCAAACCCCAAAAATATAGCAGGTTTCATAATTTTGATTCATTGAATAATCGACTATTAAACCATATGGTTTCAAAATAGAAGAAGGAAATAAATTTTTTGGAAATTCATAATTGATAAATGGATATAGGGATTGATCATGGAGTTCCAATGTATAAAATTCCTAAATGAATCATGGACATAGAATAAAAAAAATTAACTACTTTGTTGAAGCCTTATGAATAATGTAAATGATATTTTTATGAAATAAAGGTGTTATTTCATTTAATAAAACGAAAATTTTAAAAAGAGGGATCTATATTAAATAATGGGGGTTTTAATAAGTTATTCATGGATTAAAACCATTTTATGGGAGTGAATGATTACATAATGAATGAAATATAATTTTTCCCTTAAATCATGTTTATGTACAATTGTAAATTTTAAAGGGAGATAAAAACATATATAACTCTAGAAATGAAAATAATATTTGTCTAGGTATATATATAATATAAAAATATAAAAAAATATAATAATTTCATAATATTATTTTTTCATAAAAATAGGTTAAAACAAAATGAACGTGTAAATCAATGGTAATGTTGGTTATACAGAGGATCCCTTATGAGTAATCAAACATTCAAATAAAACCACCTTGAATGAGAGAAAGCGAGAGCTTGAATTTTAAATTAAAATAGTTTTCATAAATACAATACATGATATTAAATATCCAATATTATGTATACACCCCATTTACAAGAAATTATATGCATTTAATAAAATTTGTCTCAAAGAATTAAAATTTTGAGAAGCCCTTCTGGATTTAGTAATTTTTTAATAAAAAGTAATAAGAAGATTGAAAATAATATAATTATTTAAATCCAATGAATTAAATGGAAAAAAAATATTTGGTTTTTTATTCTTTTTTTTATTATATCACTTTTGTGTCATTATGATGTCATAATACTGACTGTATATTTATACAGTATTTAATATTTACATGATAATTAAAATTCCATAAGAAATTTTAAAAAATCCCCTTATGAATAACTTCAATGTTATGATTCATAAATCAATATTAATTTTTTCAAAATAATTTTATAAATATGTGTATTTTTAGTTTTATAATAAGAGTCAATATTTATTGGGAAATGATGGGGTTTTTTTATAATAACACATTTTGAACCCTTATAAAAATTTCCTTTGACATTGAAAAAATTATATGATAATTTATATTTGATAAAAATTATTTAATAATAATATTTTTTAAAACTATAATTTATTTAAAATATTAATTTACTTATAAAAATATATTTTTCAATTGAATTTATATATTACATAAAAATAATATTTGTGTTTTATTATATCAAAATAAAAATCAATTATAAATGTAAGATAATAAGATGAAAATATATTCGTTATTCTATTAAAAATAAAGTATATAATCATATTTCTAGGGTCCTAATAAAAATCAATATTATACACCTGAAAAATTCCTAAGCGTAAGGTGTGGGACAACAGAACTTTCATGGGGTGATTCTGCATTTATAGTTTGGGTTTTGATATCTATGAGCATAAAATTCTCTCATAAAAAGTATAAATAATTCTTAAATTTTTGTTTCTGTTATTGGGATTGGTCAATGGAAAATCGTACTTATTAAAACTCCCTCAAAAACTTGGATATATGGGATTAATACTGTATGAACCTACTAGTTTAGTCCATCACATCCTTGGTCAATGATAATTCGTTTTTTTAAAACCCTGTTGTTATAATAATCAATTGATTACTATTCAGTGGATATATTATAATTGGTAATGAATCCTCATTGTAGTTTAAATATGATGGGATATAATAAAACCACATATGTGCATGTGTTTTCAATAACCATATTATATATTAATAAATATAATTAACTCATAAGGGAATTTGTTTTATAATAGTTCGTGTCTTTAGGTAATGAAACCTAAATTTTTTTTAATATATAAAATAATTTTCATGAGATTATTATATAAGAGTTAAAAGATAAAATGGAATGTCTTGGCTGAATCTAAGGTATTTCTTCACAATCTCACTTAATTGATTTATATTTTATTGTTATACACCAAATTTATTTTAAGATGTTTAAATTGTTCACCTTTAACATGTTATATTATTAATCACTAATAATTTATGGTATTTTATGTTTCCATTCCAATTATTTCATCCAATTGTATTTTTATTCAATGTTACCACCTTGTAAGGGTTTCTTAACTCAATTTAATTTGATAGGTTTATATCACTTATTTATTTATTATATTATTCCAATATTATGTGTGAAATGACCTTTTTTTATTTATGTTTTATTAACAATTATATTGTGTGGATTAACATTTATTACACATAATCTATCTAATGGATAATTTTCAATTCAATGATATGATCTATATATTGGGTGTTTGTATCAAATTATTTTCCATTCAGACATGTCTTATAATATGGAAATACATACTTTTTAAAGATATATATTATAATATTAAGATATTATATCATGGAAGACACTTTTTTAATGATACATTAGGTTCCATAGATGTTATATCTTTCATGGGATACAGATTAAAATTCTATAAATATTTCATGGGTTTTCATTTCGGTAATTACATTTTCCTACGACATGGTTCATGTTGTGCACAAATATTTCCTTTTATGGTGTAATTACAAAATAATTATTAACTTATGGTATATTAATTCATGATTTTAATGTGATTTATAAATCCCAACAATATTCATTAATTCAATTACTTTGAATTCAGTTGATTACCAAATTAGTAACAACATTATGTTAGAATATCCCTTTTTAAATTACTATTTCTATTCAAGGTTACATTAGGGAAAATCCTATGATCATATATTATTAAAAAACTATTTTCTTATCCTATTCTTAGGAATTTGTTTTATATTTTTGGTTTCCATTTCTCCCCATAACGAATAATGAAACATCATGAATGTTTTTTATGTGATACTGATATTGTATATTTTATTAAATGAATAATATTTCACTTATAATCCACATTTCCTAAAAACATATTTAGAATATTATTTTATTAGAGTAAATTATTTCCTAAATATATTTTACATGATATTTAACCATATTTTTAAATATAATCAAAATTATACTTCTCAATTTATTTCAAAATCATTCAATTTTGTTTCCCATTGACAAAGTGATAGAAAAGAATGTTTATTTGTAACATTTCAAACAAGAATATATTTTCCCATAATCTTGAAACTTATTATTTTTAGGATTCCTGTAATGTTTTTTAAGAATATTTTCAAATAAATTTATTTTCACAATATTTTTACAATTTATAGTTTATAAAAATGTTTTTTAAAATGAAAAGTGTATTTTCTTCGAGAATTTAATTAATAATATTTTTAATTTCGGTCTCATTCATATCCACCAAAAAACATTAACGTTATTTATGCTCCATTGTGGATATTGTTTAATGATACAATAATCATTATTTCTCAATATGGATTATGATTTTTTCAATGAGATTTCATGTATCTTATTTCTTTTCCATAGGTTTATCAAGATATGAAATGATTAATGGATGTTTTAGTTGTTATATGATGAGATGAAAGATCTGTGTAATTTAATCAAAATATGGTTCATTGAGTCTTTTGGCATGATGGGTAATTATGTTTTAAGACAAAAATGAATGGTTCCATTATAAACCAATCATGGGTGGGTCCATTATATCCCACCACTACATTGGGTAATTATATTTTAATTCGATTTTATGATTATTCCAATTTTTCAGGGTTCTATAATGTTTTTGTAAGGGTTATATGAAGAAATGTTTCCAATATACAAAAAATATTATTTTTTCATGATATTGGTTTTTAATTATCCATTACATCCTCATTGAAATAAAATGACTCATGATTACTTAGTCCTATAAATAATTCATTTTCTAAAGATTATGTCATATTTCAAATTTAATTATCTATGTATTTATGGGTTTGAATATTCATTTTTATTGTTATTCATTATGATTAAGTTATCATGACCTTATTCTCATCTTATGATCGCTGCTGAAATTCAAGTGTAAATTCATATGTTTACTATTACTGGATGTTTGATCTCACTCAACTTATGTTTTCCATTTCCCCATGTTGTGAAGAAAGGATTTAAGTGTGATGGGCCTAAAAAGTTTACTAAATATGAAGAATTTAGAAGGATAAGATTGTTATCTTTATAAAATAGTATTTAATAATTCCATTTTGTTATGGGTTTGTCCTAATTCTATAAAACTATACACCTAAAATGTCCTTGGGTATGTATGGGATCCAATATTACTTTTTTATGATATATGATTTGGATGAGAAAAATTATGTCACATTTAAATGTATAAGATCTACAAATTTAATGTTTATATTTTATCACAAGATATGGGAATGTGGGTTTGGGTTTCTTATATATTTTTTAACGTTTTTATCCTTTTAAACAATTTCAATCCACTTTTACCATAACCTAACCATACAGTGGTAACTCCACATTCACCCTTGGAAACTAATTTTAATGGAAAATTTTTAATTGAATTATTTTAAGAATATAAATGTAATGATATTAAATATATAAATCAACATGTAAAAAAATTCCCTGATTTATATAAACTATTTTTTTATTTGCGCATGTTACTCGTTAAAACATTTATTATGAAAAGTTCATTTGTAGCATAAAATATATGTGTTAGAAAATGATGTTCATTTTATTGATTTTAAAAATATAAATTTTTTCATAATAAAATAAATAAATTATATTCATATTTAATATACATTAAAAACTAATTTTTACAAAAATAAATTTTAATTAAATTAGAATGCCAAATGGAGTTTTATATTAGAATTATAATTATACTTTTATATTATATGGTTAAAGTTGTGTTTTATAAATTTAAATATATATCTTTTACTTGTATAAAATTACTACATAAATAATTATTTTTCAATTAAATGGTTTTATAAAACTTATGTCCTTGTTATATTATAATAAAACAATAAGTTCACAATTGTCGAAATATTTTATTTTTTCAAATTCAACTATAAAATAAATTATATTATAAAAAAAATTATCCTTACTTGATTTTTCACATGATTAATAAAAAATTAGAACTAATTTTATTATATTGAACTTATATAACTAATAAAATAAGACATTATTTATTTAAATTAAAAATATATATATATATTCAGAAATAAAATATTAGTTCTAAAAAAAAGGTTGTTTTATACTAAAACGAATATTTTCTAAATTATGATTCCAATTATAAAAAAAATATTCTCTCATAGTAGAAGGTTTCATTATATTCTAATTCATTCATATAAACAAATATTTTAATAAAAGTCACATTATTTATAAAAACAGTATTCTTCATTATTAGCCTAAGAATGTATCCTTCTTTAGATAAAACCCAAAAATCAACATTAAAACAATATTAACATTCTAAATAAAAAATTATGTTTATTTTGTGAAATTAAATTTGAAATTTGTTTTATATTAACCTTAATATAACATCAAAAAAATTGTGATAAAATATTTATTAGGAAATTTACATTTTAAAAATACTAGTTTTATTATTATTAATTAATAAAAAACTATAATAAATATAGAATATTTTAATAACAATTATATTTTACTAACATAAACTTTTAACAATAATACTATGGTTTTATTTAATAAAATGTTCAACGAAAAAAATATTTTTTATAAAACATTATAATGCATTAATTTATTTTTGTATAAAATAACCATAATATATAAATTAATATATTTTGTAATTCAGTTACACATATTCATATATATTAATTCAATGATTAGGTATTATTGGTCAAAACATATCACGACTTCATTTTTTCTATGTTTTATATTGATAATTCTATTGAACATATTTCATAAAATATTTAGAAAACATATATTTAAAACATTGGTAGTTACATTCTCTCGTAAAAAAAATATTCCTTACTAATTCTAAAACAATAATATTGGATTAATTCCCATAGTGACCTCCAAAAATTCCCTAGTATTTGTAAAAGGGTTGATTTATTATATTAACCGACATCTACTTATAATAAATTTAATATATTTACTTTTTAGAAAGAGATATTCGATTCAATTTTGAATCCTCATAAGTGATGAAGAGATAAATCAATAACATGTAAATTTATACAGACATTGATGAATAATCTTATACAATGAATATAACAATTTTACCATTAAACATGTTAATTTTTATCTCAATATCTAATAGGTGATATCTTATGTTCATATGGTAATAATAAATATAGAGTGAAAATTAAAAATCTGTTTCAATAGCAGTCATTGCATTGTATTTTCCTTTTACCCATGACCTAGTAGGTCGTTTGTGTCGATTACCTCCTTTAACCCATGGATTGGGTCATTGGGTTTCATAGTGACAATTTTACTAAAATTTAAAAAATAAAATAGTAAGTAGATCCCATGGGAATATATTATCTACATTAATTGAAACATTTTTAACACAGCCACATGTTTCTTGATTCTAAAATTTACCACATGTAAAGAATATTCCTCTCCAATTAAAGTAATTCCCATACTTCTTATTCCCACATTGTGGACATTTACGATGTTTAATATTCCGTTACTCAATTACTTAATCACTCGAGTTACCCTAAGTATATAAACCTATCTTGGTTTGTAGGACTATGATTTCCACTATGCTCACATGGTTAATCGGACTTCATGATAGATGGTTTATAATAATCCCTACATTAATCAATCAAAATCCCAATTTAAAGAGTCGATTAATTGGAAAATAATTGTATTGTCCATTGTACCTACTATTAACTTGGTTCTGTTTGGATTTATCCAATACTAAAACCAAAATAGGTCAACACAAGTTCTAAAAAATTATCATCATAAGGGATGTATTCCAGATAACAAATGGGAAGTTTATCCTGAAGATACATCACATTTAAATACCATCATGTTATCCTATAATTATTTTATTTCTTGGTATATCAATATTTTTTAACTAATATCATTGAAATTTTAAAAAACATCATTTTTATTTCAAGTTATAAAATTGTTGGTTTGATAGATAACATTTTTTATTTATCTATGTTTACAATAATTTGGGAACTATTATACTTCATAAAATAACTCCATAAAATAATATTGGGATAAATAAATCATATTTTTTCACATAGAAAATATTATTTACTAAATCATATCTTTTGGGAGTGTCAAACATGCTGCATAGTTATGCTTCCTCTTTATTAATAAGTTGATGATGGAGTTAACACCCAATCCCCACTTTATAGATATATTATTATAGGTACACTGGTCCTAGAGCCTATATACACAACTATTATTTATAGAGGGATTTAATTTCTATGAAAACATTATAATATATACACTACCAAAATTTCTTTATTTTATCCAGTAAATAAAAGTTTCCCCTAAAAATATCCCTAGTATTTTAACTAATGTTATTTCACTCTAATATCCAAAAATAATTACACCATGCTACTATACCAACTACGATGAACCTATACTTAAACACAATTTTATTTCATGAATTATAATAGATATTCCCCACCATATAAACCAAGGATATAGAGTTCTAGCATATTAAGAAGAATAAATACATAATTAAATTATATTAAACATAAGAAAAACATTTATAATTTTAACCCCACATAGTGTTACTAAAAAAAATATTCTAAATCAACATTGGATAAATTTGGGTAATATATGAGGAAAAGAGTGAGTTAAAATTCTCAATAAGGGAAAAAACATGGAAATAAATTGTACCATATGAGTCAAGAGAAATACCATGATATCATAAATAGAATTATCATAATCAGAAAATATGGAATATGTAAATCAAATCATAATATCATCAATCATGGAATATATAAAAACAACATAATTCATGGAATCATAAACATAACTCAACGGTCACTTCCAAAACCATCATCATAATGTGGAAAAATTCTCATGGTAGATTGGGTTCAATTCTAATTCTTATAATCATAGTGGAAAGATTTCCATTGTAACATCCTCATAATATTAAGGATAACAAAAAAATCTTTGAAATATTTTATGAGATTTTTATGTGAAAATAGTCACTTTTCAATAATAAAAACAATTAATAATTGATTTAATATGTATTATGTAAGTGTAAAACTGCTATTAACACTTTGGAATATTCTATGGATGATTTCAGAGTGAGGTACTGAGTTAGCATAGAATTCAAAGGCATGTTGATCCTTGATATTGATTTAATTAAAATATTTAATATATTATGTTATGAGACTATTATATTTTTAAAAAATAATGAAATATCTCATGAACAATGTCTTATTTGGTAAGTTTGATACCAATGTTTGGTTGGGGGTGTGGGGTTTACCCATGGTGCAATATAAAAATTGTACACGTCCAGAATATGGTAAATTACCATGTGAGAATAATTTATTTCATATTTTAATTATAAATTTTATGAAAATAATTTAATATAAACAAAATTATGTAATATAAGAGAAATATGATACAAATATTAGGTTTAAAATATATTTTTTACTTTCGGCACAAAAAATTATTTGTCTGTATCAAGTGTTTAGATACATCACCCATAAGGGTAATAATAATAATAATAATAATAATATTTTTCATCATGAAAAAATCGGAATTACATGATTAATTAAATTTTCGTAATTAGTGGGTTATTTTTATTTACATGTTAATGTTTATTTACTAGGAGCTCATGTATTAATGGTGAGATTATTACCATGTTCTAAATAAATGAAAATGTGTGGGAGATATTAATTGATTTACTACAATGGGAATTTAATGTAAGCCATATTTAAATTTTAAATTGTATAAATGGTATAAGATATTTAATAAATATTATATATATTGTTTATTATTTTATTATTATTATATTTTGAATAATATTTGTGTTGGGAAAATTAATATTTTGGTATACATATAACGGATAAATATATATGTATATACATGTGTGGGTGTATATACTAATGTTTGTGTGTATATAACATGTATGTTTTGGTTGTATATATATATATATTTGTGTGTGTTGGTGTTTATATATGTATATATATATGAGGTGTATATGTAAATTTATAAATGACCATAAAAATACGTATTTAATAAATGTTACTTAAATACGTTTTAAATGGATTTAGAGGAAAAACATTTATGATGTGATGAGGTGACTGAGAATTTGGAGGGTAGATATATATATATATATAATAAATAATAAATTTAAGGTATTTAATTAATTAAATGACAAATAAAAAAACATTATAAAGAGGGAACGAAGGATGTAGGGAGCGTCCAAGATGTCCACACTCACCCTTTGTCTTTTATTATTATTATTATTATTATTATATTGTTTATTTAATTGGTTTTTTCTAAATTTCCTTCCTCAATATATCACATGATATTTATTGAATTAATGCATCTTCATTGTTGATGGGTTCATATAATTGAGTATAATTTTACAAATATTTTTTTTTCTAATGGAATTAAGGATTCTGTGGTGCTATTCAACTTGGATTCCAAGCCATGTCACCAATCGCCATTAACGTTGAAAACATTGAAATAGAAAGTCCCTTACATATTGTTTTTTCACATTTACAATATTTTCAATTTTTTAATTTATGCTTATACATAATTGATCACTGTTCTTAATTACGGTCACATGAGGGTGGATCTTAGTAGTCTCGTGTTCTCAACCATTTGGGTTTTAATAATATTTATTATCATCATAAATGATGTTATCCACATTAGGCGAGTGAAAATTTATTATTGGTGTATCAGGGATAATAATAATAAAAAATTTATTATTGTTGCATGAGTCTTAGTTAATTAACTAAATAATTCCAACTAAATTTACAAGGGGCCAAGGGCCATGTTGGACCTTCTTTTCTGGCTTGTCTTTTAGCCACTGATGGCTGAGGTTTAAACATATAAATGTGTGTTAGGATACATGGAAACCTTAATGCATGTCCTTGTACAACATGAGACTTAGAGACATGATACTATGTGTGTTAATTTATTCGATGTGTATGCTTAGAGAGCCACAAAGATAGTGTTTTAATTTCATCACGTGTCTAGCTAATGTAACTCGTGATGTTTTTCCTGATCAATTTATATGTTCACTATTTCTATGATGTAAAACCTATATTATCATTAAAATTCTTGGTAGTGATCAAATGTTTGTGCATTTAATTTGTGATTCCCCATATGATTTTATTGATATTATTTTTTACCTTGTTATACCATGTTCAATAATGATCACATGTGTTTTTTTATTGCTAGTGATACTAATATTGTTATGTCTTTCAATGATTTATATATATTCTATACCTTGTTTATATGCCATCCTAACATCATATACAACTTTCTTAGTTCTTATAATTGGTGGAATTTCATAAAACTTTTATCCCTTATTGGGGTTATATTCATGGAATGCAACGATTACGATGATAGATCAGAGCACATGGTAAAGATATGATGATTCCATAGACATTACATGTCAATAATTAATTCAATGAATGGATTCCAAGTGCCATGTTACTTGTTGCCCAATGAATCTCTATGTAGAAAAATTTATGAATAATGTTATGAAGGGTGTCATGGTATTTTATTTTCAGTGTACTATTGAGTAGCGTGACTAATGCCAAGTTTTTTTCCAAGTAGCAAGTTATTATATTCTGAGTGAACTACTGTGTAGAATACTCTATGCATGGTGTTATCATAAGTAGAATATTGACATTATTACTTAGGGAATTCTAAGTTTCATGTATACACAATACCATTGGAATCTCTAGTGAATGATTCACTAGCTATGTAGAAATCATGATTACTCCTGATATCCTTTTTGATTAATCCATCCAAAATTGATCTGAAGTAGGTATATATGGGGTTCATGGAATCTTGGTTAGTGCATGACCACTCTGTAGTCATGTTTCATTTCCAAGACCATAATAGCTGATAATGTCCATTATTGAACCCAGTTCAATCCTTATTCTTTCCTGGTACTACTGAACCAATATCCTTTCCCATTCCAACCATGTTAATTTTATGAGATATAAATCATTACCCATTTAATTGGTCTGAGATATAGGTCTCACACATATCGTAATGATATCTTTCTTATTCTTTCTACAATAATATAAATCATTCATCATAACCCAAGGAATAAAATGGGTTTCTTCAAACACCATTACATAATATATGTAAAACATTGGAATTCATTAAGAGAATTTCATCATAATAAAAAAACCACTACAAAAAAATGATTTTATATTGGATATATATCCTTATAAAATATTTCCATATTAAATAGAAATTAATTTTGATATAACACTTTAAATAATTTCTTGGGGAAAATATTCATTCTTATTCAAAAAATTTCATGTATCAAAATGAAAAAAATTATAATAAAACAAAATTATTTGAAAATAAACATGATGTCTTATAGAGTATTTTTAATGGAAATATAGAGTTATGAAAACATAAAAATCTATTCATGTAGTGTATGTTAAAAAACATTCTCCTCATATGATTTCATGAAAATTAAAAAATATCATCATATTGAAAGAAATAAAAGAATCATTTATTTCCATTTAATAAGAATATATCAATTGGAAAATTTTCTATTAAACCGTAGAATATTAGAAGTAATATTTTGGAATACATAATTAGGAAACATGGACATGGTTGATAAATATTCCCAAAAAATAATAATGAATAAACAATCTCATATAATAATGACATTGTGAAATTATCCCTTACTATAGATCTGATTTCCATTATACGTTACTAAAACTCATGTATAATGATTTAAATAATGTCATTGAATTTTTTAAAAATCTTATTCATTTTTATGATTTTATATATGATCATATTATCATCACTTTGTAAGTATCATTATTAATCATCCATCAGGTGCTGACTTCATTATTTTCACAGGCATATTTGGCCAGATAAGTTCTTGATCATCTTCCTAGGTTATAGTTATATAATTTAATGAATGATATTAGTATATTATATATCACATATAATCATTCCATTAATTTAAATACTGATATATTTATGAATATCATGTATAATAAATCCCATCACATCATGGAGACGGTAGTCTGTGCGTACGCACGAGCGATGATATCATTCCCTTTTGAATGGTATTGAATTAGATGGTGTACAATATATCAGAATCCATATAATGTTATAAAAATTATTTATAGTAATTATTTACATAATTATACACATCTAAGTACGGTGGTGGTGAAAAACATATTACACAACATTGTGGAGACGGTATGTGGTACTTATGCACACGTGTTGACTTCGCATTTCATAGGATGGATAGAGGGCGTAATATGGCTATTTTATAATCATAATAACATCTTGATATAAAATATATAATGGATTTATTACATTATAATGATACAAATCTTGAAGAAGAAGTATAATAAGAAATAAGTTTAAATAATTAGTGTAGGAGATTAGCACTTCTTGGACGTGCTCCCTCCAAATATCCTATTAAAGAACTAGAGTAGTTCTTTGGAGAATACCAAAACCTCTATAATGTATATAGTGAAGTTTATAAATAAAATTGGTAGGGTATTATTGAGATTTAAGTTACAATGTTCAGTTAAGCGGTGAGGAAGTAGGATCCCTTTTATAATTAAGGTGAGAGACACATTTGGGATTTCTAAAAATAATAACTTATAATAAAATAAAATCCCATAAAACCCCAAAAACATCCAACATTTGAATATAATTTGGATAATGTGGTAATATCATCACTTAATAAATTTTATACAAGTATCTATATCAATTTAATCCTTATAATTTTAATTAACACTTATTTATTCTATTTAATTTTAAATTATGGTTACAAATATTTCATTATTAAAAGGGTGAAATATATAAATATTTTATGTTAATTAGACTATAAATAAATATATTATAACATTTTCTACCATATAATTATTATTATATATTAAAAAAATGTTTATTATTTTTTTAATAATTTAATAAATCATTATTGGGATAAAAATTAAATAGATTAAATTTTGGCACTATTAAATTTATTTATTTTTTTAAAAAACATTAAGCTAACATGTTGATTTAAAAAATTATTTTATATATTACATAGAGGTTAAATTAATATATAAAATTTAATGGAAATATTAACTATCCCAAATATTATTAATTTTAGAATTTTTAATAATATTGATTTGATATTTCACTAAATAAAATAATTTTTTCAACACTATTTTATAATATGTTTGTAATATTTTTTGTTGAATGAAAAATAAAACAAAAATACTATGAAAAATTTACATCTTTTATATTTCACAATAATAATTATAATATAATATATCTCCTGTAGAATCTATAATTATAAATTTCATACCTATTAAAACATAAATGTGACATGTTAATCATCACATTACATAAAATAATACATGTATAATAATCTTCTTTATAATTCTCAAAATGGACATTAAATCGACCCTTGGATTGTTATGATTACGAAATTTTCGAAAAATAAGATTTGGTCATGTATTTTTGGTCTTTTAATGGTTATTATCTCATTAATAAAAATTATTTTATTGGTTTATCATCCATTAAAAAATTTCTACTTCCTTAAAGTATATGTCTTTAATGTAATTATTTATTTCATAAAAATTAAATATAAATTACCATTATAAATAAATAAAATTTTATATTTAAAACGAAAATTTATAAATGAATTTATCTTTTTTATAACCTCTTATTTAAATATATATAGTTATTTAAATTTGAGTAAGATTAATTTAACTCTTTTTTAAAAAATATTTAAATGTCATAATATCCTCCAAGTTTCTTCCAAAGGTATCCATTTATTCCCAAATATAATTTATATTGAATACACCCATCCAAATATATTATAACTAGTTTTGTGGAAATTTCATAATCTTATTTTTACCCCCAATTACTTTATTTACGCTTTACAGTATTAAAAAAATTATCGAAGTTACTATTCATAATGCCCAAAAATAAAATATGATATATTTACTTATTTTAGATTTACTTATTAAAAATAAGTAATCAATTTTTCAAAAATAAAATCAAATAATTTGAATGAATTATTTTGAAATTAATCTCGTTGTTTGAAAGAGAGAACATGTCTTAAAATTTAAAATATAGTAAATGGTAGAAATATTTTTAAATCCGAATTTAATGTAAAATTAATGCTAAGGACATAGATTATATTAAATTATAAAACTATATTATATTGATACTTTAAAAAAATTAATATTATAAAAAAACCATTTAAATATTTTTATGACATAGTTTTTTCAATTAAACTTTCGTGTATTTTTACTATTCATCAAAACTTGAAAGTTATCAGAAACTAACCAAAATTTATCCAAATGAAATTTTTATATCCTTATTCCAAGAAACATATTTATGTTTTCATATAAATATTATTAATGTGATAAAATTTTAATTTAAAATGGGCTCTCTATTAAAAGGTTGAAAATTAACCTTTTGAGAAATATAGGTTTTTATACCTCAAATCGTATTTATTCATATAGTATGATTAAAATATTTATTGGATAAATATAATGAATATTTTTTTAAATATACAAAAAAATATATTTCATTAATTTCATTTAATAATTGTAAATCACATTTAAAAAAAATAATTTATAATTTATCTTCATTTTTTATTCACAATACATTTTCATAAGATAGTTAAATTTATTCCATCTAACCTAACTATTATGTTATAATGGTTATTTTATACTAAGGGATTCTCGCATTTCAGTTAAAATCTTGAATGTTTGCAATGAAACCTATTGAGGAATTGAAATTATTTAAATAATGTATTTCATGAAAACAAACAAGTGTTGCATTCTACCCCCCATAAACTAAATTTCACCCTCAAAATTAATCTCTTGGATAAAAATATGTGAGGATAACTCTAACTCATTACATTCTAATTTTACCACATAGATTCCATAAACTATTGGTTCCACCATAAAACACAAACTATGTTAATGATCCTGTTTCGTATAACTTATCACAAGGATCTAGAATCTTTATCAGTTGTTTATCATAATAAAGGTCTGGAAAAGTGATATGAATTATTATTTTAGTACTTATTAAATATCTGGTATCTACTTTCTTAGGAGAGATAAATGAAACACACCATGAACTTGAGAGGTATTTGGTGTAAGCGCCAATCAGTAATCTACCTTCTAACAAGATCAAAAATTTCAAAAGATGTGATCTACGATGGGCTCATCTTTCCCATCATTACAAATATCCTTACCCTCTTATAGAGATTTATTTGTAGAATCACCTTGTCACCTACTCAATATCTAGTCTTTTCATCGGTTTTCATCATAAGATGTTTTCCTACTCTGAGCTGCTCTTCTGTGGTGTTGAATAGATCTGATATTTTCTACCATTTCATCCATAAGATCTGGTCCTAATATCTTTCTTTACACAACATAATAATATAATGTTATAGTTCTACGCTTATTTCTTGATAGGGATTTTTAAGGAGGCATATGAATTCTGGATTGAAAGCTATTTTTCTAAGAAACTTCCCCCCAAGGTAGGTGTTGATCTCAATCTACTTTGAAATCTATAGATAAATATCTCTACATGTCTTCTAGAATTTGAATTATCCTATCATATTTCCGATCAATTTGAGAATTATAAGAAGTTATGAATCTTAAATCTATATCCAGATCCTACAAAAGTCTTCTCCAGAACATCGAGGTAATCCACAGATCCAGATCCGATATAATGGAAAGTGGTACTCCATGAAATCTTACCACATATTTTACATATAACCTAGAAAGATGATCATAAGATAAATACTCTCTAATAGCAATAAAGTGTACAACATTATAATTTGATTAACTATAGCCCATATGGAATTATGGCCTTTAAATATTTTTGGAATTGTGATGAAAAAGGCCATAGTGATGTTTTCCCATTTCCATTATGGTATGTGTAATAGTTGTAACATTCCATTATACTTCTATCTCTCAACCTTAACATGATAATAAACCATGAACTGAGAGATATATTCACTAAAATCTATTTTCATGACATCCCACTTGAAATACTCTTTCATGTATATATATGTCTTTGTTCTTCCACGATGAATATAAAATGATGAACTAGAAGCCTCATCTAAATGATCATTCTTTTATTCTGGTATGGGAGGAATCAAAATCTGCTTCCTTAAACATATTATTTTTTCATAATCAAGATTCAATTCTAGAACATTTCCCACCATCTTTTGTATCTCTACATCTTCCTTGAGTGCATCCTTAATTTTTACTTATATAGATGGTTGAAATTCATTAGAGAAAGGTAATATTTATCATATTACATTAATATTTCGAGATACATACTTTGTGAATCAATAAATATGGGATATTTTTCAATCCTCATAATGGATAGTCTAGCATGGTCCTTTGGACTCAATGAATCTTCCACTTTTTTCTCTTTCCTATAGTGTTAAGGTATTGAATAGTCATAATCATTAATCAACTCAAAAAACATTTTCATTGTCACATATTCAAATCCTTTTTGTTAAAATATACAATAAACTTTTATGATTAGTATAAATATCACACCTTTCACCATAAATTCAATTCATTCATATCATTAGTGAATGTATTACCGTAGATTACTACAAATTCTGAGTTGGGTAATTTTTCTCAGGGATTGTAAATTCTTATGAAGCATAACATATAACCATATCATTTTATATGAGAACAAAAACTAACCACTTCTTGGATGCAACATCATGTATTAGAAAACATTCTCCACTACAAGGATGTGTGAGCACATGTTCACTGTATAATCTTATTTTAAGCTCTTTGAAAATCTCCTCACATTCCCCTCCCCACATGAACATAACTTCTTTCTGAGTAATCGTGGTATGTTTATGAGATAATCATTAAAAAGTTTTTACAAAACATCGATAATATCCATAAAAAACACAAAAGTATTGGATCTTAGTTACAATTGTTGTTGTTGTCCAACATTCCATAACTTTGGTTTTTGATGGATCCCCAAACATCCCCGCTCATGAGATTATGTGACCCAAAATCAAAATTTCTAGTGCCAAAATTCACAATTGATAATTTTTCTATAAATTTTCTTATTTCTTAGGATCTTTAGTACAATTCTCATGTGATTTTCATGTTATTATTTTACCTTTAATTTGAAAAGTATATCATTTATAAATACTACCAAAAACTGATCAATATTATCTCTAAATACTGTATTCAATGGATTAGTCAAGATAGTGAGGTAATTTATAAGGCAAGACGACATTTCTAAAAATTAATTGTGTCTATACCATTTATAGAATGATGATCATGGTATATCCCCCTTTATGACCCTTAATTTATTATATCATGAATGAAGAGAAATCATGGAAAAGTATTAAGATCCACATAATTTATTGAATACATGGTAATTCATCTAGAAAGATATTATCAAACTCTTGTATATGGGTGTTTTCTTAATTGTGATTTTTCCCAAAAGTTTGAGATAAATATCCTTAATTTATAAGAATTAAGACCTATATGATGGAAGATAATTCTACTATATGGTTGTATTAATTATTGAATTTAGATATGTTCATAGATGGATCCAAAATATGAAATCTGTCTTCCCTTCCATGAAAATTGAAATGATATCCATATAGATAAATCCAATCCATTCTGGGAATCACATAAAATTCCACTATAGGAAGGATCTCACGATTTGAAAGAAGCAGTTTCTAAAAAACATCAACTGGAGTATAATTATAAAAATTTGATTAGACTATTTTCCCATTAGGTGTTGTCACAGCTTACTCAACATCAAATTTTTTATGTAATTCAATGATTCCCTTAGAAAATTCTTTAGAAGTAAAGTAGTTAGTGGATATAGAATAATTTTTTTTTCTAATTTACAGTGGATGGTATATGTACCATTCACATAATAATTATCATACTCCAAATTTCCCATAATGATCACATGTGACTTTCCTTTTTCTTTGTCCTTAATAGTTTTCGCATGTTAATCATCATCAATAACCCATGTATTTGGTAATTTATTGACATAATTTCCCATTTCTTTGATCTTGTACCATTTAAGTATAGGAGGGTAATTTTGTATAACTTTTTCTATATTTGCATCATTAGAAATATTATTCACATTACATCAGAATTCAACTGCAGGAAGAACTTCTTTTCTTAAAATAAAACTTTTTTCTACTCACTTGAAGAATATTTCCTCCATGTTTGTTTCCCCACTATGAGTATAAGGTAAAACTATTCTTCTTAATAGTTTGGACTTTAAATTTCCCTTGAATTCTATTTCTTGATTCTTATAAAACCCATAAGAATATTGGGTTACTCCAATATCTATCTAATCCATGATAGAACATCAAACTATTTCCTCATATCTATTGTAGTACCTTGTGGTTAATTCCTTTTGGAGACATTGTTTTAAGCCACAAAATAATCAAAAAAAATTAGTTTCAGGTTGCATATAAATTCCATAAGAGTTCCTAGAATGTCCATTAAAATTTTCTTTATATGTACCAACAGATTTTCCTTGTGATCTTGATATGGTCCTACCACTGATCAGATTAACATTCCAAAAAATAGAATTCTAAGATGAATTTATCATGTTCAGAACATTAATGTACTAAAAATATCTTCTCAATGGTACTGATCTATTTTCTATCACCTAATAGATTTTAATACCAAATGAATGAATGTCGACACTTCCACATGATAGAATTAATAGAATTTTGTTTCATCCTTTCCTCATTTAAAATTCTTACACGATTTAAATCCTGATAAAATTGTGTGAGAATAGGAAATTGATTTTTCATTCATGCTCCCATGACATTTGATTTCCCAGGAGGACAATCATTTCATTTCCCATCGCATTCAGCAATAACACAATTCCTCTAGGTTCCAACCATTGACTAAAACCTAAAATCATAGTGTACGAAAAAATAATCATAATGGGAAAACCAAAAGATCAATAATATATTTTCAATTTAGGAAACCATAGGGTTTACCCTATGTTATTCATGATAATTTCTAAAATACTTGGATTTTAACCAATAATTCAACATATCCCATGCATTCAGACTAAGGTTATATAATCCCAGTTTAAAAAGGATAACTATACCATTCATATGATTCCAGAAATAATGAATCATAATTTACATACATTGTTATTACTTCAAAATTGAAGAATATTGATTAAAAAATACACAAATCCATGATAGCACTATATTGGTATAGTGTCTTTAGAATCATGGAAACATAAAAAACTGGTTCATAATACATATTCATATCCTCCCACTTATTTTTTTATAACTAGGACCCGTTTGACATATCAAACATAGTACCCTTCTTCATGACCTAGAGATAAGAAGCACCTGAAAGGGTGAGCTCGAATGCTCAGAAAGGATAAACAAGGGAGATAAAAATCATATCACAGTCATAAGACATAATACCATAACATTTGAAAATATTATCAAACATATGAAAGATCATGATATCATCCCATCTGATAAATCATTAAATTTCATAAGAATCAATGAATGCAATCCCCAAATTCATCATATGAGGCATGAAATTTTTTGGCATAAAGATAAAAGTATAAAATCATTTCATATTAGTCAATTCACATTACCAAGACCATTATACAAGAAACATTCCATTACTGAACCATTTTTAGACCAAATTTCATCCCTATATTACCGAACTGAGATCATTCACTATTTGTGTCATGACTATCACATGAGATATAGATCTATACCCAATGAATTGGAGTCACATATAGTTACAACCCAAAGTATAGTGAAATATTTATTATGGGTTCCATAATAAAATAAATTATTAATCATAACCCAAGGAATAAAATGGGTTTCATTAGACACCATAACAAAATCCTAGTAAAAGAAATGGATTTCCTAAATAAAATTCTATAATAAAAACAATAATACCATTGGAACAATAAGGATATTATACATGAAATATATCCTTATTGAATAATTCCATCTATGATGGAAAATAATTTTGACATAACACTAGATATTTACTCTTGAGAGAAATATCCTTTCTTCATCAACAATGTTTTTCTCTCTCAAAATGGAACACATTTTTAAAATAGAATAATTAATTTGAATATAAAATTTAAATATATTTGAGCATGATTCATGGGAATAAGGTTTTATGAAATCATAAAAATATGTTCATGTCGTATAAGTTAAAAAAATATTATCCCCATATGTTTGCCAGAAAATTCAAAAAGAACCTCATATCGAAAAAGGAAAATAATTCCTTTCATACTGTATACTAAAAATTTGAAAATATGATAAATTGACTATAATCAAGTGTAAAAGAATAGAAAAATATATTTTTAATTACATAATTTGGAAACATGTATAAGGATTGTAAATATACCATTGTAAATACTTATGTACAAACAATCTCAGATAATAATGAGATTGTTAATTTATCCCATACCAATTATCCGATTTCCTTTGTTTGTATCTGAACCTCTTATATAATTCTTTAAATAATTTCATTGAATAGTTTTAGAATCATAGTAATTTTTACTATATCATATATGATCACATTATCATTCATTTGTTAGTAACACTATTCCCTGTCTATCATGTGTAAACACCGTTATTTTCTTGTGCATGTTTTCTTGGAAAAGTACTTACTCCAATTATTAGGTTATAGTGATATTATTTCAATAATAATATTAGTATAATATATATCAAATTTATTCATTACATTAACTTATATAACCATCCTTTAATGAATATCATATAAAATGAATCACATCCCATCATAGATATGGTTGGTTGTACGTATCCATGAGCGACGGTATCATCACCTTAATTGTTGAATGATATTAAAGTTCATGGAGTTTAATATTTCACAATCAATATAATTTTATAATAATAATATATAGTTATTATTTCCCACATTATATCCATCCATGTAAGGTGGTGGTGAAAAATAGATTCTACCATGGCATGGAGACCGTAAGCCGTACGTACGCACGCATGCATGGTGATTTCGTTTTTCATAGGATGGATAAAAGGTGAAATACGATTGTTTCATAATCATAATAAAATCTCATTATATCAGTGATTTAATATTAATTACTTTATATTGAAATAATTCATGAATATAAAGTAGAATAATAATGATGTTTTAAATAATAGGTAGAGGATATTACCTCTTAATCGACATGCTCTCTTTTAATCTTCTCATAAATCACTAGAATTAGTATTAGAAGAGGACTAAAACAACTACAATGTAAATAGTGATGATGATAAAGGAAATTGTTAGGGTATTTTTTATCTTTTAAGGCACAAGGTTAACTAAATGGGTGAGGGAGGAGGATCCATTTTATAATTGAGTTGAGGGGCACTATTGTGATCCCAAAAAATATTAATTTCTAATACACTCAAATCCCAATAAAAACCCTCTTAAATGTCTCAAATTCAATTATGTGATTATATAACATTATAATATAAACAATGAATAAATTTTTAAAATTTTTTCTATCAATTTGTTCCTTATCATTATAATTAAAACATTTTTATTCCATTTCATTTTAAACTATAGAAAAAAATATTTGAACATTAAAAGGGAGTAATATTTATTAATTTGAAGTTAGTTAGTCCATAAATGAATATAATAGAACATCTCATATAATATAAAAAATATTTTATATTTTCAAATATATATGATTTTTAAATAATTTAATAAAACAATATTTTGATAAACAATCAATTGTGTCAAATTTTTCACAATTCAATTGATTTATTTTAAAAAATATTAATATAACAAGTTAACATCAGACAAATTATTTTATTATATTTCTAAAATATCAAGGTTGTCATGAAAATAAATTTTACATATTAAATATACCATATTATATTTGTTTTACTATTTTTTATTATATTTGTTTTCATATTTCCCTTAATTAAATAATTTCTTCAACTATTCATTGTAATTAGTTAATATGATTATTTTTTGTATGAAAATTAAAAATAAATTATATTAAAATTTTAAATACACTATAATTAAGAATAATAATTATAATATAATACTTATTCTATATAATCTTTCATTAATCATGTTATACATTTTAAAACATTAATGTGAGAATTTTTTCATCGCTTTACAAAAAATAATATAAGTACCATAATCTCATCAATAAGACACCAAATGGTCAAAAACATGACCCTTAGATGGTTATGGTTGAGATATACTCGACCAATAAAATTTGGTCATGTTTTTGGGTATTTTAATGTTTATTATCACTTTAATAATAATGATTTTATTGATTTCTCATCAATTAAATAATTAATGAATTATTAAAGTATAACTATTTAATTTAATTATTTATTTCCTTAGACATACAAACAAATTTTCTGTATAAATAAAAAAAATACCTTTAAAATGACATATTAAACTTTTCATAAAATAAAATAAAATAAATGTCCCAATCTTGCCAATGTGGCTTCAAAAGAACAGAATTTGGAACCAAGTATGGTTTAGGTATAACAAACATCATCCACTGATATTGGAACAAGTATTTGGGTAATTTTATAATATTAATTTTACCCTAACATACCTAATTTCGCCTTTTACCATATTAAAAAAATTACCAAAGGTACTATCAAAAATGAAAAAAAATTAAAGTATTATATTTACCTAAAATAAACATAATGATACAAAATATGGAATCCATTTTTTGAAAATTCAATGAAAAATGATTTATTAATTAATTTCAATTTAATCGCATTGTTGGGAAGAGAGAATGATTTTTAAATGTAAAAAATATTACAAAAGATTAAATAGTTTGTACATCGGAATTTAATGAAAAATTAATTCTAATGGAATAAATCATATTTAATGGTTAAAATATGTTCTATTTATACTTAAAAACCATTAAATTTTATAAATTTACTATATATATTATATTTATGAAAAATATTTGTTTCAATTACAAATTACTGTATTTTTACTATTCATCAAAACTTGAAGGTTATCAGAAAATATCAAAATAAATATCAAGTTCATTTTTATATGAAACATCAATTTAAAATGATTATGTTGTCATATAAATTTTATTAGTTTGTAAAAATATTAATTTTAAATGGTTTCCCGATTAAAAGGATGAAAATTTCCCTCATGAAGAATATAGGGTTTTATACATAAAATTGGGTTTATTCATACCCGATGACAAATATAACTGTCAGAAGAATATCAAAAATATTTTATTATATATAAAACAAATATATTGAATTAATTTCGTTTACTAATTGAAAATCAATTTACAAAAATAAAAATATATTATTGATTTATATTTTTCATTCACAATACATTTTCATAAGTTAGTTATATTTATTCTTACTAACCAAACAATGAGGTTATAATGGTCATTTTATAATAAAAATGTATCACGGTTATTTTAAACTCAATATTTAGTGAAATGAAATCTATTATTGACTTAAAATTATTTAATGAAAATATTTCATAAAATCATATAGGTGTTACATTCCCATAGAGGATTAAACTCGTCGACATGATTATCAACATTCTCTCATTAGATATAAATTGTTAGCCAATTAATTGGATAAATAAAAATATCCCATCCATCTCATAATAACATCATACA
This sequence comes from Viscum album, assembly GCA_963277665.1. NCBI lineage: Eukaryota > Viridiplantae > Streptophyta > Magnoliopsida > Santalales > Viscaceae > Viscum > Viscum album. Next base: position 1,637,928,136 of record OY728129.1, read on the forward strand.
TACATGTTTCAGAAGATAATCAACATTTCATCATATCACGACTGTTGACACCCACAAAGCAACATGCAGAAAAATTTAAAATGATGAAATTCATGAAGATGGACATTATTCTTCCCAATAAGAGAGTGAAAGGTGAGGATGGTTGAATACTCGCAGATCTTATGAAGGACATGTGATCTAGTGGCCATTTTAAGGTCACATGAAGTTTTCATGACCCGCGGAAGGTCCCACAAAGTCTAATTTAACAAACCCCCCAACTCATAAAATGACACTCTAATGATCATAATGGTTGCAAGATGGTAACTGAATGACAACACCCCGACCGCATGGTTTTTCATTTGAAAGAATCTAAAAACCCAGTCAAAATCTGTAAAAAATTGGAAAGCATAATTTTTGAAATGAAAATAACCATTGTACTAAAATAGATCATGCACCATGTAATCATTTAGGAGAATAAAATCCCTATGTGATATCAAAGCCAAATCATGAGATCCTTGAGCCCTCATCACATAGAACGAAGGATATAACGTGGAGGAGGAGAGAGGTGTTCATGGTCACTGGTGAAAATGAGACGTCCACCCTAGAATACATGTGACACACTGCAAATACCAGATGACTTTTCTGGCGCATTTTGTGATACACCATTCTCTTGCAAATCATGTCGTATCGAATCCCTCAGGTGTTCCCGAAAAACTCTATAGTGCCTTAAGCATAATAAGATAGACCTATCCACCATATTATTTCACACCCTCCATATAAACCATATTGGTCTGGAAATACATCATGAGAAAAGCCTATAAAAATCATTTATATTACCCGTTCCGACTCGAATGACCACTAAACATTGTAAAATGATACATAATAGATCAAATGGGAGGAGGAGAGAGGGTTTCATTGCCTGTAAAAGCCATGCCACCTACCCCAGAAGTCCCAAAAGGCAATTTGATTCCTTGACGAAATTGTCTCCTATCCCTATGATAGATTATTTGTCTATTTATTCTTTCTATATGTTGCTCCCCATAAAACTATGTGGTGCTTAAATGGGTTAATGAATATATTTTTCTAATGAGATAATCACGCACCCATTCATGATGCAAATTTTTCATGCAAAACATTATCAAAAAATAGAAGAAAGGTCCCCTATAAAACAAATTAAATTATTCATTCCTCTTGAAACTTGTCGAAAAAAATTGATATCAAAAGAAATGAGAAATTGGTGTTTGAGGTCACTGATAAGAATGGGACATGCTCAGCACACCCACAGCACGGTCCCATGAAACTCCAAGACAAGTCACCTGATGTCTTTCGAATATATTCCAATAGGAAACTTGATCTCGTGAGGTCCTTATGGCATGTTAACATGACATTATGGAATCCCCTTACCATGACTTGAAGATAGAGGGTGTTGCGGCCACAAAAAATCTGGTGGATACTTTGGCGCAGTCCATGATATGCACATGTGAAATTCTGTTACACGAGGTCCCTACACAGACTCTATCCAAAAATTGTGCTAGATACGCCACAAAAACCGAAGAGTATTTGCGTTTAGATGCATATAAATCCCCCCCACCCACACCAACATGAAGAAGGAGTTGGTTGTTTGTATTCTAGGAGATTAAACTCTGGCCACCTCCATGGACACTGAATGCTCATATCCTCTTAGGAATATCTCTGGGAAACCGATCACATGACCTGCCAACATTTCATCAGGTTATATACCAGTGGGAATCTAAGTAGTAATGAGCTAGGAAAAATTTATTTGTATCATCATCCATATATCATGAGAAGTACTCCTAGTAGGACCTGCGAAGGACACCTCTCAGTCCCACTTGGTCAGGCGAGACCCCTGATGAACTTAAACAGATTAGGATTGAGGAATCCAAAACACAGTGGTTGGAACCAATATCAAAGGTGGAAGGATAATGTAAAATTGATTCTTACTGCCCTGATATATCTTCACATGTATCACCCATGGACACATGAAAATGCAAGGACACATCACCTAAATCTCATGAAACACCTTCGATGAACCATCTATTACAAGGGAAATTCTCTTGAAATGTTAGAGCAAGCCACATGGTTCCCCGCACGCACCACTTTGGTCTCACGAACACTGTAGGTCCATCATCCAATACTCACAGTATCCTTCGAATATATTGCATGACTTATATAACGAGGCATGTTCATGTTAGCTATGTCTAACGAGGGCATCTAGATGGGACGACCGAACCCACATGGAACCCCCTAGACATTTCTGTTGTGACTCCCAATGCCCTCCAAACATGTTTTCCAAGACTCAAGATGTCTCCCAGTGGTGTCATCCAGGACATGCGATGCCCCTACAGCTATGACACCCTGGATTTCATGACACATCTTCTATGTATTGATCCATGTCAAGTGATGACTATGAGGACATGACAACTGGGTCATAAAACACCCCTCTATAAAAAAGGTTACATCGAGAGGGAATATCAGGAGGAAATAACCTCATTCCTCATTGTGGTGTATGTATTAACATAAAGGAAACTATGAGAAATCTAATTCCTACCATATCTTGGACACATAGGCTACCTATATTCGAGGTCTGAGTCACATATTAATCATCAAGGTAAATCCAAATATCTATATCCCTCTTCCAAAGAAAAGAATTTAGTCACCTGCTAACACTTATTTCTTACAATAAAAATGAATCACATGGGCATAGAGAATGTTTCTAAACATGACATAGGCACTAAGAATCCCCAGGTAATAGTAGACTCCCTCTCAATATAATCCTCTAACATTACTGTAATCTCAAAGGTGATAATGCCTCTGAATATGGCCATCCACCATAGCTTGTCTGCTGGTTAAGTAATATCTGAACTATGAGAACTCTGATTCATTCCATAACCAAGATACGTAGGATGCCTTTATAAGTCCTGATCACTATACCAAACACCAAGAATTTTTCTAATACACAAATCCCATATCTATATGCCTTGATGGTAATAAAATGCTTCCCCAGGTTTCTCACATCGAGTATAGCACAAGTGATCTTAGAGGGATGCAACAAGCACGTCATAAAGAATCAAAAATATATAATCCTTAATGTGTAAGCCCCGAAAACAGATGAACTATGTGGGGTTTGATTCCTACAACATTCAGGATACATAGGAAGACTTATAAAGGCTCAATCACATTCTTATAATATTATCACCTCCATATATACGGGAACATTCCAAGGCACTAGGTTATATGGATTTAGCACAAAATCATTCACTCATTAACATAGGAAGATGAATATCCTCAAATACATGTATATGGGATCACCTAAAGAATCCTGGTCTTTTTCATATAATGAAAAATTAACCTATAACCATTTGATTTAGTAAGTAGTCCTGTATAGGGATTAATAACGGTTTCAATAACATATCATAAATATATAAGAGAGTCCGGGAGTAGGAAATAACACCCACCAAAAGGGTGCCATGAGCTCGACCTCTCATCCTCTCATCCAATGAGAGTCCCAAAGAGAACTTCAGATGACAAAAATTGATGACCACTAAACATAGGATAGTAGGACCTCACCCATATATAGATTGGGGATCCATTGGGAGTTTCATGGAAAGGTAGAAATGTCAACACAATAAGTAGGACCCATTTCCGCAAAAAAAAATTCAACAATACCAAAATGGTGAACCCAGTGGGAATATATATAATAAGAAATAATTAGGTCTTAACCTATTATGACATTTTGATTTCCCCTCATCAAAATCAACACTGATAGGATTGATGTGGACATATTAGGACACATTGTTTCTCAAATTATATATACAAACAAAGCAGTAAGACTAGAATGAAGCAGGTTTCCTTTAAGTCAATCCTCACAATGATAACTCCACACGATTAGAATAATCAGCATTGAAACATATGACAATTTTATTAAAAATGAATATTTGATTGAGAATTTTTATGTACAAAATATATCACGGATTAGTAACATTTTTCCTATTTTTTTACATGATTATAGCCCCATGATCCGTGGAAATCTCTTCATCCTCCAGCACTCATTTTGATACATCATCTACTACTGTGACCCCCGTAGGTCGTAAAGATACCTACCCTATCAAGCAACACTAATATCAGGTATCAAATTTAATAATCTGGTAGTGCACCCAAAATTGTATAATCCCAACTATGGATGATTCTTGTGAGATTATTTAGGCATGACAGTCGTCAATCCCTATTCAATCTATAAAGGATGTTTCTGATCCCATAGCCTCTATTTCTATGACCAATCACTTCTGTGAATTATCCATGATGTGTGATAACCACCACCTTCCATATCTATTGACAGTTGTCTAAGAATCCCATATATGGATCCCCTTTAGTTCAGGTGCCATTGAGGAGGCAACCTACAAACCGCCATCTCCAACATCATCTTGCTGGTACCCAACAATTGTCTACTGAGGGAACCAGCTGGCACACAACCACCTCAGTCTCCCATTAATGGGAAACACGGAACGGTCATTGGAGTAATAAGATTTTGGAAATTCATGATAGGAAATTTATTCCCACTCCTGCCGAAGATGTCTACCAGCATACTCCAAAAGAGACATGTAAGAAGGATCATATCACTATTGGATCAGAACAGGTTGGCAGTAAGATTCCTGAAACCATCTCAAAGATTGATCATACCCACACTCTGGCTGATGATACCCACCAACATACTTTTTTTGGGACAATCATGTGGTATCATATACCCGCACTCTCTTAACAAGTGTGTGGGAATATTCCTAGAGAAAGCAAAGAGTAGGATCATATTACTACCCCTATGTATAAAGACCATTGATATAATATGGTGGAACAATGAGGATAGAGGTGGGTGCATATCCCCACCTCAATCGAAGACATCTAAAAATATATAATGGATATAGAGAATATAAAGGCTAATATCCCTACACATAGTTTTTTAAAATATCAGTAAATTTTAGAAATAGCAATGGAACTCCTCTTATATTTCCCGGAACTATTTCAAATGAAGGGACATGCACATACTCATATCCTGGTAGAAAGGAAAACTCCACACACTCATCCCTGTGAACAAATTATTATCATAGAGAAAGATCACATTCTTGATCCAACCAGAGACAATTATTAACATATTACTTTGAAATTTGAGGTATCGTACAAGGCTGATACTCTGGTTTCAACCATGGCTCACAAAGTGATATCAGCACATTCCTCAGGACAGAGGTACATTCTTATTGAAAATGTATGGTGGTATACTCTGATAGTCAAGGATCGAGAACAAACCCTATTTCTAGCCGAGGCTCACCAAGTGAGAGAAAATCATGCCTTGGGATAAGCTCATATTATAGACAATGGATCTATTTGTAATATTCTAGTAGATCATGGAATTAAGGTGCACATCCCTACATCCATTGTCAAATGACTGAGCTAACATAATTCCAAGGAAATACAAGAGGATGTAGGCTACCTTTTTTCAAGGAATGATTCACATATTTATCATTCAGGGTAATCCCAATGTCTAAATCCCACATCCAAATCAATGGAATTGGTCACACACTAATCATTGTTTCTCACAATGAGTATGGCTCACATGTTGTTAGGGAATTGAGAAAATCATGATATCTAGAATATGCATCACAGGGTCATGGGAGCCTCCATCTTAGTATGATCCCCTTTCATTCCTAAAATCCAAAATTCCATATAACCTTAGAATATCACCATCCACCAAAGCATATTTTTAGGTTAAGGAACATGTGAACTATGAGAACTTTGATTCCTCCCATAACCAAGATACATAGGATTCCTTCCTAAGGCCTGATATCTATACCAAATACCCCAAGGACTATTCCAATACACAGAACCCAAGTTCATATGCAATTATATGATCACACACTCCCCCTTGATTCTCACACCGAGCTTTGCTCATTTGACAATTGAGGGATGCAACGAGAACCTCAATAGAAACCATAAAATGGGAAGCCTCGGCGTGTAATCCATGACATCAAATGAACTATGTCGGTTTTGTTTCCTACTATAGAATGGATATGTATGATGCTTCATAAGGTCTCAATATCATCCTTTAAATATTAATCACCTCCATATCCAGGGTCACATTACATGGCACTCGGTTTTATAGAATTTAGCACAAAAGAAGTCACTTATTTCCAAAGGATAATGAATAATATTAGATACATACAGATGGGATCACCCATGGAATCCCAGTCTTTTGTATATAAAGAAGAAATTAAATTGTAACTATTTGTTAGGGTTCCCGGTCTTGTATCGGGGTGAGGAAGGGATTCAAAAATATATCAAAAATCTATAAGAGAGTCCCATTGTAGGAAATAACTCCCCCCAAAAGGGTGTGATGAGCGCGAAATCCTATCCTCTCAACCAATGCGAGTCCCCAAGAGTTTATGGCCCTAAAAACCTAATGACTATCGGCCATTGGAATGTAGTTAGGCACTCAACTGTGAATAGGGGATCAATTGGGTGTTTTTAGGAAATGTAAAACTTAAACTCAATAAGAGGGATCTATTTCCAAAACTGAATTTATAATGACAAAAAATTAGTGAACCTGATGTGAATCTCTCAGTTAAAAAATGATTTGGATATAACAAATCAAACCACATTTCATGCCCCTCATATGTAGTTCCACAGATAGGGTCAACATGGACCTATTTTTACTTTTTGTTTTCAAAATATATATATAAACAAAGTAGTAAGGCCAACAAAAACCCATAATCCATTAATTCCATCTGTGTGTAGACAATTCCACGCAAGTAGAATGGATGGAATGTGAACACTAGATAGTTTTTTTAACTAAGAATATATTATTCATCAATTTTCTACCATGATATAACATTGATTGGTAATCTTGTTATTCATTTTCTACATTATTACAGTCCTCCGATCTAAGGAATGGTCTTCAACCTCCTTCACTCGTTCTGGTACATCAACCACTATTGCGACCCCCATGGGTCATAATGTGACCCCCCCTTCCAGATGACTCCAATAAAAAGTATAAAATACAATGATTTGGGAGTTCTATCAACATAGTAAAATCAAAACTATTGATGATTCTAAAAATATCCCCTGGTAACGACAGGTGGAGAGCCCATGTTTTTAAATAAATGTTGTTGTTGATCCCGTTTCCCTTATTTCTAGGACCAATTTCTTCAAAATCTCATCCCCAGAGAGTGATTACTTTAACCTTATACATCTATATATGGTGGAACAAGAATCCCAATACCGCACTCCTCCTGTTAAGGTGCCACTGAGGAGAGAACCCACTAACCAACATCACAAACATTATCCTGCTGGTACACATCAGTCTCCTTCAGAGGGTTCCAATATACACAAAACAACCAATAAAACCCTAGCATGGTCTAGGAGGAATATTTAATAGAGGGGGAATAAATTTGACATTCCATAGAGAAATTATGTTCCTACTCCAAGAAATGATGTCTATTGGCATACTCCAGCAGGGGCCATTACGTAGGATCATATCCCTGCTAGATCAGAATAGGTCTACAAGAATATTCTCATGGCCATCTAGGGGCGGGATCACACCCCAATCCCTATTAATGATGGCCACTGGAAAAATTGGTTGGGAACAACAAGCAGGATCATAACCATTCTCACTCAGAACATGTCTTCAGGTATATTCCAACTACAAGAATAGAGGAGTCTCATATTCATACAACTGTGTACAAAGCCCATCGAAATACTCAAACGAGACATTGAAAACAAAGGTGAGTGGATATCCCCTCCTCAATCGATGTTGTCTGCCAAAAAATAATGGAAATGGATAATGTGAATACATATATCTTTGCACACACTTCGATGAAATGCAAGAACATCTATGTAACACCTGAGGAAATCTGCAGGCATATCCCGACACTCTTGTAGATCAAGGTACATGAGAATAATTCTATCCATACAATAATGACATCTCAACACTCTAATACTTATGAACATGTGGTCGTGCTGGTGCATGTGCACGTTATTTCTCCCAATCAAGAAGATTATTAACATATTTTGATGAAGGTAGAGGCATCAGATCAGGACCATACTCCTATTCAAATTAGGGCTCACCATGTGAGAGTAGCACTAACCATGGGACAAGGGATCAGGCCTATCAAAAAGGTATTTCATCATACTCTGATGACCCATGATCGGGAACATATCCCCATTATGGATGAGGCTCACCATGTTAGAGTGACTCGATCCTCATGAAATTCTCATCTTCCAGTAAATGGATCTCTTTGGCATATTTTGGAAGATTATGGAAGCAAGGAAAACAACTTTACTTCCAGTGATGAATGACTACACCAACATCATTCCAAGGAAGTACATGAGGATTTACATATTCCTTCTCTCATTATGGAGATAATTCAGTAAATTATGGCGGGGAATTCATTTTTGGACTGGACTGAAATTTTTGTTCCAACCATGGCTCACCATGGGAGAGTGGATCATGTATTAAGAGAGACTCATAATCCTATCAATAATGAGAATTATTATCTGAATATTCATAATACTCTTATGTAGTGGGCTCATAATCCTATAGAACCTAACAAATATATACATGTTCCAACAACTGTAACATAGATGGTGAATACATCTACAAAAATCTAAAAGGTAGGTCAGCAGATTCTGACCATGATGCAAAACATGGTCTATATTCCAAATCTTCTCAATACCAGTGTCCTTGAGGTTGTTCGAGACACATTATCTAGGACAATCGGGCTCGTAGACTCGTATATTGAGGCATAATCAAAAGTTATTCATTACCATGATGGTCCTCCTCAGGGTTTTGTGGAGATGGATCATAGAGACTCTACTCCTAACATCTATCATAGTCAGCCTCCCCATGAAATTAGCTCTAATGGGAAAGGTATCCTCCCTTGGTCCAGACACATCCATATAGAGAGTTGAATAAAACCCCAAATCCTTCAGACATAGAGGTGCAAGAAATACTATGGACATCTGTATATGGTTCCCCATCAATTTCCAGCAACACTCCATCCCTAGTAGTGGGAGACCATCCAATCCATCATCAATAGTATAATCTGATGAAGGCATGCTAGTATGATGAGGAGGACATCAAAATTTATTAAGAGATAGAGTTTGTACGAATCAACCTCCAACCATTTTCTAGCCCCTCACAACATCCATCAATGAGATCCCAGATTAGCTAGAAAATGAGTGATTTATTATCTATGCCATAATATGTGGGATACTCTTTAGAAATAAAAGGATCAGCATATCCCTTATCATGGATATGAGTGTCCCCATTATACAATCAGGACACATGGTTTTTATCTTGATCTTACTGCAATATCCATGGCCTAGGACCCAAAACTGGAGAATCGTATCATTAAATTTTATCACAAATATTTTCATTGCATTAAAACACTTCGGTAGATTATCTCTTAGGATACGTTAGGAATCAACAGTCTGGGATGGGATTAGTACAAAGAGACACCATTTTACCCTACCCCAGTATAGTAGAACCCTTTAGATACAATGTCATGTAATGTTATAGCTTACGGAGAAATCAGGGGACCATGAAAAGTTCGGGACAGTTGGTCAATACAATATAATGAAACCACTTCAACAATACCCACACACCATTAACATCGAGGGAGGATAACAAAATCACTCTAAACTAGTCCTATCATGATTTTAGGATGACTTTATAAACATGGAGGATGATTTTGTGATTACCTGGACAACATCATGTTGGGGATGAACCTCATTATGAACTTCCCTTACACCCAGCTCACACACAAGAACCTCTAAGTCATATCAAAAAACATGGTAGAAACTGACATACCAGCCATCCATGAGTGGATTATACCCCATGTACAAGAGAATAACTACTGAAAACTCCACCCCTCAAGTCATCAATTCCAGATAGGATTCATGTTATGCCTCATGTAGTCTTCGGTGAACCCCTTGTATAGGGATGGGGGAATTTGTATCTCAATATTCATCTCAAATTTCATTATCCCTTGAATAGTCCTGGTAGTCATCGATTGTGATTCCAGATCACCCACCCCCTATATTCTAGTGGAATTTTTACCTCCATGTCTAATGGGAGACCTAATGTGCCACCACCCATAGGGTGGGGGAGTTGTAATCATCATCAAAATAGTAGATGGAATCGGTATTCTCCGGGATGGGAAGAATACCTCAATAGTCGGAATCTCACTAGCATGTTCGTCCACAATTGAAACCTCTGTTGGTCAAGTCTCTGTCAGCAATTTTGACCTGAAACTACCTCCAGGACACTATTAATTAAAAGAGATGTGAGAAACATATGATGAAGTTAATCAACCCCGGCCATGGTTGCAAGACAAAATGATCCAATATGGCCAAGGGTTTGAATAATTACCCTAATGAATGCAATGACGAATCTTCATTTTTAATGGAAGGAAACGGTACAACCACCAGATCTTGGTAGACACGAATGTTTTCATAGTTAATGTAGGAGATGATGATCAAGGCACAAACGCCGAGGTCCATAACATTGAAAACATACACCTGGAGGATGGTGACCTAGACACACCCAAGGTGGTTTTATGCACATGGAACCAATGAATGCTCCAAAACATTCCACCAAAAAAATAATTTCCACCTCCTTGATGAAATATGGCCAAAGAAAAACTGAAATATGCAACTACATCTCATTTTTTATCTACTGATGAAACGTTGATGTAATATGTGAGTGAGGTACAAGCTCTTCGGCAACTAAATGTGGTCTAATTAGGTGATATATTACCAATGTGTATCACATCCATTTAGAGGATAATATTATTCCCCCCATGACTGACCCACCAATAAGAGAATTATCTCAATATAAGATGGGTTCCAGATCTACAAATCCAATTTATTAAAATTAGGAATCCAAGAACGATTGGAACTTACCTCTATTTCTACGACTACCCTTCAATGCCCAAGGCAATCCTCTAGTCATATAATTAATCAATCATTAGAAGGAGTTCAAAATAGGACCTTATTTTTGACCTCCACCCATTCCCTATCAACATGAGTTAGATCTGGAAGTAGTACACCCAAGATACTTAACGCCATTGAATCCCTGGACAATCGAATAGAAGCCATGGAAGGGAGACGTGCACCCATAAAGCCTAAAAGGAAGTTATTTTATTAACTAATTATGATTTTTTTACTCTATTTACTGGTTTTTAATTAAAAGTGAATAATTGGTGGAAATAATCGTGTTTTAAAATTAATTGTAATTTTTTAGAATTATTTGAATTAAACAAATTGATTTATTTTACTATTTTAATTATAAATATCAACCTTATTATAAAAAATACCTAATTATAACTTTTAAAGATTCTTATTCAAATTTGAACATTTCATTAGAAGGTATCTTTTAACAAATCATTGATTTGGATGGTCATATAGTCCACACAAGAAGACCCAAAGATACTATGAAGAAACTGGACCAGCTATGATGATTGACTTACTAGTTTAAATCCTAGAGCATTTATGTTCTGAATCTCTACAATATGTTTTTGATTATCCAAAGTAATCCTGGATAAAAATATAAAGGACCAACTACAACAAAAAGGGTCCCAACTAATGCTTTGAATTCCAGCCCACCATTCTAGCCGAGAATTCAAATCAGAACACTGTTAATGACTTTTCTCTGGATCTACATGTCAAATGAATCTGTAATATTTAGATGTCAAAACTAAGATATGTGTGGCCAACTTACTGGAATAATTATTTTTATTTGAGGTAATATTCCTATTCAAAAATCCATTCACAATTCTACTTTTGAATGAGTGTAAATTTAAATGCACATATTACAATGGTTTATTCAAACCACCATAAATTTGGATAATTAAGTCCAATGGCTGCCAATGTTTCATACTAGAAGTAAGAAATTAAAATGTACAACATTTAAGAAGCAGATATTCTGTTATTCAGTTTTCTGGATTTCTGAATCATCGAACCAAGTACAGGGGTAGTTTTGGAAAGAAAACAGTCCACCTACATGGGCTATATATACACCCCCATCTTCTCCATTGACGGGGTTTTCATTTCATTGGAGATGAGAATACGTTGGAATGACCGAATATTTTAAAAAGTCTTGGAAGGACCTTCCATACTCATGATTTAACTTAAGAGAGACTTCCTCATAATTTTTCATTTACTTTTGTATTTCCTTCATTTGTAATTGCGTAAGTTGTTTCCAATTTCTTTTTAATTTTAATTCATGTTTCTCCTTCATATTTTGTCTTAATCATCCACCCCCTATTCTTAAATATGAATGTTCTTAAAATAATTGAAATCATGTTGAAATCCTTTCCTGTTATTTGCTTCCTCATTCAATCCAATGTTTGTTTGTAATTCTCATCATTGTTCGTGTGTTTGTGTTTGACACAAAACTCTTTTCTTATCCCATTATTTTTGTTCTATTTATAATTAATCACAATAAAAAAATATTACTAGATTAATAAATATCTTAATGTATGTTTAAATCTACCATTTGGTTGATTCAAAATAGTGGTATGTTAAGTTATTTAGAGTATATCCACGATGAATATTCTTCAAAATGACATTGTGTATGTTGGACATAACATGTCATAGATTATTGAACTTTTTTGATTAACATGTGGTTTCATTGGATTATTGGAACCATAAATAAACTACCATCGACATTCAGTAATTGGGATTAGAAAAATGATTTATGTAAATTTAGGTCTTGGATTAAATCATTACGACATAGGAATTATAATCAACGTCATCTTGAGAAGTGGGTGTTAATTTAATGCAATATTAAGAAAATCTCAAGGATATCAGAAGAATAACTCCCTAATAATGAACTCATGGAAATAATTATCAAATTGATAAATCAAACACAAACCATTAATCACTTCATTTAATCTCTGAAAATAAACCTCCCCCAATCAAAATAAAATCACCTAAAAACAATTGACAATTAAAATGTATCACCACCGAGGATTCGACGAGAGTGATACTATAAATATTTGCAGAGCACCCAAACATTGAATAATCGGTAGGTGATAATAGGACACTCTTTCAATGTATCTATTCTCTTGGATGGGGCATTATGTATTCCTTAGTTTTTAGTTATTGAAAAAAAACAAGAAAAAACAAAAAAAATAAAATTTAAAAAAAAATAAAAAATTACACAATGAAACCCCCGCCTTCTCCTAAAAATATTAAACAAAAAAACTAGGAAAACCCCATCTTCATCGTTCTTCCAAAATCTCTCTAAATTCCATTTATCCTTCCAAACAATCCCAATGATTTGATGGACCCTTAAATTTAGCGAACACTTTTCCAACATAAGAGGACCATTAGGGATAATCAAAACCATTTCCAAACAATTGAAATAGATATGGATAATGCTAGGGATCATACTCTTAAAGAAAATGCTTCCCTAGGTATGAATTACCAACCACATGGTATTCAATATCCAAACATAGAGGATTACTTCAAACTCAAATTGGGTTTGATTCATCTTATACCTCATTTCCATGGGCTAGCTAGTGAGGATGCACATCTCAACCTTAAAGAGTTCCAAGTAGTGTTCTCTATCATGAAGCCTCATGGGGTTTATGAGGAAGAAATCAAACTTTGATAATTCGCGTTTTCCTTTGCTGACACCAACAAGTAATTTCCTTACTACCTCCCACCAGGTTCCATAAACTCATGGATTGACTAGAGGCAACTTTTATTCGTGAAATTATTTCATGTTTCTCATACTACTTCCATCTGAAAAGGAATTAGTTGTATCCATAAATTAGCCATGGAATCACTCCATGACTATTGGGAGAGGTTCCAAAATCTTACGACAACCTACCCACCACCACCAAATTCATGAACAACTCTTGATCCAATACTTCTATGAGGGTATATTGGATATTGAGAGAACTCTCATTGATACCGCAAGTGGCGGTGCTCTTGTTAAAAAAACTCCTACAGTAGCACGATATCTCATAAGAAAAATGGCTACACATACACAACAATTCCATACTCGAGCACATGATCATGGAAAAAATACCAATATAAAAAATCAATAGAGATGAAAAAGATGACAGAGTGGATGAGTGAACATACAGGTCCTGTACAACCACTATATGTGGTGTCCAATGCCCCAACATCATCTTTTATACAAACATTTTTTCCAAGACCTATCAAGAACTGTGGAATATTTATCTCCCCATATCTTCCAAGTGACACATGTCCATAACTTCAAGAGGATCCCTCTAATTCATTCGGACCAATGGATCTCAATGTTGTATATGCTTAGAGGAACCCCAACCCTCAATAATTAGGTCAGTTCATTAGAAACTTCAATGAACTCCACTCTGACCCCTTCTATTCTACCTTCAACCAAGGATTAAGGTATGGTAATCCCATTTCACATCCACATTTATTCCCTCATTAAAACCCAAACCAATTACAATATTGTCAAAGTGTTGGTAACTTCCAACAACCTTACCCTTTTGTTCCACAATATCAAATGGTCAATCCTCCTATTCCTCCTCCAGGATTCCACTATCCTAGTGATCCTTCCCAATTCCTTAACCAATACAATCACTTTCCTAATAATCAAAATCATTGTAATCCCAATCCAGGACAGGCCTCTTATACAATGAAACCATGGGAATGTGCAGTGTATGATCTTTCCTTCTTCACCTGCTATAGCCTCAAGAACATTGAAACCCAAATTGTTCAACTTCCATGCCTCATGAGCCTAAAACAACAATAAAATTCCTCCCAACTCCCAACTCAACCATTACCTAACCGCAAAGAGTAATGTAAGTGAAATTTCAATTAGATAGAGAATGAAAATTTATATTCCCCATGATGAGTCCTCCAACTCCCCTTTAAAGTTTTACCTAGAAAATAAAAAGAAAAAGAAACTTGAAATAGAATCAAAATCCATTTCCTATCCTCCTTCCATTCCCCTCAGGAACCAAATTCATTTCCCTACCACAATTTCTATGCCAAATAAGTCCTCTGTACCTAGTCCTAAAATGATCTACATGTCTAGAAATGTTGAAGTCAGCATTCCCCTCTTGGATTCCATAAAAAAAATCCCTTAGTATTCCAAGTTTCTTAAGGAATTTGGAACCCATAAGAGGCTACTTAGGACCTTCAAAAATGTATCGACCCACCAGTCATTTCCCATAATGTGAAAATATCCTTGTAACTTTAGGTTTCCATGAAAAATTGGAGGTTCCAACATCGATACTGCACTCATAGACCAAGGAGCCTCAGTAAACGTCATTCCCAAATCCATATTCTCTAGCATTGTTCTTGGACTATTACTTCCAATGGGTGTTGTCATTCAATTGATAAATCTAAGCACTGTTAGTCCTGATTGTATAATCGAGGATGTCCTTGTTCATGTGAATGATCTTATCTTTCTAGTTTAATTTGATGTCCTTGACATCGGAGGTGAGATGAACTCTTCTCAATCTCCCTTAATTCTTGGAATACCATTCTTAAAGATTGCACAAACCAATATTTATGTCCATTAAGAAATCTTAACTGTGGAATTTGGTGACTAAATGGTCAATTTAATAATTTCCCAAGCCATGAGATACCCATCTAAGGATCACTCTATTTTATGAAACAATGCTTCTGAGGACACTTCATTGAGTCAATTGAACTCAATTCCATCATGGCCATCATGTTTTAATGAGAGAGGATCTTTTGAAATCTGAACCAATATTAACCCATACATAATTGGTGATGTTTATATGGACCTCTCATTCATAGACTCCATCAATCTAGGTGAACTAGAAAAATATCTTGAATCCCACATCAACTATGATATCTATTTCTCCACCTTGGACAGTATTATGGAAAATGAATCATAAGAAACTAAAGTCCCTTCTTCCATTCCTTATTTTACTAACTTATAAATGAATGATGAGAATGATATGAAACCTCTTTATGAAACCTGAAATATAAATTCCATTTCCATGATCACTCATATCCTGTAATTATCTCCACATCACTTACAAAAATTGAGGAGGCCGAACTTGTTCAATTTTTAGAGGAAAAAAAGATCCTTAGTAGGACCCTAGATGATATACCCGGATTCTACATTTCTCATTGCATGAATCACATCCATAATGAGGAATCATCCTAACCAATTAGAAAACCACAATGAATAATCAATCCACTCATAGTTGAGGTAGTTAGGGAAGAGGTCTCTATGCTTCTTCTTGATGGTATTATCTACCCATTTTCTGATAGTGAATGGGTTAGATGAATTAATTTTGTACCTAGAAGGGTTAGATAAATGTTGTCAAAATGAACATGGGAAGGTTGTTACAACTCGAGTGAAGTACAAATGGCATATGTGCATCAACAATCAGAAATTCAATATTGGAACAATAAATGATCACTACCCTCTTCCATTCTTGTATGAAATTATAGAATGATTTTCAGTAATGTAACACTTTTTTTTATGGATACACCAGATTATTCCAAATCCCAATCGCACCTCAATACCATGAATAGACTACTTTAACATGACCCTATATAACATATTCATATAATATAATGAATGATGTCCTTTTAAATGCTCCATCAACATTCTAGAGGTGTATGGTTAGTATTTTTTCTGAATTCATTGAACACTGCATGGAAGTTTTCAGGGATGAATTTACCATTTACGGTGAGTCATTTGAATGTTGCTTGAATTCACTCTCTATTTTCCTTCAAAAATGTTTCAAGTGTATCCTTGTGTTAAATTTGGAAGAATTTCAATTCATTGTTTCAAATTGGATTTCTTTAGGGAACAATGTTTTGAAAGAGGGAATTCAAGTCGATCCTGGAAAAATTGAATTGATCCAATCACTTCCTAACCCCACTTCTATTCGAGACATACATTAATTCGTTGGTCATGAAGGATTATATTAGTGACTCATTCATAACACAATTAGGATTTTCCTCCCACTCACTTAGTTTATCCAATATGATGACACATTCCATTTCAATGAGGTTTGTAAGAGAGACTTCATTGAACTCAAAACTGCTCTTACATCCTCCCTGATAATCAAACTCCCGTATTGGTCTTTACACATTTATATAATGTGGGATTATTTTGATAGATATTTTGGTGCTATTCTTGGTCAAAGAAGTTGAATTATTCTTCATGCCATCTATTATTCCTCGAAAACATTGGACGAAACTCAAACTCACTAAACTATCACTAAAAAGTAACTTTTAGCAGTGATTTTTTCCTTATAAAAATTTCATCCCTATATATTAGGTTCCAAATCATCATCTTCGCAGACTATAAGACTATAATATTCTTACTCCATAAATGTGATTCTAAACTATGGCTAATAAGATGGATCCAAATTCTCCAAGAGTTTGAACATGAAATCAATAATAAATCATGAAAAGAAAAACCTGTGGCTGATCACCTGAGTAGAATTTATAATTCTTCTCATTCAGAAATCATTGATCCAAAATTCCCCACAAAGCACCTTTCATGCATTACTACAATGTTAAAATGGTATTTACCAATTGTAAACTTCTTTGTTTCTAGTATTTTTCATTAAATTTGTTCAAAATAATAAAATATAAAGTTGAAAATTATTCAAGATTATATTTTTGGGATGATAATAAGCATTGGACTGGGCCTGACAAGTTAATTATGAAATGTGTTGATGAATATGAACATTCCTCAATATTATAATTCAATCACTCACTTTCTAGAGGTGGAGACATTGGTCCACAAAGGGCCTACCAAAATTTCCAAACCTATGGATTCCTCTGGCCTTCAATCTTTATGAACTCACATGAGTTCTGTCAATCATGTCTCAGTTTCCAAAAGTTTGGTACAATTTCAAAGAGAAATGAAATGCCCCTAAAACCATTAATTTTCTTTGATATGTTTGATGTTTGGGGAATTTATTTTATGGTACTATTCCAACCTTCTAATTTATTATCATACCTTCTCCTTGGGGTTGATTATATTTTTATGTGGATCGAGGCTTATCCCACTAGAAATTATGATTCACATACTATTACTGAGTTCTTAATGACACGCATCATCTATCGATTTGGCACACCACATTCCTTGATAAGTCACTTAGGAACCCATTATGGTAATAGACCATGGAATAAATTTTTAAAAATATTGGGGTTGTACATAAAAATTCAACTGTATATCACCCCCAAAAAAATGGCATGGATGAAATTTCTAATAGAGATCGAAAGGATTTCTTGAAATAATTTAAAACCCCACTAGAAAAGACTAGCCTGAAAGACATGTTGAACCACTTTCAGATCATAAAAATGCCTATAAAACACCCATTGTGATGTCTCCTTTTAAGCTAGTTTTTGGTTAAGCATGTCATTTTCTAGTTTAGTTCCTAAATAAGTCATTTTGGGTGGTAATAACATGTAATTTTGATTTTGAAAAATCTAGTGAAGAATGATTGTTACAATTGGAAGAACTTGTGGAGCATCGAATTTTTTCTTACGAGAATTAAATATCTACAAAGAAAAATCAATGCAAATCCATGAAAAAAATCACGTGAAAGGTATTTCAGGAAGGTGAAAAGGTAATGCTCTTCAATTATCAATTTCGACATCACCTAGGTAAGTATAATTCTTTTTTGGAGGGTCCTTGTATTGTCTCTCATGATTACCCATTTTGTGTAGTGAATGTCCAAGACCCCTCTTCCAAAAGGACATTCGTAGTTAATGTAAATTTGTTAAAGAATAACCATGAGAGGACAAAAAATCCAAGAACAACATCGACTTACATTAGATGCTCACCTTCTATGGTAAACACACCACTGGATGGAGATGGTGACCATCCAAATCCAAATCAGGGGCACCTATTTCCCTTTAACACACTCTCTCTTCCTCTCTCTACCAATTTCTTCTTCCACCTCTATCATTAATTTTTACCAGTTTCATCTTCAAACCCTTTATTTTAATCCTTTTCTTTTTTAGGGTTTTTTATTTTAAAAACACTAAAAATATTACATTTAAATAAATAAATAAAAAAAACTAAAAGATTCATACTTACTAAGCATCCATTTTTGAAATTTTGTACAACCATTTTGGGGAGTCAAAATACATGTTTTCCTAACAAATTTTTTTTATTTTCGTCAAAAACATTGGATAAAAAATCTTGTGTCAAAACCATAAATATTTGAATGATCATTTTTTCTCTAGAAAATGATTTTACCCCAACCGTGAGGAAAAAATTATCTTTCATGCCAAATCCACCTATGGACATCATTTCAAATTTTGTGTTTTTCACCCATGATTGCGAGTCTTGATTTTTTGGATATTTGGGTTGAATTACCATATTTGAGGTTCATTAATATGATAGAGTCATTTTTTGAACCGCATGAGAATCACAATATTCAAAGAGTATCCCTTAACATTACATTAATCATAATTTTGAAATCCCCTCTGAGCCTATGAAATCATTTTCTTTGATAGCCACATTACAAGACCAATACCATATACCACCCAACAACAACATAGATTTATATTGCATTATTTATTGAAATTTAAGAGTACGGGGATTGTATTTCATTTTGGGTTCCATATTATTGATTTTCAATGTGTTATCATATGCGTGAGGGAAAATCATTTTAGTATGGGGGAGAGGTTTTAATTCAATTAGTTTTGTGAATGTATATTTTATAATGACATATTTTCCAAATTTTATTGAAAAGTGGTGAAAAAAATTCAAAAACACCAATAAAAAATGACAAAAAAAACCTGGGCTGGGTCTTTGAGGGGTCAAAAATCACTCTTCCTCAATGTTTGATCTTATTATAATTATTACAATTAGTGTCATGATGACATCCAACATGGGTGGGGATATGCGTATGATATCTGTTTCGAGATAAACTTTCAATAAAATAAAACAAACGAACACTTATGTCATTGGGAGAAGTTTTGTGTATTATAAATATCACATCTTCCCATTTCCTTAAAAATTTATTCACTTTTGTTTCTGTATTCACGAAAATTATCCCTTATAAATAAGTGTTTCAATTTCATTCCTTGTTTTATTTCAAAAAATTTCTGCATTTATTTTTCCATGTTAGTGTTTTACACCTCTTTCTACTATTTTGAATACTGAATTCCTACCATCCCATAGCCAAAAGAAAATCCCTTAAAAATACCTCTTGGTTCATTTTCACTTTAGGATAGGGATTGGAAGATGATATCACTTTAAAACTCTACGATTTTCACTTTTGGTTGTGGAATGATAGAACCTTCAGAAATAAATTTTTATCATATTGAGAGGAGAAAGTTTCAAGTGCCCACATTTTCCACTTCTATGTTTGAGTATGAAAAAATAGATATTTTGGAACATTCTTTCTGTAATAATTTGAGGTGGAATTCAATATGGATGAGTAAAATATTATAAACATCCACTTAGTGGGGGAAACAAATTTTTAATATTTTTTGGTGAGTGAAAATAATTTTGTAATTTTTTTTTTTGAAAATGAAGACATGAAAAAATCTAATTGGGGGTTTTTGACGTTATTCACATATTCAGAACTTTTTATTTACTATATTAACTAATTTTTATTGAAAAGTGCATAATATGTGGGAAATACTCATGTTTTAATATAAAATGTAATTTTTGAGCATTATATAAATTTATAAAATTGAGTAAGTTTAGTATTTTTGTTATACCTCTCACCCTAATTTCTTATATTTCGTGATTCATTTTTTTATGGTTTATTGTGAAAATTCCAACATTTAATTATAAGGAACCATTGTCCAAATCGTCTAGTTTAAGGGTCATATAGTCTACACAAGAAGACCCAATGAATCTGTGAGTAAACTGGACCAGCCATGATGATTGAGTTACTAGTCTAAATACTGATGGCAAAATTTATGAAACTCCACCAAATGTTCTTGAGTATACAAATGAATCATGAATATATATTTTAAGTTCCAACTACAAAAGGTTCCCCTTATGCATTGAAGTCAAGCCCACCATTCTGGATGTGAATTAAAATTAGGACAATATTGATGAGTTTTCTCTTGATCTACTCCTCCAATCAAGTTTGGATTTTTCTATGTGAAAGCTATGATATGGGATTCCAAATTTATAAAAGATAATAATTTTAGATTAGGGTATATTCATATTTACAAAACCATTCACATCTCAACCTTTAAAAATGTGAATATTGAAATCGACATATTACAATTATTTATTTAAACCACCATAACAATGGCTCCATAAGCCCAATGGCTTCTACATTTTCATCGCAGATAGAATTAATTCATATCAAAAACTTTTAAGAAGATGATATTTCGTGATGCAGCTATCTGGATGTCCAAATCATTGATCCAAGTGGAGGGGTTGTTTGGGAAGGCAAATAGTCCACCTTCTTGGGCTATATATACATCCTCCTCCTCTACATTCAAGGGTTTGGAATTTTAGAATGGATGAGCATACATTGGGACGACCAAATATTTTCTGAAGGCTTGGGTGGACCTTCCATACTCATCTTTTCACTTGAGAGACTATTCCTCTACTCTTTGTTTTCATTTACTTTTTTCTTCCTTTCACTTGTAATTGCATGATTTGTTTTCAAATTTGTTTGAATTTTAATTAATGTGACTTCATCATATTAGTTTTTTAATCAAGAAACCTCTATTATTAAATATTAATTAACTTAAAATATTTTAAATCAAGTTGAAATCCCTTCCCTTATTTTCCTTCTTCATTAAATCTAAATTCAATTTTTAATTCTCATCATTTTTCATGTGTGTGTGTTCGACGCAAAAATCTTTTCTTATCCCATTATTTTCATTCTATTTATAATTAATATCCATAAAGACATATTATCATATTAATATCTATATTAATGTATGGGTAAATCTACCATTGGGGTGAGTCAAAATTTTGGGATGTTTAGTTATTGAGAGTATTTTCTAGATGAATATTGTTCAAATTAACAGTGTGAATGTTGAACTTAACTTGTCCTGGATTAATGAATTGTATTTTCTATCATGTGGTTTCCATGTATTATTGGAACCAAAAATACACAACCAGTAAAGTGTATTAATTGTGATTATAAACCTATGTTATGTTAAGTTAAGGATTGGATTAAATCCTTAACATTTAGGAAATCCAATCTACATCATTTTGTATTGTTGGTATTAAATTAATAAAATATAACGAAATGATCAAATATATCACAAGCATAAATCCAAAATAATGAACTCAAACCAACCATTATCAAATTGTTAAATAAAATATCACCCCTTAATCACTTCATTTAATATTTTCAAACAACCCCCCCCCCCCCCACCCCCCAATGAAAATATAACCAACTAAAACAATCGACTATAAAAAAGCATCATCACTGTGGATACAACTTGAGTGCTGCTATACACATTAGTAGATCACCGTAACCTTGAACAGTCGATAAGATAATATGATTTGTGCTTTCAAATGGAGTCACTGGTGGGGATGGTGCATTATGTAGCCCTCTTTTTGTTAATGTAAAAAAAACCAAAAACAAAAAAAATTGAAAAAAATTGAAAAAAAACACAAAGAAAAACCCACCTTCTCATAAAAATCATAAATGGGAAAAACAAAATGAAAATCATTTCTTCATATGTCTTTAAAAATCACTCTTAATGCCCTATATCCTCCTAAATAACCCCATAGATTAGTTTGACCCTTATATTGAGCGAAAACTTCTTCAAATTAGGAGGACCGTTTGGGATAATCAAAACATTTTTAATCAAATTTAATTAGATATAGCTAATCCTTGGGAACAACCCCTTAAATAACATGCTTCCCCTAATATTAATTATGAACCCCTTGGTATTCAAAATGCAATCATAGAGGATGACTTCACACTCAGATCGATTTTGATTCATCTTCTACATAATTTCCATGGTCTAGACTATGAGGATCCACATCTCCAATCTAAATAGTTTTAAGTGGTGCTCTATACCCTGAATCCTCAAGAGGTTTCTGAGGATGAAATAAAACATTGATAATTCCCCTATTCCATAGCTAACTCTACGAATTCATGGCTCCACTTCCTCCATCCTGGTTCCATAAACTCATGGATTGACATGGAGAAACATTTCTTAGAGAAATTATATCATGTTTCTCGTACTGCATCCATCTGAAAGTAAATTAGTGGAATCCATCAATTCCCTAATTAATCACTCCATGAGTGTTGGTAGAGGTTAAAAAAGCTTGTGGAAACATTCCCACACCACCAAATCCCTGAGTAACTATTGATCAAATAATTTTATGAGGTGTTATTGGCTATGGAGAGAACTCTCATTGATGGAACGATTGGAAATGCTCTTGTTGATAAAACTCTTGCAACAACATGATATCTCGTATAAAACATGGATAAAAACACACAATAGTTCCATACTCGAGCCCATGATCAAGTGAAACAATCCCAAAATATTCAATCAATAGAGATGATCAAGATGATAGGGAGGATGAGTGAACTTACAGGTCATGTTCTCCCTTTAATTTTGGTATCAAAATCCCCATCCTCATCTTGTCAACATTCTCATTTCCTTGGATATATCAAGAAATGTGGAATCTGTAGCTCCCCATCTCATAAAACGGATACATTCCCACAACTTCAAGAGGATCTCTTTAATTCATCTGAACCAAAGGATCTCAATGTATAATATTCTCATAGGAACACCAACCTTCAATAATCAGGTCAGTTCATAAGAAATATCAACCACATCAACTCTAATCCCTTATCTTCAACCATCAACTGAGGCTTCAGTTATGGTAATCCCTTTTCTCATTCCCCTAAATTCCCTCCATAAAACCCATACAAATTCTAATATGTTCAACGTGTTTTTATCTTCCACCATCCTTACCCTTTTGTTCCTCGACCACAAAGGATCAATAATACTATTCCTCCTCTATGATTCCACTATCTTAGTAAGCCTTCCCAATTCCCAAACCAATAAAATATCTTCCCCAAGAACAAAATCAAGGTAATCCCAATCTGGGACAAGCCAATTTTTCCAAGAAATAATGGGAACGTGTAGTCGATTATTATTCCTCTTCCACCAGATATAGCCTAAAAAATATTGAAAACCAAATTGGTCAACATGCATCCCACATGATCAAGAAACATCAATCAACATCTTCCCAACTCCCAGCTTAACCATTACCCAACCCCAAGAGCAATTTATGGGCAGTTGCACTTATACCGATAAAGAAAAGTTTTATGCCTCAGGATGAGTCCTCCAACTCCTCTTTAAATGTTGCCCTAGCAAATGAAAATGGAATGAACGTTGAAAATGAATATGAATCAATTCCATAACCTCTTTGAAATCCACATTAGAACCTAATTCATTTTTCTCAATCCATATTTAAGACAAAGAAGTACTCTGAAACTGATCTTGAAATTCTCTATATGTTTAGAAGTGTTGAAGTCATCATTCCCCTCTTAGACTCAAAAAATGAATCTGTATGTACGCCATGTTTCTTATGTAATTAGGCAGCCATAATAGGTAATATAGGACCTTCGACAATGTTTCCACACGACATTTTATTCACACAAAATTCAACGATCTAGAAACCTTTACAGTTCTATGCCAAATTGGATGTTCCAACTTCGATGATGCACTCGTAGACATTAGAACCTCAATTAAGGTATTTTCAAAATCCATCTTCTCCAAACTTTGTCTTGGCCCCTAACATCCAATGGGTTTTTTCATTCAATTGGCTAACAGAATCAGTATTATTCCTGAGAGTATAATGGAGGATATCCTTATTCTTTGAATTATCACATCTTCCATGTTGATTTCTATGTCCATGACATGGAAGTTGAGACAAAATCATCTTGATCTCTCATAATTCTAGGAAGACCATTATTAATGAAAAAAAGAAACAATATTGATATCCATTCAGGCATATAATCCACATAATTTGGTGACCAACTCATAAATTTCATCATATACCAAGCCATGTGGTACCAATTTGAGGATCACATTGCATCCTCTATTCATGCATCTGTAGACACTTATGTGAGTCAATTAAACTCCATTATATCCTATTCATCATGTTATAACAAGATATGATCTTTTGAAATTTTCCCCATGATTAACCCCATCATAAATGGTGATGTTTATGTAGACCATTCATTAATAGACTCTATCAATCTAAAGGAACTTCAAAAATCCCTTGAATCCCACATGAACTATGATCTCAACTTCTCCACCTAGGGAAGTATTAAGGAAAATTAATATGAAGCAATTGAAGTAACTTCCTCTATTATTGTGTTGTATAACCCACAAATGAAATATGGGACAGATCTAAAACATCTTTTTGAACACCTAAAATATGCATTCCTTTTTAATGATCATTCATATCCTGTCATAATCTCTACTTCACATACTGAAACTGAGGATTCCAAACTAGTTTTGTGTGTTAGCGGAAAATAGAATGTACTTAGGATAGACCCTTGATGACATACCAGGAATCAACCCTACTCTTTTCATGAATCCCATCCATTTTTAGAATCATCTAAACCAATTAGACAACTACAATCACAACTCAATCCACACATTCTTGAGGTAGATAGGGATGATATCACCAAACTTCTTTGAGATGGTATTATCTACCAAATTTCTGATAGTGAATGTGTTTTTCCAATTCAAGTTATACCTAAGAAGGGTGGGATTGATATTTTCACTAATGAACATGGGGAGGTAGTCAAACCTCTAGTGAAAAACAGATGGAATGTGTGCGTTGACTATATGAAATTGAATATTAAAACATGAAAAGATCACTGCCATCTTTAATTCCTTTATCACATGGTAGAATGATATGCTAGAAAGTCACACAATTTATTTCTTAATGGATTCACCAGAAACTTCCAAACCCCAATCACACCTCAGGATCAATAAAATACTACTTTCACTTGACCCGTTGGAACATATGGATATTGGAGAAAGCATTTTTGCCTTTGCAATGCTCCTACAACATTCCAAAAGTATATGATGATCATATTCTCTAAATTCATTGAACACTACATAGAAGTCTTCGTGGATGAATTTACCATTTACGGTGAGTCATTTGAATCTTTCTTGAATTCACCATCTCTAGTCCTTCAAAAGTGTGTCAAGTGTTACCTTTTGATAAATTTTAAAAAGTGTCACTTAATGGATTCAAATAGTATTTTTGATGGAATAATTATTTTTAATGATGGTATTGAAGTTGATACTACCAAAATTGAAGTGATCCAATCACTTCATAAACACAATTCTGTTTGAGAAATCTTTTTATTCCTCGGTCATGCAGGTTTCTATTAGGGATTCATCCCTATATTCTGTAGGATTCCCCTCACAATCAATTTGTTGATACAAAATGATGTCAGTTTCCGTTATGATGAGGTTTTAAAGATAGCCTTCGTTGAACTCAAAATTTCACTTATCACATCCATTATTATCCAACCACCAGATTGGTCCTTACCCTTTTAGTTAATGAGTGATGCTTCTGAAAGGGACATTAAGGCTATTCTTGGTCAAAGAATAAAAACTATTCCTCGTGCCATCAATTATGCCTCAAAAACATTGGATGAACCTCAATATCTGCACACTGTCACTAATAAGGAAATTTTAGTAGTCATTTTTCGCCTCTGATAAATTCTAGCCCTATCTCTTAGGTGCCAAATTCATCATCTGCACAGACTATTCTTCTATAATGTTATTACTCATGAAAACTGATTCGAAACCACGGATAATAATATGGATCCTAATACTTTAAGTGTTTGATCTTAAAATCAAATATAGTCCAGGAAAATAAAACGATATGGCTGATCACCTTAGTAGAATTTCTAATTATTCTCAATCATAAATCATTCATCCCAAATTCCCCACTATGATCCTTTCATCTCTCACTCCGAAGTTACAATGGTATGCCCCAATTGTAAAATAATTGGTTGCTATTATTTTTCATGAAATTTTTTCCAAAGAACAAAAATGAAGTTAAAAAGTTATTCAAAATTCTATTTTAGATAATAATCTTTTGAAAACTACGACTGACATGGTAATTAGGAAATATGTTTATGAAGATAAAAAATAGCACATATTCAAATTTTGGCACTCACGTCGTAGAGGTGTACAATTTGGACCAGAAAGGACCACCCGAATGGTCATAGACAATAGATTCTTCCCACATTCCATCTTTAAGGACTAATATTGGTTATGTCAATCATGTACCTCTTGCCAAACATTTGGCACCATTTCAAATTGAAATGAAATTCCCCAAAAGACTGTAATTTTTTGTGAGATATTCGATGTTTGGGGCATCTATTTCATGAGAAAATTCCCCATTTTAATGGATTCTCATACATTATCCTTAAGGTTGACTATATTTCATGGTGGGATGAGGACAAACCCACTAGAAAGGATGATTCACTTACTGTTAGGTGGTTCCTAAATACACACATATTCCACCGATTTGGTACACCAGGGGGATTGATTAGTGACTTAAGAACCGATTTTTTTAATATAACCATTGAATTTTTTTTAAAAGAAATGGGTTTGTACATAACAACTCAACTGAACATCACCCACAAACAAATGGTATAGATGATATTTCTAAAATAGAAGTGAAAAGTTTGGTTCTGAGAATCTTAAAACCCTACAAAAAAGACTGGACTGAAAGACTTGGTGAAACACTATGGGCATATCAAACTGACTATTAAACACTCATTTAGATCTCTCCTTCTAGGCTAGGTTTTGGTAATGCATGTTATTTTCTCGTTGAAAACCAATATAAATCATTTCAGACTGTGACAACATATAATTATAATTTTGGAAGATCTGGTCAAGAATGATTGTTGTATTTGGATGAACTGGAGGAGCCTCGACTTTATTCTGAAGATAATTTTCATCTAAAACAAAAAAAAATCCAGGGCACTCCATGAAAAAAACATCCTGTGAGAGGTATTCCATGAAGGTGAAAAATTAATGATCTTCAATACTTGATTGGGAATTCACCCAGGTATGCCTAATTCTCATTAGGAAGGTCATTTTATTGTTTCTCATGTTTACGCTTTTGGTATAATGCATATCCAAGGATCCTCTTCCAAAAAGAGATTCGTAGTTAATAGAAATTAGTTAACGCATCACCATGATAGAATGCACAATCCTAGAACAACATTGAATTCCACCGGATGCACAACATCTATAGTAAACACACCACTATATGGAGACGAAGACATACCAAATCCACACTAGGTGTGCCACTTTCCCTTTAACTCTCTTTATCTATTCTTCTTAAATCTACCTCTTTATTCTTCTTTCTATCTCTTTCAGTTTTTTTACCCATGTCTTCATCAAATACTTCATTTTTTTCTTTCACTTTTGTGTGGGTGTGTAATTTTCAAACCCTAACAACACTAAAAAATATATCAAAATTGAAAAAAATTAAAAGTGACATACTTACTCACCATCTAGTTTTATAATTTTTCTAACCATTTTGGGGAGTCAAAAGACTTGTTTTCATTATAAAATTTTTTATTTTCATGAAAAAATTGAATAAAAAAATTGTGTCCAAAGTAGAGAATTTTGAATGCACATTTTATTATTTTTAAAATTACTATACCCCAACTGTGAGGAACAAAATTAGCTTTCACACCAAGGCCACTGATAGTCGTCTTTTCAAAATGTGGTTTTTTCACCCATGATTGTGAGTCATGAGTTTGTAGACCTTCGAGTTGAATTTAACACTTTTTTGTGCATTAATATGTTAGAGGCATTTTTAGACCCTCATCATAATCACAATAGCCAAATATCCACCCATTACCCTTACATTAATTATACTTTTGAAATCCCCTCTAAGGCTATGAAAAAAATTTATTTGATACCATAATAAAAGCCTAATACATTATCCAACCTAACATTTAAGTCGATTTAAATTGCATTATTTATTGAAATATAAGTTTATGTGTGGGGGGTGGATTTCTTTTTATGTTCCCTTTTATTTATTTTAAACGTGTTATCATAAGATTATGGGAAACCATCCATTTTATTATGGGGGAGAGGTTGTCATTCAGTGAGTTTGGGGAATTTATATATTCTTATGACATATTGTTCAAATTTTATTGTTAAGTGTTCCAAAAAAAGAAAAAAAATCAAAAATAATAATTGAAAAAACAATAATGGGATGTGTGTTGGATGAATAAAAAATCACTCTTCCTCAACCTTTTATCTTGTTTTAACTATTACAATTAGTGTCCCGAATAGATCAGTCATGGGTTTTGATAGTATTGTGAGACCTGTTTCACATTCATCTTTAAAAAAATGATAAAAAGAACTTGTATTCCATCAGGAGATGTTTTTTGTTTTTTAAATATTCCATTTTCTCATTACCTTCAAATTTTATTCCACTTTTGTGACTCGATTCTCACAATTTTTCCTTATAAATAGTTGTTTCCATTTCTTTCCTTGTATTATTTCGAAAATATTTTGTATTTCTTTTTCCATGTTAGTTGTTTTATGCCACTTTATACTCTTTTGAATATTGAGTTCCTACCATCCCATAGCCATAGACAAACTCCTTCCAATAACCTCTTGATTATAGTTCACTTTAGGGTAGGGAATGGAAGCTAAGAGCACTTTCAAACTCTATGAATTTCACATTTGGTTAGTGAATGAGTGAACCTCCGGAAATAAATATTTGTCATCTTCATATGAATATGTTTTGAGTGACCACATTTTCCAATTATAAATTTGAGCATGAAAAAAGAGTATTTTTTCGAACATTATTTCTGTAACAATTTGAGGTGGAGTTCAATATGGTTGAGTGAAATAGTCTAAACCTTTTCTAAGTGGGAAAAACAAAATTTTAACATTTTTTAGTGAGTGAACATGATTTTTTAATGTTTTTTATATTTATTTCACAAGAGGACTTGAACATGCCTAAGTGTGGAAGATTTGATGTTATTCACTTATTCAAAACATTTCATTTACTCTCATTACTTATTATTAATGAAAAGTGCATAATATTTGTGAAATACTCATGTTTTAATATTTTATGTATTTATGGAGAATTATTTTAATTAATCAAATTTTTTGTGTTTAGTAATTTAATTACAAACTGTACCATACTTATCAAAACTGAATTATTCTGGTTTTTTTGGGTTCCTTACTCACATTCCGACATTTAATTAGAGGTTACCATTGGCCAAATCATCCATTTAGAGGGCCATGGAGTCCATACAAAAAACCCAAAGAATTTGTGAAAAAACTGAACCAGCCATGATGATTGACATACTGGCCTAAATCTCGAAGCCCAAATTTTATAAAACTCTTCCATATGTTCCTTATTATAGAAAAGAATCATGGATACAATTTGTATGGTTAAAATACAACCATAAGTGGCCCAACTTATGCTTTTATGTCTAGCCCACCATTATGACAGAGAAATAAAATCATGACACTATTAATAACTTTTCTCCTGATCTACTGATCAAATAAAGCTGGAAATTTTCAGTGTCAAATCAATTATATGGGATACCAAATTTCTAGAATATATTATTTTTAATAGAGGGAAACTTCCTTTTAAAAAAATATCACATATTTCATTCTTCTAAAAAGTTTATATTGAAATGGATAGATTTCAATTGATTATTAAAAATGACATAACATTGGATACTTACATCCAATGGTCGCCAAAATTTTATAGTAGATAGTAGACACTCATATCTATAACATTTTAGAAGACTATATATCTCTATTCAGCAATCTGAATTTCCAAATAGTTGAGCCAAGTGGAGGGATAGGTTTGGAATGCAAACTCTCAACCTCATTGGGATATATATACATCCCCCCTTCTACTTTCAAGGTTTTGGAATTTAAAAAAAGACGAGCATACATTGGCATGTCGAAAAATTTTCCAAAGGACTCGGAGGACTATACATACTCGAGTTCTCACTTGATAGACCATTCCTCCTCTCTTTGTTCTCATTTAATTTTATGTTCCTTTCATTAGAAATTGTGTAAGTTGTTTTCAATTTAATTTGTATTTTAATGAATGTTTCTTCTTCATATTCTATTTTAATCATCCACCCTCTGTTCTCTCAGTATCCCCATCTAATAAGATAAACTATTGGGAATCTATCCTGAAAATATCACAGACAAGTTATTGATGCCCCAAATCCCAATGATGTACTTAGGTTTATTTTGAGTGTTCATTTAAATAGTGCAACACCTAGAAGTGGCTATTCAATGTAGCTGAACCAAGTATAGACTTATACACAGAACACAAGGGAAGAATCCAACCACAACAGAAGGTATGGTTTATTCTCTCTGTCCTGTAGTGGTGCCCATACCAACAACTAGAAAAGATACAAACAACCTAGTGACTCTTGCAGAGCGCAGAAAACTGCATAATCTCCCTCAACTAGAAGGAAAATAAAACTTGTGTCACCAGGGATTTGAGGAACATATTAAAATAGTATACAACTTCTGAAATGAGAATGTCCTAGGATATTTCATTGTAGGAATGGATAATAAACTCCTCCCACTCCCACATCCCAGGATGACTGAGTAATTCAATGTCAATGGCCATTCTGAATACTTCCCCTACCATAGAAGGGTGGTTCATAATATCCAGCATTTATTCATCTTCAAGGAGGTCTATCAATGCAGGAAAAACTCTAAACAGGTGATGTTCGATAATTATCCAGAATATTTTATCATTTATAACCATCACCCATTCAGAATAAGATAAAGGATGTCAGAAATTCAATAAAAGGTGATCAAAAAAGTTTGAAAACTGGATCATCCAGAAAGTAGTTGTTCAAGATCATGGTGCTCTAAAGGAATTGTTTCACAAACTAGAAACAACTCCACCACCCATGATTTAGATGTTTGATGATCCTCCCAAGGGCAGGCATGACCACTGGATGTTGGAAGAAATAGTGGAGGAAGAATCATATTCTACACCAACGTAGAACCTAGGAGATTTCTTCCCTACAACATCAGCAAGATGGGAACCGTCCCACCAAATGGGATCCTTATCAGACCAATATATCAGAAAAATTTATGTAAACATGATACACATGAAGTGGATGATGAGTATTCCCCCAAATATGGTCATCCTTGATATAACAGGAGAACATGAGACTGTATGCATTGGAGATGAGGATATATGGGACAATGTGGATGTGTCCAGACTCAATATCCTTATCATACCCCCACAGAGGACACATATACACTGAGACTCATGGGAAGTAACTCCAACAGTCTCAAAGATAGAATGGGTGTTACTAAGATCCCCCCACGAGTCACCCACACATAATTTTCTTGCATGAAAATTTAGCAGGGGTTGAATATAACAACCCAAGAAGTGGGGATGGCTATTTCTGAATGCACCAATGGTAGTGCATCATCCCTCATCCTCGGCATAGGAACCAGATCTATCTACCTCATATGATCCATCTCATGAACTGCATTCCCTGGGGTAGCCCCATATGAAGAAGTGCAACCTATTTCAAAAATGTATGATGTTCTGAAGTAGACAGCTATCATCCATGTCAAGATCTTGATCCATGATGTGCTATAACATTCAAAGGAACTCATGGATGCAATTGTTTATTCCCTCAAAAACCCACAATAATTTGAGGAAGAATTTGCTTCATTTGAGGTTTATTGAGTGGAGACTATGTCTATAGGATTCCATGTCACCATCTCATTTGCGGATAATGATTATGAAGTATACATCCAATGGTATATCATACCACAATATGTTTTAGGAAAACAAAATGACATCAATGTCTGAAGTGAGCTGATCGAAAACGGATTGAGGATCAATATTATCTATGTTTTTTCCCTCTAATAATTGGGTAATGCTGGAGAGGGATTTATCCCCCATAACACTTACCAGTCATGGGTATGATAAGCATGTACAAAGGCCCCATGGGAAGATCGTGTTGGAGACTTGATTTGGGTGAATCACATATGATGATGTGTTTATGGTTACCCAACATATAAATTCATATAATTTTCTACTTAGGAGGCCTTGTCTTCATAGACACTTAGAAGTAGCATCAATTCTTCATCAAAATCTAAGGTACACCATCACTGGAAAGGTCAGGATATTATGTTTTGACAACTCTCTCTTTGAGAGCTGTAGATCCATATTTGTAGATGCAGATTTATAAAGGGGGGTAAATAATTGGTAGTGGATAATGAAACATGGGTTGCAACTGCCAATGCATAAGAGACCTCCCCTATGAGTCCCTAGAGCATGATCGATGATGATTATGTACTCCCCATAGATGTAGTCGACGTAGTATATATAACCCTAGAGGTCCAAACAGATCATGTCTGCAGGGAAAATTATCTTTAGATTCTCTCTGTAGAGAATTTGATGGAGATAGATAATGATGTTCCTTCTTTTATCCTTCCTCACCCTAATAGTGATAGTGAAATCCCCAATTTTTCATTTTCCTCCAAATATGTATCCTCAAGCATAGAAATAGGAGAAGATGAGGATGACATCCGGAATGCCCCTCCAGCATTTGAGGAAGTTGTTTCCTCCACCATAGATAAAATTAGGCAAGTAATATTTGGGACAAAATAATATCTAATGTATACCTTGATTAGCGCCTCCATGCCTCTCGAAGAGCAAGAGATATAGGCCACATTCCTAAAGTAACACTGATATCTGTTCACCATGAATTATATAAAAAACCCCATACTAGACCATGATGTGGCCATACACAATCTCAAACTACTTGATGATCATTGAGGCTTCAAGAAAGAATCCAAGATAATGCACCCGTCTCATGCTACAATTGTAGAGGAGGAAGTGGAAAATATGATAAAATAAAATTTTATTGGAGAAGTACAATACCCTAGATGGATTTCCTACATCATCATCTTCAATAATAAGAACATGAAGACTAGGGAATACATTGTCTATGGGGACCTTAATCAACATTTCCTGATTGAAAATTTCTCATTTCAGATCACAGATCTCTTGATGAACATGACTAATGGATTCTAAGGCCTTTCCTTCGTGGATGGGTATCCGAGGTACATTAAAATATAGATGGATCCTAGGGATGAAGAATCCACTACTTTCATAGGACACTGAAGGATATTTTTCAACCAATTCATGCCCTTTGGATTAATGAATTATGATTCCACATATCATCAGGCCATGCATTGTATTTTTAAGACATTCCTTGGGAGGATAGAAAATTATTATATAGAATACCTCCATGTTAAATCCCAATAGGGATGTGATCAAATAACATAACTCTGAGAGATCTTCAACAATACATTACAAAATAGCTTGAAGATGAATTCACTATTGTGTGGTTTTGGGTTAACATTGGGAAAATTCCTCAGTTTTGTTATACTCCACGGAATCATTGAAGTTGGCCCAAAAAGACTATGGATACCATGTAAATTTCACCCCTAGAAATCATAATGAATAAAGGATATTCCATGGGAACCTCAACTAAATTTGATGATTCATAGCTAACCCGGCTGGGAATGCTCTCCCCTTCATGATACTAATGAGGAAGGTGATCTTCTACCAATCAGATGATGAATGTTAGAGAGTCTACAAAAGTCTCAAGAAGTACCTGCTGCACCAACCAATTATGTTTCCTCTGATTGAATGGATTCCACTCGTATTATATGTTTCTACCATCGAAAACACGTTGGGATCCCTCATCATGTAGAAGAATGATGCAGGAAGCGATAACAGTCTCCACTAACTCAGATTGAACATGCCAGGTACTGAGACCAGATAGTTCGATGTCAAGAAGAACTGTCTTTGACTCATTTTCACAATGAAAAATTTGAGGCATTACTTGCATCACCATCAAGTACACCTGGACTCTCGTATTGATATGCTCTATTATATCCTTGGTTTCCCCATGTTGACTATGTTCTTGACCCTATGGGTGGTAATTCTTCACCGATATGACATTTTATTTATGTCATCAAAGATGGTGAAAGGGAAATCCCTTTTTGACTTCTTAGCGGCACATCACACCAAGAAAAATACACCAGATGACACTGATCTACCTGATGAAGATGTCCTTTATACTGATGACACTGTCTAGACATGGGAAATTTATTTTGATAGCACCTCTCAGAGTCCCATAATCTCAATAATGGAGAACGTAATATTCAATCGGCTTAGTCTAGGGGTTGTATTTGTCTCCCCAGACCAAGCAGGTTTTCAATACTCATTTTCTCTTTCTGAATGATGCACAAATTATGTGGCTGATTTACAAGACCTCATCACTGGATTTGAACTACCATTACAGCTTCACATTTCCAACATTCATATCAAAGGGGACTCAAAACTATTGATAATGTCGATCAATGGTGAATATTTTATCATGAAATAATAACTAGACCCACTCAATGGCTATGATTGGGGGATTGATGGATGAATTCCCCTTTGAGACCAC
Source organism: Viscum album (assembly GCA_963277665.1). NCBI lineage: Eukaryota > Viridiplantae > Streptophyta > Magnoliopsida > Santalales > Viscaceae > Viscum > Viscum album. Next base: position 1,637,963,634 of record OY728129.1, read on the forward strand.
ACACCATTATGTTCCCTAATCACTAAATGATCCCACAGATGCACTTGCTAATGCCTCCACATTACTAGTTGACCCTATGAAGAGGAGAAGACCTTTCATTCACACATCTAAGGATGGAGTCATCAATCATAGTATATAATATGGATGTGATCATTCGGGTCAACACCACCTCAAATAATGATTAACCAGTGAACACATCTTAATATATGGAGACCATAATTGGTTATCCTCAAGATGGGACTCCTCCAATGGATCATTACATGAGGGAATAGATCTCACGCTGGGTGGAGAATATCTCATTACAGGATTTAACGAATTATTACATAGTAATCTATAAGTGCAGGTTTGGTGGAATTATCCTCAAGTGCATAGTAGAAGGAGAAGACCCCTCCATCCTGGAACAAGTCCATGTAGCCTCCTATAACCCCCATAAATACAGGGTTAGGCTATTCCATTAGATTAGGATGTTGGGATAATATTCGCAAACCATCATAAAAGACTATGTTGAATTCATCATGAAATCTCATCTGTTGTAGATTTATGAAAACATCATCCATCAACCCCCATAATTTCGTGCGTTTCTAAATTTTCCTAGACATTATCCATTTGGAGAAGGGATGTTCTGGGGCCGTATCCTCCAACAACATCCAAGCAACTGAAGTACATCATTATTACTACCGAATTCTTTTCCATGTGGTCTCAGGCAATAACCCTCAATAATGATTTGTAGAAGAACCAATTCAACATCATGAAGTCTCATATCATTATTAATTTTGGAGTCCCTAACATTATATTTGATTGAAAATAATTCTAATTTCTATTATATCGAGTATAATAATCTTTACCACGAGTAATATATCAAGTCCAATGACTCGTACCACTATCACACACCGACAAATGGATAGAAAGATGACTTCATTAAGACTATATCAAACAACCTCCCGAAAATGGTGAAAAAAAAGAAGAAGTCTTTTTTGAAAAAATTCCCCCATTCTTTATGGGCATACCACACCACTACGTGTACTAGAACACCAGCAACATTGTACCCATTAGTGTATGGGCCCATGAATGTATTTCACATAGAGTTCCAACATCCCTCGCTTCGAATTTCCATTTACAGACAGTTATCATATGATGGAAAATCTCAAAAGTCGCTAGATGAGTTGGAATGGCTATAAAAGAAGAGGTTGTCTATGATGGACAACCTAGAGGTCTACTGGAATCAAATTTCACAAGCCTTCAATTTTGTCCTTCAATCCATCCTTCAAGGAGAACTGGGTTTGACATTTAGTACCTCGATGATACTGTAGAAGAATCCCTCAGATATGGAACTCATGCTGGAGTGGCTTTATGTCATTCATATGTTGTATCATAACGAATCTTGTTCATTTGACATCATGGATGGGAATACTGTCACACCACGCACCAATGCGAGATATCTCAAGTACTTTTCAAAGCTATCAGTGATAGGGAATCCATATCAGTATAATTATCATCAATTCTTCCTCACTGTATTTTTTCAAACTTCATGGAATTCATCCTCTCCACATGAATTTAGACTACATGGAAATCATCCTCACAGCATTATGTTAAAAAACATGGAATTCGTCCTCCCCACAAGATGATAAACTGCTGGGAATTCATCCTGGCCACATGATATTAATCTAGATAGAATTCATCCTCACCGCATGATGTTAAACTATATGGAATTATTCATCACTAAATTCCGTTAAACTATATAGAATATTTCGTCCCCACATTACATTAAACTACCTGTAATTATTCCGTAACAGACAACATTAATCTACATGGCCAATGTCAATATCACAGGACCTAAAAATGCATGATTCCACAACTTCTCTTTCCATATTATAACATCGAGTCACCTCTATACAAACCACATGGATTTATACTACATGGTTCATCAAGAACTACATTTGTCTTGAATCTCATCCACCTGAGATACATATAAATTCTTGAATATTTAGTCCTTGGGGCCATTCCCATGTACCATGAATCCTACCTGATTTTTAGCCTCTTGGCCTGAGACCCCTTTTAGAAATGAATGGTGTAGTGCTGATACCTTTTGTTCCCATTTACATTTATATTTCTACAACAAGACTTGAACATGACCTCCAGTACCATATCCTCCCACCTTTATCATTACAACATAACGTTAGGTTGTACAGTCCTTCTAGAACTCTGAATAGCTTGATTCACATTTCTAATGGGATATATAGGGACATCGTACTCCAATATCATGTACTAGAAACCACCGAATATTAAATAATCTTATTCTCTATAGTATCTAAATGGTGAAAGGTTCCCCTTTAATTCCTTACTTCTCACGCGAAGAATAGCTCACAAGAGATTAAGAATTATGGTAATGTTATCCCTACAAAAAACAATGCACATAGGATTAGGATGAACTCTTTATTATCCAAAGTACAATGGCCTACATGGTATACCATGGTTCTTCACCGCATTACATTAAACTTCATGTTCAATGTCCTCCCCACGACATAAAAATATACATTCTTATGGACCTCATTTGAGAGGAACATTATTGCTAGTATCATTCTCCTACGACACCGACCTTCTAGAACTACATATGGAAAGATTCCCATCATAATGGTATACATAGTGATACCCAAATGCTTTTTATTTCAGCCCAGTCCCAAGCCTTTTTTGGGAATGTATGGTAAAACATTGGCCTTTATGACCATAATTCAAATCGGGTTACAGTATGCCACATCATACATACCCATTCCAAAGTACACCTCCATAGTCCTTACCACATGACAATATAATTAATGGAATGTGGTCCTTACTTCAAGATGTTAAACTGAACAGTCCTCTATAAACTACATGTGGGTTGATTCTCTTTCCCATGAGATATGTAGTGATACCCAGGATTCCACTCTTTGCCCCAACTGCAATTCCCCAATCCATTCACGACTGTTTCCCTTCGACTTTACCGCATGGCATTAAACTGGATGAGATTTAAATAGTTTGGCATAGATCACCAATAATAGGTCTATTTGAAACCATAAATGGAAATGATTCCCACCTCTATGCATGGTCCAGATCGATACAGAGTATTTCCATCTTCAGAACTATGCATACATTGATTCCCAACCAACTAGGATACCTAGGAAATCCGCCAGGTTTCAATCCCAATACTTCACTAGCCTCATCCTTTCCATCATATACATGTTAGTTCTCTATAGTCCTCAATGTAAGAAGTCAAACTCTATAGATTTTAAGAATTATGTGTGGCTTGATTTTCAATACATGGGATACATAGTGACCCTCTTGTTCTCATCCTTGGGATCAGCTGCAACATTACCACCTTTCGCATCAATTCTCTTACATCTTTATTATATGACGTAAAACTACATGGATGTTCATCCTTATTACATGTCATTAAACTACATATAAGTATTTCATTACCACATTACATTAAAATGAATGAAACAAATTCCGTACTACACGATGATAAACTATGTTGGTCATCATCCAACACCCTTCTTTATCATGGGACCACATGATCCTTACCCCAGCCAACCTGATAACAGAGTTCTTTCATCATCCTTTTAATTACCTAAATCCATAATCCACAACTCATGTATCAAGTGTCTCAGTTATTTTCAAACATTTCAATTCAATTATAAATGAAAAAGAGATCTCTCTGATTGTCCAGATGATTTATGTATACGGGCTCAGACACACCAACCAGAGACATATGTGCCTAAAATAAATGGATTTCTATTCCTCACTAGATTTAAGTCACCAAGGTGGAAGAGAGAACCCCATTATGATATAGGATATCCCAGGAATGACTATACCATATATATACTCATGACTGGAGGACATTGATCTGTGATTTAGAGCACCCTCACCTCATTCTTATAAGGATATAAGAGTTCTCTTGACTCTAGGAATCCTAATTAAGATCATGTGCAACATCTCTTACTTTTGGTCCACAAGTGGCATGAACTTAAACTGCTCACACCCTTTTCAAAGTTGAACAAACATAAACCATATTTCATAATGGTCCCAATCACATGTTGTTAAACTACTAATGAAATAGATGCAAAACATGTCAGGTCAAAAATGTACAAAGTGCATCATGAGAAAAAGCCAAGTATTTTCTCACGAAACTCTTCATATTTATAGTTTAGGAAAAAAATTAGTGCACAAAAATTAGTATGGTAAAATGAACATAGGTTCTACATTTTTATCCCTAGTAAAATACAATCTATGCTTGTGAGACCCCCTGGTCATGGAAAGAATTATAGAAATTATTTTCCACATCTCCTTAATGTGAGAATATGTTCAATAAGTTGTGGCACCAATTTTATGATACTCAAACCCGTCTAGGATCATAAATTTTCAATACATCCCACATTATAATCAAAGGAATCTAGGGACGTCGAAAAAAATTCATTTCCCCAATAGTGAAAAGGAGATCTATCCACTTGGCCATGTTATTGATGCAGAAGAGCTCGAACCCAACAACCAAAGATATTTTCACCCAATATAAAGCGATTTCGGATTATTATGACCATGGCGTCATCAATACTTTACTTAGAACCCCATTGTTTTAGATGATATCCCTATAGTGATTTACCCATACTTTTCCCATGACTTAACCACTTTGGACTATGATTTAATATCTCCATATGAGCCTATCTAAGCAGATATGATACCCTGAATGTTGAATCACCATGTTTTCCCCTTTTTCATGTCTCTAATGTGACCCTTCATTATATGACCTTTTGATGTCTCACACATCATAATTCAAAACAAAATGGTTTAGGGTTATATCTATTCAATTATGAGATATGTTTCCCTAGGGTGCCATAACCCTTCAGGGATATCATTCTTCCAATACCCATCTTTATCGTCTAGACGTTTGAGTCTTATTGAATCTTTCATATCCCTAAGAAAAAAGCAGATATTGTAATTTTCGTTGAATGATACCAACGTATATGTGTCCTAACTCTCCTAAAAAAGTCATGTTTTCCTTTCCAAAATGGAGATTCAATCCTTGTGATCCTTAGGAACACCGCAGCAGAACCGGACATTCCCGAATGTCATGGGACATACCTGGAATGTCTGAACCGTCTAATATTCATGGATTCAAAATTAAGATTTATGTTTTACATAATCCATACTCCAACTATCATATCAACCCTAGTATCATTATTATCCCAATGTCATCAATATTACTACCATGAATCATCCACATCCCTTGGAAAAGATACCCATCTCCAGGGACCCCTTTATTTACAATGAATATATGCCCATGGCTCCAACAAATGTGCATATGGCCGTCATCCAAATGAGTTAGAGAGACCCTAATTTTATTTCACTAATTTTACATAAATTTAATGATATAAAACATAGAAACATTACACCACAAGTATCCAATGGTTTAGTGTCTTTGGAAATCTTGGAAGATACAAAACTTTTACAATATAAAACATAAACATTTATTTAATTAATTATTCCATTGCTTCCTATTATCCATTGTGATATCCTTAGTACAAGTATGAACCTGAGGATATTGATTAAAAAGGGGTGAGAAAAAATCCATTTAAGAGGATAATTAAGAACATGAATCAATTTAGAATGGGGTTATCATAACTTCGTCATCATAATCACGAGAAAATGCATTAGATAAAAGAATGGAATGTTCTAATGCATAAAAATGAAACATCAGGTCGTAGTGGTCAACTACCACAAATAGTTGTCAAAAAACTAGCACCATTTTCATGTTAAAAACAATTTACTCAACTTGTTATTCAAATTAACGAAATCATTTGAGTTCTATTTAATTCATGGTGCACCCGTCACATCATAACATTTTCATTAGGCTATATAATTCCGGGTAAAATCATCACATCATAACATTTATGTTATCATCCATGCCACATGGTATGTATATCCATATTGAACAAAAAACAACCCATGTAAAGTAATTTATTAAACTTAACAAATCATAAATTCATGAAATCTGTGTTCCCGAATGAAATAGGTAATAACATACTTGATTCAAGAACTATCCTCCTTGAGTGAGAAGCAAAAGTTGTGTCTTTCAATGAAGATTTCTTTTAGAAAACACTGTGTTTCACATAATCCCCAGTGGATAACATTTATATCCCTGAAACGGTAAGATAATGATGAAGAAATTGTTTTTATCAAAAAAACAAAATAAAAATGGAGTGAAAAAAGGAAAACCCAACGAAAAAATGTTGGGTTCGAGAATTCCCCTTACCATGTATCTGAATGATTTGTTCGCTTTAATGTCCAATTTTATTACATTTGATTAATTAATTAAAAATTATAAAACTTTTTATACATGAATATGATTCTTTATTTTTTTTTATGTTCTTTTATTGTCCTTTTTATGAGTTATATAGATTAAATTCATTGTTTGGGAGTGTTCCTTTTCATAGTTTCCCTGAACGGTTTGCTTATACAAATGAATGGAAGTTCGTGTAAAACATTGAAAACATACAAAATTAATATTACATGTTATTAATGATTTTCAATAGGTTTAAATGATATCATAATGAATTTTTTATAAACCATGATGATTAATCATCACAAAAAATTTAATGATGACCGTTTTAGAATAATTTGGGAATGTTTTTGATCAATACAAACATGTTTGGTTTTATTAGTTAGTCTTACGTATAAAATTTGTCTCTAGAAAAAATGGATTTAAAAATGAATCTTAAAATCTTATTTCAACAATTTAGTTGTTTTATTGACAACCATGAAGGAGTTGAATGAAAATGGATGTGCATCACCCACTATGTAGGAAAATTAACACATCACGGGCGATGATTTCATTTTTATAAAAAAAAGAGACTGAGGAGTGTAATGGATACTCATACAATTACATTATATAATATACTTATATAAATCATTCTATGGATATTATTAAAATGAGATAATATAAGTTGTAAATAAAATGATAAAAGAAATGAAATTTTAAAGGAAATAAAATGAAAAGATATAGAAATGACCTCTTGAATATAACTTCTTTGAGTGCCACTTTATGGGAGGTGTTTCTGTCTTTTTATAATACCACGGGCTGATAGATGTGGGGTAGGATATTGGGAATATAATTGAGTAGAAATTTTTGTTAAAAAAAGGATTGAGATGTGTGAGAAATTGATGTTCTGAGGGGTGGTATTTATACTGGAGGGGAGAGGGGTTTTCTCAATATTATATTCATTAAATTATTATTTCTCCACAATACAATAAATAGTGAATATTAAATGCATAAATGTGTTAATGAGGGAATTTTAGTTTGAATCAATTACATTTTACATCATCCATGACTTATGTATGATGCAGAAATTTATTTATTTAGCATATTTTCTAAATTATCAAATTTCACTATTCATCAATAATTAAAGTATTTCATAAAAATCTCAAAAATTCTCCATGACCATTTATCAAATTTTATAATTAAAAAATTAACTACATTTTATGAAAATATTGTTATAGAAATTATCAGTTTAATTTTTAATAAAAATCATTATTTTATTTGAAGAATAGAAATTTTAAAATTAAAACTATTTTTCTAACTCTTTGAAAAATCAATTACGGTCTCAAAAAAGTATCATATAATAATAAGAAATAAAAATATTATCTTATGAATATATTTTATGGAAATAATTTGCATTTAAATTACTATGTCAATCATTTTATATTCATGACTTTCAAAACTTCCAATACTATAATATAATTATTTTATATCGTCACTTATAAGATGAATAAATTTTATATATACTACCATTGGTAACGTCCCTTTTCACATAGATGATTTAATATTAATAATGTTAATATTACTATTAATAATGGTAACAAATAAAATACATAAGGGTTTATTACTATTCCCAAAAAATTAATTTGTTCTATCGGACTCCAAACAGCTTACTGATCGCAACCATGTATGTTAGTTTATTTGAAATTCAAATCAAAAAAGAAAAAAATTATATTTATTGGACACAAAGAATATAGTAGTTAAATTTAGCATGATGTGGAATTTTGTTTCTTATTATTATTTTATGTGAATATACTATATGATAGTATATTAATAAGGGATAAATTTCCTTTATAAAATATTCAGTCATTACATTCTTCCCCCTTTTTAAAATCTCTCCCTTGAAATTTTGTTTTAAATAAAATGGTGAGGCTACTTCTCCTTCATCACATCCACTGGTCACCAAGTTGCTTTATCATATATATGGTTCCTCTACAAAATTTTTACACGGTGATTTATCTGGTTTTGTAGAACCTTATCTCTATGATCCATAATAATTACCTAATTCTCCTCATAAAAGACATCATCTTTTAGTTGTAAGACATGTCAATTCATTACATGTGAGGGATATGGTATGTACTTACCTAGGGGAGATATTTGAAATAAATCATAAAATGATCCATATTAGTTGGATGCGCAATCTAATAGGCCGCATATCCTATATGGTCAAGGATCTCGAAGGGGCCATTGTACCTAGGGAATAACTTCCCTTTCTTTCCAAACTGTAAGACTCTCTTTCATGGTGATATTGGAAGGAAGGATTTATCTACAACATATAAATCCATGTCCCATTGATGTTTTTCATCATAGCTCTTTTTCAAACATTACAAAGCCTTGATTTGATTATGGATGACTTGATCCTTCTCTATAATCTTCACATAAGATCGATTCCAAGAAGATTTCTTTCTCCAGCTTCATCTCAAGAGGTTGGAGATCTACATCACTTTCAATACGGAGATTCTTACGGATCCATCTGAATAATCATGTGGAATCTTTTATTTTATGAGAACTTATCCAATGGGATATGCTGATCCCATCCACCATTGAGTTCAAAATTTTCTGTTCATAGCATATCATTGAGAATCTGAATAGTCTTTTAGATTGGTCGTCTATTTGGGGGTGAAAGGTTGTGATGAAAATTAATTCAGTACTAATGGAATGTTAGAGACACCTCTAAACTTTACATATACACCTTGGATAACGATTAGAGAAAATTGAGACTAGAACCCCATGCGGTCTCACCAATTCCATCACATATATATTTTCAAGTTGTTTATGCAAGGGATCATTCTGAATAGGAATAATGTGTCAATTCTTAGTGATTCAGTCCACCACAACCCATATCAAATTATTTCCTTTAGATATATAGGGTAGTCCAATGAAAACGTCTATAGTAACATTCTCCGATGTCCACATGGATATAGTAAATGGTTGCAACATCACATTGGACTTATGTCAGTCTAATTTAACTTATTGACATATCATGAACCTTGAGATGTACTCAGCAATCTCATTCTCCATGTTGTCCCACTAGAAGTGTTCTCAGAGATCCTTGTACATCTTGGTGCTACTGTGATAGATAGAGAAAGGTGATCTATTTGAATTATCAAATAGATAATCATTTATCCAAGGTTATTAAGGCCCAAAAAAATTCCAATCTGAATTACACTGTCATCATCAATGTTGAACTCTAGAAGTTTCACATAATTTTCTACATTCACCTTCTTTTGCAACTCCGAATCATCCTTCTGTTTCTCCTTAATCATATCTAGGATATATGGTAGGGAAATAATTTGGGAAAGGTAGGATGTATTCATTACTTTTATGATTTCAAAATCTATCCTTTACATATCCATGAAGATAGGGTCTTTCTCAATCCAAAACATGGATAGAGTACCAGGTTCATTTATACTAAGATCATTAGCTACCTTATTCTCCATGCTAGGATGATAGTGAATAGAGTAATTATAGTATTCAATAAAATCTAACCATATCATTTAAAAAATAATAATCTAATGTTGTGTGAATATATACTTTAGGATCTTCTTTTTAGTATACATGTAACACTTCTCACCATAGAGGTAGTGCCATTAGATTTTTGAGGCAAAAAACACAGCTACATTATATAGATCATGTGTCGGGTAGTTTAACTTATGGATTGTCAACTACAGTGGGGCGTAGGCTGTCACATTATCATTTTTCATGAGTAGATAATACAAAAATTTCATTGAAGAATCACTGTATATAAAAAAACATTATCCACAATTCAGAAATGTGAGTACAGGTACAGTGATCCGCCTTCTTTTTTTCTCCTTGGTTTTTTTCCCACATTCTTCCATCGAGACAAACATTACCCCATTCCTTATTATCTTAGTTAGTGTTCTGGACAATCATGATAAATTTCACACACAAAACGGTCGTACCCTGCTAATCCAATAAAATAATGTTTTCTATGACACTAGAGGGTCTAGTCCATTGGTCAATCGCCTTTAATTTTGAAGGGTCCACAACAATACCATGACTAGTGATTACATGTCCCTTGAATTATACATGCTTCGTCCAAAATTCACACTTTATAAACATGGAGTACAACTTCTCCTTTCTCAATGATGCCAACACAGGCCTTAGATGTTCTTCATGGTCCTCATTATTCTTGGAGTAGATTATAAAATCCTTGATAAACACTAACAAAAATTTGTTGAGGTAGTTTTTAAAGACTCTATTCATAAAATCCATGAATATTTAAGAGGAATAAGGATGTTAAAAGGGAATCATTAGAATATCATAGTTCTCTTACCTTGAATGGATGTTACTCTTCTGCATATCATCCTTCCTCACCATTAACTGATGATATCTAGAATGAAAACACACCTTTGAGAAGTATTTATCTCTTAAAATATAATCAAACATGTTTTCAGTCCTTGGGATAGTATACTGGTTATTTATGGTGATCTTTATATGTTCTGGATAATCGATAAAAAACTGTAATTATCCATCCTTCTTCATCAAAAAGAGAACCATCACACCCCATTGTGATGCAATGGGGCATATTAACCCTTTGTCCAAATGCTCTTGTAGATACTTCATTAACTCATCTAGTTCAATAAAATCCATCCAATAGGGCCACCTTGAGATAAGAGTATCTCCGTGTATGATTTCTATTGAGAACTCCACCTCCAAATTTGGGGGAAGTCCTAGTGACTCTTTAGGAAAGACATCGTTGCATTCCCACATGATGGTCATCTCTCCACAAGGACGGGCTTGTTACACTCGGTCTCCTAGACCGAAATCATCTAGGGAAAATCAGTACTACTAAATATGAATCACATCATGCCTTTTGGGAACCTGAAGTAGCTGAGGCCTCTACTATCCTTGTAGGTATAATGCTCTATGTGGAACGTGGATGGGTTGATGTCATCATTGAGTCTAACTGCCTCACCATAATCGATGTAATTAACCACAACGACGGAGGAATCCAGTCATTTGGCTTCATCATCAGGAGAATTCGCTCGCTTTTCCCAGGCTTCTCTTGATGAACCTTATCCTTTACCAAAAGGGAAGGAAACAGTGCGACCCATCAGCTGGAGGCCTCATGCCCCTTCGATGACAACTAGCTCTGGCTACACAATTTCCCTTCATGGCTTTGCATATGTACGTCTGCTGATCTTCATCATTACTTTTATCTGTCCTTATTTTCAAAAAAAATGTATATGTCAATTTTGCTATCATAATTGATAATAAATCTTGATGTGTGCCTGAAAAATATTTTGAAAATCACTTTTAAGATGTCAAAGATTTCCCATCCTTTTTTTTAGCTCTAAGAATTCTCTCTCCATCTTCAAATGAATAGTTCATGGGAAATAATTGTTAGGAAACATTATCTTAAATTCTTCCCACTCCATCTATTCAATTTCTCCTCTCAGGTTGATATTCTTAATCCAATACCACCATTTTTAGACTCTCCATAGTGATGATAAACAACTAGAGCCACTTCTTTCTCTCATAACAATGAATAAAAGAAAAGATTGTCTCCATCAAGTTGACATACTGTTCTGCAAGTAGTAGATCAGAATATTCACAAAACGTTGGGGGTTGTTTCCACATTAAACACAGGACTACATGTTTATCCATATTAGGTGAAGGAGGATGTTCACATTATTAATTTTTTTATTCATAACCTAAGAAAATTGGGTGAGAATATCTATAATGTTTTTAACTCCACCTCCCCAAGAATTGGGGTTGTCGTTTGGGAAATCACTACATTGTCCATCGCACAGGTTGTTGACATGATTTCTCTTATTTCCCACCATTTTATAAAATAGATATTTTTATAACAAATTAGAAGTCACAAAATCATGAATAAATAATTTATTCCATTGTTAAATTAACCTTAAAATATTATCTTATGGGATATATAGGTTTAGAAAAGCTTCTTGTGGGCTTACAGATACTTAGTCTCATACTAGTTTTTCACTAAGGTTCTCTAATACTAATTCCAAAAATAACTAAATTATGCCTATGATACCAACTGTAAGTACCCTAATTTTCTTAAACAACTTTTTAAATAATTTTAAGGATAAACAACATAAAAACATTACATTATGTGGATCCAATGGTTTCGTGTCTTGGGAAAACATGGACCATACATTACAAAATAAAACACAGGCATTTATTTAATTCCTTCTTATATATTTGGTTATTTTCTGATGTGTTTTCCTTATTACAAGTAGTCACCTGATAATATACATCAAAAATGGGTGAGATAAAATCAGTTTAAGAGGATATATAAGATCATAAAACCATGTCACATATGGTGAGTATAAAATCATCATCATAATCATTAAAAGAAGCTTTAGATAATAGAATAAAATGTGGAAATGCATAAAAATGAAACATTATATATTAGTGGTAAACTAAAACATAGAGGTTTGAAAAAATATAGAATCATTTTGATTCAAAAAATAGTTTACCCATGAATTTATTCACATTACCCAATGCATTTGAGTGCTGTATAATTTCTCGTGCATCTGTTACATCATAAAATTTTCACTTTGCTAAATAATTCAAGCCACACCCATAGAATAATAAATTATATATAATCATTCATACCACATGGAACGTACATCAATATTGAACATAAAAAACACATGGAATAGATTGGGTTTCACTTCATAAAGCATACATTCCGGAGCTTTGGGTTCCAAAATTAAAGATGTAATAACATAAATGATACAAGAACCAAAAACGTTGAGTGTGAAGTAAAAGGTGTGTTTTTGAAAGAAGAGTTATTTCAAAAAACATTGAGTTTTTCATAAATTTTTTAGGAAAAAATTTATATCCCAAAATATTTGAAAACATACTGAAAATTTTGTTAAATAGGGTAAACCTAAATAAATAATGTTTGGTACAAGAATCCCCCTTACCTTGTATCTGAATGTTTTCTTCACGTTAATGTCCAATATATTTAAATTATATTTATTAATTAACAATTCCATAAGATTTTATATAAGAATATGTTTCATTATGTTTTTATTTTTTTCTTTTATTTTCATTTTTATAAGTTATTGTGTTAAAATTCAATGTTTGGGATTGTTTTTGTAGTTTTCATGAACAGTTCACTTGTGCATATGAATGAAAGATTGTGTAAAACATTGAAAATAATAAAGAATTTATATTACATATTATTAATTATATTCCATAGGTTTAAATGATTTTATAATTAATTTGGTTATATTTCATTTGGATGAATTGTTAGTAAAAATTTAATGATGATCATTCTATGTTAATTTGGGCAGTTTTTAGATCCCAACGAACTTGTTTTGTTTTATCATTTAGTATTATGAATAAAATATTTTTACATAAAATAAAATGGGTTAAAAAATTATTACAATATTATTTCTACAATTTAAGGTTTTTATTGATATCCTTGATGGATTTCAAGAAAAAATAGAAGTGCATTGTCGATGATGTAGGCAAATTAACACATCACATGAGACGATTCCATTTTTATAAAAAATAGAGATAGGTAAGAGTATAATTAATAATATTATACTATCATGGTATTATAACAGTATATCAATCATACTAGAGCTATCATGACAATTATATAAGAGAATATGTGGGTAAGAGAAGAATTGAAATGAAATTTGAATGTAAATTTAACGAAAAGAGAGATAAATTACCTCTTGAATATATCTTCTTGAAGAGCCTCTTTAGGGTAAATGTTTTTGACTATTTATGAGACCAAAGGATGATGGAAGTGGGTGAGGATCATGGAATTCTATTTGAGTAGAAATTGGAGTGGTCACAAGTCTTGAGACTTTTTTCGAAATGAGGTTGTGATGGGTGGTATTTATATTGGAGGGGAGAGGGGTTTTCTCTATATTATATTCATTAATTTATTATTTCTCTACCAGAAACAAATAGTGATTATTCCATGACTAAATAAAGTAATAAGGGATTTTTAGTATAACACAATTTCAATTTTCATCATTAATCACTCAATCATTATGAAAAAATTCATTTATTTAGAATATTCTACAAATTATCAAATTTCTCTATTCAACAAAAAATAATGTAATTCATAAAAATATCTAAAATTAACCCTAACCATTTTTTTATGTGAAGAATCCAAAAGTAACTCCATTTTATAAAAATATTTTTATATAAATTATTAATTTAATTTTTAATTAAAATCATAATTTACATGTAAAATAGAAATTTTAAATTTTAAATTTGTTTTCTAACTCTTTGAAAAATCAATTAAGATCTCATACAATTATCTTATAATCATGTGGCATAAAAATACTAGTTTATTATTATATTTTAGACGAATAAATTTTATTTAAATTATTGAATTAATCATTAAATATTCATGACTTACAAAATACCAATACTATAATATAATTATATAATATTGTCACTTATTGGATGGATAAATTTTATTTATACTACCATTGGTATGGTTACTATTCACTTGGATGATTTTATATTCATAATGATCATATTACAATTCATAAGGGTGAAATTACTATTCATAAGGGTCTATTACTATTTACCAAAATTATGTGTGTCATGTCGGACTCCCAATAGCTTACTGATCATTACCGTGTATGTCATATTTTTTTAGTTAAAATCATAGAAGAGGCAAAATTATGTTTATAGAAAACATATAATATAATAGGTCATTTCATATTGATGTTTAATTATGATTCCTAATATGATTTTATGTAATTAGAATATATATAATTACTAAAATTATGGGAAATATTCATTGATAATAGTTTGGGTTGTTACATTCATCACTCTGCAAAAAGGGCATGCTGTTCCTTGCAAGCCTTCACAATACTACAATAGAACACATTACGACATTGTGCTTTTGGTCATTTTTTGACTATGCCATATCCCCTGATCATATACAAGGTTTGAGCTGAATTACCTTAAACTAAATCAATATTAGTTCTAATATAATAGTCCTAAAACTAAATAGATGCTAGGTCTAAGCTAAAAGAGCTTAAAAAGGTAGTATTAGGTCCAAGATAAAAGACCATACACCAAACATTATATTTGGTCTGATATTAAAGTCATTAAATTAAAGAAACAACATCTTCGAGATAGAAGACACAAATCTAAAGCAATATAAGGAAGTGGAAAGTGGAATGAATTTATCTCCAACCCAAATTTATTTAAGATATTTCACAGAATACCAAATGTCCCATGGTAGATCAAAAGTCACCAAAGGCATTAGTTTGCGACATCGTCAAAGACATTGAGAGGAATTAGTTTTCCTAAGAACCAAGTCATTATACAAAAAATGTTGCTCTTGTGGGTGGGGGGGGGGGGGGGTTTGGACACCGGATAAATAAGCATCGGAAAATCCAATTGGGAGAAATAACTTATGATGTGTATTACTATTCCCTATGAGAGAAGAAATGGTGAGGACGGTTGATGAATTGTGGATCCTCTGATGGACTCGTGATCATATAACCATATCAAGGACATGTAAAGCATCCATGATCCATGGAAGGTCTCACAGAAACCCCTTTTATAGACCATCTACTCATACTATGACCCTCTTGATATCCTAATGGCTGCATGACAGCATCTGAATGAGTACCCCATGGTTGTGTGGTTTCTCATAGGAAATGACCAGAAAACCACCCCAAATCTTTTGAAAATATGGAAATCATGATTTTCAAAGGAAAATAACCCTGGTGTTCAAATATATCATGTTCAAAGTCACCATTCAGTAGAATAAAATCCCTTCATGATATCCAATTCAACTTGCGATATCTCTGAGCCTTTATCACGTAGAAGAAAATAGATAAGGTGGATGAGGCGGGAGGGGTTTGCGGTTTCATAAGGACATACAGGGCTCATCATTGAAGACATGTGACGCACCACGAATACTTGATGAATTATCTGGTTCATTTATCAAAAAACATTCGGAATGTCAAACTTTCCGCCTGGAATCCCTCTGGTGTGCCTGGACAACTCTGCAACAACTTAAGGAAAGACAGATAGAACTATCCATCATATCCTTGCACACTGTCCATATGACCCATATTTCTTAGGAGTGAAATAATAAAAAAATTGATTAAAATGATATAAATTACTTGTTCCTACTTGGATGACCCGTAACCATTGTAAAATAAAACAAATAAGATAAATAGGGAGAAGATGAGAGGGGTTCGTGATCACTGAATGTCACGTGATGCGCTCATGATATCCCACAAGGCATCATGAGTCCTCAGGGACACATCCACCCCACCTTCTGATATCCCCTTTGGCTTCTCATCCTCACTATAAATATAACCCCAAACAACTATGTGTCGCTTAAAGGGGCTAATGAATTTATTTTCATAATGAGATGCTCATATAGCTCTGAATGACCCCTATTGGTCACATGAAATGCCATCAGAAAATAGATGAAAGGTCCCCCACAACACACATGAAATCTAACATAAATCCCAAACCTTTTCACATAAAAAAGGAGATCCAAATAATGGAGGCGAGGGTTGTTCATAGTCACTAATATGAATACGACGTGCTCAGTTCACCAATGGCATGCTCCGATGAAACACCAAGAAAAGTCCCCATAATTATCATGAATGTATACCAATAGAAAGATTGATCCTACAATGGCCTTTAAGAATGTAAATATGACACTAGTGAAGAACTAGAATATTTATTCTTGATAGAAGGGTTTTTGGACAATGAATATAAGGTGATGACCTTGACATAGTCCATGATAAGAACAATTGAAGCTGCGTGATTCCAGACACCTTCACAGACTACAGCATAGACTTGCACCTGATACATCACAAAAACCGGTGAGTACAAGGGGGATAATCCTATAAATCCGCCCCTAAGAAGAATAATGGGTTAGTTGTTTGGACACAAAGATATTGAAATATGACCATCGTTATGCATACCAGCCACTCAGATCTTACTAAAAACTACAATGGGAAACCGATGGTGCAACAGAATACATTGCCCTCAGGTAATATACTAAAATAAAACTGATGTAGTAATGAAGTAGGCATAATGTGATTTATGTGATCATACATATATCACATGAAGGTATCCTGGTGGGACATCAGAAGGACACCCCGAAATCCCTCC
Source organism: Viscum album (assembly GCA_963277665.1). Classification (NCBI taxonomy): domain Eukaryota; kingdom Viridiplantae; phylum Streptophyta; class Magnoliopsida; order Santalales; family Viscaceae; genus Viscum; species Viscum album. The sequence continues at coordinate 1,637,981,104 of OY728129.1, forward strand.
TAATCCTAATATAATGAAGATAAAATGACATCGAACTAGACCAATGCATCCACGACACAAGGGTTGGAACAAAAATCAATGGTAGAGGGTATACAAAAATACATGTTTGATGCCCTGAATGTTCGTTCCTTGTATCACAAGATGACACATGATAGTATTATGACATATCACCTAGATCTTGTAAGACACATTATGTTAAAAATATGGGCAATTAGAAATGCATTATAAATATTAGAGCATGTCACATGGTTCCTAGAGGGAACCACTTTGATGTTGCGAACCCTCTAAGTCCACCACCTTGGACTCACGACACCCTTCGGACATGTTGCATAACTTATTTAAAGAATATTTTTCATGTCAGTCGAGCCCCATGAGGCATCTAGATGTGATGACTGAACAATCATAGAACCCCCTTGGATAGTCATTCGAGACTCGTGATTCCCTCCAAACATGTCATCTTGGACTTGCGATGTCTCCATCGGGTGTCTGCTAAGACATGTGATGCCCCTCTAGCCATGACACCCTAGTTCTCACGACACTTCCCATATGGATCGATCCAGGTCATCTGATTACTCCTCAGACATGGCACATTTGTCATACAACACCCCCTCTATAAAAGGGATACATTGATAGTGAATCCCAGGAGACAATAACCTCTTCCCTCTTAGTCGTCTAAATCTTGACATACATGGACTATGACAACTCTGATTCTCGCCATATGTAGGATATATGGGAAGCCTCATTTTGATTTCTGAGTCCAATATTAGTCATTTAGGTTGTTCCCAATATCTAAATCTCTCACCCAATGTAAGGCAATTTTTCACCCACTAACCCTTGTTTCTCACAACGAGCATGGATCACTTGGTCTTAGGGAATTACATTGATCATGTCGTATGCACTATGACTCACAAGGTCATGGGAGTCTCTATTTCAGTTTAATACCACAAAATTCTAGAAATCCGATGGCCCATAATGCCTCTTAATGTGACCATACACTATTGCCTATCAGTAGGTAAATGAATATCTGAACTACGAGAACATTGATTTCGGCCGTAACTGGGATAAGTTGGTTGCCCTCCTAAGGCCTGATATTAATACAAAACACCGTATGGACAGTCCCAATACACAGGTCCCATATCCATATTCCATGAGGCTGATCACCCACTCAGCCTTTTTTCTGACACCGAACATTTCTCATGTAAGGTTAGAGGGATGCAACGATCACCACATTTTGCATCATTAATAGGGAACCCTCAGTGTGTAAGTCTCGACATAAAATGAACTACATGGGATTTAATTCTCTCATTAACCATGATAAGTATGAATCCTTATAAGGTATCAATCCCATCTTTGTAATTTTAATCACCTCCATATTTTTTTTCACATTCCAATGCACTCATTCATATGGATTTAGAAAAAAAAATAGTCACTTATTTCCAAGGGATGATAATGAACATTAGATACACACATATGGGCAAGACCAAGGAATCTCGGTATTTTAAATATAAAAGAGAAATGATCCTATAACCATTTTAGGGTAACTAGTCTTGTATCATTTTTATGAAGGGATTCATGAACATATCAAAAATTTATAAGAGGGTCCCGGAGTAGGAAATAACTCTCCCAAAAACCGTGTGATGAGCTCGACCTCCAATCCTCTCGACCAGTATGAGTCCCCAAAAAAATAATGGTTTTTAAATACTTAATAATCTTCAACCAATGGAAATAACTTCCTTAGCCATATATGGATTTGGGAACCATTGGGGGTTTCAAGGAAAGGTGACAATGGATATGCAACAAGTGGGACCCATTTCCACACCTAAATTTTCTAAAAAACATTGACCCATAAAAAGTGATGGGTATCATAAACGTCATATGATAAACCATGAAATGAAATGGGAATCATAAACATTTCATTGAATCATTACATATTAAAAAGAGATAGGTCTCATAATAATTCCCTCAAATAATAACCCATGAAATGATGAATGTTTCGAAAGAATATAACCCATGAAAGATAAAAAAAAGTGTCATTAAATTCATTACATCAAAACATAAACCATTTATGAAATAATTTGAATGATATTATTGTTATATATCCTCATTTTAGAATAAAAAAACATAAAATGTCATCATATATGGATATTTATTTTGAATGATTATATTAAACATGTCTTAATAAAAATTTAATTTTTCTGATTTTTTTTCTTAAAAAAATTTCAAAAATCTATTTATTTTAAATAAATATTTATAAAAAAATTATAAAATTTATAAGGGATATATAGTTTCCCATTTTAAAAAAATTAAATCATTTTTAAAACCTTTTTTCTTTAAAATCATTGAAAACTCATCAAAGAAGCATGAAAACGTTTTAAAATATTTTTCATTGAAAACACCTTGAATGATAATAAATAATGATTTAAAATATTTTTAAGACCTCTTTCATTGAAATTAATTTGAAGACATAAAAAAAAGTCTTGTAATAATTTTCAGAAACCCTTTTCTTTGAATGTATCCTTTTGATAATAGATAAATAATTATATAAAAATCAATGAAAACACTTTTTAAACATAAATCATTTTTGAGAAAATTTTTCATTTAAACCCACATCCAAATGAATAAATTTAAAAAATATTAAGAAGTAAATTTCATTAAAAAAATTAAACTTACAAAAGAAGATTCAAGTAAATGTTGGTCATGATTAAGCGTATGTCCGTACATGCCAAACATTCATCTTGCACCATAAAAAGTCTAGAAAAGTGCATTAACAAGAAAATGATAAAATGATAAATTTTAATGAAATAATAAATGAGGTAAATTATTGGTAAAAACATTTTTTTAAAATAATGGGATAATATTAAAACATTATTGAAAATATATTTAAAGAAAACTATTTGGAATGGGGCAAACATTTCCGCCCGAATGGAGAAATAAATACATATTTTATTTAAAATTCAATATAAATTTTCTCCAGTAACATCTAGTGAAAAATGGTAACATTACATGAATACAACATGATTTCCTAGAGGATGTTAAAGATGATGATAGTTATTAAGATACGAATTATAATATTTCGATAATAGTGTCATATTCCTAAACAATCTTGATAAATGATGATATTGTAGTAATAACTATTACCACTTTGGTATTGTTAAATCATTTCCCCCATAAGAGAATAACATTATGTAAATCTTACAATATTATGAAATTATAAAAATATGCGATATAAAATTACGTATAAGTTTATTCAACTCATAGAGAAATATTGGTTCGTAACATGGCATGTATCTCAAAGAAGAAAAAATGAGACAAAATTACTTTAGCATTTGGTAACAGATGAACCATAAACCCCATAAAAGAAAGGTCATAAAATTGATATTTGAAGACCACTAAATTTATAAATTATAATATAATAATACATTCATGGATATTATTTAAACCACATAAAGGATATGAGTGGTGAAAAAATAACGTATATCATATATATAATAAGTGGGATGACAAAACCAATTACTACTTCGGTAACATTAGAATAATGATCCCCATGAAGGTGTAACATAAATTAAACCATTTAATATCATTAAATAATGGACATTATTGATATAAAATTCATATAGATGTATATAAACAATAGAAAAATAAAAAAAGTGGCTAATATGGAATGTATCTCAAGGGAATAAAATTTGAATTTAAATTCCCCTTCCTTAAGTCTCTACTTTCGTTTTACATGTTCAAACCTACTATTATTTGGGTAAATCTTGTATAATTTCACCAAATGTATTCCTTGGATGAATTTACTACCATGTGAGGGATTATTGGTAGAGATTATGAATTTTTGGAGCTTATTTTGGTAGGGTTTGGATGAGCCAAAGTGGATTGAGAGTTGTATGGAAGTGGAAGAGTGAATGCCTTTTTATAATGGAGGGGTACTGACATTCTGGAAAAAACCATAAGGTATAATTTTTTGGGAGGTATATATTAACTCATGTGCCTTAAAAATGGAAATATAATTAATTAGGTCAGACTTTTGGTCGAGAAAAAATAGAACCACAAATAAATAAGTGCATTTTTATAATTTTGTTCCTTAAATTCAATGTTTTTCTAGTTTTATCATTTTCATTTTTGTTGAAGTAAATAGTTTTCGAAGCTATGTAATTTAACCTTTAGGAATAAATTCAGGTAATAATAATTACACAATTTATACTCACTAAATTAAAAATATTATATTTAATTTATAAAATAAAACCCCATGGGTGTCTAAAATTAATTTTAAAATGAACACATGTAACTAGAAAAACCAATAGTTTAACCAGGATAATGTAAAAAACGTTTTCACTATTTATGGGTTAATATGATAATTATAAAAGATAAATATTCCCATAAATAGACAATATATTATATTTATTAACACTTACAATTCACATTGAAGAAGATATTTTTTTAATTAATTCTAAATCATTTAATAAAATGTCATTGTTGTAAAATAACATTAATGTAAATTTTGAAAATATTTATTTAAATTAAATTTAAAAATATAAAAACTTTATGAGAATTAAAATGTATTAATTTAAAATATTTTTAACATGATATATTCATCAAAATATATTATAATAATAATTCATTAAATTTACACGACTTTTAATGTTTTTAGTATCATTTATTATATATAAATATTAAATAAATATTTCATATGATATCTTTTATTAATAAATTAATGTAATTATTACATCGATAAAAATTATAGTAAAATTTCAATGAAAAAAAATCTAATTTAAATTTCAAAATAATTTCTATAATTAAAATTATGTAGCTTCTTCTATAATCTAAATCTTTATAAATATTAATGGTATGGAAAGTTCCTTTTATGCATTTTTCCATACTTAACTTGTCATATTGGTCACATTCATTAATATGTGTCCCCCTAAATAATATAGTTTGGACCTAGATTTTATATGGAGGATATGTGGGAGGAAAAATTCTTTGTACGTGTTTCTTTATCATGTTTTCCATTATGTTTAAGTTTTAGTATCTTATTAAGCTAAATTTTAACTTAATCGATGTAATTAATTTTTATTACATTCACTAATCATTTTGGACCGATACTAATTTCATCTTATTATACTATAAATATTATCCTTATTAAAAAAAATTCTTCTGTTTTTCCACTTTTCATTCATAGATGGTTCAAAATTATTTTTAAATCTAATCATGTAGACGCTCTAAGATATCTTTTTTAACGGTAAAATGTTAGAAGTTCGAATTGTTTTTATATCCAATTTCAGGGTGAAATTGTTTACTATTACCAATATTGTATTATTTGATTTAAAATTTATTAAATAGAATTTTAAATTCAAATTAATATAATATTTAACAATATAAATAAATTATATGAAATATCCAATTAAAATTTAATTTTAGTATTTTCACTATTCATCCAAAAAAGAATTATTTCAGAAATATAACAAAAATTCACCCATATATAATTTTGAAATTATAACATCAAATATAATTTTAATTTATCTTATTAAATTTCTAAAATTGTCTAAAATAAATTAGGTTATTTTTCACAGAAGTATATAAAAATCATTTTATTTGAGAAAATAGTATTTCTATAAATATGAATTCTTTTCCAAAAATATTATGTTTTATCCTCATCTTGTTTTATTTATATAAATCTATTATAAATAATATTTATATATTAGTTATTACTATTTGTATTAATTTTTTAATGGATGTGTTTTAGATATCATGATTAAAAAATTCTAATAATAAAATGTTGGTTTATAAATACTCATATTTCCGTGTAACACAAGCCATATAAGTGTTCTGAATATATAAATATTAACATAGTATATCATATAATCCTATAAAAATTCAGGGATTAATTATATCATAATATATATACAGTTTTGTATGAAATGTAAAATATTTAAGAGATTAAAATAACTCGAAATTTTTTTTTTCTCAAAATATTGGGTTTTTACATTCTACAACCCATAAAATAATCTTTACTTCAAAATTAATCTAATTTTTTAAAGGATTAATACATGAAATTTCATTTTATACGAATCTATATAGTAAAACTGAATACTAAAAAAGCCTTTAAAAAGGTTAATTTGGAACCTAATGGCCTTTCAAAGTAAATCATTAATAGGTTACCACATAGGAGAACATTGGTTGGGAGTGAATATTGGTCATGGGGGAATTCAAAAATAACTATTGGGAGTGTAAAAAATAATTGATCACTAGAATATAAATGATAAATGGAAATTTAAGGGACTCAAAAACGTAAATCAATGATGTTTAATAAGGCCATCAGTTCAACAGAAATAAAATTATTAGGACAAATATTTTACTATATCATTTTCATAAAAGATTTATTTTACAATCTACGTACATAATGAAAAAAACATACTTGATTTTATTTATTTTCATATTCAATGTATAACCATTTTATTGTGCCTTTATCTATTTCCACTTAATCTTATAATCCATGAAACGAAGGTAAATGTTTCATTCATAAATCATGAGAAGATCCTGAGGTCCATAAATAGAATGATAACTCATATGAACTGTGTTTTGTTAGCATCATAGTAAAATGGTCAGATCAAGTTATCAAACATGTATAAATCATCACATAGTGAGATAAAACTTCAATCTCCCAAACTTAATCTGAATTTTATCATAAAAATTATATAAATTGTTAACCTTATAACACATTGGAAAGATTAAAATCCAAAACATTAAAAATTGGTTGACTAAGTTAGCTAATAATTGACCCCCCACAAATCATAAAGTATCTCCTGGTAATAACATCATCAGAAATTCTATGGAAATATTTTAATAACATGAATTACTAAATATCCTTTCTGAAAAAATGAATTCATCATTAATACAAATATTTATGGATATATTAATTATATCTAATAACTTTTACACATAAACCATGATTCATATTCTACATTTTCCACAAATCCATTATTAGTTTTGATGTCATTAATATTATTCAATTTATTTTATCCACATCATTATCTCTTTTATCAAATAAAATTTAATTTTATTATCCTCAAGAACATGTTAAGGGTTACCTTCAAATAATATTACCTTTCCATTAAACGAATTTTTAGGTCATTAGTATAATTTAAGGAATTCTTGAAAAAAATTAAAGAAAAAATTCTAGAAAAAGTTCTAAAAAACATCATGATTCCTATAAACCTATCCTTTATTTACAAAAAAATATACTTTATTAATTAAAAATTATTCATAAACAATTTCTCAGGATTCATAAATATATTCCTTCAATAATTTATTCTGTGAATATAAAATATGAATAATATATTATGGTTCCGCAAGAAAAATCTAAGAATGCTACATACATTTAATATAAAAAACACTAGAACAACAACCCATACTATTCACATGTAGTTTGTGTTCCATTTATCTTAAGCAGCATATAAAATTCTTGTACCACATTCTTCATTACCTTTATGAGATTTCTACTTTGAAAATAATGATCACGATTAAATAATTCTAATAATAAAATGTTGGATCATAGAAACTTAGAGTAGTGTGTAATGCATGCCATGTAAGTGTTGTGTGTAACTCAATATTAACATGGTATAGCATATAAAACAACATCAATTTAGGGATTCCATATATCAAAATATATATTCAGTGTTATGTAAAATGTAAAATATTTAAGAGACTAAAATAACTCAAAAAAATCACAAAATATCAGGGTGTTACATTCTACACCCCTTAAAATGATCTTTCCCTCAATATTAATCTATGTTATTAAAGGATTATTACAGGAAATTTCCTTTTATAAGAACCCATATTGTAAAAATATATTCTAAAACAACCATTAAAATTATAACTTTGGAACCTAATGGCTATAATAATTAACTCATAACTAGGTTACCACATAAGAGAACATAGGTTGGGAGTGAATATTGGACATGAGGGAATTCAAAAATAACAATAGGGAGTGTCAAAGATAATTGACCACTATAAAGTAAATGATCAATGAAAATTTAAGGGCCTCAAATATAGAAATCTATAATGATTTATAAGGCCATCATTTCAACATAAATAAAACTATTTGGACAAATAGTTTTCTATATAGTTTTTATAGAGGAATTATTTTACAATCTAAGTATTTGAAGAAATAAACATACTTGATTTTATATATTTTCATATTCACAATATAACTATTTTATTGTGCCTTTATCTATTTCCATATCATCTCATAATCCAATCAATGAAGGCGAATTATTTCATTCCAAAATCATGAGAAGATTAAGAGATCCATAAAAAGAATAATAAGTCATTCGACATTTGTTTTGTTTGTATCATTGTAAAATGGTTAGATCAAGTAATCAAACATGTATAAATGGTAGTGAGATAGTATATCAAAATAGCAAACATCATTGGAATTTTATCATATAAATTCTATAAAATTTTAACCTTATAACACTTTAAAAATCAAAAAAATCCAAAACATTAGAAAGAGGTTGACTAAGTCAGCTTAAAATTGATCCCCCATATATCATAAAGTATATCTTGGTTGTTTCATCCCAAAATGTTAATAACATCATTATAAATTCTATTTAAATAGTTTAATAACCTCAATAACTTAATATCCTCTATGAAAACATGCATTCTTCCTTTTTACAAATATTTCTGGATATGTTAATTAAATCCAAGAAGTTGTAAACATAATCTATGATAACAGAAACTTTATTTTCAACAAATACATTATTAGTTTTGAAGTCATTAATATTATTGATTTATATTATCCACATCATTATCTCTTTCTTCATATAAAATATCATTTTCTTATCCTCTAGAACACGTTAATGTTTACCTTCCCATAATATAACCTTCAATTGAACAAACTTTATTGTTTATTAGTATCATTTAAGACATTCTTGAATGTAATTAATGAAAAAATTCTAGAAAAAATCCTTAAAAACATCAGGATTCATATAACACTATCCTTGATTTAAAAAACATATATACTTCAATAATCAAACAATATTCTTAAACAATTACTCATGTTTAATCAACATATTCCTTAATACTTCTTTAATAGAAAATTAAATATGAATAATGTATTATGGTTACTCATCATCAATCAATTCATGAAACTTACATTTAATTCAAACTACACTATAACAACAACCCATACCTTTCACAAGTCATTTGTGGATCATTTATCTTTAATAGCATAATAAAAACTTGTACCACCTTCTTCATTTTCCTTTTGATATTTCCACTTTAGAAATAAATTTTCATAATGCCTATAATTTTCACATAAGAAACATTCAATTTTATCAATGTTCCTTATAGTTCCCACCATTGAATAAAATTAGAAAGCTTGTTGGGAGAAAAACTTATAATATAATAAAACCAAATAATCCTGAAAAAATAATTGTTGAATGTATGAATAATGAAATCTATATTTTAATCAATGAAAAATTTGGTTTGTCATAGGTTATTCATAGTCATACCATATATAAATCATTCATTATGGTTAGTAAAGAGTTTTTGAATTCCCAAAGCATATCCCATGGAATTTTCAAACCATAAGTGCATTTATTCCCATTGGAGTACACCATTTCCCGATTGATTCTAGCTCAATATAGTGTTTATGCAATTCACCTATGTATATCTATCAACAAGACAATTGAAATTTTAGTATTTAGAAGGAGTCATATTTCTAAGAAGCCACTGAATTTACAATTTACCTAAATTCATGGAAATTTTTCTGAACATTAACTCATCCTTATACTTATACTTAGAGACATCCCAAGATGTATCCTTAGAAATATTCCTTGGGAAATCACTAAATTTCTCACATCCTAGTTTCCAAAATTTGAATAGAAAATTTATTTGATACCAACTATAACAATCTAGGATTAACGTACATGGATATTAAATTATTGTATATGAATATTTAGAAAATTATTAAAATACATTCTTGAGGACCAAAATAGTTTTATGTATTTTGAAACTTGGAAACATAGTCATCTAAATTTTTGAATGATCTTCATCATTTCCCTTTAATTTTATCCCTTTTTAGAACTAAAACTTAAAACATTTATTTTTAACCTAGATAAAGGAATCATCAGAAACGGGTGAGCTCATATTCTTAGAAATGGTAAACAAGGGATATATGTAAGAATAACATGATCAGAAGAGTAAGAGAATATGAGCCTAACATTATAAAATAATACCCTACATATTAAAGATCATACTGGAAAGTCATGGAATAAATATTGGCAGTTCATAAGACATGACTCATAAAGAAATGAAAAACATAATGCATGAAATCATAATATAGGAATAAGACATAGAATTGTAGAAAAAAAATAAACTTGTAATATGATTCCCTATATGTCAAAGAATATATACAAACCATATCAAGGCACTTCCCATGTACTATACCTACTAAATGGGACACACCACCAACCCCAGTCTAAGTCCTTCCCTTATAAGGGATTGGGTTTCCCCAACATCCTATAGTAGACTAGGTTTCCCCATGTACCCATAGTGAATCATGTTTCCCCATCTTCCCACAGTTCATCATGTTTCCCTATATTCCCATAGTGGATCAGGTTTCCACATCTTCACGTGGTGGATCATGTTTCCCCAAATTCTCAAAGATGATCAATGTAACAACCCAGGTAAATAATGAATATGAAATTTTCATATTTATTAATACTTTTTTATTAATTATTAATAATACTTTAAGATTGATTCTATATTGTATGGCATACCTAATCCGCAACAACGAGTTTCGTTGACAACATACGTTGTACACAACGTTGAGTTAAACTGAAAAATATTGAAATATTATTATTATTTTAAAATTTTAGTAAACACATGGTTGTTTTATTGGATTGAATGAACAAAACTAACCATATTATGATTAAATATGTATCTTAAATGAACATAAATTTACCCAATAAATTTTAGAGACATAAAAAAGAAAGAATCTTATTTTAAGCATAAATACATTAATATTCTTTAAAATGTCGTTTTATCGCCTTTTAATGGAGAACAATTTTAAAATCTACCTTTTGTCACTTTTTTATGTTCTATATGGAAAAATAATATTCTTTTTTAGAATCAGGTGATTAAAATTTTCTTTGGATAAAGGTTTGTTTTTTTTATGATAACGTTTCTTTTTTTTAATAGTGAAAAATACTATATTTTAATTCACAAATTCCTTTTAATCTAATTTAAATTATTGATATATTATATTTTTATTGTCATTAATTTTTAATTATATTGTGTTTTTACAATTTAATCCAATTTTGGTCATTGGAATTAATTTCACTATGGAATTGGAAATAAACAAGTGTCAATCTTTTGATAGTAATTATTTCTTAAAAACAAGTTTCTTTTTGACAGCATGAATTAATTTTAAATTAATTTCTACCACTCCTGTGTTTCAAATTTTATTAAATTGATTCGATATTTGGAATCATGAGGCCAAATAGTGTAAATAGAAAACATTTATTTTTATACATTATGAATAATTTCTTGGGAAAATATTTTCTTTACCATGGTTTAAGGGAAAATCGGGTGAATAAGGGTTAAAATTAATATTATAATAATATTAACATTACTCTAAAATGTATCTAATCCTATTGGATGATAAATTTCTGTCCATGTGCATTCTTGGGTCGATTTTGGAACCCCAAGGATCCACATAAGAGTGATAATGATACTATATATTAATTAATTTAAAGTAATGAAAAAAATGACATAAACATATATCTAGTAGTAAATAAATTTTTACATGGGTGATATACATTCTCTCTTCGACTATAAATATTAATTGGAAAAATAAAATTATTTCCTAAATAATTTATTTTTTTTCATATTTTTTAGACATCATATATATATAATTATTTATGACACAATTATGATGTAGTGCTAACCTCATTAATGAATTATTTAAATAAATATGATTTTAAAAATTAAAACAATATCTAAATCCTATACAATTATTATTGAATAATTTTATCTCTAACATGAGTCATCTTAGAATCTTCTTTAAAAATATTGGACCTTTAGAAACAGAAAATCCTAATATAAAAAAATAATATTTTCAAACATTCCTAAAGAGCCCCTCCCCCACCCTTATGAAAGACATCAATTATAACCCATTACTCCCACCAATAATTCCCCTTGGCTCATCCAACCTCAGAACAATTATTCTCCATAATGTTCCAAAAATAATACCTACCTTAGGCATAAGGTACTTCAGGAAATCTGTTTGGTTCAAACCAAAGGGAGTTACCCGATTTAAGGGTAACGTCTTCTCTTAAGTTATTTTCTTTTTATTTTACTTCTACAACCCCATAAACACTCACTATTACTTTATTTCATAAAAACAAAATATAATAAATATACTATCTTTTTTATGAGATGGATTCGAACTACCCTACCACACACCTCTATCTAATGGATACGAACATACTGTTTCTATAGATAGAGATCTACTACCTCACGAAATGATGATTGATCAAATATCTCCAACCACGTCTCATGGTGTCCATTATGATTACACTATATTTATATATGATATATATTATGTTTATTTTTTCTCTATGCTTCTTCATTTTTTATATAAAAACATACCTTTATGCTTTCCTATATGTGCAAACATGATAATTTCATTACATAAACTACGGACTTTCGCCCACTCAAGGTGATATGATTCGTTAATGACATACATAGAATGTATAAAGGATGAAATTAATAAATTATATAACATATATATCATATGTTACTGGAATTATAACATAACTATGTATCATAGTGTTTTCATTCCATTTAATATGAAATATAAATTAAAGTAGCGTTCATGCGTTCATACGACTTATTGTATCCATGAACTATGCATTTCATTTTTTACTTCTAAATTTCATGTACTATAAACAATTTATATATATATATATATATATCATAGAAATATATTATATATATTTTGTCTAAATCATGATTATCATTATGAATATAAGGAAATTTTTACCAGAGGGATAACCTGTCATTAAAAGAAGATCATTTTTTACTCAAGTTATGTACATCAAAAGAATATCTGATATGAAATCAAATAACTAACTAAATGTTATAGCAAGGTAATAACTGATATAAAAAGAATTATAAACTTGAAAAAGTTTCTTAATTATTTATAAATTATCTTATGAAAATTATTCAGGAATAACAAGGAACATACAAGACATATCAGACTTGAGGTAAGGGGTTTCTTATCTTACTTTTAATTCAGTGAGATTTGCATTGTTCACCACTTATTAATTTCATATGGTGTATTGTGTACTTACATTTGATATCCATTATCATTATTATATGCATATTAATTGTATTATACAATTCATTTTCTGGTTATTAACGTTTTATCATAAGTCTTGATTTATTACAATGTTGTAAAGGGTTTTCATCTCCCATTTTATTCCCATGAGATTCATGATATATTTTCCACTATTTCCTTTTGTATGGATTATTTACTACCCATGTTGTATTTTTTTGTGTAATTTACTTTAATTTATGGGTATTTACATCTTCATTGGATGATCCTTCTTTCATGGTGTGTATGTTTCTTATGTTACCAAATCGGTAAAGGAACCTTTCACCCTCCTCTTTTTAAAAGACTTATTATTATTATACCTTCTATTTTACATCTTATTATGTATGGATATATTATTCTATATCCAAATTGTATTAAATTGTATTTCCAAGTGATGAGATACCCTTTTATATTTCAACAAATCATCTTCTAAATTTTAATGTGACGTCGTTAGACCGTCAAATTTCTGTTGGGGATCTTTTTAACCAAATTTAAATTCATTGGGTTAAACTTCTACTTGTTGATTATGTAATTCTATGAAAATATTTGGATGACCTATGATTTTTTACATTGAATAAAAAATTATATTTATTGTATTTATATTTTCACATAAAATTATATAATCATTTAATCCTTAACTTAATCAAATTTTCTTTATAAAGGCTTTCATCTCAATTTACATTCCTTTGAGACTTCATTGTTTTTATTCACCAATTCACTTTTATGTGGGGTATATAGTGTCCTTTGGCATATTATATCATGAATACCTTTATTCTAATAATATTATAGTGTTTTTATTAAATATTATTCCTCAATTTTTTGTATTAAATCATCTCTCATTTGGTTAGGAACACCTTATCTAAAATATCGTTTTAATGATTTAATCTTCTAAATATTTCTCATTAATGTCCATGATTTCCAAATGGTTTTAATGATTTAATCGTATAGAAATTAATTTTTTAAAATGATATTTAATTTAAAATATTCAAAGTGGTATGGGACACATTTATTCAAAAATATCTTTATTAAATGTTTTAAATGGTTTTTGGAAATGGTTTGAAAAAGGATTGATTATTTCAATATCTTGAAATGATATATTGTGATTGCAATGTGAAAATGATATCTCTTAGTTATGATTTTTTATGTGTTATGAATATGATATGGTTATTGGGAATTGTTTACATATAAATGTTGTTCCACAATAAACCTAGAGTGGGTGAGCCCATGATAGCTCTATAATGCATTGGGTAACATGACAAAGGTAAATGTTAATGTTTCTACAAAGATATTTAGAGAATATAATATGATGGGTATTCCAAAATAACTCCCTATGTAGTTGTGATAGCTACAATGTAAGTATTATATGGATTCCATAAGTTACATTTATGATTTATTATTTTTTTGTGTTATTCATAAATTTTATGATTTCATAAGGTATGTTATGATTGAAAGGTATGGTTTCATTGATTTGTATTTATTGATGGTATAATGTTTTCCTTACTAATTTTAGAACACTTACTGAGGTTTTAATGGTCATCCCATGTTTTTGAGATATTTCCCACAGGACATAAATATGAATAGGGTCAAGGATGGGATAAAGGAAAAGTCATGTTGTCTAAAACATGGAAGTAGAAATGTTTCTTTTTATGTGTTTTTATTTTATGAAAAATAGATACTAGGTAGTAGTGACTAAAAGTAATATTCAAGTTGTTATGTAATAGTTATGGCATAATCCACTAAAACTCTTAACCTAAAAAGATCATAAATTTGAATTCTTAACATAATTCTATATTATGTAATGTTTAAGGTCATGTCCTTATAGTTAGTGTTAGAGGTCGGTTTAGACAAATTTAGTGATTATGAATTTTTGTTAGACACATGGTTAGTCCCTATGTCATTTATTTCAGTGAAATCCTTGTTTTATAACTTTTTTAGATAATGTAATGTTTGCTAAAAATTGAAGTATGAGGATCTCAAACAACATTTGAATCTCTTCCTAATGACACGATTGCAATAATTATTTCAAAGTCATGTTCATATGACTGTGAAACGTTTTCTATTATAAAAATAAATTGCATATAGTTGTTTGAGATATCAAATACCTCCACTATACCTCGATATCATCATGTATCATGGTTTTTATTTAATCAAATCCTATTTTCACAAAATTCTCATATTTTTAAGAATGGTTAATATTATCAAGGCATTTTCAAATATTTTACCTTATAAAAATATTTTAAAGAGTATTATGATTTTGAAAAAGGTGATGAAGAATGAGGCCCTTGCACAACCTTTTTATATTTGATTTTACAATATAGCCACTCAACACATACTTATGTTATTTTAAAATGACCATTAATTGAATATTTCAGCTCAAATTTGGTCAGACTATTTTATAAAAATCATGTTTCATCAGATGTTTTGAAATTATATGTCATACATGATTATTTTCTGAATATATTTTTCTACGAACACTTGTATGACCCAAGTTGTACAAGGTGTATTCGGATGAAGGAATCAAATGATTTTTAAGGATCAATAAATCATTTTTTCAATGCACAAACCTTCCACCTACGTGAACATGATGATGATGAAAACATATGCACACCATGATCAAGGTATGATGTTATTTATATTGGGAATTGTTTTATTTTAACATATGGAGTAAAAAAATTACAATACATCCAACATTGAGGGATTAATGTTTTTGGATGGAAATGAAATGTACAAAAAACCTTTTAGGTTAAAACATTTTAATGTTATTTTTTAGTTTTATAAAACTGTGCAAATCATAATATGGGTGACAAACCGTCGTTTCTAGAAAGGCTGTAGGAATAGAACCCACAATCGCAAGGTGGGAAGGGCTTATCTCCCACCACTAGCCTACGTGAAGTCCCTGGTTAGTATGAATTATTATTTTATGAGTTCAAAAATATTAAGGATCAAGAATAAGTTGATTGTTGGAACTTATGTTTTTTCAAATGGATATCCTTAATATTTGATAATGATTTTGTGATTAAGTGATAAAGGTTATTTTTGAAGATGTTCTCTCTTTTGGGGAACATTATATATTTAAGGGAAATAGAATACTATGGGATCTCATTTGTGGAGTAATGGTTGAAATTTTATTTTGGAAGATTATATGCTTTTATTTTTGACATATGGAGATTTGGAAATTATTAAACTAACATAGATAATTTGTGATTTGGTTAATTACACTTTAGTATGAGACTTTAAGAGTATTTAATGTATTTTAAGATAATTATTAATATTTATCATGGAAGAATATGTGGTTAAATTCTTCTTAGTTTTGTATTTCAATATTAGTGTAGATTATATTGAATAATTTTAAGTATAGTTGTGTATTGAATGGTCTTTGTTAATCATTGGGTATTGATAGTTGAATTTGGGAGATTAAGAGTAGTATTTTTTTTATAATGGATTATACTTTTTGGGGATTATCTGATCTCATACTAACCATTTTGGTTTTGGTTGATTCCTAACGATAGGTGAAATATATAGTTCATCTTTTGTTGATTACGTTATACTGTAGAAGTTGATTCTAGCACTTTTAATGTGACAAAGTCAGTTTGAATGCTCATCATTTGAAGAAAAGATGAGTTTGTTGTAGAAATTTTGTAAAGTATGGAATTATACATGAAAAATAGGTATGTTTCCTTTAGGTTTTTAGTTATGATCATAAAACAATCCCTCACCTTTATGAAAAGTAATATAAAACAAAATTCCTTTCTGTTAGCTTTTACTACTATGGAATCAAAGAATTCTTAACCCATCACAAGTTTGTTATTTTCTGGTGGTTAACTTTCTCTTTATCATGTTTTCTATCACTCTCCATTAGAACATGATGATATTTTTCTCTCCATATCTATGTTTTCATGGAATGGAACTGTTTTTTATCTCAGGTATCCATTGTACTTAACTTCCGTTAATATAAAGTGATAGTTTAATTAACTCTTTTTCAGATGTGGGGAATTCAATGAAGTTTCTGAGCCGAATTTTAAATTGGAAAGGATGCAATTCCCAGAAGTGAGAAAGATGTAACATCCCAGGTAAATAAAGAATATGAAAATTTCATATTTATTAATCTTTTTTCCTTAATAATTAATTCTCCTTTAAATGGTATTCTATGTTCGATGGAGTACCTAATACACAATAATAGGTTTCTTTGAAAACTAACGTTGTACACAATGTTGAGTTATACTGAAAAATATTAATATAATACTATTATTTTAAATAGTAGTTATGCATAGCCGTTGTATTGGAGTTAATGAACAAAAATCACCATATTATGATTAAATATATTTCTTAAATGTTTATATATTTACCCAATAAATTTTAGAGGCCTAAAAGAAGAAAAAATATGATTTCAAGCATAAATACTCTAATATTATTTAAAAGGTCATTTTATGGACTTTTGAGGTAAAACCATTTTTAAATATAGTATTGGACACGTTTATATGTTCAATTTGGAAAAATAATATTCTTCATTAGAATCGGTACATCTACATTGGATGAAATTTTGGTATTTTCTTGATAATGTTCATTTTTTATGAACAGTGAAAAATATTGTATTTTAATTCAAAAATTTCATTTCATCTAATTTATTTATATGGTAAGATTATATTTTTTTATTTGGTTTTAATGTGTATTTATATTATGTGTTTACAAGTTAATCCAATTTTGCTCATTTTATGTAATTTCACTTTGATATTGGACATAAATAAGTTTCAATCTTTTGATAGTTTTTTTTCATTAAAAGGACGCTTTATGTTTTGACAAAAAAATTATTTTAAATTAATTTATGCCACCTCTTTTTTTGAATTTGAAAAAATTCATACCATATATGGAATCAGGAGGAACAAATTGTGTAAACATTTAAATTTTATTTTTAGATTTTATAAATATTTACTTAGGTAAATATTTAATTTACCATGGTTAAAGGGTTAGTCAGTTAAATATGGGTAAATAATAATATTATAATATTATTAAAGTCATTATAACATGTTTCCTAATCCTATTTGATGATACATGTTCAAACATGGAAATATTTTGGTCTCTTTTGGGACCCCATGGAGCCAATTAAGAGTGATAATGACACTTTATATTAATTAATTAAAAGTAAAGACAAAAATGACATAAACATATATCTTTTAGTAAATCAATTTTTACAAGGGGTTATATACGTTATCGCTTAAACTATATATATTCATTGGAATGCCTAAAATATTTCTTACATCATGGTAATTTTTTATCATTTTTAGACACCAAAAAAATAAAATTATTTATGACGCAAAAATGATGGAGTGTTTAACTCATTAATGAATAATTAAAATAAATAAGATTATTAAAATTAAAACAGTATTTAAAACATTTCCAATTCATATTGGATTATTTTATTTTTTACATGACTCATCTTATCTTTGACTTTAATGAGTTATGGACCTTTAGAAAGAGACAACCATTATATATTAAATATAATATTCAAACATTTTTAAAGAGCCCCTCCTCCCACTTATATAAAGCCATCACCTCTAACGCATTACACACACCATTCAAGTCCCTTGGATCCTAAAAAATATACCCAATTAATCACTGTACATCCCTATATTACTCCATGAATCATTACCATAGGCACTAGGAAATTCAATAAATACTTTTGGTCCAAACCAAATAGAGTCACCTAATTTAAAGGTAATGTCTTCTCTTAAGTTCTTTTCATTTATTTTACTTCTCAAACCCCCTAAAATATCTTTATTCCTATCTTTTATAAAAACCCCAGTATCATCAATATAATCATTTGTGGTAATGAGATGTATTATAACAACTTCCACACACCTCCATCTAATGGATACAGACATACTGTTTCTATGGACGACGAACTACTCCCTCACAAAATGGGGATTGTTCAAATATCTCCAACCGCCGTTCATGGAGGCCATTATAATGAAACTATATTTATATATGATATATAGTATGTTTATGTTTTCTATATTCTTCTTTTTTTATTTAAAATTAAAACTTTTTTCATTCCATTATGGGTAAACACAATAATTTCATTTGAGGAAGTGCAAATTACCACCCCTCAGGGTGATATGATTCGTTCATGACATACATGGAACATAAAAATGTTGGAGTAATGAAATTATGTAAAATATATATTATATGATACTGAAATAATAATATATTTATGTATCATAAATTTTTCATTCAATTAAATATGAAATAGAAATGAAAGTAGGGTTCCCGTGTACATACGGGTTACCATCTCCATGAACGGTGCATTTTATTTCGTATCTCCAATTTCATGTAATATTATAAATATATATATATATATACTAGATATATATTATATATATGATATGTAAAGGATTTATATAATTCTGTAGATAATGTAATATTTACCAGCGGGATAAGTTGTAATTAAAAGAATTTAATTTTTGACTCAAGTTCCAAACATCAAAAAAATGTCTGATATGAACTCAAATACAGAAATAATTTTTCTATCAAGGTAATAAGTGTTATAAAAGTAATTATAAACCTAAAATACATTAATAATAAATTATAAATTAACTTATGTTTATTATTGCGAACACATAAAGAACATACAAGACAAGTCGAACATGAGGTATGGGGTTTCTTATCTCACTTTTAATTCCATGAGATTTCAATTGTTCGCCACTTATTTATTGCATGTTGTGTATTGAGTAATCAAATATTATATATATTATTATTATTATTTTCATATATATGGTATTATTTGATTCATTTGGTGGTTATTAACATTTGTTCATACGAATCGATTGATTACAATGTGGTAAGGGGTTTTATGTCACTTTTTCTTCTTTTTAGATTCATGATATTTTTGCCACTATTTACTTTTGTGTGGTGTATATACTGCCCATGAATGTATTTTTAGTTTAATATACTTTAATTTATGGGTATCTACATCTTCAATGTATGATACTTCTTTCATGGGGTGTATGTTTCATATGATACCAAATCAGCAAGGGAACCATTCACCCTCCTTTTTTTAAAAGACTTTTATGGTTATGTATTTTTATTTACACATTCTTATGTTCAGAAATTCTCTTATATATCCGTATTGATATAAATTTTAACTATATGTGATGAGATAAAATTTTCCCTCTCATCAAATCATTATCTGAATTTTAATGTGACGTTGTTAGGCTGTCGAATTTCTGTAAGGGATCTTTTTTATCAATTTCAATTCTTTTTGTTAAACATCTACTTGTTGATTATGTTGTGATATGAATTTTTTTAATGACCTATGTATTTTTTACAATTAATATAAAAAATATTTAATTTATATATATTTGAAAAACATAATTATATAATCAATTTATCGTTAATATAATCATACCATCTTTAAAAGGGATTTCATCTCAATTTACATTCCATTGATACTTCTTTGTTGTTATGCGCCAATTCACTTTTATATGGTGTATATACTATCCTTTGTCATATTATATCATAAATTCTGTTATTCTCATAATATTATAATTTTTTTATTTAATGGAATTCCTCGATTATTTTTATTCCATCATCTCTCATTTGGTTAAGAGCTCATTAACTAAAATATCGTTTTAATGATTTAATATTCTAAATATTTCTAATTAATGTACATGTTTTCAAAAAGGTATTGAAAATTTATTTATATGGAAATTAATATTTAAAAATGTTAATTACTTTAAATTCTTCAATGTGGTACGTGAAACTTTGATTCAAAAATCCATTTATTGAATGTTTTAAATGGATTTGAAAATGGTTTGAAAAAGCATTGATTATGTCTATATCATGAAATGATATCTTGTGATTTTAATGAGGAAATTTTATCTTTCCTTTATGATTGTTTTATGTGTTATGAATTTTTTATGTTTATTGGGGATTTTTTACATATACGTGTGGTTTCGTGATAAACCTAGGTTGGGTGAGCCCGAGATACCTCTCTAATGCATTGGGAAACATGACAAAGGTAAACTCTAAAGTTTCTCCGAAGAGATTTATGGAATATAATGTGATGGGTATTCTAATGAAACTCCCTACATAGTTGTGATAACTACAATGTATGTATGATATAGATTCCATAAGTTACCTTTATGATTTATT
This sequence comes from Viscum album, assembly GCA_963277665.1. Taxonomy (NCBI): domain Eukaryota; kingdom Viridiplantae; phylum Streptophyta; class Magnoliopsida; order Santalales; family Viscaceae; genus Viscum; species Viscum album. Next base: position 1,638,002,633 of record OY728129.1, read on the forward strand.
ATTTCTATGTGTTAGTCCTAAATCTTATGATTTCATAAGTTATATAATGATTGAAAATATGATTTCATTAATTTATATTTATTGATGTGATAATGTTTTACATATTTATTTTATAACCCTTATTGATATTTTTATGATCATACCAATTATTTGAAATGTTTTCCAGATGACTTAAATATGGATAGGGTGAAGGATGGGATCAAGGAAAAGTCATGCTGTTTAAAACATAGAACTAGACATGTTTCTTTTTTCGAGATTTTTATGAAAAATGGATACTCAGTACTAGTGTATACATGTAATATTCAAGTTTTTATATAACAGTTATGGACTAATTCTCTAAAATTAGAAACCATAAAATATCCTCATTTTGAATTCCTGACATAATTCAGTATTATGTAATGCTTAAGGTCGGGTCCTTATAATCAAGCTCGTTGACATGATTTACATCATTATCTTGTTATATTTAAATCTTCACCAAATGAATTGATAGATGATATATATCCCACCCAACACATAATAAACATATATATAAGTGTGTGTGTGTGTGTGTGTCTGTGTGTGTGCCACAAGATAATAAAATATGTATCATATCATGACCCATAAAATGAGACATGTTTCATAAAAATCATATCAAAACCTGTGAAATTAAATGGAAACCATACATATTTCATCATATCAATACAAATAGAAAATAAAAACGTCTCTTAATAATTTCATTAAGTCATAACCCATGAAAAGAATCATGCTTAGAAATCATATAACCCATGGAAGATAACCTATTATTATAAACGTCATTCCATAAAAACATAAACCATTTTATAAATAATATTAATGTCATTCTAGGGAAATATTCCCAAAAAATAATAACCATAAAATTTAATTCATGTTTTATGGATAAGTACTTGTAAAGATCAAGAGAAACATATTTTATCTGAAATACTATTTCTTTGGAAATCCTATTTCAAAAACCATTTTAAGAATCATTTTATTATAAAAAATTGTTTATAATTTATATTAAATAATTTTTTGAGGAAAATATATATTACTAATTTTAAAACATAAGTCATTTTATAAATATTTTACTTTTACTAATTTTAAAATTTATAAATGAATCTTTAAAACATTTTGAAAACATTTTTCATTGAAAACATCTTGAATTTCATAATGAGATCTTGAAAATATTATTAAAACCTAATTCTTTGAAAATTCTTTTAAAATATAAAGATTGGAAAAAAAATTATTTTTTAATCCATTTAATTTAAAAATAACCTTTCTAAAACATATAAATGAAGCTTTGGAAATCCATTAAAACACTTTATAAAAAGAAAACAGTTTTGAAAAAACATTTCATTGAAAACTATAGTAAAATAAAACTATTTCCAGTTTATTAGGAAAAACTTTTCTTTACTAAAAAATTTAAACTTATAATATATTATTCAAGTAAATAATGGTTATGTATGTGGGTAAGTCTGTACATGAATAAAAGTCCATTTTCACCTTAAAAGGATTAGAAATGTTCTTTAACTAGAAAATGAAATAAAAATTTCATTAGAAACCATTTTTAAGGTAGTACATGGGTAAAAAATTATTTTAAAAATCAAAGTATAGTATTAAAACAACTTAAAAACATATTTAGAAAACATGGTTTTCAAAGGGCTCAAATTTCTAACCTAAAAGAGAAATAAATTCTGATTTTCATTAAAATATTCTCTTAATTATCTCAAGTTCTAGTGAGTGGGGAAATGATACCATACTTGGATATAACATGAATAACCACAGGAGAATAAAATTAATGATATTTATTAAGAAATGTAATATAATATTTTCACAATGGCATCTTATTCATAAACAATAACTACAAATGAATAGATTTTAGTAATACCTGTTACAAAATTGGTAACCCCAAATCATCACACTAAAATTAGAAAAACAATATATGAAGCTTATAATATCATGAAAAGTATAAAATTAATGATATAACATATAAATCCATTATATACTCCTCTGAATGTTATATAATTTCATTACATGGCATTTATCTCGGATAAGGAAAACTAAGACCAAATTACTTCACCAATTTGGTAATATTTGAACTATAAACCCCAAGAAAGAATATCATCAAATAGATATGTGAATACCCATAAAATAATTCATAAGAATCATATAATACATTCATGGGAAGTATATACTCCACACAAATGATATGAGTGGTGAATATAGAATGTATCTCACTAATAAAGAAAGTGACCTGACAACACCCTTACTACATGACTACTATATAATTATGATCCCCATGAATGAAAAAACATCAATTAAATCTTTTAATATCATTAGTAAAAGAAAATTAATGATATGAAATGACATTATAAAGTAAATAAACCATAGAAATAAATTATTGGTAAATATGGAAGGTATATCATGGAAATAAAATGTGAGATAAAATTACCCTAACTTCTGTATTGATATTCATTGTACACATTCAAATGTCCTATTATTTGGGTAACTACTCTTGGATTGAACAAATGGGATTTTGTTTTTGAATTAATTCTCAGTTTGAGACATTTAGGTTGATAAGAGGTATTTTGGGACAATATTTGGGAAGGTATTGGATGATCCAAAGTATCTTCAAAGGTGTAAGGAAGTTTAAGAGTGAATGCCTTTATGTAATGGAGGGGGAGTTGAATTCATATATATAAAATAAGGTATACACCATTGGGAGGAATAACATACCTCAACTGTCTTATATATGGACAAATAATGAATTAAAAATTAATTATTGTCAATAAAATCCTTCGCCAAACAAATAAGTTCGTTTTTATAAATTCTTTTCTTTAACATATATTTTTCCCCAATTTTATCATTTTGGATTCTATTAAAGCAACTAGTTTTGTAACCTTTGTAATATAACCATTAAGACTAAATTAATGTGATAATAATTATAAAATTTTGTACCACATAATTATAAATATGATATATAATTTAAAAAATTAGAAAATCCCTTGTATGATTGAAATCAATTTTAAAATAACCACATATAACATGTAAAAAAAATTCTTTAATTGATACCATAATAACCATGTGTTTACCTAAAATGGGTCAACATATTAATTATAAAGGATAAAATTTTCAATTAATGGACCATATTTTATATTTATTATCACTAATAATTTACATTAAATTGAATATGTTTTTTATTAATGATGAAACATTTTATAAAATATCATTTATTGTATAATATCATTTATTTTAATTTTTACATTATTTATTTAATTTAAATTTAAATATATATAAAAATTATTGGAATGAAAATATATTAATTCAAAATCTTTGAATCATTATATATAAATCAAAAAATAATAATGGAACACAATAATTCACTAAATTTACTTTACATTTAATATTTTTAGTGTTATTTATCTTATTTCAGTATTAACTAAATAATCCATGCATTATAGTCTATTTAAATTTTAATGTTATTATATCATCTCCAAAAATTACAGTTGAACATTAATGATAAAACAACTCATTTAAATTTTTAAATAATATCTATAACTAAAACTATGTAGCTTATTCCATTCTCTAAAGCTTTATAAATGTTAAAGGTAAGGAAGGTTTCTTTTTTCTCTTTTGTCCTTATATAACTGGTTATATGGGTCAAATTCAATAACATGTCTCCCATTACTAATAAAAGTAGAAAACATATGTCTTTTAGTAAATATATGGGAATAAAATATCTTTTGTACAAGTTTCTAGATATTTTTGGTCTTTAATTTTAAGGTTAGGTCCCTTGTTACAGTTAATGTTACCTTAATTGTTTTAATTCATTTTAATTACTTTCATAATTAATTTTGGTCAAAAACTAAATTTTTATTATTAATCTATAAATATTATTATTATTACATCCATGTATGTTATATTTTAATATTTGAATTCACCAAAGTGTAAAAATTATGTTTGAAGATAATCTCGCAGACGTTGTGAGATAAAAGGTCTTTAATGGGAAAAGTTAAAAATTGTAAATTAATTTTATATCCTATATAAATTTGAAATTAATTAAAATTAAATAAATTGGATTAATTTTTCTAAAATTAATCTAATTAGACATTAAATTGAGATTAAAACATGATTATACTATAAGTTTAAATTAGGAAAAAAATATGTCTTCATTTAAAATTCAGTGGCTTTCTCTATTTATCCGAACATGAAATATTTCTGAAAACCCCCAAAAAATCACCCTAAGATAATTTTGACATGATGAATTAAAATATTAATTTAATTTTATCTAATTTATTTTATAGTAGTGTCGAAAATTATTTATATTATTATTCACAAAAGGGCATAAAAAGCAGTTCATTTAGAAAAATAGTATTTCCAGACATATAAAACTATACGAAAAATTATATTTTTTATATTAATTTGTTTATATATATATAAAACCATTTTAAACAATATTTATAAATTTTTTATTACTATTTATATAACTTTGTTTAGTGGTTATTTTATAACTATGACGATTAAATAATTATACTAATAAATGTTTTGTGTAGAAACTCAAAGTTGCGTGTAACACAAGACAAGTTTGTGTTGTATGTAGTGAAATATTAACAGGGTTTAGAGTATAATACAATATAAACAGAGTGATTTAATATATCGAAAGATATATTCAATGATTTATTAAATCTTAAATAATGAAAATATTAAATAAATTTAGAAAACATATTTCACAAACTTTAGTGGTTTTACATGGTTCTTCGCAAGTAGTAAACTAAAATATCATATTATTGAATTAAGATATCTATAATGGTTAATAACTAGTATATATATTTTAATTTAGTGAAGAAGTAATAGGAAACATGACCACTCACCTAATCAATGTTCTGTGGCGAAATCATATGATTGGGGAAACTATTTAGGAATTAGAGGATATAATGAAACAGTGATATCCTTATTTTATTGTACCTATGTTATAGAATTTTGAAGATATAAATTCATTTAATTAGGGTATATTATCACACCCTGACATCTTAGGATATTCTTCACTTCAAATAAATTAATGTCTTTGATATCTTTTGTTATATGAAAATATGAGTCTAAATGAGCCACAATAAAGTATGTCGTCATAACCTATACACTTAATTTTTCTAATTATATAAGAATAAAAACATTTCTAAAAATAAATATAAATTATTTAAATAAATAACGTATATACTTAGTAAATCAATTATATTCATTTAATCTATATTTTCCCCAAAATTGAATTTTATTAGTTTTTTTATAAAATAAAAAAAATTATTTATGCTACATTTTAAAAATCTGTTTTAAAATATTAAATTCAATTATAATTTAATAATATTAAAAAATTTATATAGTGAATTATCAATAATTTTCTGAAAATATTAATTTTCTAAATGGATATTAAAATTTTATGTTTTTTATTCAAAATTTTTATTTAATTTTAATTATTTAGAAATATTAATGTTATTTTAAAACGTTTTTAAATTTAAAATTATTAAATTAATAATATTAATAATATAATTATGTTAATTGAAATTAATTTTATACTAGATTTTAATAAAATATTTATATGTTTTTTGAAAAATTATTTCTTCAAAACTACTCTTAATATGGTTTTCTAGGTTATTTTTAAATTAAATCCTACCAAATTTGTGTAATTTGATTAAAAAATATATAAATTATTTGGAATCTCATTTCTAAAATTTGTTATGTAGGTACATTTGATTTTTATTTATTATTAATAGTAACTATTTTAATTATTTTTCACCTCAGTAAGGGTAAAATGTGTAAAACACGGATACAACCATGAGATAAGGTGTCAAAATAAACCCAATATAAACATTTATTAAAATGGATGTGATAAATTATACCATATTCATATGATACTATAATATATGAGTTTATTTCATTTCCCAATAACAATTACATATATAAAACATTAAGTAAATCAAATTCCAAAAATTTCACTCTCACGACTTTAATATCCATAAAATTTTTATGTAAGGATAAAAACAAGATATGTTATAATATAAGGGATTATATTTAATATTAATTAATGTTTTAATGGATAATTATTATTAATATTCACTGTTATAATAATATCATTAAATTCTAACACAACGCCGACATGGTGCTTACACAAGCAGTAAATATATCATGTAATTGATTTTAAAAAATCATAATGTAATATTTTTATGTGCATAATTCTTCCACAAAAAGATTTTAGAGGAATAAAACACATTAGGTATGTTTTAACGGTCTATATTTTAATTTATAGACTATTTAATTTCATTAAAATCGCATTAAGTGAATATTGTCAAAATAAAATTAATGATATTTTAAAAAATATAATATTTCATTTAATACTTTAAAAATCATAAAAATATTGGAGGTGGAAAATTAGGATTATAAATTATAAAAAATTTCATACCTTGGAAATTTTTGGGACAATTTTTACATTATTATTAAATTTATAATCCTTTAATATTGAAAACGCATTTCTCGTGGATGTGACTAAAATTGGATAATAAAGGGTTTTAACATATAGATATGGTTTAAAATGGCACAAAACCTTGTCTAAATATTTTTTTATGATGATATATTTACCATATTCTAATTTTAAATGAATTTATGGATATTTTGAATCATTATAATTGAGAAAAAGGTTTATTTATATTTTAATCTTTTTAAAAATACCTACTTTATCCTTCCCCTCTCAAATAAAAGGACACCCCTTCTATATTTTATTTAAACCTCCATGTGACATATATCTCCACAAAAACCTTCCAATTGTCCTGTAATCTTAACTATCCCCAAATTATAGTTTCTGGTCTTATTTAGTTACCATAAAAATTTCCATTAAGAAAGAATCTAATATAAGCCTACAAAAGAAGATTTAATCGTCTTAATAGTCATCGGTCAAGTTATATATTATTATGACAACTAAATATATTTATTATTCATCATAAAATATAAAATATAGTATAAAAAATACACAAAAAATATTAGTATGATTATCGAATCACTATTTTCCACCCTCTACTCTATCAAATGGGAAGTGAAATCACCACTCATTCATATGTGTGGATGAACACCTCCACATAGTGATACAATTCATTTTAGGTCACTATCATTCATGGATGGTTATTATTTTGATTTTAATTTTTATATATGATATATATGATATAATTATTCTTGTTTAATTATATAATAATATCTTTCTTTTTATATTACCATCCATTGGAAAATAATAACATCGTTCATACGTAAGTGTGGAATTACACTCAAAAAAGCGATATGATTATTTTTTTCATTTACTATTTTCACAAATGGTAATAAGGATATAATTAAGGAAAATATAAAATATATATTATATTATAATTATTCTAAAATTTTAAATTATTTATTTTCTTTCATTTTGTCAATCCTTCTCAAAGTGAAAAAATATTCTTGTGTATATATGACCTACCATATTCATGAGCGGTGTAATTCATCTTTTTCTATCACTACCTTTAGAGGATGAATAATATATATATATATATATTATCTATTATATTTATATTATTTGTAATTTATTTTATATTCTGTAACCAAGAATAAAGTATAAGAAATAGGCTACTAAATCAAAAACATGTCTCAGAAATGAAGTAGTATGCATTTGAAAAAATGATTTTATTAAACAATTGTCCATAAAATGATGATAAGATGTTATAAGTAAATAATATATGGTATGATATATATATATATGTATGTTTATATACTAAATTTATAATAAATAAATATTTATTATATTGATGGTTCTAACATGTACAAAGAAATACAATACTTCAGGTCAGTGAATTATGATTCAATCCCATTTTAATCGGGATTATATAAGCTTCAATTTTCATTGGGGAAACTGTATGATTTTAAATACCTTTAAATTTTCTTATTATATATTTATTTATATAATTGTTTTTTATTAGTGCCATCATCCACTCTTTAGTACTCAAAATAGTTCAAAAATATTTTGTTTTGAAATCGCGGTCATAAAGAACCTATTTTTGTTGAAAAATTAATTTTATCCATATCCATGTTTTCTAAATGTTTTAAGTATAATTTCGTATATTATAAGATTAATATTTAATGTAATTTTGATCCATGTTTTAATTTTAACAAAAATTTAAAAGATTAACCTACCTATCATTTTCCAAAAAGAAACTTTTGAATTTGTAATAAATATTTGAAATCTATATTTTTTTAACAAATTAATTTCATTCATGGTCTCTAGAAGAATTAAATATTAACATAAAGTATTGTGTGGTTATTTTTAAGGAAAATGATTATCTTATTTTTGAATTTTTATATTTTAAAGATGTTACTTCAAAATTATAATTTTATTTTTCTCGTGAAATAATTATATGATCTTTTAAAGGAATTATCATTTATGACAATATCTGTTAATGTTAATTAACATTTCTTGTAGATATAATATAATGATACCATCCATATTATTTCTTTATATTCTAATGTTTAACATGATTATATTTTAATGAAACGCATTTATTTTCCATGGGTTATTCTAGGATGGAATGATAATATTTTATATAAACCATTTATATTTCCTCAGGTTATTTATAATCATATGATAAATGTTTTTAATCTTGTAGAAAACATATATATGGTTCTCAATATGAGATTGGTGGGAAAAATTATATTTCACTCCTAATAATTGTATAAGACCTTATATCTGAAGACATAATTATGGGATGTGAGATGATGCACTCAGTCCAGTATGTGAAATAAGTAGGTATTCTTGATATACAATGGGAATCAGGTGGTGATTCTTGATCCATTATGATATGGGAAATATGTTTTCATTCCTAATCCAAAATTATTTGATGTCCTTAGTAGTTAACATTTACATATGAAATGGGATATATACTTGTGATAATAGAACCCTCGTATGATATTTTTTTATGATTATGATCATAAATTACGGTTCATGATTTATTTAAGGGTGATTTCTCACTCTTATGATTCATTCCATTCAAAATTATAATGATTTATTTTGTGACACATTTTTATGTTCTATTATTGATTGGGAATAAACAATGTTGGTTATGGCCTTGATATAATATACTTATGTTTATATAATACTTATATATAATCATTGACTTCTATCTCAATTTTCCCCTTATTGAGCATCTGATCTCAACCATTATGAAGTTTCCGTTCCCTAGGTCATGAGTATAGTTTCTAAGAAGGGTATATCAAGATGGGAAAAATTGGAAATAACATTATAAAACATGAGATTAATATACATAAATAAAATATTTTTGTACACAATCTCCAAATATGATAAACCAATATGGGTATGGAATAGATCATAATGTTATCTATAGAATATAGATGTAAAATAATGTAATAAATATATATTAATATATGGAGATTTTGCGTCACTTCACAACATTTTCATTGACTGAAATTATATCCCAGAGCATTCAAAAATTATGTAATCTAGGTATACAATTTGTGAGGAGAGTGCACCCGGTAAGTCCATAATCAATAGAAAATAATTTAATTGATAATAACTTGAATGAGTTGACTATAATGGTTATAATTATTAGCTTTTCTCATACATCACAACCCACACCTATGAGGTCATGGGGAATTTGAACTAATATAAAACAACCTAATAATTGTTTGACTCAATTATATGAGATTGTTTTTACATATTTATATTCCTAGGATGAAATATCAACATCAATAAAAAACACCCAAAGAGGATGTACAATTCATTCAGATAAATATACAACTTATGATAGAATTCTCACCCAAAAAATGAGGTATGGATTTAAAAAAATTTCTATTTTCAAAAAAAACATCAACCTCTATTTTATCAATAGATATTTCAACATACAAAAAATATATTCAACTCCCATGATTCAAAAAGTAATATATGATAAGGGAATTCCCAACCAATGGTAGATTCTAATACTTATTATATTTTGAAATAAATATTTCTTAATCAATAGAATTAGCTTAGGTGTCATGATATTGGAATATGAAGATGAAAAATGAGCTAGACTTCTACTTCCATTAATCAACTTTAATATAGGAACTCTAGAATGTAATCATACTAACCTAATCCAAATCCTACAGGGAATTATAGCATTATCACATAGAGAAGTCGTAGGGAAAAAAATTATACATCTAGTCTTATCTATGCACAGGGATTAACCTTCACTCTAGTGATGCCCAATTTAATACTAATTAATGATCAGACGAAGGTGAATGATGTAGTTATAGAAAAAGAATGATTTTTTCCTTCTATAACCCTTCCATTTAGGTATAGATTTTCCAAAAAATATGGATGTGGAGTAAGGGTATCTAAAAAACAAGATTTAGATACATTCACACATGTTCAGATCAATATCCCTGCAATGACCCTATTTTATTAAGTTGAATTTTCCTTCCTATGTTAACATATATTATTTAGTAATGTTATATTATATAAATAACATCCACCACATTATAGAATGAAAAATATTTTATTATACTAATTTGATCAATAAATATAGAGACTTAATATTTAAAAGACAATTTAATGAATTATAATAAGATAATAAATAAGAAATAAGGTAACTATAATATGAAATTTTTGATCTGTTTAACCCAACTATATAATAGCACTCATGAAAAACACTGTATAAATAAAACTGAATATTTATAATAAAATATAAATTTTGAAAATGAATATATATATATATATATCCCTAATATAATTTATTCACAAATTAATTAAATATTATTTTTTATAGAAAGTTTGAAACCCATTTCTGCATTTCAAATATGACTATTGGAATAACAATTTGATCATTGGAACAGTAATCTGATTATTGATATATTAATATGATTATTAGGAATACTTACCTAAATATTAAAATAGTAACCCCACTAATGGATGTGTAAAATAAAATTTATGTGTTATATAAATTATAAATATTGCATATTTATATCATTTTATAAGTAAATAAATGTTTTAAAAATTCTATTTTTTTTCTATTTTTGGAAAACATATATTCCTTATTATCATATTTAAAAAAATGCCTAAAATAAAAATAATTTTCAAAAAATGTGTCTATAAAATATTATAATGTTTTTTAATAATAATTATTATTTATAAGACCAAAAATATTTTTTCAAAGGGTTAGAAAATTAATCATACCATTAAAATTGTTATTTTTTCAAATAAATAAAGGATTTATTTAAAAAAATAAATTTCTAATTTTTAAAATATTATTTTCATAAAATGGATTAGTTTTTAATAATCTAGACATAAAAATAATTTTACTGTTTATTCTAGTTTATTTTTAAAAAATATTATATTTTTTCTGAATAGTGAAAAAAAAATTCTGATATTTAACATTGGGGCCGAGGCCTCTCTATTATTGAAAAAAAGGAATAAATCTCCTTTTTCTTCTTAGAGGATAACCATTACATGACCCATAGTCCCAGTGGTCATTAAATCCCATTACAGGGACATGAAGGCCCATATTTTTGGTTGAAAGGCCATTCATTGAATAGTACTGCAATAGTTCCTAGACTACCATAGTACCTTCTATGGTACTGCTACTACTACAGTTCCTACTATAATGCCCACCACCACTACAGCACCACATGTGAAACATTCCCACCTCTTCTATAGTATAACAATATAAGCCTTCACCAAATGAGGTTTGATCCCCCATCTTTTGATGTCGTATTACAGGTTTCTCACCACATAGAAAAACCCCAACTACCAAAATATGATATTTAAAATTATATATTAAATAAAATATTAATTGAATAAATGAATATGTATTCAACTATTATTTAAATCACACATGAACCATTTAAAATATACATTCCCAATATTCATCACTATTGTTAGTCTCCTTCTAGAATAATAAATTAATGAATATATTATTCATAAACACCTCTATCCCCCCTTATAAGTACCACCATTCGCAACCCCTTCTCCTAACAGATTCAAACTTCATGACATTAAAAAATCTATACAAAATTATCTCTACTAGTCTGCCCTAGATTCATATAATATTGGGTATAATCGAAAGTCTAATCCAAGGTTCATTAAGGGGGATCCTATGAAGGGACATCCAAAGGAAAAGGCAATATCGTCAACCGATAAGTTTTATTCATTCTTTGACCTCATCTTCCAAAAAAATCCATCCTTCTTGAACTAATGAATCTAGTATCATAAATATACTATAATTTAATTATTTGAATGAAATATCTATCATCAATTATCATCTATTCTATAATCAGGCGAAAATGAAAATGTTTTACATGATATGGTCGGTACACCACGTCCCTGAACTATGTACTATGTTCCCAACCACCACCTTCATGTTTAGATATAGAAATAATATTATGGTAAAATATAATGATAACAATAATATCATTACATATTTTCTATTTAATTTTTTAATAATTATTTAATAAAATTAATTAATGCAGTTCGTGATAGTTGATAAAAATTCCTAAATAAAATAACTATATAATAATGATGTTTATACTAAATGAATCATTCCTATGATAGATCAAAAATGGTTATTTTGAAAAATTTAAATTTATTATAGGACATGTATATCATTTAATTTCAACTATGTATCTGTATTCCAAAGTAGAAAGAACTTTAATTGATATCTACAAACTAATGTGACCTTGGATACATGACCTAAATGACCATGGAATAATAGAAATAGAAACAATGCGTCAATTAAATAACAATAATATAATATAAAGTAATTATAATAAATAAATTATATTAGAAGATTTATATTAATAATATATTTAATAAATATAAATTTATTATTCATGGGGTTAAGTGAATGTTCATAATGAATCAGGACATGAAATAAGGGATATATCTAACCCACCCTATTTTTTGGGGGTTTTAATTTTCTCTCTTTACCTCAATTTCTATCTCTATTATTCATATTTACTCATTATATTATATATATATATATACCCCACACACATATATATATATATATACCTTATATCAAATTTCCTTAATGAGGATATACCAGATTTAATGGTTGTCATCTGAATTTCATTCATTTAGTTGATTATATTAGAGGAAACATATCAATTTTATTGTATCATTTCTAGTAAAACTAAATGAAATGTTTTTAATAGTTCATGGTTACTAAAAATACACATTGTATTATCTAAAACCATCTTAGATCATTTATAGTGTTATGTAAATTATTATTCCCCTCCCCTATTTATGATTCATTATAAGTTTTTCATAAACCCCAATGTAAATGGAAGATATCAAAAATTATTTATCCACTCCTATTTAGGTCTCTCATGAATTTAGACTTCATTTTCAAATACTATTTTTATTTATTTATCTATGAACATCTATAAATGATATAATCCCTTATTTATGGAATTTCATTATGATAATTTTTTTGGATATTTTTTAAGATATGGTTCCATAATATGATTTATTTTCCAAGAGTTTTTCTAATATTTATGCCTAATTGAGACTTTTCTAAAATGGAATAACTAAAAATGTACATGATTTCATGGGTTCAAGAATACTATGTTCCAATGCTTTAGGTAATGATTATGTCTTATAAGGTTATATGTATTGGATGAGGGATTAATCCTAATCTAAGGTGGGACTCTATCTACCCTGGGATATTTCCATGGTGGTTAGCATTAACTTATATTTATACAATTTTTTTATTTCCGCATTAATTTATTTCCATGATTTTATTACTCTATATTTATTATGTCATTATCCAATATTATTATTCATGAGACTTTTATTTTATGATGTCATGTTATTCCTTTTAACTCATATGTTATGATTTTATATCATTACGATTTTCATACATGGATTTATTGATGACCCATTTTCTTTAAGAATTTTATAGGTTATTCCATGTAGTTATAAGATCTTCGTGGAATATATGACCTCATTATAGATATTTAGATATATTAATTTTATTTTAATTTAATTTTAATGTATTATATACCAGGTTCTCTGATGAAACTAGGCCTCATGATCCTTGGGTTTTGATTATTTGATATTTATGTTAAAAATTGTGTAATAATATTTGTATATGACATGGGTCACTATAGAAGGAAGAAAATAATGTTCCAGTTATTTTTGGGTATTTGGGTAGAAATGAGGTAGTAAAGTCACTATTGATATGTCTAAACATAAGACAATATCCTAAAATGTAGGTAAAGTGTAGAGTGGGTGGTTTACATAAAATGAATTCGTTGTATGGATACTATGATTATGTTTGTATCAAGATCAAATATACCTAGGGGTAATAAAACCAAATGTTTTTGTTAGGTATCAAGTCAACCTATACTTAGTACCTAATGAAGAGGCCTTTCTACACATCTAGTTTGTTACTTTTGGGGTATTATCTTTAGAAAATTCACAAACTATTTAAAAAACATTATAATAGAATTGAATATATTGTAATGTTAGAAATCGTAATAGATAAATTAACATGGATAATGTTGATTGAAATCAAGGGACTTGTATGTTGAGATATACTTTTATTTTATTTATTATTCATTATATGTTCATTTTTTCCCTTTAATAAAGGTTTTAGTTTGATTTTTCTCATAGCTTATATTGTTTCCATTATTTTTTTATGCTGAGAAGTTGGAGGAAGAGTTCATTCAAAAAATTTGATAGGAATTTTTATGATTTACCAAGTTATATTACTAAACAAATGGGAGATAAATATTATAATGTCATTATGGTACTCACTCAATTGACTCGTGCTATGAATAATAACTTGAATTAGGTGAAACGCAACCCTTATAATAAGAAAGAGGAAGTTTTAGTTGAGTAATTTCTATTATAAGGTCACCTACCATTACTATATTTTATGATCCCCTCATCAAATAATAATGGATTAAAATTATTAAGAAGTTATTTGTGGAGCTCAATTTCTTGAGACAATTGAAATTAAACAACTAATTTATCTCCTATAGTGGAAAGCTAATAAATAGTGTAGAATGATGAAGAGCTCAATTCCCAAGGATGAAATCAATTACATGGAATGATAAGGTTTAAGGAAAATATATTTTTATACATATTTTCCCCAGACACTACACTATAAAATTGATATGGAGATCTTTAGACTAAAGTAAAAAATGAGATTATACTATTTGGATTTATAATGAGAACATAACAAGGAATTAAAAATATACTTCCAAATTATTATAGGAAACCAGGAGTAATATGGAAAGTATATTTAGTGTATTAAAAAAATTTATATGAAATAAATAGTGATTTGAGGCTTTTAAAACTATGCAGATATTGTCCTTTGTACACATATGGTCGAGATTAAAATCGATCACTATCAGTTGTCTCAAGGGGAAGGTGATAAAAAGTATAAAGTATATTTTTATTTAGTATAATCAATGGATAAATCCTCTGGATGAAGGAAAACTATACTACCCACATATTGAAAATATTTGTAGAATCATCCTATAAATCTCTCAAGGGAACATGATGATGCTTCAAGTATGTAAACTAATGGAATCTGTCACGACCCGCCCTCGGGGTCCGTGCCGTGACTACCCCAAGCCCGCCTTCCATAGGCCAGGGGCTGGCGACTAGCACCAAGGCGTAAATCCCGATAAAAAGGGAAGGCATTGCCTTTGTAAAGTAAACAAACACCACAGAGTAAACAAGCGGAAAGTAAAATGGGCCAGAATACAAACCCAACTGAAAGTAAAGTACAACTCGAAAGGGAAAACAGCAACTGAAAAGAAAACTGCAGCGTCGAGCCGTCCTCTGGAAATCCCACCAGAAGGGTGGGTACAGATAGCGCCTCTGCTCCTCGGGTCCCGCCGTCCGCTCCGAGTATGTCCCGCCCAGTGGTCCACCTCCGGGTACCGCCTCGTCGTCACGTCCACCTTTGGGTACCGTCTCGTCATATAGTCCACCTCCAGGTACCGTCCAGTCCTTGAACACTCGGCCTTCGTCAGCACTGCCCGTCGTCTGCAACCAACACAACGAGGTGCGGGCATAGCCCGTGCAGGGGTGAGTATAACGATACTCAGTAGGGACCCCGAGACCCTCAAGGTCTCACTAAACCAACAAGGATAACCACAAAGAAGATCTCAACAGATAACCTCTACTTAGGTATATGCCCATACATATACCTAAGTTATCAAGTAACCCATCTCAATCATGAGGAAACACAAGGATTGTGAAATCAACGGATAACCACTACCCGGGTATATGCCCATACATATACCTAAGTTAGCAAGTGACCCATCTCAATCATGAGTAAACACAAGGTCAAAAGTCTCAGCTCAAACCAGGATTTTCATTATCGAAACCGTAACTACTGAAGAGCTCCGTCTCTAGAGTGTACAGTGGTCCTGTCACGACTCCGAGGTACTGCTCACTAACCTAAGACTGTTGAGGTACTCCTCCTGTCGAGTACCGCGGGTCTGCGGCCAACTACCGGGCGCTCCGTCCGCTGTGGGTCTGTCGCCAAATACCGGGCGCCCCCCACTAATAGCCTACAGAGGTACTCCTCCTGTCGAGTACCGCGGGTTTGCGGCCAACTACCGGGCGCTCCGTCCGCCGTGGGTCTGTCGCCAAATACCGGGCGCTCCGTCCACTGGGCTAGTCGACCTACTCCAAGTCGAGTCGGTCAAGCAGTCGTCAGGTCTCAGTCGGCTACACGGTCTCCGTACTCCGCACGCTCGTCTCTGGGAGGGTCTGCTCCACGAGCTACAAGTCGATACTTCAAGTATCTCAAGGTCCCACGAAGAAGTATCTCAAAAGACCGTCTCGTCACAGGGGTCTCAACGCAACAGACGGCGCGTCGATCGGACGCCCGGTCTGTGAGTTATTAGTCTTTTCGTCCCAGGGGCCCGGTTGGTTTCGTGTGCGAACCAATCCCGGCCGTATCACATCTGTACCCTGAACTCCCGTAGGGTATTCTCAAAGGGACCGTTACTCAACGTAATCACCAACGCCGCTGACGGTTCGTCAAACGGACGTCCTGCCTGAAGGATATCAACTTTCCCGTTTCCAGGGGCCCGGTTGGATTTCGGGTGCGATCCAACCCGGCCACTACTAACTGTATCCAAAACTCGGGCGAAGGATGCCAAAAGTTCCGTATCGTAAACAGGAACTCAACGCAACAGACGGTGCGTTGATCGGACGCCCGGTCTGAGAGTTATTGGCATTTTCGTCCCCGGGGCCCGGTTGTTTTTTTAAGGCAAAACCAACCCGACCGTACACCACTTGCGTCCAAACCTCGGGCGGAGTATGCCAAAAGATCCGTCTCACTAAGAGGAACACAACGCGGCTGACGGCACGTCAATCGGACGTCCGTAGCTCAAGATATGAGCGTTTCCGCCCCGAAGGCCCGGTTGGTTCCGTGAACGAACCAACCCGGCCGAACTCAAAGTAATCCGAAACCTTGAGTGCGATATACCGAAACGACCGTCTCGATCCAAGGATCGCGTGTCCGCAGACGGTTCGTCATTCGGAGGTCCGAGGCTCAAGTTATGGCCAAAAGACCGTAAATGATTCGAAACGGGGGGGTCCGGGTCCGGCCCGACCCGGCCCGACCCCCCCCCCCCCCCCTGGGGCGGCCCGGCCGGCCGGCAGGCCGGCGGCGCGGCGGCGGCGCGGCGGCCTGGCGCCGCACGGAGGGTGTACGCGGGGGGCAATCAAGCCCCCGCTTCTTCAATTGGCGGCGCGGCTATGCCGCGCCGTTTTGTCAATCAACGGCCCCCCTCCTGGGGGCCCGCTTCATGGAAAAAAAACCGGGGGGCCTCCTGCCCCCCCTCAAGGAAACCGCCCCCTCATTAAGAGGGGGGTTTTGTGAGCCGGCCGGGGGATTAATTCCCCCGGCTTAATGCCATCCGGCCGGCCGGTTTTCACCAACGGGACCGGAAATTCCGGTCCCGCCTTCGGCTTCCGACGCCGGCGGCCCGGCCGCCGGTCTTCTCATTCCGCCGCGGCCCGGAACCGGCCGCGGTCTCCTCGTCCCGCCGCGGCCCGGAACCGGCCGCGGTGTTCGTCGTCCGGCGCGGTGCGACGGCACCGCGCCCCTTCGCCGCGCATTTGATTCCCTTCGACGCGGCGCGACGGCGTTGCGTTCTTCAAGATTCTTCCTCGGCGTGGCGCGACGGCGCTGCGCAAAATAATTGCACATTTATCCGCGTGATGCGACGACACCACGCCACTTTGCTTCCACCCGCAAGAAATACAACAAGAACGATGGAGGGGGTTCGGCCGTGTTCATGCGGTCCGCCCCCCTCACGTTAAGCAATAACGCAACTTAAATTATTTCAAAGCCACACGTTAGACTTGCTAAATTCATGATCAAGAATAGAATAATTAAACAATAAATCAACAACCCCTACCTCGGGTATAGATTCGAAGATTTGTCAACGTTCCGCGGAAGACGACGTCGCGGAGGTCGGGCGTCGCGGTAGCCGTTCGTCAAATCCGATGACGAAGGGGTGCGTCCGAAGAGACACGTCGTTGGCGAATACTTGTACGCCGACGAAGGTTGTCCGAGGAAGAAGCGGTGTCCTCTCTCGTTGACACGGAAGACGAAGAAGAGCGGAGCGACGTTCTTCGTCGGAACTTGAGCGTTCACGTCAAGTCTTGAGGAATGTCAAAAAGAAAGAAAACAACGAACTCAAGAACCCCTACCTCGATAGTCGCACGTTGACGTAGTCGTGGAATATCGGTGTCGATTCCTTTGACGTCGGAGGAAGAGTCGTTGTCGATGGCGTTCGTCGCGGAAAACCGTCGTGGAAGAGATGATGCGGAAGAAGAACGTCACGTCGCGGATATGGCGTCGCGGAAGAACCGTGTTCTTCGGCGAAGATGTTCTTCGTTGAAGAACGGCGTTCTTCGTGTTCTTCGTCAAGGTTGAAGACGAAACAGGGATCCTCTCAAATCTTTTCAAAAGATTTTGGGTTGGTCTTAATTTATTAACATGCCAACACACGAAACCGGTTAAGAAACGATCCATCAATTCGTTGAATTAATTCAACGAAAGAAACGACCCATTTAATTCACGAAAGAAACATCCCATTTAATTCACGAAATAAACCGCCCAATTACATGGTCTGTTAAGAATTTAGAAAACGCGTCTGTTGACTTTCATTAAGACGGGTTTTCACGGGTGCGTTTCTTAGCGGAAAGAAACGGCGGGGCTCATGCGGGCCCCACCTCACAAATATCCTACCAAGGGGGTAGGATATTTCTGGATAGCATCCTATCCAGTTCAACTCAGTTCAAGCCGCCTTTAAGTGGCTTCAAGTGGCTTCCAAGCGGCTTAAGTGAAATAAAATAAAGTTGTCGCAAAATTATTTTATTTCTTAACTTTAAGCCCGAAAATTAAAAACCACACCCGAGCAAACGCAACTCCGGAAGAGGCGTTTCTAAGCGAAAACCAGCGCTGCGATTTCATCGGTGCCCTCAGAATTCGATTCCGGGCACCGGTTCAAAAGTTAGAAAAACCCGCTCGTCCGTTCACTGAACGTACCCGAGCCAAAACTTCGGAAAAGGATTCCGGGCACACCGGGCCTCGGAATCAGGTGCCGTCAGAAACTGCGTTCTTGTAAAATTCCAAAGAAAATTAAGAAAAAAAATTCCTTGAAATTTACGGGTCTTTACATTACTCCCACCACAGGGCTTTACGTCCCCGTAAAGCTTCACCACAAACTTAGGGAAACAAAGCGGTACTGAGCACGCATCTGAACCTTCCGCTCCCATGTGCTTACCTGGAGGTTCCCGCGCTGCCAAAGAAAGTGCACAAGAGGAATCGACCATCCTCCTAGGATCCGCTCCTGTCGATCCTCGATTCCCACAGGAACCTCTGTATAAGACACTCATCGCCACCGTCTAGCTCCTCATGGTCGATGATATGCGAAGGGGTCGAGCACGTATCTCCTCAGTTGGGATACGTGGAAAACGTCGTGCACCTAGTGCAACTGAAGTGGATGGGCCAAGCGGTAAACCACCTCGCCTACCCAGCTGAGGACCTAGAAAGGTCCGTTGAAGCGCGGAGATAACTTGCCGCCTCGGCCAAATCTCTGAATACCACGTCGAGGTGAGACCTGCAAGAAGACGTGGTCGCCATCCTCGAACTCTAGTGGCCTCCGCCTCATGTCAGCATATGACTTCTGCCGGCTCTGAGCTGTCCTCATCAGTTCCTGGATGACCTGGACCTTCTCTGTCGTGGCCTAGACCACCTCCGGTCCCATAAAAGCTGCAAGATTTCTTCTTTGCCGACAAGAGAAATCTGGTCTCATCCCCAGGATGAACCACATTCTTTGCCTAATACAGTCAATCCTAACATGGATGATACTAATCCATACCAAGGATGACGTCGTAAGGCCTCGACGCTACTACCAAGAGATCCAACCGTTACTCTCGCCTCCAAGAGTTGAGTCACACTGTCGGCATCAGTGTGTGGTAACTGGGTCTCCTCCAGTAGAAGTCTCACAAGTGAGGGTCAAGTCAACAGTCAACTGGAACCTCTTAGTAACATCACAAAAGAGGACAGGAATGAAAACATCACAAAGTAAGCGTCTTTTATTATTGCAGCTCATAATACAAAGATGCTACACAAAAACAACATCAACATGGAACTAGAAGTACAAGAGACGTATCCACTAGTTCCGCTCCTGTCCACCTGCTTTACTGTTGCTCAAGAATTTGCCGCTGCCTCAACCTCGGTGGCTCCCCCAAAGCCTGCGGATCGAGGAGTCAGACAGTCACGTGCCAGGTGACCCTTTCCACGGCATGAGTAACACAACCTGCTCCTTTCATGGCTGGCTCGGTCCCCACTCCGGGTGCCCCGCACCACCGGTCCTAAAACCCGAGATCGCCCAACTGCTGGTCTGGTCCTCCTAGACCTCTGCATCATCTATCTACTGCCCACAGATGACTCGGCTTCTGATCGAAAAAAAAAACACGCGGCAAAGGCAACATCTCCTGAACACGCTCGGGGTGTAGAGCTACTGGCACAAACTCCTCCCTGAAGAAGGTCTCGAAGTCTTCCCATGTGAAAGCCATCCCATCGCAAAACTGGAACAAGTGGCTCCACCACCTGCCTGCTGCTGCCTGAAAAAGGCTGGCAGCAAAGGTCACCATGAAGTCTGATGGCGTCCCCACTAGCCTGAAGACTCCCACCACAGCCTTCAGCCAATCCTCAGCCGCCTGCGGGTCCATCTCTCCCCCGAACCTGGGAGGCCTCTGGCGCTGGAACTCATGCAGTGCGCGCAAGTAGCGGGCATCGCCTACTGCTGGGGCTGGTGGCATCGGTGGCCCAACGTATGGTAGTACCGCTGGCGCCTCCGCTGGTGCCTCAACTGCAAGAGGGCCCTGTACCGAAGCCTCGTCACTCGACATGCTGTCAGCACGCACATCCCTCTGGGCTCTAACTGGTCGTCCGAGAAAAGGCATCCTGAACGTAACACGGTCAAACGATTATACCTGGTGAGCTGACCCGGTTTGAGCTGTTTTAAGGGGAAAAACCTTTGAAAACACACACGCAATCAGTGTTTTCGTGCACAAAGTCGGAAATCAGTTGTCAGGGTCCTGGTGTATGGATACGTCGGCCGCCCGCACCAACACTGGACTCCCTGAACTGAAAACCACACTCGGTACCCTTAACACTATTGCTTCACAGAAAGAAAGATCAGAGTCTGCGGTAGAACCGACCACCTCTGATACCAATTTGTCACGACCCGCCCTCGGGGTCCGTGCCGTGACTACCCCAAGCCCGCCTTCCATAGGCCAGGGGCTGGCGACTAGCACCAAGGCGTAAATCCCGATAAAAAGGGAAGGCATTGCCTTTGTAAAGTAAACAAACACCACAGAGTAAACAAGCGGAAAGTAAAATGGGCCAGAATACAAACCCAACTGAAAGTAAAGTACAACTCGAAAGGGAAAACAGCAACTGAAAAGAAAACTGCAGCGTCGAGCCGTCCTCTGGAAATCCCACCAGAAGGGTGGGTACAGATAGCGCCTCTGCTCCTCGGGTCCCGCCGTCCGCTCCGAGTATGTCCCGCCCAGTGGTCCACCTCCGGGTACCGCCTCGTCGTCACGTCCACCTTTGGGTACCGTCTCGTCATATAGTCCACCTCCAGGTACCGTCCAGTCCTTGAACACTCGGCCTTCGTCAGCACTGCCCGTCGTCTGCAACCAACACAACGAGGTGCGGGCATAGCCCGTGCAGGGGTGAGTATAACGATACTCAGTAGGGACCCCGAGACCCTCAAGGTCTCACTAAACCAACAAGGATAACCACAAAGAAGATCTCAACAGATAACCTCTACTTAGGTATATGCCCATACATATACCTAAGTTATCAAGTAACCCATCTCAATCATGAGGAAACACAAGGATTGTGAAATCAACGGATAACCACTACCCGGGTATATGCCCATACATATACCTAAGTTAGCAAGTGACCCATCTCAATCATGAGTAAACACAAGGTCAAAAGTCTCAGCTCAAACCAGGATTTTCATTATCGAAACCGTAACTACTGAAGAGCTCCGTCTCTAGAGTGTACAGTGGTCCTGTCACGACTCCGAGGTACTGCTCACTAACCTAAGACTGTTGAGGTACTCCTCCTGTCGAGTACCGCGGGTCTGCGGCCAACTACCGGGCGCTCCGTCCGCTGTGGGTCTGTCGCCAAATACCGGGCGCCCCCCACTAATAGCCTACAGAGGTACTCCTCCTGTCGAGTACCGCGGGTTTGCGGCCAACTACCGGGCGCTCCGTCCGCCGTGGGTCTGTCGCCAAATACCGGGCGCTCCGTCCACTGGGCTAGTCGACCTACTCCAAGTCGAGTCGGTCAAGCAGTCGTCAGGTCTCAGTCGGCTACACGGTCTCCGTACTCCGCACGCTCGTCTCTGGGAGGGTCTGCTCCACGAGCTACAAGTCGATACTTCAAGTATCTCAAGGTCCCACGAAGAAGTATCTCAAAAGACCGTCTCGTCACAGGGGTCTCAACGCAACAGACGGCGCGTCGATCGGACGCCCGGTCTGTGAGTTATTAGTCTTTTCGTCCCAGGGGCCCGGTTGGTTTCGTGTGCGAACCAATCCCGGCCGTATCACATCTGTACCCTGAACTCCCGTAGGGTATTCTCAAAGGGACCGTTACTCAACGTAATCACCAACGCCGCTGACGGTTCGTCAAACGGACGTCCTGCCTGAAGGATATCAACTTTCCCGTTTCCAGGGGCCCGGTTGGATTTCGGGTGCGATCCAACCCGGCCACTACTAACTGTATCCAAAACTCGGGCGAAGGATGCCAAAAGTTCCGTATCGTAAACAGGAACTCAACGCAACAGACGGTGCGTTGATCGGACGCCCGGTCTGAGAGTTATTGGCATTTTCGTCCCCGGGGCCCGGTTGTTTTTTTAAGGCAAAACCAACCCGACCGTACACCACTTGCGTCCAAACCTCGGGCGGAGTATGCCAAAAGATCCGTCTCACTAAGAGGAACACAACGCGGCTGACGGCACGTCAATCGGACGTCCGTAGCTCAAGATATGAGCGTTTCCGCCCCGAAGGCCCGGTTGGTTCCGTGAACGAACCAACCCGGCCGAACTCAAAGTAATCCGAAACCTTGAGTGCGATATACCGAAACGACCGTCTCGATCCAAGGATCGCGTGTCCGCAGACGGTTCGTCATTCGGAGGTCCGAGGCTCAAGTTATGGCCAAAAGACCGTAAATGATTCGAAACGGGGGGGTCCGGGTCCGGCCCGACCCGGCCCGACCCCCCCCCCCCCCCCCTGGGGCGGCCCGGCCGGCCGGCAGGCCGGCGGCGCGGCGGCGGCGCGGCGGCCTGGCGCCGCACGGAGGGTGTACGCGGGGGGCAATCAAGCCCCCGCTTCTTCAATTGGCGGCGCGGCTATGCCGCGCCGTTTTGTCAATCAACGGCCCCCCTCCTGGGGGCCCGCTTCATGGAAAAAAAACCGGGGGGCCTCCTGCCCCCCCTCAAGGAAACCGCCCCCTCATTAAGAGGGGGGTTTTGTGAGCCGGCCGGGGGATTAATTCCCCCGGCTTAATGCCATCCGGCCGGCCGGTTTTCACCAACGGGACCGGAAATTCCGGTCCCGCCTTCGGCTTCCGACGCCGGCGGCCCGGCCGCCGGTCTTCTCATTCCGCCGCGGCCCGGAACCGGCCGCGGTCTCCTCGTCCCGCCGCGGCCCGGAACCGGCCGCGGTGTTCGTCGTCCGGCGCGGTGCGACGGCACCGCGCCCCTTCGCCGCGCATTTGATTCCCTTCGACGCGGCGCGACGGCGTTGCGTTCTTCAAGATTCTTCCTCGGCGTGGCGCGACGGCGCTGCGCAAAATAATTGCACATTTATCCGCGTGATGCGACGACACCACGCCACTTTGCTTCCACCCGCAAGAAATACAACAAGAACGATGGAGGGGGTTCGGCCGTGTTCATGCGGTCCGCCCCCCTCACGTTAAGCAATAACGCAACTTAAATTATTTCAAAGCCACACGTTAGACTTGCTAAATTCATGATCAAGAATAGAATAATTAAACAATAAATCAACAACCCCTACCTCGGGTATAGATTCGAAGATTTGTCAACGTTCCGCGGAAGACGACGTCGCGGAGGTCGGGCGTCGCGGTAGCCGTTCGTCAAATCCGATGACGAAGGGGTGCGTCCGAAGAGACACGTCGTTGGCGAATACTTGTACGCCGACGAAGGTTGTCCGAGGAAGAAGCGGTGTCCTCTCTCGTTGACACGGAAGACGAAGAAGAGCGGAGCGACGTTCTTCGTCGGAACTTGAGCGTTCACGTCAAGTCTTGAGGAATGTCAAAAAGAAAGAAAACAACGAACTCAAGAACCCCTACCTCGATAGTCGCACGTTGACGTAGTCGTGGAATATCGGTGTCGATTCCTTTGACGTCGGAGGAAGAGTCGTTGTCGATGGCGTTCGTCGCGGAAAACCGTCGTGGAAGAGATGATGCGGAAGAAGAACGTCACGTCGCGGATATGGCGTCGCGGAAGAACCGTGTTCTTCGGCGAAGATGTTCTTCGTTGAAGAACGGCGTTCTTCGTGTTCTTCGTCAAGGTTGAAGACGAAACAGGGATCCTCTCAAATCTTTTCAAAAGATTTTGGGTTGGTCTTAATTTATTAACATGCCAACACACGAAACCGGTTAAGAAACGATCCATCAATTCGTTGAATTAATTCAACGAAAGAAACGACCCATTTAATTCACGAAAGAAACATCCCATTTAATTCACGAAATAAACCGCCCAATTACATGGTCTGTTAAGAATTTAGAAAACGCGTCTGTTGACTTTCATTAAGACGGGTTTTCACGGGTGCGTTTCTTAGCGGAAAGAAACGGCGGGGCTCATGCGGGCCCCACCTCACAAATATCCTACCAAGGGGGTAGGATATTTCTGGATAGCATCCTATCCAGTTCAACTCAGTTCAAGCCGCCTTTAAGTGGCTTCAAGTGGCTTCCAAGCGGCTTAAGTGAAATAAAATAAAGTTGTCGCAAAATTATTTTATTTCTTAACTTTAAGCCCGAAAATTAAAAACCACACCCGAGCAAACGCAACTCCGGAAGAGGCGTTTCTAAGCGAAAACCAGCGCTGCGATTTCATCGGTGCCCTCAGAATTCGATTCCGGGCACCGGTTCAAAAGTTAGAAAAACCCGCTCGTCCGTTCACTGAACGTACCCGAGCCAAAACTTCGGAAAAGGATTCCGGGCACACCGGGCCTCGGAATCAGGTGCCGTCAGAAACTGCGTTCTTGTAAAATTCCAAAGAAAATTAAGAAAAAAAATTCCTTGAAATTTACGGGTCTTTACAGAATCGGTATAATCATTGTCAAAGAGAGATAAATAATCCTACTAATATAATAGAATAAAAGAAGGTTTAGATCAACTATCAACCTATAGCCATGATTTTCAAAAGAAATAAACAAATTCATTATTCAAGACAATTACATAAGAAAGGGGTTGTTAGATATAATCATGGAAAACTACCTCAAAGTCCTAGATAGTAAAGAAGTTCATATGTTGTCACTATTATTTGTGTGGATCCTGATATTGATGTGGTGAAATATAGTCTAGTAATTCATAAAATAATAGAGAACATATGTTTTATTCTATTTTTACACATTATTTCAAATAATTCATGTTTTTCAAAATTATTTAAAAACTACCTGAAAACATATAGGTTTAGTTTTCTAAGTCAATATAAGATGGATCAATTATTCCATCCCAAGTATATAAATCCCACAATAAATGTTTCTGGATTTTACATCCATGATAATATTTCCATACCTTTATTACTGGAATATGATTCTCTATTTTGAATTGATCGGATGTCCTTATATCAAGACAACATCAACTATAATGAATTGGAGATCACCCTTCACATCCCGTGTCATCCTCTGATTCATTAAATGTGTAAGGAGGGGAAGGAATATCTTTTGTAATAAAATTCTCATACATGTATATTATTTCCTTATGAGAATTCATACCTAAATCAAATGATTGATACAGGTAAGATAATTGAAAGGCGATGTCATGGGCGCTTTCAAATGATGTTTGGTTTCAGGTTACTTAGGTTCAGTAAAGTGGTAGACCAAGGTCATCTCTGAAAGTATAAAAAAATTAAAACAACTTCATAAAGGTGTTATAAAAATAAAATAAAATAGAATAAAAACCCTACATGAAAGGGTAGTATTTGTTTATAATTTATAAATCTATAATAAGTTTTCCAGAAGAAGATTGTAATTTTTTGTTTTGAAATGAAGTTCGATTTAAATAAGACAACAAGAATATGTTTTTTTTAATATTTACAAGGTGTAATCGATATAACTATACCATTTAACTCATTTATTTTTCATTATAATTTAAATTAACATCAACATAATTATAATCCTCTAATTTTTTAACCCTCCAACCCTACAGGATTTAACATAACCAGAAATATGAAAATACATAAACCCTAGGCTAGCTTCAGAACATGCAATCGCAGCACCCTTCTTTGATTGATGTCATAAGGTTACTTAATGGACAATGGTTAATTAGAGAACATATAAATTATTCAAATGATGATTAATTGAGTTTTGGGAATATATTTTAACTCTACAAACTTATCATGTGTGGTCTTGTATTACCGATTAAGTTCGCACTCTCTCAATTTACAAAACATCTCGACCTGGCATGTATTTGTGTTAATTGTTCAATTTATTACTCAGTTTATTATAATAAAAAACTCAATTAATTAATAATATTAATTGAATTAAAGTATCTCATTTATTCAAAAATTATTAATGAATATGTTAATAGGTAGATCGATTACATAAAAGAGAAACTCTTCCATTGGCGGTGTAGTCATCGTGGAGACATTTTACATGAGTAGAGGATTGAAAGGGAAGAACCCAATCTAGTCTATAGTATAGATTCCAACCCAATTAGTAATCATAAGAGAATAAAAAATGGTAAAAACATATAAGATTAATTGATGGAAATTTCAAATTACAAGCATGAAATCAAATAAATACAAAGTGGAGGTGGGAGAGGAGAGTCATTTAAGAAGAGATGTTTTCACTATCCCTTACTTCTTCCAAGGGTTTTTATGGGATAACAAGAGACACCCATTCGTCCCCACATTCAAAATTCCTCTACCATCCCTCTAAAAGAGTGAAAACACCATTTAAATAGAGTTTTTGGGGGCTAGAATTACATAAATGTTTCATGTTTGAAATGATAACTCGGCCAAATATTTTATTCCATGTTGCACTGCATAGTGGACCTCCAAAATGCCTAAATTAGATGACCTTATAAATGGATAATTTTTTTCTAATAATTTCCCAGAGCTTCCCTCAAATGTTTTTCTATAACCATGTCTAGATGAAAATGTTACAGCTCAACTAGTGAAGTGGTGTCAAATCTGGATGGTTATGTCCAACTTTGTCTTCATGGCCCATTTACTCCACTCATATTCCCGATGCAACACCCATGTTCAAAATAGAATTTGTATCCCATTATGTCAGAAAAACATTTAATAATTTTTTACTTCAAAATACTATACATAAAAATATTTATGCCCGAAATACTACAGTGACGTTTAAAATGGAAAACTAGAGTTTTTATCAAATTTGAAAATGAGTGGTCTAATCGAAAATATTTCATAATTGATCATACTTAGCATAATTTTATGAAATTATATCTTTTATTATCAATAAAATATTCAAAAAAAATTTGTTTTATCAAGAGTAATACTTGATTACATTCCCATTAGGAGTGAATATATTGATGTTTCCCATTAAGAGTTGCATGGTATTACTACTATCTAAGTGGATTATTAATCAATTAAAATTATATATGGATATCTAACCATATCCAATATTCATTATATAAATTACATCATTAAGTTAAATTAATGTATAAAATAATTAATAATATAATATAGACAAGGATTTTATTTTCTATAGTGCATTATCACGTGGTTCATCATTCATCTTCATAAAAAATATATATGTGTCAATGAAATTCTATATTAATTATCATGTAATAAAATAATTATAGTAATGATAAACTATCCACATTCATGGATTTATGACTTTTCCACTCAAATACAGTAGGTCTGTTATTTCTATTTGGTCGAACACTGATCGAGACACAAAAAATTAAATGTGATGAAGTAATATATTTCCAAAAAAATATTTAGAACAATTTATTGATCTAAGATTTTTTAGTTATTCCATTTGAAATCACCAATGATCCATCAATCTTCATGGATTTAATAAATTTCATCTTGAGATATTACCATGGGAAAAAAATTATATCCTTTTTCATGATATTATGATATACTCCAAAATAAATGGAAGACGGAAGAGTATTTGAATTCTCTAATGAAGAATATAGGAAAGGATGTGTTATATTAAAATGTCAGAATATTTGAGTTTTGGATGGAAGAAGTATCATTATTGGGGAAATTTGTTTCTTTAAATGGGATATTTGAGGACCCTTATATGTCAAAGGTAATTGGGGAGTGGCGGAGGCTAGAATCTGTAATAGAGGTACATTGTGTACATTAACATGTTTTTTTATTAAAAATAAACTCTCAAAAACATATCAAAACTATAAAACTCACTAACTAAGATGACTGGGAATAGAGAAATAGTTGTCTTCATGGATTATTGTTAATGAGTATACCTACCCAACACATTATCCGAAGTTGGATGAACTGGTATTCATATTTCTATTTTGAGATATAATATTTATAGGGAGATGTGTGAGATATATAAGGATAATAAGATCCTAAACAATGTATTCTAACATAAGGAGATGAATATGTTCCAATGATGATGGATAGAGATGATCTATGATTATTATTCCTTTTCCAATTACCATCCTAAAAGAGAAAATAAAGTGGAAGATTATATAACTGGAAATTATCCTTAAACAATATCAATAATGAGTTTTTAGAGGTATATTATCATATTATATATGAAAAGGATGGAAATAAAAGTCACACTAAAAATAAAAACGTCCTACCTAGAATAAAAGATTACTTAACCATCAATTGTAGAAATGAAAAAGGACGGCCAAAGGGATGATGTAGAAATTTAGAAAAATTAGGAAGCTATAAAAATATTAATACTTCGATATTAAAATAAATAATGAATGAGATAGTAATTTTGGTCAAGATTATGTGTACCAAAAAGTTCTCGGATAACGAAGGAGTTATAAAATGATGCATGTATTTTGAAATTCTCCTTCCTCACAGGGAGAAAAAAGATGTATCAAAATGTTGTAGAACACTATTGGTGGATAAACTATTGATGTTGATAATAGAAAATACATAGATGTTTCTATAATTTCAGAAAGTTAATGTTAAAAGGAAAACATTCAAGAGAATTATGAAACCATTAAACATGCCCACATGGGAATGGGTGAACATCACTAGGGATTTTTTCATAAGTATTATAAAGACATATAGAGGAAACATTTCTATATAGTTTACAAAGTAATATCTTATAAATACTTCACAATTTATTTATATTCATGTGGACTTATCACTAGATAAAATTTCTTGGATATACATACGGGAAATGGTGAGGCTGTAAATAACTCCACTATTAGTTATATCTCATTGAGATCCGAGGATTATCTCTAGGAAATGGAAATGTATCCATCCTTCTGTAAACACTATTATCAATATCAATATGGAGTTTTAATCCAAATATTATTCCAAATTTATGTGACCTACATGTAAAATTGATGACATGTTGGGAGTGTAGTCAATGGAATTCAAAGGAAGATGGCATTCACATATCCCTCTTATCGAGTACTCATAAAATAATTCCTTCAACACAAGAATCCAAATGGATCCTTATAAATATATTTTTGGGAAGATACATGGAACACCTAGATGAATAGATGAATTTTGTAAACTCAAGCTTCTAAGAGTTGAAATGGACGAAGAAATGATAAGAAAATCAAAACTATTCATTATAATATTAAAGAATATTAAATGTGAGAGAATAAATATGATGATAATCATTAACGAGACCTACAATTAGATTTTGAATATATATTTCTCATATATATGTATCCATGAACGAAATTCATGACATTTTTAGTAGGTAAGGCTATATCCCAGATATATTAAACCCTTTGGTATTATTGATTTCATCAAATCTATGTCTATTAAAATAGAATTACAAAAAATCCTATTTTAGGTACATGACATATTAGATCTTATCAACTTGAGTACATAAATTCAAAATCACTCACATGTATTGAATTAAGAGGTTCTATAATTATAATATGATATATCTTATGAAGAGTAGTTGGGGAATTTATTGGATTATATTGATAATGTCGTATAGAATAATTTGACTCACCTAACCAAAGTATTCTGGTGGAACTGTGTATATGAGGAGGGGACATGTGAAATTTGTGAATGAATGAGAAAGAAAAACCTCACCAATTTTTACCCATGCATGTACAATAATATTTTGAGGAAATTATTTTTAAGGGGGTATGAATGTAATAACCAAGAATGTTATCAATGGAGTTTGGATTTCGTTATAAACATGTTTTACAAAGTAATGCAGTACTAGATAAAGCACACACACCCCATGATAGGAAAAAATAATTTTATTAATTTAAACATTAAATATATAGAATTTATATATCTATATGAATTCATTGTATGATAATTGGATAAAAATAGATTATAAGATACCTATAATGTTAAATGTCAGCCCTTCTCAACCCCCCAAAATAGTCATACTCATGAAAAACAATATATGAATCAAATTGAATACAAGATGAAATATTAATAAAAAAAGTGAATATTTATATAGATATAACCATTAGATAAAATTATATGATTTATATGGGAATGAAATATGAGTTATTTTTAGAATGTTGGGAACTGATTTGACCATTACAACTCTAACCATTTGAATAGTAATATGAACATTAGAATTGTAATGTGATTGTAGGAATTGTCATATGACCATCACAAATAGTATAAATTCCCTTAGAATAGTATCCTCTCATAAAAAAGTCTAAAATAATATTTGTGTATCATATAAAATGAAAATATGACATATATATATCATGATAGAAGTAATGAAATGTTTTCCAAATGTTTAAATATGTGTTGGTAATTTTGTAAAATATAAATCTTTTATTTTATTTTTTATAACAAATATAATGTCTTAAAAAATATATTTTTATTAAATGTGATTATAAAATAATAATATTTTTTCATATAATAAAAATTTATATTCATGAGGCCATGAATATTTCATACAAGGTTTAAAAAATGATCAAAATATTGACATTGGAGTTTTTAAAAATTATAAGGACATTATTTAGAAATTGAATTACCTATATATATATAATTATTTTAAAAATATTTATTTCATTTTTTTACTATAAAAATCAATTAATGGCTTTGGTGAATTTTTGGGTTTTGTCTCAAATAGTATAATTTTTAGTTAATAGTGAAACATGAAAAAATATTATATTTAAAATTATAAGATTAATACATAATTAATTTCCTAAGGGGTGATGTATGAACCCATTAATTTGAACACCCGTGAACCATTTTTTAAATATATTCAAAATATTCATCTCTATTTTTTGTTTTGTGAAATAATAATAAACTAATGAATATGATATTCAAAACACATCTATCTCCTCCCCTTATAAACACTGCCACTCTAAACCACATTTCCTCACAAAGTCGATTATAGCATACTAGATCATTAAAAAATTATATTACCAAACCTCTCCCATGTACATATTACTATTTTTTACAAAAATATTACAATACAATGTTGAATACGGTGAATCCTATGAAGAGATATCCCATTAAACATGTAATACCCTCAACCGAGTGTTTTTAATTTTTATTCCTCCTAATCAACCAAAAAAATTTCATCAAAGTGGAAATATTGAATCCAGAATCTTAAATATACATGAATGGTCTTTTGTTAATGTAAAATCTATAAATAATACTCTTATCTTCCAATTTTAATCTAATACCAAAATGTTGTCCACAATATGTTATATTCACTACCTCCTGGAACATGGTACTTCGTTTTCATCAATCACCTTCATGGATGGATATAGAAATAATATTATTCTTAAATATGATAAAAATAAGTAAAATAATACTTATTTCATATTCTATAATGTATTAATAGTAATTTAATTAAATAAAATTAATATTGTTCATGATGGTCAATAAAACCGCCTAAGTAAACATTCTGTATAATGATAACAATTATAATAAATTAATCATAACTATTACAAAAGATAAATGGATATTTGGAAAATTTTAAAATATTGGGAGTAAATGTAATAATTTCATTTCAGTTTTGTATTAATTTTCACATTTTTCAAAAACATTAATAAAAATATACAATCTAATAAGACCATGGGCACATGACACAAACGCTGGTGAGATAAAAAGAACAGAGGCATTACCACAATTAAAAGACCATAAAAAACATAAAATATTGATAACAAATATAATATATTTAAATAATGATATAAATCATTTATTTTTTAAACATATTTTTATTATTAAGGTGGTCTTGTGAATGTGATGAAGAAATCTAGAGATAAGGTAATATATCTCTCCAAACCACCCTATTTTATTTGGTTTATACATTATCTTTATTTAAATTAATTTATCCTAATATTCTTGTTGTTTAATTATTTTATAAATTATATATATATATATCAAACATATGTTCCAATTTTAATTATCCTTTTTGTGATGGTAATATAAATGTTTCAAAGCATCCCCTCATAATTTTTATTAATAAGTATATATTATTAAAGGTAACTTCATTGTTTTATTATCTCATTTCAAGTACGTATCAATGAAATATTTTTAAACATAATTGGTTTCTACAAGCACTAATTTTATTGTGGATAATGAGCACATTTAATTTATAAATAAATTTAAATTATTATTCCCTTACAATATTTAATGATTTTGATCCCCTTTTTCATAAAACCCAACTTGAAATGAATATTTAAAAAATTTATTTATCCACTCCTCTTTATGCCTTAAATTCACATAGACATTATGTTAATGTATTTGGACTATTTATTTATTTAAAAATAACCAGTAATATTTTAATAACTTATTTCTTGTAATTTCATTATGATATACCATTAGTCTATGTTATACTACATTATTATGTAACCTATTTTATTTTTTTCATGTTTTATACAAAATTGGAATCCCTGTGATCTTGTTTTGGTGGTTAACCTTGAATGATTCTTATAAAATGTTTTATTGTTTCAAATAATTCTGTTTCCATGATCATATGACTCTATATTATTTATGGTATTAGATCATATGACTATTCAAGTGAATTGGTTTTTATAATATCATTTTTTGCCATTTGACTAATATATTATTCTTCTTTATCATTCTTATTCTTTTACTGGGCTTTATAGCTCACCCATTTTATATTTTTATTCCCCATGTTATCCAATTTTGTTTTGGAATTGTATATTTATTTGGGATATCAGTATGGATATGAAAATAGTGATATTTTATTTTAGTTTCATTTCAGTAGATTATGTACCTTGTCTACCAAATACATTTGGCTTCCTGAACCATGAAATATATTTGTTTCATATCTATATCAAAGTCATGTAATTATATGTGTAAAAGAAATGGGGTTTTATAGTCACCCTACCTAAAGCAATGAATAAAATTACAATATATGAAATGTTCTTGAATGAATTTCTTAGGAATAAAGATGTACTAATTGAAATAGAGTGCATCAAACATTAGAGGATTGTTTGTGATCTCATCACACCCTTTATGGTGATACATATCCAGTTTATAAGAATAATTGGTTATTGAAATCTACCTCAGTATCAGGCATCGTGCAATTATTCATGGGGAAATGCTAGCTGATTAAAAATTCTACATGGAGAGATAGGTTCCTTCAGTGATGTAGTTTATTTAGAGGGGAAGTTAAACAATGTTTTATTGGGACTTTGGGTCATGTAATGAGAATTTTTCTTCTTGTAAATCTGGTCATGTACTGGTCCTTGTCTCACTATGCATGTGGTTCATGTAACAATTCCCCCTCATCCCATTAAAAGGGGGATTATCATAAAATAAATAAACAATTATTGAATGCCATCTGGATGGGTTGACCACCTGATAAATCTTACATTATTAATATGAATGATGATCATGTATGTTTTGGTGAGATTAAAAATCATGGAAATTCCTTCTTAAAAACATCCATGATAATAAAAAATGTATATGATAGTACAATTTCTTTGCAGTCAAAGCATGATATCCTAAGATTTAATATTTTGGTCTCTATAAATTACTCTTCATAAGAGTATTCTACTCTCTTCATTTCCCATTCAGATCCATCATGTAATTATTCTATTAATATTGTAATCCTCTCTTTTTAAAATGGTTATCATAACATGGTTAAGGTGATTTTGAGTTTTAGGTTTCTTTGATGCCTCAGAAATTTTCAAAACATATTTCCCATTTTCATGAAACTATTATTTTTTACATATTTTGATACTTTCAGTTATTATTATGGGAAATTACTATATTATTATAAGATTCATATTTATTTTTTTGATGTATTTGATTCACGATTAATATATATTTAAGATATATATTCGGATCCCCATAAAAATCATACACATATCTCAATTCCTATATAATTGAAAACAATATAAAACCCACCCAAACCATTCCTCCAAATATAATATATTTATACTTGTTTAATATGTAAAAAATTCCTGAAACTATTGGTAATAATATCCTTTCTAAATAATAAAAAAATAATTTTGATATATTTTGATAAATAATATTAATAAAATTCGATGGAACATAGCCGACATACCAGGTACTATCCCCTCAATATTCATATATCATATTCATTTGGTGGATGGGGATAGAATAGTAAGGTATCTACAATGGAGACTTAACCACACTTTATTTGATGTTAGAAAGAATGAAATGGAGAAACTATATAATTTTGGTACCATTGATCCCTCTCTAACAATTTTTTGTTTACACTATTTAGGTATCATGAAAGAAATATGGTTTCACGATGAACAAACTATTGTTTCCACTTTACATTATTTGATTAAATGTTTCAGATACGTTGGGGAAGAATAAAATACTATTACATGGATGGTTTATTTTGTTTTTTATGGTAACCAATTTAGAATGAGTCTATCAGAAGATTATATTCACATTCTCATCCAATAAATTTTATTACTTAAACATTTCATTTAGTCATTAAAATTCCCTAGGTAAAATCATTATATGCACAATGATATATTTTCTATTTACTGGAGATATGAATGGTGTTATTTATGGATGTTTTTAGAATGCATGTATATTCATTTGATAAGTTTCTATCGTTCTTTGATAGTATTTTTCACTGAGATGAAAAAAAAATTTAAAATTTTTTGTAAATTTATTTTATGTAAGATTAGGTAGTTATCCAAGTTCATATAGGTTCACATCATGGGATTAAGGTAGACATACATATGGTGTCCATTAATTCATCCCTTATATATACTATATGTGTGTGTTATGTTCGGTCGTTCCTATGAAATACTGGTTATTATCAACTTTTCATTAGTTATTTTAGTATGATATCTCTACCCTTTTATTGATTTCATAAAAATGATTTTGGCATAATTTTTTATTCTTATAGGTTATCATTTGATGAATTAAATAATAATATCACAACTCCAATGAACATGTGTCCCCTATAATTCAGTATTTTTAGATTATTTGTAATCCTTCAATATTAATAGATAGAGTTTTCATAACATAGAATTTATAGGGACTTCAATATGTGATCACCGATTCATAAATTAAATAGTATTCCATCAAAAAAAACTACAAAATAGTGGAAATGGTTTTTCTATAATATTAACTTTTAATAAATCACATTCTTATTTATTAGGATATAATGTAGTTGTTTTTTTTATTATGAAGCATTGAAGTACCTCTTGAAGAACCTACATGCATATCACAGTCCTATTTTTTGGTTTATTCTTATATAATAGTACTAAATAAAGATGAAGGAAAAAAATATTCATATAACATGGTGGAAAACCACATGAGTTTGATCACTCACACACCTGGGTATAAAACCTTATACTTGGTACCACTCCATGAAACATTTCCTGATGAGAATCATTATGCACTTCATTGTATGAACCATTGGTGTGATGATTTTGTAACCTATTTTGTTCCTATAAAATAACTATAATTTTTTAGAAAAATCAGTTCAAAAATAAAATAGTTGGTCTCGGTTTTATGTGTGGGATTATCTTTACTTTGTCTACCGGTGTTGTCAAAAAGTAATTCGGATGTGTGTTCCTCATCATAGGTCTAATCTTGATATCGATTTTTATCATACAGTCATATGTGCTGGAAAATTTATACCCAAAAAGGAAAGTAAAATATTCTTATACAATGGATTATATTAGCCTATATTGTTTCATGATGCTTCAGCATTTTTCAATTAATCACAACATTTTCAACACACACAAAATATTTTTAGGTGTCTGGATATGACTCAGTAACCAAAATTATGGTATGATATTTTTTATGTATATGGAATTTATTTTTTATGTATATTTATAATACCATTTGTTTCCAATAAATTCTTGTTGATTTTTTTTATGGAAAATGAGTGGTGGCTAAGTCCCCCTTGAGTAAATATTTTCATGTTGTAATGGATTTATCAAGGAATATATTTTTTATACATTAGAAATCATAAATGAAAACAACAGTGATCACGGATGAAACATGTACAAATGGAATTTTACATCCCATATTTAAACATATGGGGTGACACACAAATGATAGGCTACATACCACTCCCAAAATATTTCCCAGAAGAATATTCATAACATGATTTGAATAATACATTATAGAAAATGGTAAAAATAATGATTAAAATTTGTTAATGAACTCGGATAATGAAATTTAAGAATATAATATGTTTTACTAGACTTTAACTACTATTTTACCATTTTGAAATATCATTAGGAAAGCCTATCATTTCCTCATATAGGTAGAGCATCATGAATTTTGGGGAAAATAAATGCATCATGGATTTAGCCTATGTAAAAGTTAAAAGGAAACTAAAAGTTAAAAAATAATTTAGAGATAAAAGTATCATATTATCATAACTGGAGGATAAAAATTGATAGAGAAGAAGTATCCCATTAAATGATGACTGAGAGAATGGATTTTCTTATGGGAGATAAATTCCTTCTCAACAATTTATGAGTGATGAAAATTCCCAGTAAGTTTTATTCTTGATATCAAGACATTTTGTTGTATCATAATTGATTCCTTATGGGGAAGTAGAGATCACACAATAGGCCATGGAAATGATCTTTATAGATAATGGGTAAGGGTGAAGAAATAAATTGAGGGATATTCCATACATATAGTTGATTTCATCACATTTCATGACCCCTTTATCTGTTGAGAACATCAGGGTCTCCCTAACCCTATTAGTATTATGTTTTTTTATTTAAAATCATGAATTTCATAAGTATATATCATTTCATTGGAACACTTTGAGAGAAATGTTACATTTTATGGGTGGTTAATGGGATGATATTTCCGGTAGACTCTATTGTATTTCAATTTGTGCCTTTTCTGTTATTTAAAAAACACATAGAAAATGGAAATAAGAAAATATGAATATTGATTTATTTCATGTGCTATTTTATTTTTCAAACCTATAGAAAATTAATGTTTTAATTTCCCAACCTCATTATAATCATGTTATTCTTGAGAAATAATTCTCCAAGAATGGATGATTTTTTTTAAAAAATCAAAGATGTTAATGATATGATCAACTGTTTTATTATAAAACATTTTTGAATTTGACACTATTATTACATCCGTGCGGGGAGGGAGAAAGACAACCAAAATATACACTAAATCCCATATGGAGGCTCAAAACTAAGACCTCCCAAATAGATCTATTGGGATAAAATCACATGGATGCACCCCCTAGGGAATTAACATTGACACTATTCATAGTGATATAAGTTTATGGTAAATTATATTATTTTATTTCACTATAAAAAATCACAAAAAAAAATTAATTCTGAATTTTTTATATTAATTTGAATGTATAATAATGTGATGTAATTTTATTCAAATTAAAACAATAGTCTTTCTATATTTTTGTCTCTCTGGCAATCATTTTCATCAATTTAACAAGTTTCCCTATGTATTGGAACCTAATATAAGACTATTGTACACACTAAAAAATAAAACGGATCAAATAAATATATAAATGATATTGAAGTGAAGAAATGTAAAATAAATGGGTTTCTCTAGGTCCAGACCATATTTTTTGAAATTTGGGAATTTTTTAGTGAGTTACTATTGAAATTTGATTAAATTATTTTGGAATAGATATAGTGGAAAAGAACCAATTAATAAAAAAAATACTTCTCCAAAATATACTGAATAATGGATGAAAGGAATTGATGGGAAATTTTGGTACACACACACATGTATAATTAGAAACATATTATACCCATAACTTGTTTCACAATGATTGGAATCATTAATCCCATTGGTTTTGTTTTGACACAATTTATGAAAAATTAGATATAAAATTTATTTATTTTAATTTATTTATATTATTATTTCTTTCCTAATATTTTTATAATTTATTAGGAAATTTAAACATGGAATCATGTTATGAATCTTTTGGGTCAAGCGAAATGTGATTTTCTATTGGAGTTTAACAGGTTACGTTTAGTTGTGTTGATAAGATAAAAATCAATTTACTTTTTTATTTTTTTAAAAAGTAATATAATTTTAACACATTATGTTATATTTCTTTCATTATGTAAAATATGGTATTTGAACATTCATTTAAATAGTTTCTGAAAATTCCTCTATTAACCCTTTAAATTACACTTCATTATGTTTGAAATAAAAAAAAATATGTGAAATATTAGAAATTTAAAATTTACAACATTATTATTCCGCTTATGGGACAGAAGTTTCATTAGAATCATACTTGTTGGATCTCATATTTGGTGGGGTAAAATGGTCTACTAAGTCAACATCATATTGAACTCATCACCATGAACACCACTTCTCTTTTTAGGACATAACATCTTCATTTTACATTGTATTGAGATCAAATTTATATAGTATATATATTATCCAATTTTATACAAATCAAACCTATAGGATGCTATTTTTTAATGCATTCAGAGATCAAAACATAACTACAATGTTAACTAAAATATTTCACGAGGTCTCTCATTCACACTTAAAATCTCGTATAATTGAAGACTCCAATACATGATATAAATATGTTTTTCTCATTTAGAGAGGTTTAAATTTGAACTATTTTATTATGAGTATATAATAGGTTTTTTTCCATTTATATATTTCATTGGAGGAGGGAATATTTACTAATATGATCTCTCACATAACACACTTTTCCCTCTTATATATTGTAGTATTTTTTATCCTAAATTCACTCTCTATATTTTATGTTCCTTATTTTATTTTATTTTTTTTATTATATAATTTTTTAATTTAATATTTGAATGAAATAGTATAAATATAATTTGATTGTCTCTTTTCAAATGTACACTTGAAAAATGTTTCTGTAATGATTCTCCTAACAATGGAAGAATAGTTCCAATGTTTTTCTATTTATTTTTCACCATACTCAATTGATACTTTTTAATGTAGGTGAATAGATCTATATTTTGAAAAATTAAATACCTATTAAATTCATCAATTTATCAAATAATTAACAAAATTATCACTATGTTTATTCTTTTTTGAATTATTATCATTTTATCCTAATCGACAGAAAAACAGCATCGGATTAATTTGTAGAGTTTAAGTACAATCCCATAACCATATATAATTATAATTTCTAATGGTTATATGCTTAACTTTTTGAATATAGTCTATAAGATCACATTTTAATAATAATAAAAGCATGATTTTGTTATTGATCATTCTTGAGTCAACATAGTCTTTAATTGATTTCATAAATTATTGTCATGTTTGCAAACATAGTGGTCAAGAGTTATTAAATAAGGGAAACTTGATTAAATTTAATACTAATTTAAATGATAGTGATAAATAATTAATTAATTTGTCAGGTTATATGGATTATTCCTGTTCTAGATAATTTAAAATTCGTCTAATATAATTAATCAATTTAATTACCCAAATAATAAAATCATCTTCTAATGTAATTATTATTCTAAATGAAATATATAAAAACTATCTTTTCATTTTAGAATATTTTTTTATTTTTTTCAAAATTCCATTGATAATTAATTTTATTTTCTACCTCTTTAATATAGTTTCCTTGTTCAACCACTATTATATACCTATGTAAAACAACTGCACATAATTTGATAGAACCCATCACAATTCTCTACAATAATTATCAATTAATATAATAAAAAAACTATAATTTTTCTCAATTTCAACTAGTTGTTAATCCACATTCTCTTGAATCATATATGTGATAAATATAAACCAATGTCTTTATTCATTCTGCCTATTCTTCATTTATTTTTTTAAAGCATCCATGTCGGTATTAACAAGGATGGATACATTAGTTTCCATCAGAGGTAACTAAAAATATTTAATCAGATATTCACTTCTTATAAAATTTATACAAAGAACCTTGTGAAAACATTATATCCAATCAAAGGATAATTCTCGACGATAAAATAACAATTGAGATTCCCAATAGAATTGTGCAGCGACACTGAGAGGGGGATTTAATCAACACGAAAAATATCTGTTTTCAAATTTATTAATGTCAACGCCTACACCAGTAAGGATGAATTAATATGAAATTATATAACCAATAAATTCACATTATATACACTATATAATAAAAAAGTGCACATAACAGAAAAGTTTTACATGGTTCACCCACTAATTGACATACTACACATTGTTGTGAATTTATTGTGTATTATACATATATTTTATACACAATAATATTGTGAATATAAGAGAGGGATATATATCATCCTTGACTATTATGAGACCATTTCCAAACATCATATATCTCAAAAATACTTTATAGGCTTCTGAATTTTAATTAATACTGGGTCCCTTGATCTTACAATGGTCTTACATGATCAAAAAATACAATACTGTTAGTTTAACTCTGGGATTCCACATCATCGCCATATAAAATTAGATTACTCAACTCTAAAAACTTTGAAAACAATGATATAAATAGTACCACTAGATGTAAGTTATATTTCTTCTATGAAAATTCAATGTATCCAATTATGCATCGAAAAATGTTACCATACATTAAATTCTTTCATCTCATCCTTCTTTAATCATCCAAAATATCATCATCTATATTTTCACCTCACTCTTTACGTGTCTCGCAAGAAATGAAGATCAATAAAACTGATGTTTGTCAATATCCCTATCAATTGTTTTATTATTATTTATTTTATTTTATTTATCTTTACTTAAACATAAATGATGTATAAATTAATTTATATTCTATTTTCCTCACATTTTTTCGTTATTCTCATTCAAAAATGATGGTCATGTTTTAATGGATTTTTTTTATTAAGAAGAAAGAAAATCACAGTATTATTATTATTTTAAATATGTTTACAAATAGATAATTAATTGAATGATATTTATATTTCACTAGATAGGTGTTTATTTATGATTTATAGATGTCGATTGGTAATTTATTTGATTTACTAGAATTATGATTTCATATTTCATAGATTCGTTCCATTGAATAATTTAGATTTGAAGATTAAAAATAGATATTAAATGTCAAACCATTAAATCCCCTCATAATGGAATTACTTTTTTTTGTAAAATAAAGTACTTTTTTAGTTCCATCCATATAATGAATAAATATTTTATAT
Organism: Viscum album; assembly: GCA_963277665.1. Classification (NCBI taxonomy): domain Eukaryota; kingdom Viridiplantae; phylum Streptophyta; class Magnoliopsida; order Santalales; family Viscaceae; genus Viscum; species Viscum album. Next base: position 1,638,045,166 of record OY728129.1, read on the forward strand.
GTGAAGCGATTTGATGAATTTAAAGAAATTAAAAGGAATAAGTGTTTTATATTTCATAGTGGCATCCATTTATGTTTAAAGGATCTTATTACATGATATTGTAATGTCGTGAAAGTGATTATTGATTATGGGATAGTGTAAGAGTTGTGCGTAGTTATTAATAATTATAAAATAAATATTCATAGTTTTTAAACCCATTTTTTGTAGAGTTTATTAAAATATTATTATTATCCTTAGTGATCCATTTAATCATCATTGTAATGTGTACATACATAGTTTAATGGTATCCATTACTATACTATTTGTGGAGTGAATAGGTATTTAATAATCATATATAGTCATATTAGTTGGGTGAGGGTGGTATGCTTTACCAATAAATGGTGAAATTGATAATGGTATGAGACCACAATCACCATTAATATTTTACTAATATTATTAAAATTCTTAGTGGTATATTATGTAATTCTATTTTAATGGAAAAAAGATTTTGATGCTCAATATATAGGATAATGTTCCTCCCTTTAGTAAACATTCATTGTAGAATGATCAAATAAAGATAATGTTATTTCTAGCCACCATAGACCTTTGTATATCAACTATGAAAGAACCAAATATTCTTCATCATGACACTATGTTTGATGTTACAAATTCCATTAAATGATGAGTCTAATGAATCCAACACATAATTTATCACAAATATTAATTTGGTATTATTAACTACTTTAGGGGATAAAAATAATCATTAATTGTGTTATTTGGATAATAGTAAAGATTCATATGTAACAAAAATGGAGATTTAATATGAATAAACAAGGATAATGTTGAGATATGAATCAAAAGATGATTTTAGACCATTATTCATTGGATAATTATTATTATCTATCATACAATTGTGATCCATGCTGAAATAAACTAAGAATGAACTATAATCTTTTTCCTAGGATCATTTTGAGAAGTATCCTAATTCGGAATGGAAATTTCTTGAATATAATACACTATGAGAGAGATCCTCAATGTATGTATGACATAAATCTATATAGGTTTTTTCCATCACAATTTTACTATCATATATCTTTAGCACAATTTTTAGGAAACACATAGTGAATTCTTATTTTATGTGGATTGAGATAGTACTGTAAATGTGTTACATTGTTGAGAGTATACAGGATTAAAATACTATAAGTTTCATTCAAGCCCAGAAATTATTTCATTCAAATCTTATAGGAAAATAGGGATTTTTGTAGTTTGAAGAGTAATTTAAATTCTTTAATAATACATATTATGAAAAATAATAATGATATTATAATACACATGAATTAAAAAATTGGAACAAATATAACTATAGATTTTATTCCATACACAGAATTAGTTGTGATATAATAATTCCCATAAAATATAATGGATTCATGTGATTTATTCTTACTAATATACTTGTTTGGAATTATTTTAATATAGATGAATTTATGGAAGATGAGTACATGATATTTCTAATACCACAAGAAGAAGGACAATTGTGCCTTAAATAAGCATTGGAATGATTTTGAGGCTCATTTTTTAAATATTTTAAAATATTTATGAATATTATAATTTCATAGTTTCAAAAAGGAAACAATGTTCGTGTGTGACGAGAACATTTAAGAGATATATAGAAATTATGTTTTTTTCAATGATGTTTATCATATGAAACATATATAAGACAAACCATTATTTTAAGAGAAATATTCTCTTCTATGTTGATAATGATTCATTTTTGGTGAAGCCAAATGATAGAAGAAGAATGAGGAGGAAGAAACGAATCCATAAATTCTTATGTGCATAAGAAAATTATATAAATCTTAGAGACTTAGGCCTATAGATATTCAGTAATAGACATACCTGTCAAGGGATAAATAAAGAATAATATAGATATAATGATGGACCAACCATGTTGTTGTTACTAAAGATATTATTGTTGAGACCATCGTTAAGAAGATAATAATCATGTTTTTTATATGTAGTGTTCTTGAAAAGAAAATACTTAACATTATCGCATATATTGTTTTATATTATAGCTTCAAATAACTTAAATACATTACATGAGGGTGAAGATATCATTAGATATTATGTAGTGAAATTAAATACAGAATGAGGAGACCTAATTTTGGAGTTTCAGGATCCTTGTCAAAGAATTATTATTAGTAGTGTAAATAACACCATCATCTTCTAGGACGCTGACAAACTAAAAGGAAGTAGTTTTTTCTATAGGGATCAATGAAAACTACTTTTATTGTCATGTATCATACTTTAGTAATATAGTTTAAAAATAAATTAGAATTCATGAACTCACACTGACCTGATTCTATTGTAACCACTCACTAATATAATATTGATTACTCTATTTCTACGAACTCGTCCCGAACCGAGCATGGATTAAACTACCTGGTTGATTTAAACCCTTTTAAATCTATGAGAGCATATATTATTTAATATTATTTGTTTTATAACAATCTTAGGGGTAATAAAACATAATTTGATCTATCTCCCTTAATCAAGACCATGTTATGTGTTTAAAATGAGATTATTTAATGGAAATTGATACTTGAAAAATGTTTGGGTAAAATGATTCCCCCCCCCACCTCGCATAACATCCCCACATAACCATTGGGAAGTGAATATTGTATTAGATCCTATATCAACCTAAAATTGTAATGAATAGTGTTTTCCCAGTTATTTTACCATATTTTATATGATGTAAATTTTTTGAAGATGAATTACAAGTTCCTTGAAAGGTGAATTAATATTCCCTAAATGTTAATACTAAAGGAGACGTTTCATCCAAAAAAAATAAATAATTGGTAAACTAATGAAACAATGAAAGTAATAATGTTTTCAAACAAGAAAAAACATTCCAATCATAATTTTATACTGATCAAGGTGATAACTATTCATTTCCAAAAAAAATTTATTAAAGTTCATATGGATGAAGAATATTTTAGATGCGTAGATAATAGAGGGAATGAATATTTCAAAACAATTAATTACCTCTACTGTCACTATAAATAGAATGTTGATAATGTTATTATTGAAGTATTAATATATATATATATGATATTTGTATGCTAATTGCTGAGGATAAATCAAAACTATATAAGATTCTCGGGGAAGCGATGATATACTATTTAAAAAAAACATTAAAGTGAAATTATCTCACATACAGTATAGAATACATGGAAGTATATTTATATTTTTCCAATAAAATGATTCCATTTCTAGAAAAACATTATTAAGATAATATTTTTTATAAATAAGTAACAAATTTTATTGAATATGGAATCTATATATTGGAAAAAAAAATAATCCTCTAGAAAAATCTAGAATGTTAAATTTGATATTAGAGAAAGTATAGTAGAAGATATTGATAGCTTTGTTTAATATATAAACCTGATGCATGAAAATTACTTCCAAGATATTATTAAAGAATGACAATTCACGGTGAGATCTACTTGGGAATAAAGATATTCACTTAATAATAAATTCATTATGTTCGGTGTAAAAATAATAAATTAAGAAACTACCCATGTTGGAACTTTCAAAACATGTGAAAGTATAGATGTTTCCACAAAAGATTATATATTCCTTTATGAATCTAATATAACACTTTTTGGTGGAAACAATTATCTTGAAAGAATCTCATGATTAACCTAAATTGTGTTATCGGAGGAATGTATTATCAATCAAGAAATATGATAATTGTAGTAAATTTATTTTTCCAAACAACGTATGATTGATTAAACAAATAGTGATTAAAAATGATGATAGCCCAACAACCATTTCAAGTGAGGATATAAGAAGCTATAAAATTTCATATTCTAAATAATATTTTGAAACAATATAGAACAATGTCCAAAAATATGAAACTTCTATATTTAATAATTTCAGATAGTATTTACAAAAAAGAATAAAAAAGGATTGTTGGTAAATTTTTATGTTGTCATATATATTGGCATATAAAATCAGATTTTTTTAAAAATATATCAATATCAATAGTCTAATGAAATCTTAAACTAACTGGGATTGAATCAGAGAAGATGAAATATTGAAAAATTAAGAAAAATTAGGATAAATCAAAAAGATTTGGAGGACATGAAGATATATTTCATGGTTTCAATGGTTGTGATCATGGGGATGATTAATTACTATATCATCATGTATCCAAATAACATAGGGAAAAAATCCCAAAAATATTGGTGTGTAATGAAGATATATATTTTGGACAGAATTTTAAAAAAGCCGATGGTAATATTACTCTGAAGAAGTTTGAATATAAGAATGGTCCATCCTTATAAAAATAGTATATATCATATAATGATCAAAATAATTCCTAGATATATATATATATAGTATTTTTCGGTAAAGACCCAGATTTTCCCATGAAAAATATTGTTTAATTATATGGAATTATTAAAATTCTGTAAAAATTAACGGCAACTTATTCCGAGGCCCAGTGTGCCCAGAATTAATTTCTGAACATTTGTTACGGCACATTCAGTAAACAAGCAAGAGACTTTTTCTATCTTTTGAACGGGTGCTCTGATGAAATATTGGATGACAACATTGAATCCACATAGTCAGGATTCACTTAAGGGAGGTTTCACTTAGACCACATAAGGTCTGGAAAAAATGTAATGTTTTTGGACTTTTAAAAGAATAATAAATATATCTTAGTTAATTTTTATTTTCTCTTTTATCTTTTCCTCTAATCGACAAGCATAGTGTGGGACCAATGACCTGCCTTGCCAATAATTGGATTGACCTTTCAATTCCAAGTAACTACACCATGGGGGAATTAGGAAGTATTCTAATTAATGGGCCTCCATTATTTCAACAAATGTTGCACACCCTCCCCCTCTCATATTTATTTTGATCTTGGGGACAGGTGTCGACACTTCTTCGCAAAGCAACAAAGTGATGACAATGTGCTGAGATTCCAAAATCTTGGAGGATGGAGCCGGTTCTACCAGGAAGTGACGAGCAATATTGAAACCCCAAACTAGATATAGACAACCGAGCGACATCATTCGAGGCAAGTTTCATGGGACAACAAACTCCGACCCACATCCTCAACTGCAGATGTTTCTCCATAATTCATGAGGTAGGGTATTGATTCTAGTTTATTTCTAGATAATTTCAAGAAACCTTAAATCCTCACTTATGATTACAAGTTATAGAGAAGTGTGCGGGCCTAACAAACTCATCCCAAACCCTCAGCTACTTTGCTACACTTTCCCCCTCTGTGGATGACCGTTGGTGTTGTGGCACCGACCGGCTATGAAGGAGGAAGGCTGTTGATGTGCGCTGCAAGAGGTGGTTGCAGCACTAAGCTATGACAGTCATCAGAGTGGCTGGCATAGGTTGGCCGCGGAGAAGGTGTGGCACGCTATCGCATGCTACCTATTATCAAGGGGTCACGGCTCATCATCCATGGAAGTTGGAGGAGGTGGTCGGCACATTGGAAAGCCGCGGAAGGAATGGGGGGTGCGACTAGTGTGCCGCTGGTGGGAATGAGGCCACGACCAGAGCAGCGGCAGTGGAGTAACCCATCGTGCAGGTTATACGGCAACTGGGAGGCACCCAAGTGGCACTGCCGTATCACAAAATCAAATGGCCTCCATGTCATTTGGTATCATGAGGGGAAATCCCCCCCCCTCCCCCTTCAAGCTTGAGCTAACCACGAGCTTCCCCCCTAAAAGTCGGGTTTCCCCCTTACTGGTCATGTCAAACCTCGGTATAGTGGGCTGAGCCAGCAGTGGCCAAGACCTGACTAGGTCGAACCGGATCAGTTAGACCAGGTCGGACCAGATGAGGTCCCCACCGTATGCAGAAACACGGAAAGGGCCATATCGTGAGAATCAGGTGTCTGTTGAATAAACTATAGGGGGTGATGGGAACCTTGGATAGAGATGGTCCTTTTGATATACTCCACTTGAGTTTTAGAATACATTTGGATTATGTCTGGGTTGGATCAATCCCGAATCCAACAGGGCCCTCAGAACTAAAATGATTATAACTCAGAGATCGGGTGTCCGATTGATGAACCATCTGTCACGTTGGAACCCAAAATATATATAGGTCCTTTCCATTACTCCTTTGTTGAGATTAGTGGTATTAGATGTTCAATTGGTGTCTCTAGGGGCAGATTCTATAAAACTCAAGCGCACCGGGTGCGAGGAATCCAGTGGCAGACTGTAACGTTAATAAAGTACATCGATCATGTGTGGGTAAGAATCTATCGATCCTGTGTGGGTCAGCATCTATCAGATCCTATGTGGGTCAGCACTTAGTGATCCTATGTTGTTCAGCACATACCAATCCTATGGGGGTCAGATCTTGTTTGGGTCAGCTGTGGTTAGTACCTATCGATCATGTGTGGGTCAGTAGTGGTTAGTTACCTATTGATCCTGCATGAGTCAGAAGTCGTTCATCTTAATAGAATAAGATGATCTATATTACAACTAATCATCTATACTTCTATACTTACGTTATTCCTGATTGTGATTTGAGACTTTCACCTTCGTGGAGTCAACTTCATGTTGTTACCTGTGTGTTACTTCTATCTTCATGGTTTTACCTATGTGGTACTTATAGCTTCGTGGTGTTACCAGTGTGGTACTTCTACCTTCATCATGTTGTCTTCGTGGTGTTACCTATGTGGTACTTCTACTTTCGTGTTGTTACCATTTTGGTATTCATCCCTCATGTACGTGATGAGTATGTCTTGAAAACATAGTTATAGGTATGGAGATATACCTAAGTAGAGTTGAAATTTATTGTTTTTTTCAATTATATTGAGGTATTGCTTTGTGAAATTTCATTTGTGAAACATTGGAAGACCCCCCATGGTCTTGGGGTCCCTAATAAGTACTGTTATACTCACCCTTTCATCCTCTAGGACTGATCTATTTTATTTCTTCTACAGAAGATGAAAAATATTGATTAAGCTTAAGGGAGCCATGACTAGACATTTCTCGGAGGTGGACCATTTGGTGTGAAGTGATGCATGGACTACTGATCATGAGTTTTACATACCCTTACTATAGGATCCTCAGTGGACACCCCATGAGCTATTTTTTACTTTTTTGTTGTATTTGTGCTTTTTAGTCGTACTTTTACATTTCAGTTGGGCTTTTATTCCAGCCCCTTCACTTTCAGCACTCTTTTACTACAACAGTTTACATCGTGGTTCCTTCTTGTTATGTTCTTGGACTATTTGTATGTACAAGATAAACGTTAATGCCTTCTTATTTTAGGGATATTCCTTTTCTATGCTAGTCATTATCCCCTGGCCTATGGAATGTGGTCTTGGGGTAGTCACGACGCAGGCCTCGGGGGGCGTGTCGTGAAAAACTTGTATCAAAGGAGTCAGTTATTCTGAAGAACTATGACTCTGATATTCTCTGTGTAGAAATAGTGTTATGTGATATGAGTGTGGTATTCGGTTTAGGAAATCTAGTTTTTGTGCGGTGGCTGACGTATCGAAACACAAGGACCCTGAATTCTAATTTCTGACTCAGTGTACAAAAACATTAACTGCGTGTGATTGGAATGTTTTTCTTATGATCTATTTGTGTAATATCACCATGTATAACATATTGTCCATGGAACACCTTCCTACTTTCAGTATTCCTCCATGTAGAAAACCATCCAGGATTCCCAAGATAGTATGCGATGATGGCCCACATGTGATGATGGCTTGTGTAGGGCCCTCGTATGACATTATCACCATTGGGTGGTGTACCATCTGCACCACAACCCATTGGAAAACCATTACCATGTACCCCACCAGTATAGGGTTCATGTCGACTTAGTGTGTTGCATGAGTTTCAGCGGAAGAGGCCTCTGAGGTTCCGAGGCGAGATGGACTCGCATGTGGTTGAGGACTGGCTGGAGGCTGTAGTAAGTGTTTTCCGCCTTGTTGGGTCACTAGCTAACCTTATGGTAATCCTAGCTGCATGTAATTTTCATGAAGTGGTAGGGTGATGGTGGAGCTTAATTCTCCAAATTCAAGACGAGTAAACCCTCATCTGGGTGGATATCAAGGGCCTTTTCAGGGAAAAGTTCATCCTAGTGACCTTACGCACTTTGTGTATATAGAATTTGTTTCACCTACAACAGGGAAGCATGATTGTGGCCCAGTACTCATAGAGGTTCACTGATCTCTCCCACTTCTCCACCGACATGGTACATGACCCTTTATTTAGGGCCTAGACCACTTAGTATGGTCTCTGATGGGATATCAGAGCATCAATGATATCGCTCAGCATACTGACGTAGGCTGGGGTACTAAAGTGAGAACTTTTGGTAGGGAGCTTCCTAGCAGAGCCGGCACCAACAGCGAGTGCCACCACCATACGTTAGGTAGAAGAGTCATTTGCAGCGAGCAATGGGTGGATGACACAAGGGCCCATGTGGGATAGACCATCTGGTGGATAACCTCAGGATACAGGTTTGGTGGTGCGGGGATCACGGGACAGAGGAGAACAGCTGAGGAGCAGGCAGTGCTACTCGTGCGGCGGGCAGAGTTATGTGGCTCATGATTTGCAAACCCACCGTATAGATGACCATAAGGTAGTTAAGGGAACTCCAAGGTAGTGGAAGATATTCTATCGGTGAGGTCTGTAGGCAGCAGGTAGACATGGCAGAGGAGATGGTCGTGCAGAAGACGGTGGGTGGTGATTCGAGAATCTACCACCACCACCTCCAGGTGGTCCACCCCGACAACACAGAGTAGGTGGGAAGGGGAAATCATAGATTCAGGCAGCTGAGGCCTAACACTATGGTGATGCAAATATTCTAAGAGGTATGATATGTGTCTACTCCACCTTAGTTTTTGTACTTATAGACATATTTTCAATTGAATCTTTTAGTTCCCCAACCCTCATTCGGAGCTCAAGGATTCCATTGGAGTCTTTAGGTGGATCCTTATAGAAAGATACTCTTATGGGAGCGGCTTCAATGGTTATACACGGGTGCCTGTAGTTTGAGCATACTCTAGAAGGTGAGAGATTTGGCTGGCGTCTTCTAGTAGCGGCATCGAGGCCATACAACGTCATCATGGGTATGGACTGTTTACCCATAGTCCATGCTCAGGTTGATTGTATTAGGTGAAAAGTGTGGTGTTTCCACTAGTATGTGACTAGGTTTTTCATTACCAATGATAAGGGAACCATTGTAGCACAGGATGGACTTAACTCGACGAGGGTGCAGACGAACACACATCATATGGATAGCCTTACCCTCAGAGCAATTAATGTTGAGAGTCCCAGTTATCCTGTAGTGGTGGACAAGTATGCCGATGTCCTTCATGATGATGTTTTACATCATCCTCAATGAAGAGAGGTAGGCTTATACATCAACCTATACCCCAGGAAGACACTAATATCTACACCAGCATATCGGATGGCTCCCGCGTAGCTTCCTTAGTTACAGGTACAGTTGGAGGACTTGAATAAGAAGGGGTTTATAAGGCCTAGTGTTTCTCCTTGGGAAGCCCTTATTTTGTTCCCCATGAAAGTAGATGGGAGTTTGAGATTCAGTATGGACTACTAGTGCTAAATCTAAGTGTCTGTGAAGAAAACATATCCACCTCTGAGGATTGATTATCTTTTCGATCAGCAGAAGGGAGCTCATTGGCTTTTGATGATATACCTTACATTAGGCTATCATCAGCCCAGGTTACGAGATGAGGATGTGCAGAAAATGGCCTTTAGATGTCAGTATGTCCACTATGAGTTCTTCCATATGCCTTTCGGGGTGACCAATTCCCCTACAGTGTTCATGGGACTCATGAAAATGATCATCCAGCAATACCATGATCACTTTGTGGGGGTCTTCATCGATGAAATCCTGATATACTCAGTGATGTAAGAGTAGCATGCCAATCACCTGCAGATAGATCTATATACACTCCGAGAGTACTGGCATTATGGTGAGGTCTTGAAGTGCCAGTTCTGGATACAAGAGGTCCTCTTTCTAGGACACATTATCTTAGAGACTGGATTTATAGTGGAACCGGCGAAGATAGAGGCTGTACTTTCTTGGGTGCCACCGAGGAGTGTGACCGAGGTGCGGCGTTTCTTGGGTTTGGTTGGATACTACTGGAGATTCATGTCTGGAATTTCCAATGTTGCGACACCCTTTTTAGTGTCAAAAAATAAGGAACAAAAATTCATATAGATGGAGAGATTCCATCAATGTTTTCAGGAGATGAGGTAGAGACTGATGAGTTCCCCAATATTGATGCTACGAGAAGAGGGTGTTGGATATGTAGTCTAATATGACGAATCAGGGACTGGAATTGGGTGTGACATGATGAAAGAGTGAGCAGTGATCGCCTACATCTCACAACAGCAGAGACAACATGAGAAGAACAACACTACCCATGACCTAAAGTTAGTAGTAGTGTTCCTTGCCATGAAGATGTGGAAGCATTACTTGATGGGTGAACGTTTTATAGTCTACAATGATCACAACAATCACATATATATCTTCTCATAGAAGGACCTGAACCTTAGATAGTTGTGATGGCTAGAGTTCATCCATAACTATGTCTTTGAGATATTACATACTCTTGGGAAGGGGAATGTGGTTGGAGATGCACTCCACTAGAGGTCTGATCTGCAGTTGTTGAGTGAGGTGACATAGAAGCTAGCGACATTGCATATATCCTTCATGGATAATGATGAAGCAACATTACTTCAGTCTATGACATTCACTCCCAACTCCTTTAGTGAGCTAGGGAGGAGAATATTGGGGACATTAACATGAGGCTCGACCATCTCTGATATCCTAAGGACAAACACCTGAAGGAATTTTTGATGGTGGGGAGGACATCATTCTTTTCAGAGGACATACCATGTTACCAGTGGCACTACGGGAGGAAGTGTTGATGGAGTTCCATTCGTCTCATCTAGCAGTACATACTAGTTTGGAAAAGATTTCCAAGGACCTCTGGTGTCAGTACTAGTGGAGAGTGATAAATAAAGCAGTGGTAGAGTTTGTGTCAAGATCCCTCACTTGTTATCATGTGAAGGCTAGACATCATGTTTCAGCTGGCATAGCACATCCACTAGAGGTGTCAGAGTGGAAGTGGGTTGGTATATAAATAGACAATGTGATAGGGAATCAATGTACATCAAGGGGACATGATTCCATCTCGGTGATCATTGACCGACTCACCAAGTCAGCCCACTCCTACCTTTCTGAGAGCAGGGATCAGTAGAGTTCTTGGGATGCCTCTACGTTAATTAGATTTTGTGACTACATGGGGTGCGATCAAATATTGTCTCTTGCCGCGACACGCGTTTTACTTCCTGGTTATGGAAGGGATTGTTGGAGGCCTTTGTGAAAGAGCTATGTTTGGGCACCGCCTTTCATCCTCAGATAGATGGTCAGACAGAGTGGACCATACATGCACTGTAGGACATTCTTCATTCTTGCGTCCTAGATTTTGGTCACAGCTGGGAGGATCAATTTTCCATAGTGGAGTCCGTGCACAACAATAGCTATCTCTCCACCATTGGTATGTCACCATTTGAGGCCCTGTACGGTCGACCTTGCAGGTCACCTCTATGCTTGAAAGACCCATAGGAGTCAGCACTTATGGGTCCAAAGATGGTATGGGCAAGCACTAAGAATGTGTATATCACCCATGAGTGGATGAAGACTGCATCGAGAAGACAGAAGTCTTGTGCTGATAGGAGGCGGACACCTATGGAGTTTGATGAGGGGACCATGTCTTCCTATAGATCTTACCTTGATGAGGTTTATAGGGATTTGGATGAGCCGACATGTTATCACCGAGGTTTATCGGAAACATTTATTATACTTTAGAGGATAGGAAAGGTAGCATACCACATGGGACTACCACCATAGTTATAGAGGGTGCACGACGTCTTCCGTGTATCCCAGCTGAGGAGATTCATGCATGACCCATCTCACATCATTGACCATGGAGAGATGGACATTGATTATAGGGAGATGTTTACAGAGGTTCTAGTAGAGATTCATGATCGATGAGAGCATGTACTTTGTGGGTAGTCTACACCTTTATGGTGCATTCACTGGTATCATGGGATCCTCCAGTAGAGATCATGAGAGCGGGATGCTCATATTCATGCTCGGTACCCCAATTTGTTCCCTTAGTCAATGTTGTGGCTTTTGGGGAGGAAAATCCCTAAGATGGGGAGAATGTAAACACCCTGATTCTGCCATGTAAATTTGTTTATAATTATATGGAATTATTACGAGTCTATTAAAGTTGATGTCACAATAATTGTATGCCTGATGTGTCCAGAATGAATTTCTTAACTTTTTTTAAGGTACATTCAGAAAAGACGTGAGTGAAATTTTAAAACATTTGAACTAGTGCATGGATTAAAAAGATGGGGACACTATTGATTCTGTAGCACTGAAAATTACTTAAGGAATTCTTCACTTTGATCGTAGTAAGTCTGGAGAAAAGATAATATTTTGGGAATTTAAACAAAATAATAAAAATATATTAGTTAATTTAATTTTTCCCTTTTATCTTTTAGTCCAACGGACAAGTGGAGTGTGGGACAAGTAAAGTGTCAAGCCAATAAATGGCTTGACATTTCAATTATATGTAACTGCACCATTGGGGAATTTGTATGGTTCCTAATTAATGGGCCTCCATTAATTCCGTGAATATTGCACACCCTCCCCCTCTCCTATTTATATGGAACTTGGGGAGATGAGTCGGCACTGCTTCGCCAAGAAACTAAATACATAAAAAGTCTCGAGATGCCACACCCATGGAGGAGGGAGCCGATTCCAGTGAGAGGTGTTGAGCAAACCCAAATCCATGAACTAGAGATCGACAACCGCGCGACATCGTTGGAGGATAATTGTGGGGGATGGAGGACACTTACCCACTTCATCAACTGCAGACGTTTCCGTGTAGTTCTTGAGTTAAGGGTTTGATTCATGTTTATTTCATGGGAATTTCTAGAACCCTTAAATCATCCCTTATGATTACAAGCTAATGTGGAGGGCATGGGCCTAACAAACCATGCCCGATAAATCCTCTACTTTTCGACCTGTGTGACCTACATGGAAGACCACCAGGGTGGAGGCACCGACTGGCTGCGAAAGAGGAGGCATTCCGACGCGCACTGTAAGGGGATGTTGTGGCACTATGGCACAGTGGTTATTGGATCAGCTAGCACTGGACGGAAAAAGAGGAGGTGGGGCACACCGTTGCATGCTGCCTCTGAACAAGGGGTTCCGGATCGTTAGCTTCGGCAGTTAGAAATGGTATTTGGTACATCGGCCAGCTATGGAAGGAAAGGGAGACACGAATCGTAAGACGTCGGTGTGTAAGAGGTCGTGGCAGAAGCCGTGATGGAGGAAGAACTCGTCGCGCGGGTTCCATGGTGATAGGGCAGCTCCCACATGGTGCCACCATTTCATAAAACCGAATGGCCTACAGGCCGTTCGAGATCCTAGAAGGGAACGCCCCCCCCCCCCCCCCCATCTCGAGTGAACTGCAGATCGCACCTCATGCTATCGGGCCGCCCCACATTCGGGATGCGCCACAAGCGGCCAGGTCACCCCCTTGCGGGTTGTGCCTCACGCAGTTGGGTCTCCCCCTTACAGGTCATGTCGTACCTCGGCTCAGTGGTCTAGTCATGCTCTTGCCCCACCCTGATAGGGACCGAAGGGTTTGGTCCGACTGGGTCAAACTATCCGGGTCGGACCGTACCTAGGCCCCACCGGTCTACGAAAACTTAATGAGCCATATCATGAGAACCATACAATCGTTTGACGAACCGTCTATAGAACTGGGACCCTTGGATAAGGACGCTCTATTTAGTATACTCCACTTGGGTTTTGGAGACAGTTGGAGTACGGCCGGGTGGGATCGAACCCGAATCCAATCAGGCCCTCAGAACTAAAACACTAATAACTCACAGATAAGGCATCTGATTAACGCACCGTCTGTCATGTTGGAACACTTACGACATAGAGGTACTTTTGTTTACTCCTTTTTGGATATTAGTTGTGGTAGATGTATGATTGGCATCCTGAGGGGAAAATTCTACAGAACTAGAGCGCACTGGGTGTGAGGAATCCTGTGGAAGGTTGTAACATGAAGAAATTAAATCTATTCTGTGTGAGTCGGAATGTATCTATACTAGGTGGGTATACATATATCAGATCCTATGTGGGATAGTGCTCAGTGATCTTGTGTGTGGCAGTGCATGCTGATCCTGTGGGGTCAGATCCTGTATGGGTTAGCGGGGGATAGTAACTATCGATCAATAGTGGGTTAGCCGGGGTTAGTTACCTATCGATCATGTGCGGGTTAGAAGAAGTGCCTCATAATAGAATAAGATGATTTAGATTACGACTAATCATATGTACTTTTGTACATAGTTTTTTCCTAATTTTGAGCTGAGTCTTTCACTATCGTGGTGTCAACTTCGTGTTGTAACCTTTGTGGTACTTCTATCATCGTGGTGTTTCCTCGGTGGAATTTCTATCTTCATGGTGTTACCTGTGTGGTAGTTATACCTTCATGGTTTGGTCTTCATTGTGTAACCTATGTGGTACTTCTACCTTCGTGGTGTAACCTCTGTGGTATTCTTCCCTCATTTTTGAGATGAATATGTCTTGACAACTTATGTATATGTTCAGGAATATACCTAAGTAGAGTGGATATCTTTTGCTTATTTCTTTGAGATTGAGGTTTTTATTTGTGATATTTCCTTTTTGGAACATGGGGATACCCCCGGGGGTCTCGAGGTCCCTAATGAGTATTTTTATACTCAACCATGCATGGGCTAAGACAGCACCATTTTATTTCTTGTGTAGATGACGGGAAAATTGATTGAGTCTAAGGGAGTCAGGACTGTACGGTGCTCGTAGGTGGACTATTTGGCATGACGTGATGCAGGGACTGCTGATCATGAGGTGTACCTACCCTTCATGTAGGATCCTCGATAGATGATCCATGTGCTTTTTTTACATTTCAGTTGTATTTGTGCTTTTCAGTTGTACTTGGACTTTTCATTTGGGCTTGTATTTCGGCCCCTTTACATTAAACATTCTTTTACTACATCAGTTTACTTCATTATTTCTTCTTGTGGTGTTCTTGAAATGTGTGTCTATACAGGTTAAAAGGTAATGCCTTCCCATTTTAGAGATACACTTTTCTAGTGCTAGTCGCCAACCCCTAGCCTATGGAAGGCGGTCATGGGGTAACTAGGATGCGCACCTTAGGGGACGGGTCTTGACAATTACATAAAAATAAAAGAGATAATTATATTGATAATATTTAGTGCACTACATAGAGCCACGGAAAAAACCATAGATGTGTGTGTGGGAAGTAATATTAAGAAAAAAAGGAAACCAATCCAATAAAATTAGAATCATACTGATTTGATGAATGACATAAAGAAAAACAATCCATGTGGTGACTAAAAACTAGATGTTTTTATGATTTTTAAAGATGATTTGGAAATTTCCATATGTTTATAAGAGAGGAAATGAAGTGGTAGGGCCAAAATAATGAAGAAAATTATAAAAAAAATTATGGAAAATTTATTATATGTTTTAAAACATATTAAAACTTAAGAGATATAAGAGATATTTTTGAGATATATAATATTTATTAAATTTTTTCAATAAATTTATTAATAATATTTTCCCATATTTTATTAAAATTCATAATGATGTTTCTAGTATATGAATTGATACTAATAATGATAATGATGGAATAGAACACGAATTTTCATTGATTTCATTAAAAAGGGGAATATCTGACACAATGGTGATGTTGGAAAGAATAATTCCATTACACCTAATATCTAGAATGATTTTAAGCATAGATGATGAAGAATAAATACTGGATTTAATGAAGAAACATGGTTGAGATGATCTTCTCAACATTGCTATCCACATTGAGTAATAAAGAATAATAACTTATTCCCATAGTTGTTTATTATATTTGTGTTCTCTTAACAAAAGTAATTAAAATTGAAACATTGAGGTAATAAAGCTATCATATCAAGGAATAAAAATGAAGCAAAAATATAATATAGAATCATTATTCAATATTTTTTTAATGATTTAATTGTACGATTGTTTTTAACTCTTCGCGTTTAAAATATTTTAGTCCATATATATAAATATATCCAAATTGATAAATATATATAGGATAATCCCTTGAGGGGGAGAAATAAAGAGTCTTGACTACCAAATAATTATCTTTTAGTAAATTTTAAAAAAATTAACATATACTTTTTTGGAAAATTAGTTATTTCAATCACCATTTTCTATCATCAGTGGTTTATAAGAAATGTTGTTATAAATTCAGTGTGTTGGTTTGTGAGAAGAGAGAGTCAAAGGGGGAGTTATATATATTTTACTTGATTTTTCTAATGTTTTTTGTTCAAATTTATACAATATATATATATATATTCTCCTTACAAATACTTTAATATAACCCTTAAAAGAAATTTTGTAGAGAATATAATCACATTTATGGAAATTATTCCTGGATTTCAATAACCTGGTTACTCACTCTTTTTTTTCTATATCAGTTGTTACCGTATATAATTAAAGTTATTTAAATAAATATTTATAGCTATTTGATTATGTTTTTTCATCCATTCATTCAAGTTAATCAAGATAAATAGGAAATAGAAGTGGAAGGATAAACATTTTTTTTAAAAGTGGGTTACTAACCCATAATCCATCATTATATTAGTAATTAATAATAATAAGATAAAAATTATGGTGTTCCCAAAAAATTATTTGAATAAACTTAAGGGTATTAAGATCAAACAAAAGTGGGTGATTAAATTGCATGTGTCAATGGTTATATTTGTCATTAATATTGTTGATTACATTGGTATAAATAATGATGTTAATGTGCGTGAGAAAATATAACAGATTTGAATTTATTTAGAGTTCCTAAGAAATGTATTTAACTAAAAACTATGAATGTGGATTGGAATTGTATTTTGTATATTTTAAGTATGAGATAATATACTAAGGATTCATTCCAATTATTCAAATTTATAAGTAGTTTGAAGAGATGTATAAAATTTCATTACATTAAATCCACCCATGATGGTTATGGTGTTGGATATAAATGAGTTATTTGGGTACTTTCATACTATGTAGAATATAAAATATTATATGTGTTGTGATTATATGAAATTTATGGAATATAATGGATTTTTTTGTTTTGGAATTGGTTCCATTTCTCTTTTACAAATTTAATTATATATTTTTATAATTATATGATAGGAATATATTCTTAAGGGATAGTGTATGAGTAGTGACATGATATTCCAATTCAAAATATAATACTCATAATTTTGTCAACGAATTTTATTAGGGGATTATAAAAAATTGATCCTATCTTTAGTCTTCCTCCTATATAGCATAGTATAGAGTACTTTAAAATCGTAAAGGTATCCATCACTAGGCCAACCATAGAGTAGCATGTGTGTTGTATATATGTGTTTTATCATGTATGATGGGATAGGGTAATTAGAATCACTCATAAAGTGTGGAAAAACTACCCATAAGAAAAATAATAGATCCCTTTAAAATTAAATAAGCTGATTAGAACACATAGTAGTATACTAAGAAGTGATATTCTGAATGAAAATACAATGTGGTATGAAATTACATGGATATCATTAATCAAATAAATATTTTGAATTATGTGATAATAAAATCATGAAAAAGACCTTTTTATTCGTCTTTATCATTTTTTTGACTATTAATGTGAATATTTGTCCCCAACATGCCACAAAGTATAAGGCTATAAAAACTCTACAATAAGGAACTCAACATCCCAACACTGAATGGATCTTTAGATAGAATGAAGTTTGAATAGGTAGTTTAAGAGATTAAAAATATCTCAAGTATTGTTCTATGAATAATATTAACAATTCACACTTGCATGAAATATAAAATAAATATAATGAAATAATGATCATGATGTGAGATGAATCAGATAACTATGTTATTCTAATAATCAATGATCATTTATAATGATAAAAAATGTGACCATTAACCAAGATTAATGAAAATAATAACACATTGAAATATTTTTTCGGTCTATTTTGAGAGGTATCCTAATTGATTATGGGAATGTAATGAGTGTAAACATTTTAGATTTAGTTTCAATGTATTCATATTCCATTAGTCTATATAATTGTTATCCTTCCCTGAGGAAGATTAATTTGGTCTCAATGTCAGTGTTATGTGACACTAGGTGATTTTATAATATTTTTTAAAATATTTACAAATGTATATGTAATTATAGGCTAGACATGGGTGGGATTGAAGCATATTGGGTTTTATAAGAACCCAATGTATGTTTCATTCATTACTTTATGATAAATATATAATTATACATTCTAAAAATTAGTGATAACTGTAAATTATTATATATAATAATGATTGAATAATATCTAGAAATGTGAACAAACTGCACATAATGGGATTAAATATCACTTTATATGTCATTAAATAAAATTGTGAAATAATAATTCAAATTGGAAATAATAGATCATTAAGAATGATGCATGCTTACAAACTAAAATGGAATTTCATTAATGTAGTTTTTTTAATTTGAGCATATCGTATGTTGAATAACATAAAAAATAAAACTTTATTCATAAATAAGACTTATAAGTATAATACAAAACATTTTTAAATGAGTCTTCAAAATGAAGGAATACCATTTCACTCTAATTTAGAAATGGAAACAATATTCACAATAGTATTGAATATGTGTTGATGAATTAAGAAGTTGTTTTTTCACTCAATTATTTTTTACCCACAAACAATTAAATACCATATAATAATGAAGAAATTATCTCATATACTATAAATGTTTAATATAATGTAAATTCAATGTGAGATGAAGAATAAATAGATATATATTCGGTTTTGTATTCCATTGTATTGTTGAAAAGAAGATAAATTTCAGATCCTTCAACAAGGAGTCTCTTTTGAAGACACAACAATGTCTAAGAAGAAGGAAAAAATAATATGGACATGATTAGGGACCAACCTTATTGCTATTATTGAAAATCATTCTATCCATGCCTTTAATGAGAATAAAATTTTTATGTTCTTTATACACAGTGTGATTCATAAGATATAATAGAACCATCATATATATATCTTTTAAAATATTATAGTGGCATGTTAAAGATATTTTTAGTTGAGTAAGAATAAAAATTTCCATGGGTTTCAATGAAATAATATGCATAAATAGGATATCGACTTCAAGGGTTTATGTTTGGTTGTCGAAAAAATAATTTTATCAATATAAATAATGTTATCAACTTGTGGGAGCTAGAAGAGCTACTAAGAGGAAATTGCTTCTAAAGAAAACAAGGAAGAACATTGAATTTATCTAATATAAAACATATTTATTATATTTTAGGAATGTTTTAAAATTTGATGATTCAAAATACCCAAAAATATATTCTAATCAATTTTCTAAATTTTTGTGATTACTATTGGTATCAAAAATTGACATTATGCTAGCAAGGATTATCCTCTCCCATTAAGGTCTATCCATGTAAATCATTATGTATTACTGTTCTTGATTATTGTACAACTCATAAATGGTTGAGGGATGAGAGAGAATCATTTGAAATTTTTCTATTAAATAGTATAATGGTTGAAGATTAAGATGGGTAATTTAATGGAATGTAAAACACATTAAAAGGTAATGTACATTGATCACATCTCTTAGTGTCCCTATAGGACCACAAGGAACTGGAAAAACAATGAATATACAAGATTTGATACACTCATGTCGCTTTTTTACTTTATTAGTTATTTATTTAGATTAATTTTAATTTTTTAAAGTTTCAATTTTAAAATTATTATTTTCTTGAAATTTTACACTACCGCATGTTTAGTGAACATGATATAAGGGAAACCATATGTATCTGCTTATGTAGTGTTTTGAAGGTTCTTATGGTTACCATAATGATTTCTAGCTTGTTCGGTTCATGGTTTAATCCAAATTATGTCAAATCAAATAGAAATAGTGCTAGTCATTTTGGATTTGGGGTATTGGCACAGAGAAGGTGCATTGGTAGGGGAACTACATGGGTAGTCATGTGGAAATTTAGTAGTTTTTAATAGTATATTTTTCGTAGTTTGTGCATAGTAAGTCGACAAATGTGGGTATCTATGAGAATGGGCATCTCCTCTTTGAACATAAAAGTCATTATCAAGGTCAGCACATGGTTAATAGAAACAATATAGGATAAACATGCAAATTACTCATACAGAGGGGTGTTCTATCTAGATACAGCTACACAACTACCACTTTTTTTTCCTATCCATGTGACCAAATCAGGTAATCTACACTGATTCATGTAAAATTGAATTTCATATTATCCCCTTCGCTTCCATTAACCCTATTGGAATTCATCCGTACCTCTCTATTTCAACCAAGCTATGGGTTCTTATAAGATTAAATACCTCCCATCTATTTTAATCTTTTAGCATTTATCCATTTTTTTGAAGTGGATTTCATTATGTAATATGTGCATCCTCTATTCCTTTATTCTCCCATTACTCATCCTTTTTTATTTTCATACTCTCACAAACACTGTCCACTACATGGATTTAGGTCTCGATTCAAAATTATTACAATAATTGTGCTCTGATGATTTATGGAGTTTATTGTGGGTTTTTTATATTTTTAATCATTTTCAATGTTTTCAATAATCGGATTTTAATACTTTTCTGACTATAACTTCTACATTTAATTTTTTTATTAAAAGTGTTTTCTAAAATTTCCAAATGGATTTTGATCATGTAAATGGGGATTTCAAAAAGGTTTTGATAAATTTTTATTTTTCAAATATGGGATTTCACGTTTTTAAAGAATTTCATATTAAAATAATATGTTTCAATATGGTTTTAAGTCACTTAGAATATTATAAATAATTATAAAAATATTTCAAAGTTTTTTCTTTTTTTTGTTAAAATTGAAAGGGGTTTTGAAAATATTATTTCATAACTTTTTTTATTGAAGGACTATAAAATGACTATGAAGCATAAGCTTTTTGTAAAGATCCATTTGGAATTTTACAAAATAAATATATTTTAACATTAAGACCCTCTCTTGGTAGACTATATTTTTTTATTGTATATTATCATAAAAATTATTGATGTTTCATTTTTTGACCATTATGTGACTCATTGAAATATAATAAAGGAAATTGTACTTTTCTAAAAAATGTTTTAAGAGTCGAGATGTTGTTTATTTAAATATGTTTTGTTATAGTTGGTTTATATGATGGAATTTGAAATATTGATTTCTCATAACCATTGATTTCTATCATCAGAATCCAAGGAAGTGATTACATTTACTATTTGAGTTAAATCCCAAGTTTATATTATTCGTTGACTACATAATGACTCCTTGTTAGACTACGTTAGTTAAAAGGAAGGATTATATAGACCATAGTGCCTTGAGTGTCCGAGGAAAAATTATATGTCTTGGATACTTTGATGAAATTGTTTGCAGAGTCAAAAGGTTATTTAGGGATGGCCAATGGTTCCAATAACTATTCTCCGATCATTATACTTAAGTACTAGGGAGTTTCCCATTATGCTTAGTTCCAAAAGAGTATTTTTAATGGGATCCCATTTTATACTTCATTTGTATCCCATATATTTTATTGGTTCAATAAAACAATTATTTGATTATTTCAATTTCATTTTACCTCCTTAATATCTCGTTACATAGGATGGTTAAGTTTGATTATCATAATTTGTTGATTTAATTCAATATTATTTATAAAAATTATTTTGAATGTTAGGTTTATAAAGTGACGTTGCAATTGTTTTTCTAATGAAATTTCAAGAAATAAATTGAGTATATATAGGAAATTTGGACAAGTATTATTTTATATACATTAAAATCCATATTTTCATTTTTTTGAAAAAAAAATTATATTAAAAATTATTGGAATTGAAATTCATTGTTTTAAACTGGTTATTCCACTAAGTTTAGAAATAAAATATTTTTTGATTTAGAAAATCATGATTAAGTACACCTATTTTTTATAAATTATCATGTAAACCTAAAAAAATTATCAATCATATATATAATCTATAAAGTATAATTATTTATATAATGTAAATTTCATAGAATCCTGGGTGACATATTGATTGGAACATTTCAATCATATCCATCATGTAATCAAGTGTGTAATAGAATACTAACATTTTTATTGATTTTAGAAACAAATCGAAAAACAAACAAAAAACAGCAAAAACAAAATAACATCATGGCGGTCTAAAGTAGTGGAGACCCAATGCATCATTAGTAACAAAGATATTGCCACCCGATGAAAATGAACCTATGTTAAGGAAGAACAATAATCTTTGAGTTGGAGAAGCTTGGTACGCCAAAAAATCTACAACCATGTTCCCCTCTCACCAATTGTGGGTTATCTCCATGTTCACTCCCAAAGATGTTTGCATTTACGAACATAATATTCTATGTTCCAAGGGTAGCCCCCACTTTCAGTGAGTGCGTTATAGAGAATTAAGGAGTCGGTTTCCACTGCCTTCAAATTTAAATCCCTTTGCACACTTAACTCCAGCCCTGTAACCATCGCCTTATCCTCGGCCTGAAGAACATCTCCTCTACCGTAAAAAGCTGAGAAAGTAGCCAATAAAAACCCCATTTGGTCCTGAATGATACCTCCACCCCTCACTTCCCCCATTAAGAGGGAGTCGTCTGTGTCGAGTTTTACCCCAAATTTTTGGGGATGCCAACATACCCAATTTCCTTGCCATATCCTCCATGTCTGGTTATGCTCCCCTGGGATGAAAGCCCTTAATGAAGGAGTGTTGTGGCACTCAGTACACTCTCCAAATAAATCTAGAAAAGTGTTCTTCATCTTGAAGCATATATTGGTGCTGGTTCCGCAGATATTCTCGTGTCTAGAATCATTACATTCTTTCCAAATGATCCAACAACCTGCTATAAGGATGATCGCCCATCCCTTCCATTCTGGACTAGTCTCAGCGCTATTGAACTATCTGTTGAGGAAGTCCTCGTGAATCTCGTCTTGCTCGTGACACCCACTTAACCATCCATACACCTACCAGGACTAGCGGTCCCATTCACTATCGAGGAATTGGTGCTTCACCGTTTCCTTCTTAGGATTACTGAAACACCAGCATCTGGAGACCATGGAAACCCCCATAGGTTGGATATTGTCATTAGTGGGCATCGCGTTATTCCTTATCCGCCACATCAGAAAATTGAATTTGGGAGATATCCCCCTGCACCACAGCGTGTCGCCCCATTGGTCACCTGTGACCGGATTCATCCTTACATTTGCATATGCCTTGATTGAGAACTCACTTGAGGAGGAGTTCGTGAAAATGAGTCTGTCTGGAATGTCACTAAGGACCACCTTGTTGAAGACAGCGCACTGATTATAATCAAGAATGGCTTGAATAAAGCCGGGATGGATGCATGTATCACTGAATGACATATCCGGTGTGGGGAATCTAGGAAACCACAGCTTTCCCCCCACCCCCAGTTCTGACACCAGAAGCTCACTTCACCTCGCCCAATCAACCACCTGGAATGAGGCCGGATGACCTCAATATATGGGTGAATAATTTTCCATATCCTTGACGGCCGAGACCTCTACACCAACATTTGTAGACCATATTTCTCTTGTATAATCTTTCCCCAAAGCGAGTGTCCTTCCATGGCCTCCCATGCATGTTTTTCATGCATCCCTTGCATGGTCGAGGAGACACTCCTCATATTGATCCCTCCTTCAGCTATAGGCCTAGAAAGACTCTTCCCTACTTCCCAGTGATGTTTTCCCTCTAGCTGCCCATCCCATAAAAAGGAAACAATGATCCTCTCCATGTTAGAGACCACTCCTTTGGGGGCCTTCAAGGTGGATAGGAGATGCATGGGAATAGATACCAACACGCTATTGACAAGGGTAATGCGACCTCAAAAAGAAAGAAGCCTATTTTCCCAGCTGAAAATGTGACCCATAATCTTACACACAATGTTGTAAAAATGATGAATCCAAAGAACATGGGGAATGACAGGGGCTCCGAGGTACTCCATGGAAAAATATACTCTCATCATAATTAAGGTATCATCCAAGACCCTCACCCTCCTGTCTGAGAGTACTTTATAAGTATAATATAAGATTTTCTCCCGGTTAATCACCTACCCACTACATTTGAAATATTGCTCAAGAAGCCCATTTGTTTTAACCACTGATCTTCTACTGCCATTGAGAAACAGGATAGTGTCATCTGTGAACATCAGATGAGATATTCCATCAATAAAGTGTTTGTCCCGATAAGGATGGAATTTACCTGTCTTCAGACCCTTATTTGTATAATGACTAAGCACATTTTGAGAATGAATGAAAAGGGTAGGAAAAGGAGGGTCCCGCTGTCGAAGCCCCCGGTAGGCCTTGAAAAAGACAAACATCTTGCCCAGAAACGAGGTGGAGATCCATGTCGAACTGAAGCAACGGATAAGCAAGTCATGGGTCCAATTTGAGAATCCCATGTATCCCAGGACCTTCAAAATAAAACCCCATTCCATCCTGTCGTAGGCCATGATCATGCCTAATTTGATATCCAGATTGTTCCTGAAGATCTTATTGTAAATCCCATTGATTACTTCTTGCACCACTCCAATCGCACCCTGAATGGATCTCCATTTGATAAAGCAATGTTGCTCCACTGCCATCCATGTATTTAAGTGGGGTGCTAATCTTTTATTAAGGATTCTAACTAGAATTTTGTAAGGCATGTTACATATTCTTATTGGCATGTACTGCTCAATAGACTAGGGGCTTCCCACTTTTGGTATCAAGACCACCTTGGTTGCACTAGCTATGCGCGGGAGGTGCCCTCCCGAGAAGAAATCCCTCACACCTCGTACTACATCCCATTTGACTATATCACATGCATCCCAATAAAAATAAACAGGTATGCCATCCGGTCATGGTGCACTATCTGGGTTGAGAGTCTATACATCCTCATGTACTTCCTCCTCTTCCGGAGACCTTCGCAAGAGCACATAAATCTCCTCTGTAATGCTTTTGTCATGTACTCAAAGAGGTATGTTGCCTCACTAGGATATCCCCCCTGCCATATTTGAATTAGGGGCTTCAAGTAAATCTGTGATAGATTCATTGGCCATTTCCACAACCTCATCCCTGTCGTTGGAATATGAGCCATCCTCCTAAATAATATTTGGCCTGTGAAACCTCTACCTCTCTTCCAAGAAAGCATTAATGTAGTCAGTATTCCGGTCCCCCTCACGAAGACATATTTCATGAGTACACTCTCTCACAGTCCTCTCTTGCCACAAAATAATGTTGTAAAGGATACCCTTTTTGGTCCTGAGTGCTTCAAAAATATTATCGTCCCAAACATGCTCCAAGATAGACTCCATGCAATCGACCTCCTTACTGATCCCTAGCAGGTCCTAATCACGGGTAGGAATAGACTTACTCCACCAATGGAGAATACGTTTGAGCCGCCTTATCTTATTATGAAGAGAAATCCACAGGTTCCTAGGGAAGAAACACATCCATGCTTCCTTAACAACATCACTGAAGCCCACCACATCCACCCACATCCCATAAAATATAACATAATCGACCCTTGCAGCATTAAAGCCCATGTCGAGCCGTAGTGGTGAGTGATCAGATAAGCACCGTGCCAGGTGGGAGACTTTCGCATCCGGAAAGAGCGAGACAGTTTCCACATTCATCAAGCTGCGATCGAGACGACACTAGGGGCACCTCTCTCCCCTTTGTTTATTATTCCAGGTGAAGTGATCACCAACAAACCCCACATCCATTAGACCTGTTTGGGACTAGAAGGAAAGGAAGTACTGACTAGCACTCCTTGGAATAGCACCCCCCAAGTTTCTCCTCTAGAGATGCTTATTAAAATCACCTCCGATGATCCAAGGGGAACTATCGTCAATGAGATATTCTATGTCACGCCAGAGGCTCCCCCTCTCCTAAAAATTGCATTTATCATAATCAAGAGAGAAAAAGAAGACACGAGTGCCTACCGAAACTTTCGTGGAAAGGTACTGATACGATGTGCACAAAAAATCGACCGAGACGTGATCCTTCTAGAACTGCCAGATATGGGAGTTATGAGGATTCCCGTGCATGCATCCCCTTACTCTAAGCCTCTGTACAAAAATCGTCAGGATTCTTGCTGCTTTTTTGGTTCAAGAATAGCCACTAGAGATACTGAATGTTTAACCATTTTGTTGATGATAAAATTGACCTTCACCTGCGCTCCTAGCCCTCTACCGTTCCAAAGGAAAATTCTAGACATCAAACAGAGGTCGTCTGGTTTTGGCCCCAGACAACTAGCCCTTGGCAGGAGGAGACAAGATCGGAGAGCATGAACCACTAATCTTGGACTGACAACGGGTAAAAATTCCACTCTGTACCTTCTTGAAGACGGCCTCTGGAGTGCACTCTCCTCACTGCAACTGCCTGATATCATCCAATGGAGAAACAGAACTCTTCGCATCCCTTAAACTGAGATCTAAAGAGGCTGGATGTGAGAGAAAATGAGTCAGTGACATCGTCAGGGAAAGAAGTTGGGGAGAATATGGAACTATTTTCAATGAGGGCGAAGGTATAAAAAGAACCTCACTACGAAGTGAAAACTAAGGAACAAAAGATGCATCAGATCCGCGATCTGTTTGAATGAACTCTGAAATTCTGATCTGGGAGGAGACACACAGAACCTGTGTACCAATCCTGAGAAGCGTCCCTTCGGGAGATGGACCCAATCCATTGGTTTGAAAAAGCATATTCCTGCCCACACCGTGTTTGAACAAGACCAAATCCCTGCAGGAGGAAGCTTACCCGTCAAAGCGTTGGCTTGAAGAGGAAGCCACAGAGTCTTGACCAGAAGGGGAATTGCCCACTCCTTTTCTTCAGTCAACAAAGGAGGGCATCGGAGCACACCCCGAAGGCCTCGGAGAAGGAACCTGTCCAAGCGCCTTTCGACAAACCTGCAACAAGTGAAATGCAAGGTGAAAATACGAGCAGAAGTAGGGATAGGCTGGGAAAAATAAGCCTTGGCGAAGATCCTTCAATCCCTCAATCTGGATCACAACATTATCCAGGATTGGCTGGGAAATATCCATCTTGACGCTAATCCGTGCAACAGACGTATCTTACAAGCGAAGCCTCCGATCATCCACGCACAGGTACGAACCAAACGAGTCCCATATCACCTTCAAGAAAGACTCTGACAATAGAGGAGGAGGAAGCCCAAGGAGGGAGATCCAAACCACCGCAAGGGGATTACCCCTCCCTGAGTGAGAATACATCATCCAACAAGAGAGAGAGAAATTCCATCTCCCCACCCAATGGTGACTCCTACTCCAAGCTCTCACAAAATCCGACTAAGAGGTGTTCAGGTGGTATCATAGGTTTTTTATTTATTCTTTTGGGTTAACGATGTCTCATTTTATTTATCTAGTCATGGTATTTTTTTAGGTTTTTTTATTCAATCTATGATTGTATATGAAATATGTTGTAATTATTTTTTGAGGAACTTGTTGTTCATTCATTATATGCGGTTTCACTAGTTTACTTATATTAAACAGTTTATCTAATATAAAAGGATGTATAACACCTAGTTGGGTAATTCCATATTCTCAATAGTATATTATGTTTATCCATACAATTATTCAATGGTGAAACCATTCATAATAATGTATTCATGATTCCCATTTGATAGTTTCAAGCTATTGGGGAAAAGGAATTCCCTTCTTGCCAAGTAGTAAATTATTTTGGGTTTCATGAAAGGTTATCTAGAGTTCGTTCGTTACAAATAGTATCAAATCCTATGTTCTAAAGATGGTAGTTTTTATTATAATTATATCATTAATTTTTTTAAGTCATTGTATACATGAAACTATGATAATAATTAGATATTCAGATGTAGATCGTGAGTAGTTTCCTAATGACCACCTATCATGATGACACTTTAGCCACCATGAGATGTTAGGATTTTAGTTCCCTTTTGATTATTTTTTCGATTGTTCCTTTTAATGATTTTTTTATTCTTAATTACAATGGTATAGGTTTCCTTGGTATTATTCTTATTGTTTCGGGTGATTATAATAAAACAATCAATTATGTGAATTTTGATTGTACAACCTTGAAAACAAATTCATAACCAAGATCCATATTTCGAAAAATGATTCAAGAATTATTCCATGATTGTAAAATGTATAATATAACCACATTTTATATTCAATCATTATTCCACATTCTGTCTAATTCTATTATTTAGACACCTTGATTCATGGGATACATCGAGTTCTTATCACTAATTGGAAATGAATCAAGGTAAGTATTTTGATATATTATAATTTATGGAATGAATTCTTCCTAGATTTATGGTGTACTATTGATTATGACAATGTTTTGAAATTTGTTTTCTGTGTGAAAATTGGATTTCTGTGGAAAATATTTTATGTTAGAAATTAATCCTCGGGGATTGTTTGTAAATTACGTATGGTTTTAAGGTATCTTTTTCATATTCCATTACATATATCATGAATTATAAAAAAACAATTCTATAAAATAAGTTGATATTTTATTTATAAACGTTTTTAACTCTATTAGAGTGTTTTCCCAAGAGTGGTTAGTACTAAAATGAAAACAAGATGATCATTCATGTGTTTTGAAAAGGGATTTTTGTTTTTAAACAATGATGTTCTTCACGAAGGTATAGTCGATTTCTTATTTTAAATGAAGATTAGGGTTTCCAAACCATTTTTTATGGTATTTTGGTCCTTGAAACTCGACGAGTGTTCAAATGGTGGGTGAAATTAAAATTTTGTTTATTTATGAATCATATTGAGATAAATTGTGAATTTTATTAAACTATTTAAGATATAAGAAATTGGGATTTTAGGATTTAATATGAATAGATAGAGTTATCACATTTTACTCTCATAATGAGATGGGGTGTTTAAATGTTTCAATTCATTAAAAAATTATTTGGATTATTTAAAAATTATAGAAATTTTATTTTTTCTCTTGTTTATTGTAAGGATTTGATTGAGATATAAGGGACATGGCTCTGTTGGGTTCCAATCTAATCTTATATAATGTAATCCTCCAATAAATGTAATTATTTAAAGTATATTTTTTACCTTTACTTCTTACCCATTTCATATTTTAGAGTCTTCCCATACTCTAAATGGAGTGATAAAAAACATTCCCACTTTTGTAAATTTTTTAGTGCCTCTTAGAACAATTTATTATTGTTTATGAAAAGATGGCTTATTTGTAATCAGTATTGGTTTTATTGAGTAGACTGGTCCATTGAGCCTTAGTGAGATTTATGAATTTATGATGAATGATCATCATGAAATTCTATGTGTGTGTTTTATTTTGTATAAAAACCTATTTTTAGATAATTTTATAGTCATTATTAATTTTAGGGGACCTCTTCTTCAGGTGTTTTTTGGGTTCCTTTTTTGGTTTCTCTTCTATGTAGAGTGGTTTTTTAGGGATGTTAATACATATTTTTGTCCATTATGCCTCATGTTGTTGATATATGATTCTATATTTGAGGAAACATATATGAATGATATTTTTTTATGTTTTCATCATGTGAGGCCTTCGGTGTGCGTTTTGTGTGACTAGGGTAGATTTTTAATGAGTCCACATTATAAATTGAATTGTGTTGGTTTGGATCATGTTTTTTTCACCATGAGATGGTGATATAGGTATAGAGTATTAGATTTCATTTTCTTTCCATTTTAGGTACCATGGTTAGATACCATGTCCTTTATTATTGAAGCATGTTTTTGATTATTTATATCTATAAGATCAGTAAAATTTTTTAATTTTTTTAATCATATCACATGATATTTTCACTTTCCATGGAGTTTGAAGAAATAAAATATTGAATGGTTATAGTTGATTGGATTTTTTTGGTTTCTATTTTTAATTTTTGGAATAATGATTTTTTCATTGATGTTCTATATTATAGTAGGTTTTATATTCTCTCTATCTTTTTAGATGAATTCTAAAGGGTGGGGATTCATATAATAGGTATCCATATCCCTAAAGTGTGTCATTAAATAGTTATGGTTGAGAAATTTCTAGAGGTTGTTTAGTATATGTTGATGAATTGTTTTGGAACATTCAAGGGTTGAATATTGTTTTTTGTTCCCCTTATTCTATGATTGTATCTTGTTTTTCATCGACCCCACCCACAAATTTAATTAATGTGAATATATTTTAAGGTTTAATGAGACTTTTTTATTAGTTAGTACATTCTTAGGGAATTTGTAATTCCCGATAGAATTATGACACCCCCTTGTGTCACTATTGTGGTATATTTTCTATGAATTTTGAGTAATTTAAATTTTCGAGAGTTTCAATTTAAAATTTTGGATTTCAGGACAAGATTACTCTAATAAATTTTTTTTACATGGATAAAGAGATTCCATTAATATACATGTATGATATGTTTTTCCATTCATTTTTGTATCACAGAGTTATTCTACATGTGTATATCATGGTTCAACCCAAATCATGTGAAATATTGGTGTGTTTCATTTTGTTTTTTGGATGATATCACACAGATTACACACAAATTAGGGAACCATGAGAGTGGGAATGTATTAATTTGGAATTATTTTAATATTTGTGTTTTACTTAGTCAGAACAGAGTTATTATACCCATAGGGGGTCTCCGAGAGAACATGCATCTCTTCATGTTTACTAAGAGTCGCCCGCACATCTAGAAGGAACTTATTATAAATATTGTGACTAAAAAATAATAATAACTCATACATCAAGGAGTTTTATATATTGGACCTGACATTATTGGCACATATTTTTCCTAACCATGTGACAAAATCATGGGGCCTATTTTACTCTTGAAAAAAAAATAAAATGATTTCCGTTGTCTTCTTCAACCCTCATTCAACCAATCTTGAGGGTGAAAATTGAGAGAACATCATTCATTCCTTTTGGAATTTTTATCATTCCTCCTTCAATACAAAACATATTTCTTTAGGTAATCTCCTCATCCCATCTTCATCTATTCACCCTCTTCTCTCAACCATATAATTTCATCCTTCCATAAACCTTAATCACTCGGTGGGTATGTATTATCATTTTGGAAGAGTCTAATGATGGGTATTTAATCATTTAGATAGTGTAGAGTTTTTTTATTCTTGGTGATTCTTCTGTTTTTGAAGGAAAAATGAAAGGATTCATTTCTAAAAGAATAGTGTGGGTTATTCTCTGTAAATTAAAATATATTACAATACATAAAATTCATGAGTATTTTTCATTTTGTTCATATTAAATTAAATGTATATGTGATATAATAACAGGTTTTGAATTGGTTTTCAAGTGTATTTCAATCTTATCATAGAGCGTATTTTTATGGTTTTCTAAATACTTTTTTATATTAAAAATGTTTGCATGTCATGGGTTTTTTAAATTTCATATGTACAGTTTGAAAATGGAATGGGGATTTTAAAGAGGTTCATGTCACTAATGGCTTTCTAAAAAATGTAATTTCCTTAATCTAACTAGATACATATCAAAAATGGTTGTGTTATTTGGATATTAAATTATTTTAAGGATTTTAACAATCATTGAAAATTTATTTGTTTTGAATGGATTTTTTATATTTAATAGTGTATTGGATAATACATGTTTGTAAGAGAATTACCAAAGGTTGATAAAATGCATTGGCATATTATAACTTTTTTTGAAATCCCTTTATCACGTTATGAATGAATATTTTATGATCAAGATACCCTATCGTGAGTCCCTATTTATTGTTTTGATTTATATTTTACTCCATGGGGGTATGATTCTTGTTGTTTTATTATTTTTTTATTCATCATCTCGGGTGAAACTGTATGGGTTTTTATGTGGGTATGGAGGATGTGAGATGTGGTTTCTTGAAATTTGTTTGGAAATTATTAATCAATGTGATGCCTTTATGCCTCGTTTATTACCCACCTTCATTAATTTATGTAATTGGATTCCATGGAAGTATTTGGATGACCTTGATATGTATAATCCATGTTATATATTTTGTGCTATCTTGGTAATGTTTCCCCATTTTACATAGGGAACTTATTGGATGTTTTGTAAATGTCATTGTATCTTGAGAGATACCATGATGGATTTTGTGTATTTAATAGTATAATTATACTAGTGGGATTATATATATATTCATTATGGTTGGACTAAGGTTTTAGTCAATATTCTAGGATCATGTTACATAATTATTAGGATGTTTTTTATGATGGTCAGTTCCAACAAAGGATTATTTATGGGATATCATTTCAGGTTTTATTTGTACAACCTTGCATTTACTGGTTTCATGTAGCCATGTTTTTATTATTAATATTTTCTTTTTTTCATCCTTTATATCTTAGAAACTTGGTTAGTTTTATTTTTTTATAATAGTGTTTCCTAACATTCAAATAAATTATAATTTTTTTTAAATTGTACATTATCCAGTGATGTTGAAACTGTTTTCTAAATGGAACATAGTAAATTACTTTTTTGGAAAATAGGAAAAAAAATTGGGTAATTTTTTTAATATATTAAAGGATCACTCATTAATTAGTTAATATTATTATAATGAAATTTTGTTATTAAATGTCTTTGATTTAAACTCTTGATTTCAAACGCATCATACCCAGATTTTATAAAAGGGATATTTTTTTGTTTTTAAAAGGTACAAGATTATATTTACTGCTTTTCTATTGTATTAATGATCCTGAAAACAGAATACCAAATTCCTATCTTATTTCCAAACTAGAATTTATGAGCTATTATGTAAAGATAATTCCATGGAATCTTTTTCGCATATTCTGTACAAACACTTGTTTATGTGTGTATATATGGATCTACTATTTTATTTCAATATATCCGGTCATGCTTTTTGTTGGATTATCATCGTGATATATTAATAGATTTGTGGTTATAGTGACTGCCCATATATAATATAGAGATGTTTAGCTAGTATATTAGTCTAAAGATCTATTTATTTTTTTGGGTCGATGATATGACAATAACTTCATCTAGAAATTGTATTTATTTTTTGATTTAATGTATTTAGGAACTTATAATGTCTAGTGGATGTGTAATTATATTCATTTGAGTTAGTTTGTAATTGATTATTCCATGTTTAGTTATTTTGTTTATTTGATATTTTGTTATAATAGGCATGGACGTCCAACCACTAAATGGATCATTCCATATTCTTGGTACTTTTTGTTATCTATTTATATGATTATTATAGTGTTAAACCACAACAAATAATGTATTATCTAATCCCAAAAACTAGTTTCCAACCCATGGGGATTGTGATAACCTTTTTAATCTAGAGGTAGATTGGTCCAGGTGTTGTGTTGGGTCAGCTCAGGCCAATTCATTATAAATTTTATCAATTCCTTGGAACAAAAATGGCCTAGGTTATAGGTATTCAATTTTTTTAATTCAAAGTAATGTAGTAGAATGGAGACTAAGATCATTGTTGGAACTCGAGACATAGATCACATGTATGTTTATGATAACCACAGACAATGAGAATACTTCATTTACCATTTATATTTTGGATTTGAATTATTTTTTATTATTTTATTAGATTATGGTTTGAGAAGATTAATTTGAATGCTGATCAACAATGTATGGGTACTCATGGAGGTTATTATTAGTGGCTAGGATGAAAAATAAAAAATAATCAAATATGTGAGGTTGGCATTCATGACCCAAAAATTATGTTCGAAGTGGTTCTTGCTTTTGGAAAAATATTTAAAAACTATTGGATGATTGGAACATAGACTATTAGACCACGTGTCCAAGTCAAGTATAGTTTCAAATCTCCATTTTATCCACTATTTATAACCCTTAATTTTTATATTTTATTCAGTTTTTCTTAGTAATGTAAAATAATTAAGGATGTTCCTGGGATATGTTAGCATTATAGGAATAAATTTTGATAAGAATTATCTTGTTCTATTACATTTGATAAATTTATAAAATTTATTTTATATATAAAAGGTGTATTTTATGGAAAATGATTTCATTTTTCAATGAAGGCGTTGATTTTTTTTGTAAAATGTGTTTTTTGTCCAATGAATTCAAAGGTATTTACTCTTATTATTTATTTAAAAAAATTATTTGTTGTTGGATAATTAAATATTCCCATTTTATAAATAATATGGAATTTATGAAATTATTCGTATAAATGTATAAATTATAAATTCCTAAAACCTTTTTATAAGAAAAAATAAATATTTATAAGTGACATTGTAATTTTAAAATTTGGGATTTGATTTATAAACACCTATTGGACTTTTTAGCAAATTTAGTTATATTTTTTCAACAAAATGTCTCTAATAAATATTACATTTAGTATTTCAAAATTATTATAATCAATTTTTTAAAATTACTATAATAAAATTTATTTAAAAATGTGATTCACTGGGTCCAAATTATATGAAAATAACGTTTTATTTTTATGCATAAAGGGTAATTTATTTTTGTGAAAACTAGAATCTATGGTCAAAGATAAATTTATAAATGTAAATATCTACATGAAAATTGATTAATATGTTTTTCAAAAATGTGTTGGAATGTTTTTTTGAGACATTTATCAACTTTATTGCTTATCTTATCCTCTATTTTAAAAAATGTTAGCTTCTTTCCTTTAGTGTGACATTCCGTTATTAAAATTTTTAATATTAACAAAAATGGAATCACTTTTCAATTATACAAGGGGAACACATCTCCCCAACCCCC
Organism: Viscum album; assembly: GCA_963277665.1. NCBI lineage: Eukaryota > Viridiplantae > Streptophyta > Magnoliopsida > Santalales > Viscaceae > Viscum > Viscum album. The sequence goes on from OY728129.1 coordinate 1,638,080,082, forward strand.
CTCAATCCAAAACGCACCCATTTTTTCCCAAATTCTATTTAATACTCACATATAAATTCCTTTCATAATTCAAGTTGTTTTCTTTCCTCAAAACGTCATCCATCAAAGGTGTAGCGCCCTTTACAACGATGATAATCTTCTATGTGAGATGTAAATATTTATCCACTAATTTCTCATTTATATTTTATTGTGTGTGTATATTCATAATAAAATTGTATTAAATAATATTAGAATTATAAAATAATTATAATTAGTTTTCTATTATTCCATTATAATGATTGTACCAGACCCAAAATGATTTCCCTTTTCTATTCTGAAAAGTTAATCCATCATTTGTGGGTTTTTTGAACTATTTTCTCCCTGATCCAATGTATTAAATTTTCCTTAACCTCCATAAAAGGATATTCATAATAGGAAATTTAAAATATTAGTATGATATTTATGAAATATATTATACTCTTAAAATATGAACCAAAATATTATTTTTCCCTTTTTAAGGAAAATGAAAACATAATCCATGAATACATGTGGTTTAATAGATCTACGGAACTATTGATTTCCATTTTTATTTTCATAACGACCTCACATGGATGTTCATAATAATGAATTTAATAGATAAAAAGGATTATTATGAAACTTTTAAGCCTATCTATTGAAAACAATGAAAACTTTTTAAAAATATGAGTAATCAACTGGAATGCTAAATACAACAGTCTACAAGATAATTCTAAGAGGAAAAAAAATTTCTACCTATTATATAATAATATCATATAGGTTATATTCTTATTCTAATTCATTCAAATTTTTATATAACATAGTAATGATAATTAAGAATGATCATTGTGCTTCTTCTATAATGATACTATTATTAAATCACTTCATAATAATCTATTAATAATTTTATGTTCTTGTTTGGGTTGATTTTAACCACCTACATGTAAAATCATGTAAATTTATAATAGGGATGAATTTTGGTGCTGAGATATGGGCCCGAGAAGGATGAAGAGTGGTTGATGCATGTGGGATGACATTTTCCCCATCAAAAGACACAAAAAATAAGCAACGGGGCATGCATCGCAAATCTATATCATGAATCCCCCTCACCACCATAAATGTTGTCAAGCCAATAGAACCAACTCTTTAATGATCACCATAGAGAACCCTGATGGAATCATCTATGATGCAGAAAATACATTCATGACCACCATAGAGCACTCTGATGGATGCCTTCGTGAGTATGACAAAGCACTCTGAAATCCATATAGGAACATGACAGAATCCTTCACAATTACGAAGAATCCATTGTCGATCATGGAGAAAAATTTCATTTGTAGTGTGCCTTCCGACCATTGTGAAGCTGAGTGCATATAAATTGGTGTCTCACACCCATCCCGAATGATCTCCACCCAAAACATTCACCTTACGACATCTCAGTTCGTGAATCCCTTTATTCCACAAACAAACCAGAAAATGTATCACCAATGTATTTAAGCATTGAAAACTAACTTTCCATTTTCCCCTATCTCCTTCGCTTCAAGATGGTAAGTAATTATCAAATCCCTATGTTCATTTTGAGGGTAGGATTCCCATCTAGTCACTCAAGTCTTCACAGAGAATTCATGCATCATCAAGAAACATACTAGCACATGTTTACTCGAAGCCTCAGTTGTGTAATGATGCTTCAAAAATCTCTTCCCATCACACAGAACCTATGCAACATCCATCATGAAGAAACTTCCATCATGAAACATGTATTCGTCCTGAAGAACTAATTTGTTTCAATAAAGCTCTATGAAAATACTTCTTCTGCATGAACCCTTCTCTCGTACGACACTCCAGTCTTTCATTAAGTGGCTTCATGGTTTCTAAAGATTTATTTTGTATACTATCTCTTTTACATATTCTTCTTCATATAATCATGATAACAGATATAGGGAGTTCGAATATCCATGATAATGTGATCCACTCAAGTGAACACTCCATTACCTCACTCCCATCGAGCATTTCTTGTGCCCTCCCTCACCCATGTTCAGGTTGGTAAAAGTTATATAAAACCAAGGGATGAGAAGTGAGCCATCATCATCCGAGATGTTGGATGTCAAACTGTGAAGAACCCTCATCCCCAATAGATGCAGTTAAAATATTTGTTTCTACACTCATGGATGTCCAGATTGGATCAGATAGAGGATCGGACTAGGAGCCATTTTCTTCATGCCATCTCAATCCACCTTCTCTTTCCCTCTGGTCATTATTTCAATGTGATCATCAAGTAGTCTTCATGATGCAGACCTTGATAGATTGTTCCTTGTACTATGGCCATATCATCCTCGTACATCTAAACAAACTCTTTAGGATACCCTATAAGAGTATTTCCCAATATCAATACCCCCGAGTTGTCTTAGTGTGTAAGCCCCACATAGTAACCCTCGTGGTCACACCTCTCATGACATGATCATCATTTTTGATTCTACCTATTGTTTCTCACATCAAGAATGACTAATTTTGGATTAGATTAATTATCAATCATTACATCCTCTAATGGATGATAACCATGTGTAAGCCCCATGCCCCACTTACCTGAACTATGTGGAATTTGATCTATGTATTCTACACAGGGTGTGTAGGAATCTTCCATGAGGACTAAGCCCATCACCCATCTATTTTGGACATTTCACATCATTTCACCTTTATCTTGCATCATGTTACATTATACTCTCAAGCTACATTGGAATTGATATATATCATCTACATGAGGTATATAGGAATCCTTCTTAAGGTTCAACCCCGACCAACGGTAATCTTTGGTGCTCCCTCCTAGGGATGTACCCTCTGGTTGTGACATCATCCCTTCCTGGGAAAATCTTATGGATCTTCCCCAATGAGGTATTGTAATATAATCGAGAGGAAAAACATGCCTAATCCATGCATTCAATACATATTCCTCTAACCAAGAGTTTCCCTCTTGTAATGGGCCTCTAACCACACGTAAACCCATGCATGTCTCTAGGTTGTTGTCCTTTTTGTACACCCCAATTATATGCCCCATACCGAACTGTGTAGGCTTTGATCCCTATCATTTTAATAGGGTAAATAAGAATACTCTTTGATGTTCAATCCCATCAAATTTTAAACCATGGTTTCCCCCTCTTTGGGACCCATATTCTCTCTGATCCTCCCCTCAGTGTGTTTGGATCAACCTTCACGGTTTAAAACCTTTTCTTCATCAGACATGCCATCTTGGGATTGTCCTCATTGGGTCTTCTTACTTATCATCCCGGTAAACCATCCAGGTACTCCCACCATCGGATTTACCAATCTTATCAACATTAATATGTGTTTTTATTAGTCTTATATATCTCCTAAAAATGTTAATATTTTCATATTCCCCATGTTAAAAAATAGAAGACGAGGAAAAACTCTAAGGAAAACCTCTAAAACTATGATACCCCGCAATTGATGTGTGAATCCTTTGTTTTTTACACCCTTGAGAACCTCTCAGATGATGAATAATATACAATTCCCAGTATTTTAGTGTCATGACATGCCACAGATGCCCCAACATGGCTACACTTCTAACAAATGATAGCTTTCCATACTTGAAACATTGGAATGTCCTGGTAGATGCATCGTAATTAATCATCATCCATGAAGATATGGTATTAGAAATGAGATTCACTAATAACATCTTAATCTATAAGGGAGGCCCATAATAGGAAATTAGGTCTATGGATGAATCCATAAAAGAAGGAACCGACATCCCATAGTCCTGTTTCGATCAAGGAGAAAAAACCACTAATGAGGCAATTAATGTGGAATGACATTATGAAGTAGTAATACGGGATACAATGTGATAGTTAGCGAGCATCAACATGTGCACAATGTCATACCCCTATCAATGTTTTGAAAAAATAAATGATGAACCCAACGTGATTCTTTTCTCCTATGAACACGAGGAATGGAAGTGTTTTAGACATTAGTAGATGAGTGCATCATCGGATCCAGCTATATGGAACTACCTCTAGCCATGCAAATAGTGGTCCCAATATGAAACTCCCCATAATTTAGGGTATTTGGCCATTGGGATTTCTAGTCTATGGAATTTCCAGCAAGGACCTCTCTCTCCATCTATAGAAGAGTGAATGGCTTTGGGACATTGGGAAAAGTTTTCTATAAATCTGTATTGATGGCTAAATCTTCTTATTATGTGGGACCTATGTTGCTACCATATGATACCAGTCGCTTCCCACCCACATATGGTGGATCAGAGGCAATACCAATATGGCCAGTTTTCATAGCTCTGCCTCCACAATGACAACATCCACTTCCAAAACTACTAGGTTTTCACACCCCGTATCACCCTCAGTGTTTATTCGAATTAGGGGTATCAACACTATAGTTCAGCAATGCAAACATGAGGGGTCATCCACACTAGGGAAATGACATTCCATGATCTAAAGGACACTATTCCATAGTATCATCGCCACCCACAAGGTCCACATAGGTATCAACTACTCCCCACTAAAACTATTAACCATTATAGGTGCCTCTCCCTAGAACAGTCTTATGATTTTCTCCCTTACGCCGATGAAGTAAGAGACATTAGAGTAAACCGGGTGATGACTATAGCCAAGGAGCTACAGAGGAGGGCTCCCACCAGGTTACCCTAATGTTACTATTTGATCCCATAGTCCTAGGATCATGTGTTTTACACCCCTTCCCAGCCAGGCCTAGAATAGATGTCCTAACATCAACAAGTGTATGATTAGGAGGATTCCCATCAGGGGGCATCATCTTCAACATCTTCAGTGGCCCATTCCACCACTGTTGCACACTATCTATCCTCTATTACTACGGGTTCAGCACACTTCTACACCAGATTAGCATTGTGGCCCCATCTATAGGGATGTGGTGATGTAGTCAGTACAGCCCCCGAGAGATATCCCAGTATTCCAGGGTTTTCCAGCTCGCTTACCATACTCCCCACCAACTAGTCCACCACCACATCGATCTATATCAATGACGTTGTGGGTTCCCCATCCAGTTCTAGCTGATAAATGGGGAAATCAGATACTATATCACACTTTTGTGTGAATGATCATGTGGGACATTTTCACTATGGATCACTTCCCCAAGATGTTCTAACCGATTTCAACACCGATCATCAACATCCAAAAGTACCTCAAAATGGATGAGGTTATGTTTCCCCTTAATACCGTAGAAATGATGCATTTCTATTTCCTTCATTTTTCAATTAGATTATCCAAGGTTCTATGAGAAATACAATGATATCATCCATTAATGCAACCTGGTCTATTTGGCAGTGCTTCCTGTTGCACAGCACCATACATCATCTGGTTATCATCTGATTCTTAAGTAATATTGTGTTCAGAGCATTACTGTTCTTAGAAAATTTATAGTCTTGGAAACTCCACTTGTCGATATTTTCAGTTTTAGATATTATTTGTGCCTTAACTTCATCCCAATTCTATGATAACCTGACTCACCTGGTGATATCGATAATATGTTGTCAGGAACTTTTATAGTCAACATGACTAAGCACCCAGAGAAAGAATCCGAGATAGGGATCCTTGAAGAGAACCTACCCCTATGACAACAAAACAACTTTTGGATCCATTTATAATTTGCAACCATCAATATAAATATATTCTTGTCCTTGAAAATCCCATTGATTAATTACTTTATATTCAAGAAACTGAAATGGGAAAAGGCCCCCCATAGATTCTAAGCCCTCCGAACAACTTGGTTTATTAATTAATATGGAAGATGATCCCAAAAAGGATGTGTTACACCAACAAATCATGGATCCTAAAAGTATCATTGATGAATTCCTTACCAAATTTGACATAGAGTGATGTCCATATTATGAGGATACTAAAATGGTGTAGTGAGGGTAGGTACATCTCCTTCCCAGTGAGTTATATCATAGCGATCTTGATAACCATGCCCACCTAGAAAGGTTAGATGATAGAGTTTATAGAATGTGAGCATCGTATTCATCACTATATCTTCCTTAGTTACACGAGACTTGTCTCCATGATCTAGCTCTATTGGTTGTTCCCATAACATCCCCACAAGTGGCTCTATAGGTTCATCCAATTTTTTCTCTATAGGTTAACCCTCCAGTAGCCCCTGACATATTCTTGAATCTGTTCCATTATTCAATGGGCCTGCTAATCATGTTGATGAACCTGCCAACACAATGGTTGTTATGAATCCCCATTATGATAGGAATCCACCTATAGTTAATCCAATGACAGCTCTCAATTCCATCTTTGAGGATCTTGATATGTGATAGGTGGAAATCCCACCTGATGGGAAGAAATATCTTGAATAGGCAGACAATATTCTAGAACCCCCATAATTTTTAGGAACACCACACCCCCCACAAATAGTATGTTAGATCTGCTGTTGCAACTGACCCACTTTATCTCATGATGTGGACCTATGGAAGGGACTCTAACATAGAATAAAGATTCCAATCATTCATGCTTTGTACAGAAACTAGAAGGGTCTTCATTTTTCTGGTACAGCCAGTTACCCATTGAGATCATAGATGGTTGAGATGATCTCCGTAGATTGTTTTTTAATCAGTTCAGCTTCACTAATCGCAACATATTTAATTAAAACCTCTTCAAGTGAATGCAAAGGAAAGATGAGTGTGTCGCTTACTTTGTCACTTGGTGAAGGGTCCTCACATATTCAAATTACATTTCTCTAACTCAAGAGTAGTTTCTAATGATGTGTATGGGGAATGTGAATACTAAATTGGTTCCTTCCCTCATCAATCAGAATTTCCTAGGTGGATTCTAGGATTTCTTTGATAAGTCTCAATGACTAGAGGATGCTTTGTTACAAGCCAGATTGGAATGTCTGTTTCCTCTCGTACCTCCTAAAAGATGGAGAAAAAAGGATGATACATCATCCATTTTCCAAGTAGAGGCCCCCCATGTTATTGGAATGTTTTTGGTAGGACCGCCTCCACAAACCCATCGAGGGCCGCCCCATCAGCCTCTACCTCGTGTGCAGTAGTGCCCACCTCAGAATTTGTAGGAGACACCTTTTAATCCATTGCCTCCATGGAAAGATAATTAGGCTCCACCTCCTCACCAGAATCCAATCCCCCATTAAAGGAAAGATCTAATTTTCTATTTCCCAGACATGAGAAACTAGACCAACTCATCTAATGAGGCTCAGGTTCCCAATTTTTTCTAGAGTTCCATGGATCATGTAATTCTATGGATGGTTCCATGGAGAAATCCCGAAGAAGATGATCACATTGATCAACCCAACTACTAACCCAATCACTGGTTCCATAGGTACACTCTCAAGTAGTGTTACATGTTCAAGGACTAGATTACAGACGAGGTTAAAAACAACATAGTCATATTTGGTTCCGCCCATGCCTAGGAGGCATGTGTTTCTGCAATTCATGATAGTGATAGAGAATGTGGTTGGTAGTAGGTTTCTATCAATGGATCTTAAAATTATGATGACTAGATGTCTTGTAAGGTAGTCTTTCATTCTCAGGGTATCATCTATGCTCATTTGAATCATATAGAACCCTACGAGGTCACCACACCTTCCCAGTATCCCACTGATACATCCACATATCAGCCTTTATCCTCTCGGAAGGGTAGACACTAACAATGCAAGGGAAAGAAAATCCCTGCATCAGTGACAAATATTTCCCATAAAATCGCAAAATAAATTCCCTTGAATATGGTAATTTAACCTAGAATCTTCCCAGTAATGGAATATTCAACATGTGATGTTCGGGAGTATACCTCGGTAATCACCGTTGAGTTGGTGGACCCTTATATGGTTCCCAAAAATAAGGTACTGCATGTGGATCCTCATAATGTCCCCAATCAGAGACATCATCGATGGAATCATGGATATATGAATCAATGGAATGCACCGGTAAGTGCTTCGGACCATGTTCTGCATGCAACTGAGACCAGATAGTCGGTTCGGTACAATGTCTAGTACATGATGTCCCCTCATCTGGTCTCATTAGAGTATCTCACACATCCATTTGTACTGATCGATCAGGCTAATCCACAAAATCCTCTTTATGATCTCCCACATTCAGCTGTGGACCAACCTCAATCATCTAGTCTTCAGCCGGAAGTAATTTTTTATTTTTTTACTAGTGAGTAGAATGATGTAACCCGGACTAGTTTGAATCGGTTGGTTCGGTCAATGTTTCCCTTCATTCCATCTTCTAGAGAGAAACCTCCCTTCGGCCGGAATGTGCACCTCGCACGGATTTATAATGTGCTTTTTAACCTCTCTATAATCCTTCAGAATCACTCATTCCATGAGGCTCTCCGCCGGTCTATGGATATTTGTGAATCCCTCATAGAGGCCCTGAGAAACTCCCTCCAATTCGAAGGAGAGCTAGCAGCTATAGATTCTATACAAGCTGACAAAGTTGAGTATAAATAATTTTAGGCCATCATCTCATTCTATAGAGAAGGTGAAGGTTCTATGTTGCAAAGGCACATTCACATGTTGTATATCACTGTCCTATTCAATGCCATGGTGTTCCTCTAATGTCTTGTCGATATAGATTCTGGGATTAGTATCATCACAACTCGGACACTCTGAAGGATGGGAATATTTGAAGTGAATATTAATATTTATGACTAGAAGATAGAATGTTTTGAAAGGATAAATCATACATCTATGGGAAATATCAATTTAAATAACCAATTCAGTGGACTAATTGCCATCAATGATTTTACAGTTTTTTCATAGGACACCGACTACAACACATTTATCGGTATACCCTAGCTTCATCTACACGCGGTAGTTCCTTCCTCCTATCACAAATTCCCCAAGTACTCCATTAATGGTTGAGTGGGTTTAATCCAAGGTGAAGCATCTACCTTTGAATCTTTTGAAGATAGCTATTGGATGCATACTATTACAAGGGAATGGATAGACAGGTTCCGGCCAATGTGGTTGAGTACGCTACTACTTTGACTGACCCATGGACAGAATTAGATGATTCCTTCATTTTCCCAATTCATCAGTTGGAGGACACTACCCCAGACTTGGGACATTTATTCATTATCTATGGGATTATAGGAAATGACATTCCTAGGTACAATGAATGCTGAATAATCACACTTTAATTCTATATCAATCAGACCCGAGTGATTCTGGAGCCCCTTAGCCCAATGAGATATTGGTATGTTTTCCTGACAGAAATAATGATATTTCGTACAGTATTTTTTCATTGGGCAGGTTGAACAAGATTAATCCAAAGTTCCACTACTGTTTTGATTTTAGCAAGTGTGACCCCATCAATCGAAGGCCTAATGGAATTAGATCAACAACTTTTGTTTCCATGGTTTTAGTAGTGTGGGGGTCTACAATGAATATTCCACTACCGCTCAAGCCAACACTAGAATTCCATCAGTGTCATCCATCTCACTTGATTTCCCCCTATCGATGATCTTCTCACTGTAGAAGATAAATAGGATTTAGATGACGCTCCCCTTGAATTTTAGGAAGGTGTATCCACCACTGTTGACGAGATAGTGTACGTGAACCTTAGTACCAAGGTACACCCGAGACCAACACTCATCAGTGCATCCATATCTATGGAAGAGAAAAAGAATATATGGATTTCTTAACACAACATCAGGATATACCTTCCAAGAGCATTGACAAGATTCCATGGATAGATCCCTATTTTTTCATTCACTATATTTGTCTCCCATTAAGTCCTCACTAGTTCAAGAATTCTACAAGGAATATTCACTATTCTCATGGTGCATTGGTTGAGGATGAGGTTGATAAGCATATCAAATAAAACACTGTCAATGAGGTAAGTTCCGTAGGTGGTTAGTCCACATCATCCCCATCAGAAATAATAATAGACATATCAGATTTTGAAGGGTTAGGCATTGGCATATTTCCTGGCCGCCTATCCCGCCCCAATAGAGCAGTCCTTAGATCGTGACTTTTCAGATGAGTCCATTGTCTCCATGGATCCTATAGTTCCTTGTTGGAAATTCACTTTGAAGCTTCCTCATGGAGCCCAACAATGTTGGAGGCTTAAGGATCCCAAACTCAATATAGTAGGCTTGGGTATCATATTCATCACACCTATACAGGATGTCTTTTCCTACTCATTCTTGCTTCTTCAAGGATGCACCAATAACAAGGCAGAGTATCAGGCCCACATCACTGGTCTCAATCTAGACCTAGATATTGATGTTCCCCACCTACATGAAATGGGGGACTCTAAAATAGTCAGCAAGAAGATTAATACCGATTTTTTCATCATAAAGCGGGAGCTCATACCCTTGTTAGAGTGCACTACCTAGCTAATGGCCATGTTCTATTCTCGTCCTGAGGTAACTCATGTTCCATAATCAGAGAATGGTCCATCCAACACCTTCTCTAGCCATGAGGATTTTCTCACAGAGCCTAACCAAGATGATTTGATCATCCATGTGGTGCATCAAAGATTCATTTCCCCCATTACCTAAGATGATGAAAATGGATAGTAGGTGAGCCATCTTATATCCAGTTCTGCCACACCCGAACCTCTAGGTCCCTCTGCCGCCACAGAAGTGATCCTTGATTAAAAGCCTCCATTCATTGAGTATCTACATCATGGATGTCTCCAAATAGATAGAGTTGAACGTGAGAGACCTCATCAGTATGTAATGAAGTATACTCTTTATAGTGGTATTAACCTTGATCAGATCCTCTACATGTGTGTACTAGATGGATTCCTACCTATTACGTTCAGGGAGATGAAATTCCTTAGGTTATATAAGAAGTTCATTCTAGTTTTTCAAATCTAATCAGGAATGTCCAAAACTCTCCCTTCAAATTCAGAGGTTAGGAAACTTCATTCCAACCCTGTTCCATAGCTATATGGAGTTTTGTAAGAGGTTTCACACTTTACATATCCATGCTAATTGTTTGCATCAATTGTTGGAGCCACTCCATACTACCAATTACTATTGGACCTTTGTGGTAGGGGTACTCAATGTTGTAGGATTCTATCTACCAATAATATCTCACAAATTCAGGATCATCTTAACTTCCATGGATCTATTTTCCAAATGGGTAGCGTCAATTATACTCCATGATGTCAAGTCTCGTTCTATCATTGAATTCAGGAGCTCAACCATCATTCATCGATTCAGAAACCCTCACATAACTCTCACCAATAACAGTACCATATTTTGGGTAGATATACTAAAGAAATTTACACCAATTATAGTATCTATTCTAACCATACAAATTTTTATCATTTAAAGGATAATTTGGAGGTCGATGAATTTAATAAGACCCTCAATAATATTTTTTGAAATATAGAGGGTTAAAATATAAAAATATTTCTGGACAAGCTCTTAAATGCTCTCTAGAATTACTAGATGATGACTTGTAATTCCACCCAAGTTACATCGTATTCCTTGGTGTAATAAATAGATATTATCCTGGCCATCGAGATACCATTACCATATCGTTTCACAACCATCTATAATCAGAAAACATCAAAAAATTTGTATAAGTTTTTCTGGTAAAATTGAAAGCCATCCATTAGAATAGGCTCCAGGAATTGCACAATATGGAGAGGAACCATAATAATATATCATGGAATTTCAATAGGAATGTTCATCTCTGTTATTTACATCATGGTGACTTGGTTTTACCCCTAAGGATGCCAATGATACCTGGTAGGAAGACACCAATGTTGGGGCCCAAATGGAGAAGACCTTATATCACTACAAGGTTTACCCAAATTATGTATACCCTCTAGTCACCCTAGATGGTGAGAACAACCCCCCACCCCCCACCAATGCCAAATTCCTGTATGAGTATTTCACCAAAAAACATTTTAATCCTTCCCACAAGATGTTAAACTATGCAGTCCATCTAGGACGAATGACATAAATACTATCCAGCTTCATCGTCCTACATGATGATAAACTGAAAATGGTAAATATACCCAACAATAAAAACTAAATGCACATACACTAATTTCCCATTCATCCTTACCACATCAGACTAAACAATAAGGAATATTAATAACTACGTGTGGCTATATTCCCATAAAAATGGAATACCTGGGATATACAAAACATTTTCACTTTGTTTTCCTCCCCGAATTCGCCCATCTTCAGTCTCTCAACCTAGAGATTCTCTCGAGAGTAGGTGGTGTGGTGTGGGATTCATTCATCCTCATTCACATTGGGTTTGAAATATCCATTTCACATTTCACCCATAGAGTCACATCCCCTTTCCTACATCCTTACCGCATGACAGTAAAATACACGAAATTTTAAGAACTATGTATGGCTTAATTCCCATCATTATGGGATATGTTGGAAAGCTTGGACATTTTATCATCGGTTCTTGCCCATGGTTCCAGAAAACATCTCTATCATTTGGCCTATTAGCATGATTTACCTCCGGGGATTATGCATAGTGTGGTATGAGGCCTCATTGGTCTTTATTCACGTCAAGTTTTCTTTATTGCACCATGGTCACCCCTTTTCTGGGACCTTATCCCCCCTTCTGTCCTAACCGCATATCGTTATACTGGTTTGAATTTCAGTAACATCATTTCTACTGATTATTATCCTTTGGGATATATAGAAACACCCTGAGATTTTGTCTACAGGTCCAGTCCCATATCATATTCTTTCTCCGAGCACCTTGGCATTAGTTCTCTCCTAAGATTGTGAATGATGTGATGTGAGGCATATTTGTCCCCATTCTTGTGGGGTTTTATCCATGCCATACACATTCACCTTAATAGATAAATAACTATGTTTTTATTGATTCAAATCCTTCTAGGATACATAGGAATGCCCATACATTTTGTGTTTGGGTCTATCCATGAATTGATTATCCCACTTTTCTCCCATTACATTCCCATCCTTTTAAGTCATCTACCTTTAGTTGAACCCCTCAGCCTCTATATTGTTTCAACATCAGGATCATATGCACCATGGTACAAGACATAGAGTGTTTGACTACTCATGGATATTCTCTTATCCTTCCTCCTTACTTGGTGTGCCATTAATTTGTGTCTCCATTATATTTCTCATCCAAAAGGACCCCCATCCGGCCCAATCTCATGCCACCTTGGTTGACCAACTATTCTTGGAAAACATCCAATAAGATCTTTAATGACACTTTGATACAAGTCCCACATTGTGAAAATTGCCAGTGGTCGATCTTCAATTTTTTTCCCATTCCAGTTCACACAATATAGTTGTTGTGTTGCGAACATGGTCAACAGTTATCCTCCATCATTATCTCTAACTGAGTCACATCACAAATGGTGATCTAATGATTCACATTCATTCTATTGTTGATAGGTCTATACAAATGTTTGATACACTAAGTGTCATTCTACCACACACATTTTCAAGTTGAATAGGTGAACCAAAAACATGGGGGCATCCTTGGCCCAACACTTCATTACTTTATTGTTTTTTTTCATTTATTGTACTTATATCTTTGGCCCATTACTTCCCACATAGATCAGGGATCAAATGGAATTAGAGGTCTTGATATGTTTTATACCCTCATTTAAATATGTACACCTCCATGATCAAAAAATATTCACCTTAAACTAGGACTTCTTGTCCCGAAGACTAGGAATCATGACTTTAAACTATTTGTACGTTCTCTGGAGAATTTTTTAAAATAGTTTTTACCTCTTTGGTTCTCATTCATGGTGGGATATTTTCTGACACTCATTTCATATCTCATTCTCATAGTCCAAACTCTAGAAATTTTAACTAATATTTTCAGTGTCCGAGTTCACTTAAAATTAAACTACATAACAACCTCGATTTTTCTCACTTGATAGAATGTAACCCCTTTTTTGTATTGTTCTCCTACTATTATATCCCAATTATAACATATGGAATGATTCCATTTATCTTAGGATACATAGTGATGTCCAAAAATCTCATCCTTGGACCCAACAGTAGGACTATAATCTCACTAATTCATCCTTTTTGCCTCATCTCCGGTTTTGAGAATCTGGGGTGTGGTATGGAAGGGTTAGGCATTGGCATATTTCCTGGCCGCCTATCCCGCCCCAGTAGAGCAGTCCTTAGATCGTGACTTTTCAGATGAGTCCATTGTCTCCATGGATCATGTAGTTCCTTTTTGGAAGGTCACTTTGATGGTTCCTTATAGAGCCCAACAATGTTGGAGGCTTAAGGATCACAGACTCAATATAGTAGGCTTGGGTATCATATTCATCACACCTATACAGGATGTATTTTCCTACTCATTCTTGCCTCCTTACGGATGCACCAATAACAAGGCAGAGTATCAGCACACATCACTGGTCTCAATCTAGACCTAGATATTGATGTTCCCCACCTACAAGAAATGGGGGACTCTAAAATAGTCAGCAAGAAGATTAATACCGATTTTTTCATCATAAAGCAGGAGCTCATACCCGTGTTAGAGTGCACTACCTAACTAATGGCCATGTTCTATTCTCGTCCTGAGGTCACTCATATTCCATAATCAGAGAATGGTCCATCCAAAACCTTCTCTAGCGATGAAGCTTTTCTCACAGATCCTAACCAAGATGATTTGATCATCAATGTGGTGCATCAAAGAGTCATTTCCCCCATTACCTAAGATGATGAAAATGGATAGTAGGTGAGCCATCTTATATCCAGTTCTGCCACACGCGGACCTCTAGGTCCCTCTGCCACCACAGAAGTGATCCTTGATTGAAAGCCTCCATTCATTGAGTATCTACATCATGGATGTCTCCAAATAGATAGAGTTGAATGTGAGAGACCTCATCAGTATGTAATGCAGTATACTCTTTATAGTGGTATTAACCTTGATCAGATCCTCTACATGTGTGTACTAGATGGATTCCTACCTATTACATTCAGGGAGATAAAATTCCTTAGGTTATATAGGAAGTTCATTCTATATTTTCAAATCTAATCAGGAAAGGCCAAAAATCTCCATTCAAATTCAGAGGTTAGGATACTTCATTCCAGCCCTGTTCCATAGCTATATCGAGTTTTTTTAAGAGGTTTCACACATTTCATATCCATGCTAATTGTTTGCATCAATTGCTGGAGCTACTCCATACTACCAATTACTATTGGACCTTTGTGGTATGGGTACTCAATGTTGTAGGATTCTATCCACCAATAATATCTCACAAATGCAGGATCATCTTAACTTCCATGGATCTATTTTCCAAATGGGAAGCGTCAATTATACTTCATGATGTCAAGTCTCATTCTATCATTGAATTCAGGAGCTCAACCATCATTCATCGATTCTGAAACCCTCACATAACTCTCACCAATAACAGTACCATCTTTTGGGTAGATAAACTAAATAAATTTACACCAAGTATAGTATCTAGTCTAACCATACAAATGTTTACCATTTAAAGGCTAATTTGGAGGTCGATGAATTTAATAAGACCCTCAATAATATTTTTTGAAATATAGAGGGTTAAAATAATAAAATATTTCTGGACAAGCACCCAAATGCTCTCTAGAATTACTAGATGATGACTTGTAATTCCACCCAAGTTACATCGTATTCCTTTGTGTAAGAAATAGATATTATCCTGGCCATCGAGATACCATTACCATTTCGTTTCACAACCATCTATAATCAGAAAACATAAAAAAAGTTGTAGAAGTATTTCTGGAAAAATTGAAAGCCATCCATTAGAATAGGCTCCAGGAATTGCACAATATGGAGAGGAACCAGAATAATATATCATGTAATTTCAATAAGAATGTTCATCTCTGTTATTTACATCATGGTGACATGGTTTTACCCCTAAGGATGCCAATGATTCCTGGTAGGAAGACAACAATGTTGGGGCCCAAATGGGGAAGACCTTATATCACTACAGGGTTTACCCAAATTATTTATACCCTCTAGTCACCCTAGATGGTGAGCACAAACCCCCACCCCCACCAATGACAAATTCCTGAATGAGTATTTCACCAAAAAATATTTTAATCCTTGCCACAAGATGTTAAACTATGCAGTCCATCTAGGACGAATGACATAAATACTATCCAGCTTGATCATCCTACATGATGATAAACTGAATATGGTAAATATACCCAACAATAAAAACTCTGTGTGCATACACTAATTTCCCATTCATCCTTACCACATCAGACTAAAAAATATTGAATATTAAAAACTATGTGTGGCTATATTCCCATGAAAATGGAATACCTGGGATATACAAAACATTTTCACTTTTTTTTCCTCCCCGAATTTTCCCATCTTTAGTCTCTCGACCTAGGGATTCTCGCGAAAGTAGGTGGTGTCGTGTGGGATTCATTAATCCTCATTCACATTTGGTTTGAAATAGCCATTTCATGTTTCACCCATAGAGTCACATCCCCTTTCCTACATCCTTACCGCATGACAGTAAAATACACGAAATTTTAAGAACTATGTATGGATTAATTCCCATCATTATGGGATATGTTAGAATTCTTGGACATTTTATCATTGGTTCTATCCCATGGTTCCAGAAAACATCTCTATCATTTGGCCTATTGGTATGATTTACCTCCGGGGATTATGCATAGTGTGGTATGAGGCCTCATTGGTCTTTATTCACGTCAAGTTTTTTTTATTGCACCATGGCCACCCCTTTTTTGGGACCTTATCGCCCCTTCTGTCCTTACCGCATATCGTTAAACTGCATTCAATTTCAGTAACATCATTTCTATTGATTATTATCCTTTGGGATATATAGAAACACCCTGAGATTTTGTCTACAGGTCCAGTACCATATCATATTCTTTCTCCTAGCACCTTGGCATTAGTTCTCTCCTGATATTGTGAATGATGTGATGTGAGGAATATTTTTCCCCATTCTTATGGTGTTTTTTCCATTCCATACACATTCAACTTAATAGATAAAGAACTATGTTTTTATTGATTCAAATCCTTCTAGTATACATAGGAATGCCCATACATTTTGTGTTTGGTTCTATCCATGAATTGATTATCCCCCTTTTCCCCCATTACATGCCCATCCCTTTGAGTTATCTGCCTTTAGTTGAACCCCTCAGCCTCTATATTGTTTCATCATCAGGATCATATGCACCATGGTACAAGACATAGAGTGTTTGACTACTCATTAATATTCTCTTATCCTTCCTCCTTACTTGGTATGCCATTAATTTGTGTCCCCATTATATTTCACATCCAAAAGGACCTCCATCCGGCCCAATCTCATGCCACCTTGGTTGACGAACTATTCATGGAAAACATCCAATAAGATCGTGAATGACACTTTGATACAAGTCCCACATTGTGAAAATTTCCAGTGGTCGATCTTCAATTTTTTTCCCATTCCAGTTCACACAATACAGTTGTTGTGTTGCGAACATGGTCAGCAGTTATCCTCCATCATTATCTCTAACTCAGTCACATCACAAATGTTGATCTAATGATTCAAATTCATTATATTGTTGATAGGTCTATACAAATGTTTGATACACTAATTTTCATTCAACCACACACATTTTCAAGTTGAATAGGTGAACCAACAACATGGGGTAATCCTTGGACCAACACTTCATTCCTTTATTGTTTTTTTTTCATTTATTGTACTTATATCTTTGGCCCATTACTTCCCACACTGATCAGGGACCAAATGGGATTAGAGGTTTTGATATGTTTTATACCCTCATTGAAATATGTACACCTCCATGATCCAAAAATATTCACCTTAAACTAGGACTTCATGTCCCAAAGACTAGGAATCATGACTTTAAACTGTGTGTACGTTCTCTGGAGAATTTTTTAAAATAGTTTTTACCTCTTTGGTTCTAATTCATGGAGGGATTCTTTTTGAAACTCATTTCATATCTCATTCTCATAGACCAAACTCTATGAATTTTAACTAATATTTTCAGTGTCCGAGTTCACTTAAAATTAAACGACTTAACAACCTCAATTTTTCTCACTTGATAGAATGTAACCCCTTTTTTGTATTGTTCTCCTACTATTATATCCCAGTTATAACATATGGATTGATTCCATTTCTATTAGGATACACAATGATGTCCAGCAATCTCATCCTTGGACCCAACAGTATGACTGTAATCTCACTAATTCATCCTTTTTGCCTCATCTCCGATTTTGTGAATCTGGGGAGTGGTACGGAATTCTCTATCCCCATTCACATTTTTTTATGTACCGCACAACACATTTCCCTTATGGGGTCCAATGTATTAGTCATATGGAACTAAAAATCATCATTACATTCATCCCACATGATGATAAGTTGTATGGAATTTAAGAACTATTAATGTCTTGATTCGTACACTCATAGGACACATAGTGGCACCCGAACATTCTATCTTAGAGTCCAGCCTCAATTTCATTATCCTCACCGACCCATTGGTCCCTAGTACTGTATAAACTCTATGACCTTGAACTAGGATCCCCTAGACCATGTGATATTATTATAAACTATTTTCTAGTGTCTAGGTAGTATGTGCTTAAACTATGTACAATATCTTTGTCATATGAAGTTAAACTAACCCATGTATTGTCATCATCATATAATACTAAAATGTGTTCTTTTCATCAACACCACAAGACAACTTATGGAATCTCTATAGAGGTATTTTCTGGAAGTAGGATTTCTCTAAATTAAGATCAATATGCTCACCCAATGTGATTTCATCACAGTGGTGAAATTTCAAGAGTGTTGGACTCCAATAAAATATCTCATCACTCCATCTTCATGATTTTTGATCAATCAATTTGGATACTCATCCTTCTCTACATCTGAAGGACCCCCCTACTGCCTAGTCCCATGTTTCTGAAGCTCACTTACTTTCATGGGCCAATGTTCTAGAAAACATTATATGACACTTTGAGTTTGGTCCCATGTTGTGAACATGGTATGTGGTTGTCCCTGGTTTGTTTTTCACCATTCCATGATAACTCAAGGTGGATTTTGTGTTGTGAGAATGGGCATAAATTATCTTCCTTCATTATTACTTCCTCAATGTGTTGCAAATTTTTATCATGTGTTTCACACTTTTTATCTCCATTTGTCTGGATTAATTTCAACCCCCCCTGTCATTATCTCTCTTGGGCACCATTGCATATTGAAAACATGGTTTGGCTGATTTGAGAAACCTAGTCTATGATTTATAGCCCCTATATTATTTCAGATCATCAAGCGATCAGTTGGACCCAGAGTGTTCTATGATTTGATTGTGTCCCTATACCCAAACTAAGCAATGACATTGTAGTCCCTTATTTATCACATCGGTCAAGGCCCATGTCATCTTGGGGATCGATTATTAGTTTTTTTGGTATGGACGGGGTGTAATAATATATGACGCAACAAGATTTACATTCACATGATCAGAATAAATATGATAGCATGAAGATGCATTTACGAGTTTAGAAAAAGGAATCCCCTATGGATATTCCCCTTCGATAAAGCATCTCAGCTCCACCACCCTTTGGTTTGTGGAAGCCATTAGATGTTGTCGCCTTTCGACCTCCCTTCCTTCCTCATCATGTGCAGGGTGAAGCTAGTCATCCCTAATCTATACTCAATCTTGTTCAAACATGATGATGACCACCTTGTGGGATTCTCACCATAGTTTCTCCTCAGCTTTGGGCTACTAAACCCCAAACCATTATATGATTTCGGGTGGGGTAGTTGTAAATGAAGAGTTCTCAATCATCCAAATTTTCCAGCATTAGATCTCTTCTTCACCCTCTTAATGTTTCTGAGTGTTTACAGACTTCCTTTGATACCATCTGACACTGAGGCCATGGTCATACTTCTGTGTCTTCTTAGTAAGATATCCTCGAATGAGCATGTATATATTTACGCATCTATCCCTCTGATAAATATGTTGCACAACCAAAGATGAATTTTTTCCATCCTATATATTCAATATGATTTTAGGGTGTCGTCGATGAAGTTCTTGGTTAGTTTCAATGACATGAGACGGAAATCCCGTCTATCCCCCTCTTCAGAAGTGGTCTCATACGGCTCCTCTAGGTCAGTGGGTTCATATTCATGGAACAATTCTGATAGTTTGATAGAAGGATCTTACTCTACTGTCATGTTAGATGAGTTGGGTTCTACATAATGTGGTTGATTTTAATCATTGGATCCCACCTTGATAAGCTCATGTTATTACCTACTAGTGGATCTACCCACATCTGTGATCACCATGGTCTTGTAAGCGTGGGGGTGTGATTCTATAATAATCAGTGTTCCCCTCGGGAGAGGAGCTCTAGGGACCCTGAAGATCCTCACCACCATTTTACACACAACCTATAGTACTATTCATACAAAGAAAAAGCCAATGGGCCAGGTCTTTTAGATAAAAATTATGACTATGTAGGAATAAAGACCTACCAAGTTCAAATATCTAATCGAACCCATGAGTCATCACTATCAGAATACTAGGACATGACCACATATATGGTGGGGAGATCTGAAGACTCTGGGATGGTCACCCCGGTTGTCATAGCCCTACTAGACACTGCACTCATCATCATCCCTGGTGTAGACCCCAAAGCTACTTTAGTTGCTACAAAAGAATGGGTCTTTCATATAAGGATCTCCTACAAAGGAAAAATACCAGTGGAGAATCCTAGAATATATGGATAAGTTCATGACATAGAGGAATGATTTGGAGTTTACCCCAAGTGCTTCAGAAAAATATTTGATCTCTAAGGCTGAAACATCACATTCCTCTTAATTCATTCCCCTGTTTTCATCTTCTCTCCAATATTCTTTGGATTCTTTATGAAAAGGGAAGCACACCCTCATCATAGAAACATATGATTGTGGTGGGGTTGTTTGATTGAGTAGTACTTTTACCCAATATTTCATCTAACACATAGTGGTCCAAGAATGCATGATTTCTACAAGCTTATCTATGTGTTTCTCCCATATAGCGTAAGATACCATAAATCCTCCCTTGACATAGACAATATTTGTTATATCCATCCCATGATTTTTAAGGTGATCCTGCATCCTGTAGGGACTAAGTAATTTTTTGTTAACATCCTAGTATATCTAAAACTTTGGATAGACAGCATCCTCGTGCATGTTTATATAGCACATTTTCATCCCATGAGCCTGGGTAGATATCCGAAAAAACCATCATGGAGGCCTTCCTTATTCATGACTCCACCCCGTTGGAGCTGTCGGATCATCCACCACTCCTCTTCCACATACGTCTAGTGTGGGCCTCCGAATTTCGGGCCCTACCTCTATGACAGTTCTACAACTACGGTGTGCACCAGCTCTATCACCATGATGTGTCCTTTAAATTTTCTAACCCCTACCTTGGGGTTGAGGGGGAACCACACCATCAAAATAGATAATCTATTTCTTCATAATATCCCATGGGTAGGATGTATCCTAGCTCTTTGAATACTCATCAACCGACCTATAAGTGGCAGTAGCCAGATGAATCCAATTCTTGATTTTCACATAATCCCATGTAAACATTAGCCACATATTCCTTAGAACACACGAGTGGTCCTCATGTTATACCCCCATGTAAACATGTGGGGTTATCCTTTTCATGCACCAGAACTACCATACAAAATGGTATAGGGTGTAAGGATCACAAATTGTCCCACAATCTACCCATGCCACCAAGACACTGACTCGGAAGGCTATGAGGAATGACTAATGTTCTTTAGTTCTTTGACCTTCGTCGGTGAATACCCACATTGTTAATAAGAATGGATGTAAATTTAATTCTTCCACAATCTATAAATTGAGATGCATCATCGATAGTGAAGTCATCTTGATTAGTAACCTTCCCACTGCAATTATAATTGATGGATGAAAGTTTTATCTAAGAGGGGAGATAGGGTTTAGATATTCTTAAACCCATATGTATGTTTTTATTCAGCTGTACAGAAATTGGAGTGGACTGCAGAACAGTTCGGTCTTCTTCCCCTCACTAATGTGGCATAACACCTTGTATAGTTTTTCTTGCAGTATAATCTCAAGGTTGATGTACTGCACCACCACCAGCATGGACACCATGGTGAATTCTCTCACCCGTGCACCCATGTGTGCATCCCTAACTAGAATAATCCTCACGAAAATGAGCTTGGAGATGAACCCAGCCAACCTATCCAACGGTTGATTCTTAGTGTTGACATTGTACCCCAAATGTATCCACAATCTATCCTTCAAGGTTCACAAGTAACAACCTTCCTTATAGTGATTATCTCTCCTAGGATAGATGGGATGCTTCATTTCTAGTTCCATAGGAGCCTCCTCCACTATAGGAGGGTTCTCTGGTGGGAAATTTATGATACGTCGGAACCACTACTCGTAATGGACATCCATCACTAATTAATAATCCTTTCTTGGAACTTGGTCCATCAACACATTCGCTAGATATGACATCTAATCCGGATCATCCCATGTTTTTTCTGTGGGGAGTAACATGTCATACATCACCCCTAGTCACTACTGGAAATATCACATATAACCACAATTTTAAACTATGGTTATATCCCACGAAACTATGGGTATAGTATATATAAACTATTTCATGAACCACAGGCTACTAAGGAGTCGGAATTGCCCTATACCCATGATTTTGACAAATTCATCGGTATATATTTGGGAAATATGTTAATACCTATAGATTATGTAATGAGTGGGTATATATCTATTCTCACAGTTCTGTAACCCATGGGAATATGTTTTTACAGAAATATAATTTACCCACGGTTCATTGAAATGTGGGTATAGATGCTTAACAGACTATCCTAATACCCATGGTTTATGTGAACCATATGTATATATAAATTTATACTTTTTAAAAACTAATGGGAATGAATTTTCATAGCAATAATAATATACCCATAGTTAAATATAATATGGTTATAGAGGCATCTACCAAAAGCAGTTGTTGCTGCTCACCTTCCTGCTTCTTCTTGCATCCTGCTTCTAGATGTTGTCTTCCATCCGGCTTCCTACCATATTTAAAATATAAAATCAATAAAAACCGGAATAGAAAAAAAACCATTTAAAACCAAAATCTATCACCAGACCAAGAAGAGTAAAAGAACACCCCATACACATCCAATACTAAACATTCATTACTAATTATATATATTGAAGGTTAAATAATAAGAGATTCCATGTACACTGTCTATACTACATGAGTAACACTCTCTCCAAGATGATTATCTGTAGGTAGACCCTAATCTATAAGGGGTTGTATCCCGCACACTAGATGGTAATTGTCAAACATTCCATATTAGTGTGGGACCCTGATCTTTGAGGTATCATATCAGTTTACTGAAAACCCAAATATCTTATGAAAATATAACTATGTAACTAGAAATATATAAATAAAACAATACATATACAATATACCACTACCATGCTTATCCATACCATAATGTCTCACAAAAGAAATAACTAATTCAATAATTTTCCAAAACTCGTGATCACACATCAACAATTAACAAAATATTCAAAAATATATTTTTCCCTTTTCCCATGTTCATAAGGATCTATGTTCAAGAAGATTGTTTAGATAAGCTATCATTAATAAGATATGATGGAAAAAACCTTATATTTTTCGTAATTACTATTAATTTAATATAAATCATTATTTAGTAGTCAATTTTTATAATTATTTGTATCAAGTAAACATCAAATTATTTGTCCATGAAATATCCTTCCATGCCCGTATATGTGAAAACACCACAAAATATGTTCTTGACACTTTAAATAGTCTTATGGAAAATATATATTGGTTACATATGGACATGTCATTTAATCAAAATATTATTTTAATGGTATATTTATATAATCCATAATATCTAGGTATCATCTAGTTGATTATTCAAGTATTCCTTTTTATCCTTATAGGAAAACCTAACACTATCCTAAGTATGATAAAAAATAGAGAGGATCTTAATTTACGAACTACACGAAAATCCATTAATATGGTCATGAATGTCTGAGATTTATTAACCATCTGCATTTCCTCATAAAAATTACCTGAAAAAAACAAAATATGAACCTTCATTAAAATTGATAACAATAATAAATTTTGATAAAATCATATAATGAACTTCTATAATTAATGATGACTTTAAGAAAGTGTGGTAAAAACCAAAACTGAACCAATATTACAAATGAAATTTTCCCTACAAAAAAATGGCATTAAATTATCATTACTAATGCTATAAGTTTTCAAATTATGATAAAAAAATATATTTTCACTGATCTTATATGTTTTAAGAACTACAATTAATCTGAGAATGAATGTCCAAAATTACATAATAATATATATTTCCTCTTTCTAATTTCTAGAACAAGAAATTAACACTATAATATTTATTATGAGACAAATACAATATGATTATTAAAAAATCTAATATAAAATGTAAAATATAAATAAATAAAATATATATTAATTTTTTATGGATTACAATATTATTACAGACAATTTCATACATCATTTCAAAAAAAAATAACATGAAGTGTGGGAATACTATTTTGATCTTTGGAAAAATAATCAATTCATTGTGGAATTTATCATCAACATCCAATGAACATGATAATAAAAAAATTAAAACATAGAAAAATATATGAAAATGTGAAGAATAAAATATTAATGATGAAGGTTTGAGAACATAAATTTTATAAATAATCACTAATCTAAATCTCTATTGACTGTTCGGTTTAAGAAATCCTATATAATTATTCAAATTTAGAAATCAGAAAAAAATTAATATTAGTTAAAATTTCATTCCCTATTAATATAAAATGTGTATTTCATAATTCATATATACATGACACGTTTTCCATATTGAATATTTTCAGAATTTGTATTTTGTATTGTATATATTTAGAATAAAAATTACATATTCCATATATTAAAAATTCCAAAAAAAAATAATGAACCATCCAAATATTTATAATAAAGAAAGAATAATTTTTATTATGAAGGGAACACATGGTTCATATACCCATAATAGACATAATACTTATGTCATATGAGAAACAAAATGAATATCACATATTATAAATGGAATTCATAAAACATATATTCATATTTCATCTTAAAAATGAATATTGAATTAATATATGTTTCAATCAGTCTAAAGTATTAGACAATGATGAATCAAAGAACACCCCATACCGATCCAATATCAAACATTCATTACTAAAGAAATTTATAATAAAGTGTGATAAAAACCAAAACTGAACATACTTTACCAATGAAAAAATTATTACAAAAATATAATTTACATTAAATTATAGAGCATGTGATTTTGTCATTGTTATGTTTTCCTATTAATGCTTACGCAAACTAATTAATGCATGACCTAGATGGTCAATCCAACAGAACACCTCTTATTTGACAATACGTAGACGCCCTAAATGGAGTGTTTTTTATAATTATCGACCATAGGAAGATCATCTCATGTTTTTGTTTAGATTGGGCTTCTTGATATGGAAGCCAAATCTATAAGGCTTTTAGACTATTGAGAATTTATTTTTTATGGGTTATTATAATGTTGGGGAACAACATGTATCGATGTCATCCATTATGAGTGTATAATTATTTTCTTGCGAAACATGATCCAAATAACAAATTATTTGATGACACTGTAGTGTATTATGATATACAGGGATAATTGTGCACTATTTTTATGTTTCAGTTATATTGATGAGAGGTGGATTAACTTTTGATTAATAGATCATCTCAAGTGTGAATTTTTTAGTGGAATATAATTTTTAATTTTAGAGTAGAACATGATAAGTTTGTTTCTAGTTGGTGATCTGGGGTACGTCATGTTAATGGTTAAAATTCCATTAAGTATTCTCTAGGATGAAAAATTGGTATTGTTAGAAGAATGTAACAACTTATATCAATATGGGTTATTAATTCTGGAAAGAATTTGAATTTTTGAGTTTATATAAATTTTTGGACAAATGGTCATTGGATTAGTGTTCTTAGTGTTTGAAATTCTTATCGAATTCTTTTTTACATGGAACATAGCTAAGATATATGTTCAGGTGCTCGGGTGGATGGTCAGGTGGAGTGGATTGAATTTATATGAAAGTTCACTATAGGTGAAGAAACATGGGGAGGAGCTAAATATGGTGAATCATGTGGTTGTATGAGAAATGATCAAGTCTAGTTCATGTGTCATTTTGAAAGCTATAGGGAGATACCATCTACCTGGCGAGGGGGCACTAGTAATACATTTTCCATAATAGAACCCCTATATGGGTTTTGGAATCACCAGCGAATGGAAAAATAATGAGGTAATGTTTCTAGCCACCGGAGTCCTTGGTATCTCTTTTTAAAAAAGAATTTGAGCAAGATCATTACATTACACCATTATGATGATAACCTCCTCCTAGTTGGGGTAATCATATAGACCTAGTACATATTTAAAATTAGTATGATAGTATATAAGAAAAGTCATTTCAAGAATTTATAAATCACCATTCAAAGTATATGGTCCAGGAAGAGGTATCTCAACAGAACCTCAATATTGTAGAGTCTCTAACATCATTGATGGAGACCATATAGGGGGAACGCACTACGTGGAAGCCCAAAAGAAATTCGTCCCTTGAATTTTTGGATCAAACTACCCCACTCCCAAATTCAGTACCCTAATATTCTCTAAACATAATTAGGAAAACCTAGGAATAAAAAATTATGAGAAAAATAGTTAATAACATGTATTAAAAACAATAAGAAAATCAATTATTCTGATCAAGAATGTTTGAAATTGCATAACCATTTCTATTCCCTGATACTAACTGCAAGAACAATAAAACCACTAAATATTGAACAACATTTCTATTTCTAAAAAGAATAATGTATTATATAATCCAATAATAAACATGAATAACTAATAAAAACTGTAATAAAGTTTGATAAAATCCAAAACAGAACCTACATTAAAAAGTAAAATTGCCAAAGAAAAACAATACTGGATTTATATTCTCCTTACGAATTCTATAAATTTCATAATTATGATATCAAAATAAATATTCACTAACATTACAAGATACAATAACAATAGTTAATCTGAGTATGAAAGTCCAAAATTACATACAAATATACACAGCCTCCTTCTAATTTATATATCATAAAATTAATCTAGTAATACTAATTACGAGTTAGATGATCAATAGGATTTGTAAAAAACCTAACAGTAAATGTAACAAATAAATAAATTTAACTTATTTTACATTTATATGTATTACAATATCATTACAGACAATTTGATACCACAATGCAAAAAACTCGATAACAAGAAGGGTGAGAATACTATTTTGATCCTTGAAAAAATAGTCAATTAATTATATGGTTTATCATCACCATCCCATGAAAAGGATAATACAATAATTACAACAAGTAAAAATATAAGAAAAGGGGAATAATAAAACATTGATGGTGAAGGTGGAGAACATTAAATTTGGAACTCATCACTCATCTAAATCAACATTAATCTTTTAGTTCAATAAATCCTTGATAATTCTTCAGAACATAAAACCAAATAACACTAATATATGTTCACAATTATTTACCTATAAAAATAAAATGTTTATTTATATATAAAGGACACAAGTTCCCCTCACTAGTGATCCATTGGGCCAACCTGCAATAGCACCCCCCTCCCATCCCACACCCCCCTCACTCCCAACATGCATCCCCCTTCCAAACCTATTTCCCCCTCCCTCCCAACCTGCACCCCACATGCCCTTCCAACCTATACACCCCTCCCTCCCAACATGCACCCCAATCCAACCATAAAACCCATTCCAAACATGCACCCCTATGAACCTACGTGCCCTCTCCCAACCTGCATACCCCTCCCCCTCCGAAACTACATCCCCCACCCCTCCACTCCCAACCTACACCCACTCACTCCCATCATGTAACCCCCTCCCATACTATTTCCACTTCCCTTCTAACCTGAACCCCTCCCCACTACCCCTCCCAACATGTAGCTCCTCACCCCTCCCTCCCAACATTCACCCACTTTCAAACTATTCCCCCCTCCACACCCCTCCCCCCCAACATGAAGCCCCCTCCCAATGTGTTTCTCCCTACCTAACATGACCTAACCTTATTTATGCAAATCAATCACTGAAATAAGTGAAAAAATAACACCGATAACAATATTAACACAAATCCATAAAAATAACTATTTACATGAACTAAATATAAATTAATCATAATCATCCATAAAAAAATTCAAATCAAGTTCTTAAAGTACATATATAAGTATCCCTACAATGTAAAAAATGAGGGGATTAATATCCCCCTGTCACCAACATCCCCATACACATCCCTGTTTCCATCATCATCATTATTAGCATCAACATTGTTTGTAGCCTCATAACCGACAGTAGCATCAGCAACATTTATACCACAAACAACTCTATCTCCATCAACATCATTATCATTATGAACCTCATTGGAATCACTCGATACATAATTTAGAAAGATCATTGATTCCATATATGATTGAAATTATGAAAAACCTCTGATGGAAGCGACTAACTCTAAACTGGCATAGCTTTCATGAAATTCTTGTTCATCAGCTTTCTTCATTCACTCTCTGGTAAATCTATTTTATTTTTCCTCAAATTCTTATACATAAGAAATTTCAATTTCAGAGGTATGAGAGTATTGAGAGGATCCCTATGAATACCAATTCCTAGAAGGGGTGAGGTTTTTCACTGGTTGACATCACACACTCCTCGGGTTCTCCTCACCTAATACCCGACTTAAATGATCATGCAACCTGGATATTTCATCTTCGTTACCATCAAGGGTATGCAAGGAATACTATTGAAATTATAAACATATTAAAATATGAATTTCGTGTAAATAATTAATATATAAATAAAAACCATACAATTTTAACTTTTTCATGTGTATTTACTAAACATCCATCATTTTTCTTTATACTGGTGAGAAATATTTTTGCAAGAGATACATGACCTTATATTTCCAATATAGTATGCTACAAATGGTAATTGAAAAAATCTATTTTAGAACATTATATGAGAAATGGACAAATATGATATATGTCTATCCAATAATATTTTCATTAGAAAATCCTCTATAACATCAAAATACCTCATTAAAGTACCTGGAACTTGTAATGCATGGGCATTGTAGAGCACCCCAATGTGTGAAGATATGTCATTGAATCTTTTTTATATTTTCCTCCCTCACATATTAAAAAAATCAAATACAAGTAATTATAATTAAATTTTTAGAAAAACCATTACTGATTGAGATTACCTTAAACATATCAGTCTTACAATTTAAAGTCATTAATTCAAATTGGATTTTTGGATATTCAGGGAATGTGGGCACCCCCTATAAGTTAGTACCAATCCTAATCTTCCAACAAAAATACCACTCATGCTTGTATGATTTCCATAACTACCAAAAAACCATCAACCCAGAAGTCTTAGTAGATTCTCTATCCGGGAAAGTTAAAATGAATATTAACTGAACATTTTATTTCATTTAAATACAAAAATAATATAGATATGAATTTATGAAATTTTCTTACCCATATTTCATGAATTATTTTTCCATGATATATTTATTGATATGTCTTTGTGAAATCTGTTCCACCAGAATAATGTCGTGATACATCGACAAACTATCTGTGAATCTTCTGTACTTTATTGCATTTGGACATATGATCTGATTTTGTTGATTTTAATCCACAATTAGTTGTGTCTGGAGATTCAAAACATCTTTTATCTGAGTTCTCCCACGTCTCCTAGAAGAAGATATCATTAAATAAGAAAATAGGGGAAAGAATAATTATGTCAGAGTAGAAAAAGAAAATAATAAAGTGAAATTATTTGAAACTATTATAATAGAAAAACATTCTGAAGGCTACCCAATAGATCGTGATGGATATTTGGGTTGTCCTTGCTCATTATCATTTGAAGGGAGTGTCCATTCCAGTGCATGCTCTATATTTCCTTCATGCACTAGAGTGTAAGCTGATGGAATGGACTAATCTGATGCTATCAAGATGGTAGGAAATGGAGGCTTTGTAGACATGGTACACTATGGCTAGTATGATGGGGGATACATCATCGTATATTGATATGATAATGGTGGAAAATCATTGGAGGTGGCATTGTCATCATATGGGAAGCAAAGGAAAAATGAGATGATGGAGGCATTAGTTGGATCATACCTATTGGTGGAAAAGACATGGAATTTGAATAGTAGTTTAGGTGATATTATGATGAAGGCATGTATTATAACATCCTCAAAGACTCAAGAGGGTTGTTGTAAAGGTGTGTTTGAAGGGGTGTCCACCAGTGGGTACGTGTGGGAATGGGTATGATGGGTGCTCAGTATAGGACTAGATGAATCCCCACTCATACCCATGCTAAGAGGATGAGGAGTAAAATTCGGTGGAACAGAATGTCCCTAAAAATTTGATAAATAATATTAACTTGAAATTATATGTAATGAAGAAGAAAAACATTACAATTATTATACTCAATAAAGGAAGTGAATGAGGAAATTCAGGTTCATTCCTTGATCGATCGGGATTAAATAGTCTATTCTTTCAACGATCTATAGTATTTGGCCTAATCTACATATTAATGAAATGTAATTATTGTAGAAATAGTTATTTAAAATTGTTCAGAAAACATACATCTATTATAAATTCATGATAGGAAACAATTTGACTTCTTTTTATTAGTAATTGTAAAAATTATTATAAGGAAATTACTAGCAATGTTTTTAAAATTACATTACCAAGTTATAAAAATTTTAAAAACAAGATTTAAAAAATGTTTTCTACATTGAAATGAATCTTATTTAATGAAATGACACTGGATAATACAAATAACAAGCATTTCATTCAAAAATAATACAAAATTAATCTATTTATAATCTTTTTAACCTAAGAAACTCATGTCAATGTAAACAGAATGAATAGTGCACATATATGGTTACTTCTATATATTACAAATCACTAGTTCAGGTTCATCATAAACTCTCATAGTGGGAATATTTGATTCCTCAAATGATATATTTTTGGAAACACTAATGGGGGAATCAATGGTGTAAATATCATCACCACCATCATAAAAACTATTCTCGGGAATTACGTCATTAATGACACCATAGTTGGGTCTTAGATGATCTTTCATAGAAAACACATGTTTATCCATTGATGATAAATTATATGGTTCATCAGTATGTGGGAATAGACTCATGCCAATAACTTTTAATCTACAGTCATCAATAAATGTTCCATGTCATCACATTTAATTAAACCATTTAAATTTCATCATAGTGGCTCTACCATGATAATAGTAATCCAATAACAATATTTTATCCAAAATTCTACCATAATACTCATATTCATATCGATTTCGACTATCTGATACACTGTAATAACAATTTGTTGTAGCAGTTAACATAAAGCCATCATTTTGTGTTCCCATTTTCACCACTTTACCTTTTGTAACAAATTTATACCCCCTGATTATTAAATATAAGCAGTCACGAACCATAGAATAAAGACTAATATCCAGAGCTATTGATTCTGGAGAAATAGAGTCAACAAGTAAACTCAACACCTGAAATATATATGAAGAATATAATTTAATGGATAAATCAATTTTAATCTTATTAATGTAATGGTAATACATTTTATTTCAACCCAGTAGGAAACTCTATGCAATGCAATGCCTCCCTACTTCTCAAAGAAAATATCGATGAACTATACATATAATTTTTTTATGTTCCCTACATAAAATGAAAATAAATGTTTAAGGTATATGTGAAATTTGATAATATGAGATATCATATAAATATTGATGTTTTATACTTGATATAGTCATTAAAAAATCATAAAAAACAAGACTATGTGATGTGTCAAATCCCCCTCTTCGATGATCAATGTAGCCAATGTATAACACCCAAAAATTCCTCTTGTTTGGGGAAGTGATGTAAATGAGGGCTCAATATTCCCATACTTTTCATATTCATTTCTCATTTGCTGGTTATGTCATGATTTCACATTTGAAAAATACATTGAACCACAATACATATATTCCTGAGTCGGATAACCCATCACAATTGAAGCTTTAGGATAATTCTTGTTTTAAACAAAAGATTTCAATTTGCACATATAAATTTCAGTTTGATACATCCACCTGAAAGAAATGGGTTCCACAAGAAGTGTTTCATTTGGGTGATGACCTGTTAAAAGAAACATGCCAGAGAAAAAGTATTGTGGAAATTTTTTTTACCCCTCAACTTAAATTAATGGTGCCTTATACTAAATTTTTATAAGGAATTAATTTGATATCCTTTTAGTACAAAGGCCTCTATAAATGGAACAATAAAATCACTATCACCCATGAATTGTTGAATAAAAAATCCTAAATTGATATTCGAATCAATTCATGATAAAGGACGTGATTATCATGAGATTTATGGATTTTAGTTTCACATCACTTCTAACGACTTGTCTTGATATGTGGCTGGAACGTCCATCAGGATCCTTGATATTTTCTAATACTTCAAAAATTTTATCTTTCTATAACAGTGTCATCACAAAAGAACTACAAGGAACTTTCCCGTTTTTTACCAATACACACTAGATGTAATTTGAGTCAAATACCCTAATATAACAAGTCCCAATGAGATCAGAATTCATATTTGGTCTTCCCCTTGATATTTAAAATAATTTCATGCAATATTTCACATATTTTATTCTCAATATGAATTATATATAAACAATAATGTAACAAATGGGTAGACCAATATGGAAACTCAAAAAAAAAATACTTCTCTTTTTCCAATTATAAGTGGCCTTAGTGTCAACATTATTCCTCTTTTTAGATTTCAATCATTCTTTCTGTAATGAAAAGGTGAAATATTTCAATTCATTAAGCACCTCACTTCCTAACATTTTTTGAGGTGTTTTTTTGTGTATCAATGGTATTATTAAACCTCTAATGATTCGTCCGGTATTGATGATTCCTTGGCAGAAATCGTTGATGCCCCATGAAACTAAAACTATTACGATATTTAAGCCTTCTCAATCATTTACTGTTCATACAAACTGGAAATTATATTTTTTCCCTTTGTGCTCCACCCAGACATCATTGCATAAGCAGGGAAATCATTTATGTTCCATGGAAGTGTAATATGTATCTAAAACATATTCTTTGAAGAATCATTGAATGTCTGCACACCCAAATCCCAAAGATGTGTAAACTATCTTGTTAAAGGCTACAAGTGCACATCTATATCCTTACGATGATCAGAAGGACCAGATATCAGTAAACTCATGAAATTAAATGGTTTTTTCATACACATAAATGGAGGGAGATTATGAACATGAATAAAAACTACCCATAGGGTGAGAGAAGTAAGAATCTGACCAAACAGATTTAAACCGTCACATGATAGACCCAACATGACTTTATAAACCTCGGTTGCAAAATCAGGATGTTTTCCATAAAATTTCAACCATCCTAATACATATGTAGGATGAACCAACTCATTGTTACCTTTAATTATATTATAATAATTCCACTGCAAATTGGATGATATTTCTACAGACATGAATTGACTTTGATATTTGAGAATCAATGGAATGTGCCACATGACTTTTTGTGACACACGAGATCGTGTTCCATCAATATTTGTCTTCCATAGAGATATACCACATTCATTACAGTTAATAAAATCATATGTTTCCTCCCAAAATAAAATGTAATTTTTTTGGACAAACATGGACTTTATAAGTAGTGAATCGAGGCTACATAATTGGATTCAAATCCTTGTAATGATTTGAAGGAATATATGCACCATCAGGAAGAAATTCCTTAAACATTTTAGTATATAATCAATGGATGTATTAGAAATTCAAAATATGGTTTTCTTATTATATATCTGCATTAAAAATTCTAAATTGTTAATGTTAGTACATTCCTAATATATTGGAGTTCTGGCATCATCTAATAATTATTTCTCTATATCATAATCATATTTAGTATTTTCCTCATGTATATTTATAACATTACCTACATACACAGTCATACTATATCTCTCAAGATGATGAACCAATGGAAACTTATCAAATATCAAATTATCCATATCACTTCTTTCATTTTGTTCATGAACAGTAGAGCATTGACTCATCTCTCCATGGTGATACCAAACATATTAGTTTGTTTGAAATCAAAAAAAAATTATGGTAGTGAAGTGCCTGGATCAGTGTGATCACTAAGAGGGGGAGGGGGTGAGTCAGTGATCCTTTTAAACTTTTTACTAATTGATTCTTTATCAATTAAACCACTATGGATTGTTAAGGCCTCGATCCACTCTTCTTGTACCTCCATCCATTCCTCGAGTGATGCAGTAAATGTAATGGCACATGACACAAGGATTTACAAGGTTCGGCTCCAAAGTCATGCGTCCTTGCCATGTTGGATAAACTCCCCAACATGGTTACTCCACTATAATTCAGTTAGTAATTACAATGGTCGATAGAGAGTCACACTGTATCTCTCCTGAGTCCCATAGGAGGTTCATTATTCTACATCCCACAGTGTTACCAGAGTCCCACTGGCCTTCTTCAGCTTCCACCAAAGACTTCTCCACCCTGAGTCTCATAGGGGGTCTTCTCCTGGATCCTCGAGTCACATGAGTATCTCTTCTTCTTTTTAAGCTCTTCAATAGTATTCAAGAGTCTTGAATAAGGTTTTATGGCCTTGCTCACTTTTTCTGATCACTTGTGGTGATTAGGACTCATCGTCTTTGCTCTGGCATTATGTCCTTCTTCTAAGGATGACTCGGCCTCTGTCTTCAAGAATCTTGTTGGGAAAATATTTTCCTGCACTGAGTACGCCCACTCAATCTTCTTGGTCTTCTCAACTACAGAAAACTTAGATGAAAGATATCTTTAACTTCAGTCTGGATTCAGTCTCTCTTTAATTCAACTTCATTCACTAAATGCATGGAATCTCTGAATATTCATGCACCGATTGCATGGCTTCTCAATATTCATGCATGACTTTCATGGAATCTCAAATATCTTCAAGAACCTTTTTTCTTGGACTTCACAAATGAACACACACTGGATTAAACATTGTTTACGTGTGCATGTTCATGCATGCAAGCACGCTCTCCCCTTTTCTTCTTGGTGTAATAAACCTTTAAAGGGTATACTCTCTTTTAGCACACACACCTTCTTCTTGGATTCAAACTCTTTTATTCTTTCTCACACACACCAAATTTTGAGTTGTTCTTTAGAGTTAGTTTCTCCTTCTCTCTTTATTCTCAAGGTTTTCACCCACTTGTTCACTTATCATACATGCATGGACATGCATGTATCTTTTTCCTTCACTTGGGCACACACAAGAGTTATGGCCTCCTTCACTTGTGCACACACTAAGGCTTCGGCCTTATTGTATCGTTCCACACACACAATCAAAAATGGTGTGGCCTTCCTCCTCTTGTACACACACACAAACATGGTGTGTTGTGCCCTTCCTTCTTCAAAGTTAGTATTTCTCTTCAAATGTGCACACACACTTTGTTCTTATGTTTACATGCACATGTACTCCACTATGAAAGCACCCTTCTTCAATTAAATCACACACAACCCGAATGGGTATGTGGATATTATATATGTGAGGGTTTCTTCTCAAGATGCTATCAAGGCCTCGGCCTCATGCATGTGTTCCTCATTGTTACGACACAGGGCCTCATGTTCTCCTTCTTTGTGCAAAACAAGAGTGCACAGTTCTTCTTCTTCATGCAAACCAGGGAGCATGAGTCTTCTACACACAAAGAGTGCCTGGGTGCAATAGGTGCACAGGGCGCGGCCTTATTCTACAGCAAAAGGTGTGAAAACTTCTTCTACCACGCAAGTGGCACGGTAGCTTCCTCCTGCCGTGCAAGTTAGCGGGCAGAGAAGGTGCGCAAGTGTGCCCAGCTCAGCTTCTTCCTAACGCACAAAGGGAGCGTGGTGGCTTCCTCCTGCCACAGGAGTTCGCAGGCACAAAGGGTGCGCAGGGTAAAACCACTTTCTACCGCGCAAGTGTTGTGGGTAGCGGGTGCGCAAGGCCGGGATTCTTCCCTGTCGCGCAGGGGAGCGCGCAGGGAGGCCTCCTCCAATTTTCTTTTGCGCAGGGTTTGTGCAAAAGGAACTCTCGGATCCTCTGGTGGCTTCGGACTGCTCTGCTGCACAGGTTGTGCACGGGGCTTTGCTTCGCGTTGCTCGGAGCTTCGCGGGACTTCTTCTCTCAGATGATCAGTAGCCTCTCCTCGGTTTGGGCTTCTCCTTTTGTTCGCAAAGAGTGCGAACAGAACCGTGGGATTCAAATCTTTAAATGCATGAGGTCTACGGTGTTTTGAGATATTCAAACACGGATGATATATCTCAGAAATCTCTGTTATTTATTCTTTGGTTTTCGACCATAGGATCCTTCGTTCTTGGTTTGTGCATCACGTGCATGCGTTTATAAACACAAGTGATGTTTTTCCTTGTACATTGAATGGGCAGTTCACCCTCGGCAACTTGGTTTTCCTCGAGCTCCTTCGAATTTCTCCATCTCATTGCATGCATGCAACTTTTAATGCATGCATGTATTCAGTTCGTCCAAAAAATCATCATGCAACTAATTTGAGCATCAAAAGTGGTCAGGAAGTCGATCATGGTGGATCGGAAGTGGTGATGATGACTGGTTCACATCGGATGGAGCTCGGGTGTCCGGAGGTTGAAGACAACCTCGGTGCCTCACATCAGTCGTTGGATCCGCATTTAATAATCGTGGATGGCCAGGATTATAACGTGGCATGGCAAGATGCATCGGATGGTTTGGATCAGCGCGCGATTATATGAGCGGCCAGGATTAGATCTGTATCATTAGAAACTCATCGCACATCAAAACGCGGAATGGTTTTTGCGCAGTTTAACAACCAGATCCTCCCATCCTCGGTTCAGAATCCTCCTCTCCCCCCTTCGGTGCCGCCCTGCACCGGTTCTCCTTCGAGCGCGCTTTAGCGCCCACTATGCTCCTTTACAGGCGCGCCCTTGGCGCCCATGCTATGCGGGATTGACCTCCGCGTGGCTCAGGCTTACACACGGCCCGGCCTCCTGCGGGCTAGATCTGCCTAGGCCTCCTCATGGGCGCGGTCGACCCCTTCTGGTCCCGCATGTGCCTTGGGTTGATGCTTGGGTATCTAGCTCGTGGTCAGGCCCCATTTTTTAACATAATCTCTACCTTGTATACTTGGTTAAACCAATTAGGAACAAGTCTACTTCAAGCCATTCTCCTCTTCTTCACCTCCTCTTTCTTCATTAGAATTCCATCTATCTTCTTTAACATCTCTTCTCCTTCTCCTATTAGGAGATGGAATACCCAAGAATCTCTCAAGAATCATCGTCAACCTTTAATCATAAATCACTTGATCTTAAATGTTCTTCATTGATCCAATCATAGATGAGGTTGGATCATCTTTAAATCCTCATGCACTCAGAGATAGTGCATGGTCTTCTTCAAACCACTTCATCCACTTAGTAGCTATGGATGGTTCATCTTTTCACTTCATCCACTAAGAGGTTGTGGATGGATCACTTCTTCATTCCTCACCCACTTAGTGATAGTGGATGACACTTCATTATCTCCTCATGCATTGTGAAGAAAATTCATGGACTTCTAACAATGTTTTGACATTTTATCTTCTTGATACAAGTTCTTTGAACTTAAGATCACCTCTACAATCGTATGATTTGTATGGAGACTGTTTCAACCATTACCTCTTATGCCACATAGTGATTCTCTTATGTGACATGCTTCTCAGTACCATGGTCATTCTCCAATCATCACCATCACCATCACTTACTTTTTCATTTAAATATCCATTCAATCCAGAAATCTTATTGACAACATCACCATCGCCATCACTTCCTTTGTCATTCACATATTGACACTCCTTGTAATCCATTTAATACTTGACACCATATTGATAACAAATGCAACACAGTGCACAACAATCTCCCCCTTTGTATTTGTTGTCAATATCACTAGAGAACATATGAATGGGTCAATATGTGTTCCAAGCTATTCTCCCCCTTATTGGAATCCAAATGCAAAGGTGTGGTATCGTTCTCTTCAAAATATTTTTTCCTCCCTTTGAATAGCATCTTCTTGAAAATCACTAAGAGAGGGATGATGTCCCATGTTCACTTTAGCAAAGATCCTTTAGTAAATCAACTCTATGTCTACATGGGCCAACCCGTTGTAGAAAACAAGAGTGATGTAACCAAGGAATTAAATGTTTTCCACAATTCACTATACATGTGAGATCATTCTTAGGCTTCAAGGGGTAGAAATATTTCAGATATATCAATGAATTGCTAAATCCTGCACATACTTCCCCAAACTCATTAGAATGTTCAGGTGCAAAGATATTGCTCCCCCTTTCATAATTTTGTCTTCAATCAAACAGTCCCCCTTAATTGACATGTTAAATACAATTAAGAAACAATGAATGAATGTGTGATTGGAATACCTACATTTTTCACAAGATGATATGAATCCCAAAATATTATCCTCTACATATTGACTCCCCCTCATGGGGTGCACTCAATTCTGTCCATACCATTCTCAATTTTAGAGTGATCATCATCTTCAATTCCTTAAAATGTATGTACATGTATATACCAGTGATTAGGGAATAATATGGAACCTCCTTGGTTCATCAGTTTGAACAACAAGGTTGAGAAGATTCTCTAAACTGATATGTTTCACTTTCTCCATTCTTCAAACTTGCACATTTGATCTTTAATAATGATTGTGCTGGTGTGGATCGTAACACCTCTTAAACTTCTTTGTGTGTGACTCATCTCTTTATAAATGCCTTTTGAGCACTAGAATCTCCTGGTGAAATATTCATTATCTTGAAGAATTCATTTTGAGCAGGAATGAGTGTCATGCTTTTATTACTAATATGACCAGCTTTATTGAACCTCAAACAGAGAACATCATCTTCATGTGAAATCTTTTGGTTTTCTTTTGCACTAGCATTGGCATGTTTATTTTCTTCCTTTCACATTCTTTCCAAATATTCTGGCCAGATGATTAATATGTCATTTGGAAGTGAGGCTTCAGATTTGGACGTTCCACATGGTTCCTTTAATGCTTTTAAGTTACCTTTCTTAGGAAACTTATTTTCAATCAATACCTTCTTCTTCTTCTGGATTGATTGTGCTATTGAGTGCGGTTTGCTTCTATTTAGTTCCATGGATTGTTTACAAAGATCCATGGTATGACCTGTCTTTCCATAGTAGAATCATTTTTTCTTGGTGGTCCTTCTGGATGCATCACCCTTCTTGGATTTGAAATCCAAGGACTTCTCTTTCTTTTCCAAGATCTTCTTGGGAGTATTTTCAACTTTATTCTACTAGATTCCCAAGGATACTTCTTCATTATTAGCTAGGTTATGTGATATTCTCTTCTTTTAAGTTTTGGACACATTTGGAGATTGGTATGTATCATTCTTGTGAACACTTTTTCATTCATCCCAGATGTTATCAAACATTCCAAATCTGTTTGTAGTAAACAGATGTTTTTGGACCTGTGGATGTTTCTTCTTCTTCTCTGGCTTTCTCCCCCTTGGCATGGGATTCCTTTGTTCTTTTTCATTTTGAGGATTTTACCAAAAATCCGTTGCACAATGTCCATACCTGTTACAACACCAAAATTGACCCAAAAATCTTGTCTTCTTGACTTCTTCTGATTGTTGGGTCTTTCTCTTGAATTGTTATGTTTCTTTAGAAGAGCTATCATTCTTCATCTTATTCATCCATACTTGTTTAGAGTTATTCTTCCGACCTGCACATTTTGTGGAAACACATTTAGAATCATTAGTACAAGATGGTATGGATGGTACCTTCTTCTTGGTTGATGTTTCCCTTTCATTAGAGGATGGCCTTCTTTTGGAATCATCCTTCTCAATACATAGTTGAGTGGAAACATTTCTAATTCCAACAGACTGGGAGGTTCCAGCTTTGGGTAATTGATGATTTTTCAATATCTCCTCTAGTTCTAAGCATTTCACGTTGAGAGAGTTATTCTCATCCTTAACAAATCATAGCCTTCCTTCCCAATTATCTTTTAGTTGTTTCATCTGGTCTTCATACACCTTCTTCATTTCTTGCAATGAATTTTCAAGATCATTTACCCTTTTTACTTTATCTTCTAGTTGATCATATTTGAAAACCATTGAAACTATGTTCCTCTTTTCCAGTGCATGTAAATCTTCTTTAAACACTATCTCAAAGAATTCTTTTTTACAAATGCTTCTTTGCAATTCTCCAGTGACATCATCAATTATTTAACTACAAAGGGAAATGGGTTCATCATTAGACTTCACTAGCTTTGTGAGAGTGTTGGTTATGCCAACCCTTCTTGCCAATTGATCTTCCATAGAATTGGATACTTTTCTAGCTGTAATTTTTTTTCTTGAAGATCATGGATACTTGTAGCAATACACATTGCCACTTCCCTGGGAAATGTCTTGCAAAGATATTTGAGTGCATTTAGAAGATCAATGATAGTTCCATCATCATCACAGCTAGAGAAGGCTTCATCTAAAATGTGATAAAAGGAATTGTCATATGTTGGGACTTTCACATTACCTTCAATAGAAGGTGTTTCTCTACTATTAGCAACCTTCTTCTTCATTTTCGTGGCCGGTTTCTTCTTTCAATTTTTCCAAGTCTTTGCATATATCTCTATTTGAGGTTGTTCAGTCATTTCATCTAATCTTCACTTCATAAATACTTCCTTGGATCTTTAAGAGGGAACCTCCCTCTGATGCCAATTGATGTTCCCGGATCAGTGTGATCACTGAGAGGGGGAGGGGTGAATCAGTGATCCTTTTAAACATTGTAATAATTGATTCTTTATCAATTAAACCTATATGGCTTGTTAAGGCCTCAATCCACTCTTCTTGCACCTCTCAGCCTTTCCTTGAGTTATGCAGTACATGTAAAGGCATAGGACACAATGATTTACAAGGTTCGGCTCAAAATGCATACGTCCTTGCCATGTTGGTTAAACGCCCCAACATGGTTTCTCCACTATAATTCGATTAGTAATTACAATGGTCGATAAAGAGTCACACGGTATCTCTCCTGAGTCCCACATTAGGTTCTTTATACTGCATCCCAGAGTGTTACCAGAGTCCCACTAGCCTGCTTCAGCTTCCACCAATGACTTCTCCACCCTCAGTCACACAGGGGGTCTTCTCCTAGCTCCTTGAGTCACACGAGTAGCTATTCGTATTTTTAATCTCTTCAAGAGTCTTCAACAGCCTTGAATAAGGTTTGCTGGCCTTGCTCACTTCTTCTGATCACTAGGGGAGATTAGGACTCATCTTATTTTCTCAGGCTTTATCTCCTTCTTCTAATGAAGACTCGGCCACTATCTTCAAGAATCTTGATGGGTAAATATGTTCTTGCACTGAGTACACCCACTCAATCTTCTTCGTATTCTAATCTACTAAAATCTTAGAAGAATGATGTCTTTAACATTAGTCTGGCTTCAGTCTCTTGTTAATTCAACTTTATGCACTGGATGCATGGCATCTCTATATCTTCATTCACAGATTGCTTGTCTTCCCAATATGCATTAATGACATGAATGGAATCTCAAATATCTTCAAGAGCCTTTTTTCTTGGACTTCTCAAATGCACACACACTGATTTAAACTTTGTTTACATGTGTATGTGCATGCATGCAAGCATGATCTCCCCTTTTCTTCTTGGTGTAATAAACCTTTTAAGGGTATACTCTCTTTTAGCACACACACCTTCTTCTTGGAGTCACCCTCTTTTATTATTTCTCACACACACCAAATTTTGTGTTGTTCTTTAGTGTAAATTTCTCCTTCTCTCTTTCTTCTCAAGGTTATCACCAACTTGTTCACTTATCATACATGCATGGACATGCATGTATCTTCTTCTTTCACTTAGGCACACACAATCGGTATGGACTCCTTCACTTGTGTACACACTAAGGCTTCAGCCTTCTTGTTTCCTTGCACACACACACACTCAAAGATGGTGTGGCCTTCCTCCTATTGCACACACACACAAACAATGTGTGTTGTTCCCTTCCTTCATCAATGTTAATCTTTCTCTTCACATGTTTACAAACACTTTAATATTATGTTTACATGTACATGTACTCCACTATGCAAGCACCCTTCTTCATGTAAATTACACACAACCCAAATGTGTATGTGGATATTATATATGTGAGGGTTTCTTCTCAAGAGGTTATCAAGGCCTCGGCCTCATGCATGTGTTCCGCTTTGTGACAACACAAAGCCTCAGTTTCTCTTTATTTGTGTAAAACAAGAGTGCACAGTTCTTCTTCTTCGTGCAAACCAGGGAACACGGGTCTTCTACACACCAAGAGTGCTTGGGTGCAATAGGCGAGTAGGGTTCGGCCTTCTTCTACCACACAAGGTGCGGAAACTTCTTCTACCGTGCAAGTGGTGTGGTACCTTCCTCCTGTCACGCAAGTTAGCGGGCAGAGAAGGCGTTCCTGTGTGCGCGGCTCAGATTGTTTCAACCACACAAAGGGAGCGTGGTGGCTTCCTCGTACCGCGTGAGTTCGAGGGCACATAGGGTGCGTAGTGTGCGGCCACTTGATACCGCGCAAGTGTTGCATGTAGCGGGAACGCAAGGCCCGGCTTCTTCCCTGTCGTGTAGGGGAGCGCGCAGGGAGGCCTCCTCCAATCTTCTTTTGTGCAGGGTTTGCGCAAAAAGAACTCTCGGAGCCTCAGGTGGCTCTGGACTGCTCTGCCGCGCAGGTTTTGCGCGGGGCTTTGCTTCACGTTGCTCGAAGCTTCGTGGGACTTCTTCTATCAGATGATCACCAGCCTCTTCTCGGTTTGGGATTCTCCTTTTGTAGGAAAAGAGTGCAAACAGAACCGCGTGATTCAAATCTTTGAATGCCTGATATCTGCGGCATTTTGAGATCTATAAAACGGATGATATATCATGAAAACCTCTGTTATTTCCTTTTTCTTTTTCAACCACGGGATCCTTCGTTCTTGGTGTGCACATCACGTGCATGCGTTTATAATCATAGGGGATGTTTTTCCTTGTACATCGAGTGGGCAGTGCACCCTCGACAACTTGGTTTGCATCGAGATCCTTTGAATTTATCCATCTCGTTGCATGCATGAAACTTTTAACGCATTCATGTATTCGATTAGTCCAAAAAATCATCATTCACCTAATTTGAGCTTCAACAGTGGTCAGGACGTCGATAATGGTTTATCGGAAGTGGCGACGGTTACTGGTTCACGTCGGGTGGAGATCGGGTGTCCATAGGTTGAAGACAACCCCGATACCTCACATCAGCCATTGGATCCGCGTTTATTGATCGCGGATGGCTTGGATTATAACGTGGCACGGCAAGATGCATCAGATGGTTCGGATCATCGTGCGATTAGATAAGCATCCAGGATTAGATCCACATCTTTAAAAACTCTTCCCACATCGAAACGCACCGTGGTTTTTACGTGGTTTAACAACCAGCTCCTCCTATCCTCAGTTCAGAATTCTCCTCTCCCCCCTCCGGTGCCGCCCCGCACTGGTTCTCCTGCGGG
Organism: Viscum album; assembly: GCA_963277665.1. NCBI lineage: Eukaryota > Viridiplantae > Streptophyta > Magnoliopsida > Santalales > Viscaceae > Viscum > Viscum album. The sequence continues at coordinate 1,638,123,848 of OY728129.1, forward strand.
CATGCTCTGGCGGCCACTATTCTCCTTCACAGGCGCGCCCTTGGCACCAACGCTACGCGGGATTGACCTTCTCGTGGCTCGGGCATACACACGGCTCGACCTCCTACGTGCTGGCTCTGCCTAGGCCTCCTCATGGGCACGGTCGACCCCTTCTGGTCCCACATGTGCCTTGGGTTGAAGCTTGGGTAGCTAGCTCGTGGGTATTCCCCCTTTTTTAACATAAGCTCCTCCTTGTATACTTTGTTAAACCATGTAAGAACAAGTCTACATCAAACCATTCTCCTCTTCTTCACCTCCCCTTCTTCATTAGAATTCCATCTATCTTCTTTAACATCTCTTCCCCGTCTCCTATTAGGATATGGAATACCCAAGAATATCTCAAGTATCATCATCAACCTTTAATCATAAATCACTTGATCTTCAATGTTCTTCTTTGATCCAATAATAGATGAGGTTTGATCATCCTCAAATCCTCATGCACTAAGAGATAGTGCATTGTCTTCTTCTAACCACTTCATCCACATAGTTGTTATGGATGGTTCATCTTTTCACATTATCCACTTAGAGGTTGTGGATGGATCCCTTCTTCATCCCTCATCCACTTAGTGATAGTGGATGGAACTTATTTATCTCCTCATGCATTGTGAAGACAATGCATGGACTTCTAACAATGTTGTGACATTGTATCATCTTGATACATGTTCTTTGAACTTAAGATCAGTTCTACAATCGTCTGATTTTTATGGATAATGTTTCAACCATTACCTCCTATGCCACTTAGTGATTCTCCTATGTGACATGCTTCTTAGTACCATGGTCATTCTCCAATCATCACCATCACCATCACTTCCTTTTTCATTCACATATCCATTCAATCCTTGATATATTATTGACAACATCACCATCACCATCACTTCCTTTGTCATTCACATATTGACTATCCTTGTAATCCATTTATTCCTTGACACCTTATTGAAAACAAGTTTAACACAGTTCACAATAGGTAGCTAAATTCTTCCCAGTATAACCATGGTCTTCCATCATATTTATAGAATGAACACTGTATACAATTTCTGTCTGAAGTATTATAAAAAAAAATCTCAACATTCTCCGAATTATTTTTGAAACAGTATTGAAATATGATTGGTACAATACATCTAGCTTCTATCCATTCAATAACAAGAAAAAATAAAGTTATCTCCCAAAAAATAATTTAAACCATAATTAAAAAAGGTATATTCAATATAAGAAATAATCATATTAGAACATAACAACTTTATTGTTAAATAAAATTCACAATTTTATTGTAAGTACCTTGTTTTTTATCCCCAATTTGAACTCTTTCAGTATTAGATATATAATTATTACCTCTATCCTATAATCATATGATCAATATGGTAAACCATAATGGACTAAGTATGGTTCCATGTCCATGATAGAGTGGTATGTTTCATTATAGGTTAACTAAGGGAGGGATAAAAAAATTTATCCTCTCTTAGGTGTATCCTTAGAAAATCAACATTTAACATTTAAACACACCCTTAAACATGGGTTATTTCATTTTAAACCCATGTAAATGATTAAAACATTCAACCATCATGAACAATATTTTAATTGGTACCCCTATTAATTTAATTTAATATTTATCTTGGTTAGAAATTTTAATTCAAATAGGGAAATGAAAATAAAAGAAAACCAATTCACCTCCATGAATGAAAATCATTTAGATAATTTATATAAAATAATAATGGGTATCAAATATTGGTATAAATATTATATAATATTAATTCAATGAACTAAATTACTTCATGATTTTTTTTAATAACATAATTACATAGAAACATCAACTACATAAAAAGAGGAACAAGTCACAACAAGACTCATAAATAGGAAATGGTTATTCAGGTAAAATGAAAGACATTAAAATGAATTGAAACATTAAATTCACATTATTATATTAATATGAAACTCTAAATTTTATACACACAATGATAAGGGTTCCCATAATAAATGAAAATGATTGTAATTTAAGTAAAAAATACACAAAAATCACCCTTGGGATTTAGGTAATGTCTTATGTATCAAATTTCATCTATTAATATTTTGGATTCTTATGGTGTACCATCATTTAATTTTGAATGATTACTGAACAAGATTAGAATTGATATATGTGGTTGGTATACCACCATTGTAAGATTTGAGTTATAATACTAAATTTATTTTAAATTTCAATGATAGTTGCTTGATTTTATAATGGAAAAATGGATTTGGAAGAAAGGAATGGATCACTCCGTTGTATATTTTATGTGTTTTATTGAGACAAAGTGCTCTATTGATCCATGTGGGTTCTCTTAGATTATTATTTACAAGGTTTCCTAGGTTTTTTACATTATTATCATTTACTATTTGACATGTACCATGACTATAGACTTTTCAGTTATGGAAAAGGTAGATACAAAATTATTTTGAGAGTCATTGTGGTGACTAAAAAGCATTAGAATTTTTTCTACACTTTCACATAATTTATAAATTTGTCAAATATTAATACAATAATAAATAATTTATTTTATTATAACATATCAACGAATAAAATTGAATTTTAATTTTAGGGACACCATTTTTCTGTCTTCACTAGTTATAATAAAACCCTACAATTTTTACCATGGAACGTGGGCACCTAAGATGTTATCATTATTATATTGTATATTTAGATATAAAAAAGAACCTTATGTTTTTTATTGCGTGGTTTCTATGACTATGCCTGAGTGTTGGGTCTAGGTTGATACTCAAGACCATTTCTCATAGTTTTTATAGTTTTAACTTCTGGTATTCTGATTATATTTTGACTACCTATAATGTATTGTATAAAATTATTTTTTTAAAGTGTGGATTGTTTTGAGTATTATTAAGCAATTTAATTATGTCAGTAAATATATTATTTACATATTATTATATTATTATATTATTATATTTTTTTCAAATATTTTTTAATAGAATATCTGGGTATAGTCTCCCAACTATACTACTTGAGACCCTAAATATTAGTTGTCATCCTCTATCATATGGGGATTCATTCATGGGGTTTTATATCCACTAATGATCCAAGTACTAATTGGTGGTATGTGGTGGTAGGACCTAGTAAAATGTTATTAGAGGTTTTCTAGTCATACTATTTTTTTAATTTAAAAAATATAATAAGAATGTGTCGAGACATTACTTGGAGCTCTTCCATGGGACTAGATAACCCATGTATGAGGAATGTCCATGTTATATTGGACTAAATTTTGATTGATAATATTCAATGATATAATTGATCTACTTTATCCATATGTGATACACTTTATTATGATGTGTAGGTTTGATAGGATTCAATCTCATGAATAGTATGACAAGAGGGGGGTGTTCATGAATCTTATCTAGCATATAGAATTCAGGTGAAAGATGAAATTTTATTGTTTACGTGAACTATGAAATGAGTAAGTTAGTTCATGTGTTTGAGAACATTTATATATTTTTTAATATATGTGTATGGTTTTATCGTACAATCTAATCCCATTAATTATATATCATATGTTCTATTTCTATATGGAAAGATTATCAAAAGGTTCTAACAAACCAAAATGCTAATTATTACATAAATAATGCTTTCCTATATAACATGTAATATAAATATTATTTAACTAAGGAAAATCTATATAATTTTGTGTAAAATTAAATTTATAATGTGTATTATTATTTTGCTTAAATTTATTAGTTTTAGGATCTATCTAAAATAAAATTCAAGTACAACCTACAGAGTGATTTTATCTATAATATTAAATTGTAATTTATATTTTCTAAGCCCTAATTTTTTAATTTTTGGGTAAATATAACATTTAAAAGTGAAATGAAAATAATTTTGAATTATATATAAATATATTGGTGACATGGAGGGTAGTAAATGTAGACCCTATGTTTGGGTGGTTAGGGATATTGGGACTTCTAGAGTTATATGGTATCCCTATAATGTGGAGGATCTAAAACTATAGTTGATTTTCATGTAGGACACACTGTAAGTGCGATGGTTCTGAGATGTGAAGTGTTTACATGTGAAACTATTGGTTAATGCTTAAGCTCTAAGCGGGTAGGTCAAAATTAATTTCAACAGGTGGTTGAAACATAAAAGTATGTATTTGGAATGACTAATTTCATGTTACCTTGACATGGGGAAGAGTGAAATTCATAGTTATGAACAATATTAGGAATAATGTGTGGAGTAGGTTTGAGAAACTTGTTTCATTATTTAGAATGACCCTGGGTTTGGAATTTAGTACATTCTTACCTTTGAGGGTAATCCATTAGACTGGTTGGACCTTTTTTGGGAACATTTATTTGTGTGAGGCATAAGTAAAAAAATTCTATTTATGATATCAATTCAAATAAATTTTATAATATATTTTTTATAGGTGTGTAAGGTGACATGGGTTCACTGAGATACGTAATTTTGTTAAAGTCCTTTCATCCATATAGATGGGTTTATGATGGGAAGTCTCATTCAAATTTCTAGAGAATGTGACATCGGTGCCTGCCAGGTTGAACAACTACATTCATGGTGTATAGAATGTGTCGTACCCATGGGTAATAAATCACTCAGTGGGGTTTTGGTTCATGAATATTGTGATACCTAGTGATCTTGTGATGAATAAACTTTTTTAATTAGGGTTTCAAAAGAATTGACATATATATATGGAAAATTTATTATGTTCTAGGACCTATGAACATCGGATAATCTTTTAGAAAAGTGGTGAGACTATGAATTAATACTAGTTGAATTATAAAATGATGATATAATTATGAGTTTGAATTAACACAGTTTAACATTGTGAGATGCCTATGGTTTCATGAAACAATAAGGCTACTCTATGCTTGGTGACATTGGAATATTTTATAGGAATGTATAGTTTCAGGGACATGTGAGGATAATATAGATTAAATAACTATTATTGGATCTTGTATATATTCTTCATGATATGTTTGTTCATGATCTTGTAGCATCTTAGTTTTGATGCAATCGTGGAGTCACCCATGTGTGGAGATATAATATATTATTTCACTTGTGGAGTAGGTTTACACTACATCACGAAAACTAGAACATGGAGCTGGATAGATCTGGAATCAATATGAATGTTAATGATTTCAAGGGTATTATTCATGTTGTGGAAGTTATGCACACAATTATTTTTCTTTATAGTATAATATATCCTTTATTGTGAAACTTAAAGAACCACAAGGGAGTTTTAGTGATTAATTATGGGGGAAATGAATAAAATATATATGTTACAATAATAGCCCCAAATATAACCACCCAATATATATATTTTAACATTAAGGGAATGTGTGTGGTATATATAGATAATAATTTTATAAATATTATGTATTCATGACCTAACTCTCGGGATGACTTCCTTATGGTGTGAGAGGGAAAATTATTCATAATAAAAGTCTATATATGTTATGAAAAATTAAATACAATAAATAGGTAAATGAGAAACCATAAGAAAATAGAGTGAAAATGAAGATATTAGGACTGATTATTTTCCCTAAATAACTGGCCCAGGATAAATAAATGTAGAAAAGTGAACATTATACTGAAGAAAAGTTAAAATTCGTGTCATTACATGAGGAGCCTATCAATATTTAGGATGTATCACTAAATGGTGGATTGAAAATAAAAATGTGTAAAAGGATTGGGAAAACAATGCATTAACCAAAAAAATTAAGTATCCTACCAACTATAGAATAATATTTGAATAGGATGTTCCAATAATAACGTGAGAAATAAAAATATAAATCCAAGGGGAATTCTTATTTATTTAAAAAATAATACAAATGTGGAATTGTGTGTTCAACATATTGAGGCTATTGATATAAGAATAAGTGATTATTTAGAAACAATAATAAACAATGGATGTGTTGAAAATACAAACCTATATGCAATGAATCGGGTGAGGACGTCACCATATGAGAGGGATCCTAAAGGTGGGAGGGGGATGTCGTCAGAGATGAAGGAGTGGGGAGGAGATGGGCAAGGAGGCATAGGTCGTGATGTTGAGGTAGAGGTGGGGGATGGGAGGTCGAGGTAAGAAGTGGAGGTGTATCTTGGGGGTGGAGGTTGGGAAGGGGAGAAGATGGTTGAGAAGCAGTGGTTGGATGGTACGGAGACGAAGGGAGGATAAAGGAGGAATGGTCGGGGAGGCGGAGGTCGGATGGTCGGGAGGTGGAGGTCGGTTAGGCGAGCATTCAAGTGGGTGGGGTGATGGAAGAGATATTTAGGGAGGATAAGCCCAATGGAGGGATGGAATTGGGGAATTTTATTCCCGTATTTTTAATAAAACAATGGTTATGGACTTGAAAAAAACACCTATACCCACAATTTTTCATAAATCTGGGTATAACTACATGGGGATAGAACCCTTTTCTAGAAGTGAGAATCAGAATTCAGGTGAACTAGTGGAGGTCCGAGAGGCTGAGGTCAACCAACCCATGGTGAATATGGAAAGTGTTGGCCCTTGATGATGGTGTGATATTGCGGTGGAGATACCTATGGTTACATGACATTCTCATCAACAATGATGACATCATTATTCTGGTATTCGACGACAACAGGTGTGTGGTCCATATAGGTATGGACATCAGCATCCCTAAACCAAACATATTGGAACGATGTGCCCTTAAACGAGTAAGATGATTCATCCCTACTTTTTTGGGGACTAAAATATCGTCCCTCAGTCTGATGATGTACAGAGGTAGTCTCTTGCAGTGTGGGAAATTATTTTTCCCCTTGGAGAGTTTCTACACTATGGACTCATAATGGGAATGACTCTGCACATACTCTCTAATAACATTATTTTCAATGATGCCTTACTTTCAAGCAGCAACCACAAGGACATTCTGAGAATATTTTTGGATAGTCATTCTATTCTATGACTTTGTTAATTTTGTTCCCTATTCATGAATGTCATTCTCTAATCACGTTCTCAATGCACAACCTACAGAGTTCATAGTAGTGGAGTTTTTAAATAATCAGGTCACTTGGAAGAGAAACATAGGATCATGATGCATCAGTTCGCAAAGAAGAACTTATGAAGCTCTAATCCATGGAACATGGTTTACAAAGAGATTTTTTAATGGTGCAGGAGCTTCATGATTTGAGAGCTCAACCACACGTTCGAAGCGAAAGATGTAGAAAATAGAGTGTCTATTGTGCCTAATTTCTAGACAATGGCCTTATGAGCTTTGAAAAATGCCCACATCCTCCCCGAGCTTCACAAAGATCTCACCCATCACATCTGTTTGTTCTGATCACACACAGGCTTCATAATCATCATATTTTTGTTCAGTAGTCTACCCTCAGAGTCCAACCTTCATTATTTATACGACTACCTATCTGAGGGGGTCATTTGTGGTGATGAAATATGGGACCAAGAGGGTTGAATAGTGGTTAATATAAGTGGGATTAATTTTTCACCATAAAAAACAAAAAAAATAAACATACGGTCTTCCTCAGGAAGCTCTATCATGAAGCAACTCGCCACCACGAATGGAATAAATATAATACAACTGAATGCTTCACGACCAAAACAGAGAGACATGACATAATACTCTATGATATGATATAAATGTTGAGAACCCACACAAGGATCCTTGATGTAGGCCTTCATGATTCTAACAAAGCACCATGATATCTATGGAGAAACATGAGAGAATCCTTCATGATTACGAAAGATTCACGACCGATTACGAAGAAAAATTTAATTTTTGGTGCGCCTTTAGAACATCGTGATGCTGGGATCCTACATATAGGTGGTTCACCCCCATGCCGATGGATTTCTAGCATGACCTTACTCCTTGAAATATCTCATTTCAGTAATCCACCTTTCTCTGAGAACCATATTTAAAGTGAATCACCCATGGTATTTGAGAATTGCGATATGACTCTCCCTCTTCTCCGTTTCACCTATTCAAGCGAGAATTCCCTTTGTGAAGCCATACAACCATCGCAATGATAGGAGACCCTTTTGGGTACATAGGTCTTTGTAGAGCATTCAACCTTCTCTAATATCCCTCTAAGGCCATGTTGAATACATGACTCAGCTGGTTCATCATGGTTCATGAATCTCCTCGCTTTTCATTGAATCTTGTCACCTTCCATGGATGAGTACCTTATTTCATAGTGCCTATCTGTTTCATAAAGAACCACTACATCATGAATCCCCTCTCAATGAAAACATTTTCATCACTAACCCTTCTCACATTTGGCCCTCCAGACTTTTACGATTTGAATTCGTGGTTCATCAATATGTTTTTCAGAAAATGTTTACCCACCTAATGTTTCTTCACATAGGAATGATAATGGCTATTTCATATTTACATGGTCGGGCTATTGTGAGCACCCCAAGTGACCACTCTTCCACATCACTATCGTTTTCATTGTTTTTTCCTTCCCTCGTGCAACTGTTTTTCAGTAAATGTTATGTATACCCAAGGGATTAATATTGGATCCTCATCCTCAAATTTTTAGGACGATAAATGTCCAAGAACCATCATCCCCAACACATGATGTTAAACTGTGAGTTAACGCATGTGTGGCAGGACTGAGTGGATCGGATAGAGTATATCATTGAGATCCATTTGCTTCCAATATTCTCAATCATCCTTTTCTCTCCCTTTGTTATTTTTTTCCATGTACACCTCTGGCAGACTCCATGTGATCCCTGATACACACCATGATAGGATGTTCCTTGAAAGATGGTTATATCCACCATGTACATCTGAACACCCTTCTCAGGATTCCTTCGAGTAGTAAGTCCCAATATCCATATCTTCAGGTCTCCTAATTGCATAATCACCACACCATATCCCATATTGGTGCACCTCTCGCAACATGATCTTCAGGTCTGATGGTACCTCTTATTTCTCACATCAAGCCTGATTCACATGGGATTACCATAAGTATCAAACATTGCATCCTATATGGGCCACTAACCAAGAGTAATACCCATTCCCCTCATTCTTAAACTAAGTGGAAATTGATCTCCATCTGTAAAATAGGGTCTATTATAGACCTCCTTGAGGTACAAGCCCATAACACATCTATTCTAATCATTTCAGGTCAGTTTGACTTTGTCCCAGATGATGTTACACTATACTCTCAAACTACATGGGATATTATCTCTATCTTATACACATGTTACATAGGAACCCTCCATGAGGTTAAACACTATAAAATAGAAAAATATGGTGCTCTCTTCCATATACATACCCACATAATGTTTAATCATCCCTTCTTGGGGAACATATTCTGGATCCGCCACCATGAGGGGTTCTGATGCTCCTAGGAAGCTACCACACATAAGACCCTCACTCAATCTATATCCCACCAATTAAAAGTGTCTCACTTACGATGGGCTACTAACCATGAATAATCCATAGAAAAGTCTCTGAGTTTTTATCCTTTGTGTAGGCCCAAATTCTATGCACCTTCTTGAATTACATGGGCTTTGATCCCTATCTTCTTCACATGGTATGTGGGAAACTTCTTTGAGGTTCAATCCCATCTAATGGTTATCCTTGGGGTCCCCATTTGTGTTACCCATATTCGCTCTAATCCTCAATTTTTGGTGTCTAGATCAGCCTTCATGATTTGAATCCTTATCTTTTTGAGACCCACCATATTTGGTCTATCCTCATTGGGATTTCTAATCTATATGTCTAGAAAACCTTCCAGTTTCTCCATCCTTAAGATGTTCCAGTATTATCCACTTTCATTAGTATGCTGATAAATCTGATATGTATCTTCTAGATGTTAATCTAATGGAGTACCCCATGTTAAACAGGGAAAGCCCAGGAAAACCATAGAGACATGCATATGGAATTAGATAACCTACAATGGATGTGGGAATATAGGGGTTTCTCTGCCCTTGAGAATCCCTAATATGGGGAATAATATAGATGTTTCAGTGTTCCAGCATCATGACATGTTGCAAATGCCTCAACATGACTACTCCCATCATTGAAGGCTGTTGTACTAACATAACCCTTTGGAATGTTCTTATGGAAGTAGAATAAATAACTAGAATCCATTAAGAGATGGCACTACGAACGAGGTTCATGAAAAACTATTAATCTATAAGGGAGACGCCGATTAAGTAAGGAGTTCTGAGGAGGAATCCATATAAGGAGGTACCAACATCTCATTATCCTTTTTCGATCAAAGAGAAAACACCACTAAAGAGGTGATGGATGTTTTCTGCCTTTGGAATATTGGAATGCAGGGTACAGTTAGACTATCAGTGATCGTAACATGTGCATGGTTGTAAAACTCAATGAACGAATCAGAAACAATTACGATGAGAATTTAATTTCTGATAAAATAATATATATTTTTTTTATAAATAAATTATTAGCTACAATTTTTTTTAATTGTAATATAATATTTTACCATTTTTTTTCAGAAAACACACTTTATTTGATAATAATAAAATAAAAAAAACTACTACTGCATTCTTCAATATAGATTGTATCCAAAACAATCATATTGTGAAATAATAAATTTATAAAATAATAATACAATGTAAATAAGAAAACACATAAATGTTTTAAATAGTTTGTGAGTAATGATGCCCATTATTATATGCCCATATTTATAGTCACGTCCATTCAAAAATTTACTATGGAATTATATATTGAATTATAAATTATGAAGTATTATTAATTTCTTTAAACAAACATAAAATAAAGAATAAGATAATTATTCCTTTATTTATAATTAAATTATTTGCACAAGTTTTATAAGAAAATTACACACCCGAATGAAATCATAATTGGATGTAATTATGTTATATAGTTCATAACATAAGTGATCCAATAAAACACATATTGGATTGTGGGGTGAAAATGATTGATCAATGTATTATATCCATAAACCATTTAGTTATTGGTTACTAGTTAGAGAAGAATCCAAAACTAGAAATAATTCATTATCTATAGTTAGATACCAACGTAGTGAAAATGACCATATTGAAACTTATCCAAGTGTAATACAAAACTAGTTTATCATAGCTACAATGGAATATCAATGGATGTCCATACAACGAATATGTATGTGGAATTAAAGTAAATGATATGCATTGAGGATGATAATATATAGGGTTGACCCCCCCCCCCCCAATATTATGAGAAACCAATTTCATAAAACCAACTTTAACATCTATTCATTCTAATAGGTTTTTATCACCCTCAATAAATACCCTAGAACATCTTAAAGAGTACAGGTTTCCCCCAATTCAGATAGTGATAAACTTGTGGGTGTAGTAAATATAGAGGTTGGATACTTTTGGTTGTTAATCATGTGATCTTCATTAAGAATACAGCATTGAATAATCATGATTTGGATTGTTGTAATCTATGTAGTAATTTAACGTTCTTCATTATTTACATTCCATTCAATGAATAAAAAGTCATATATATTTGGATTTTTCCTTCTATGGTCATGTATATATGATAGACATTGAAAACCTAATAGTGGTATCAAAGGGAGGTTGGATTCTACGAAGAATCAAGGCGTTCATTTTATTGTTAACTTGAAAACACGTTTTCAAAATTGTAAAATGGGAAATTTTAAGCCAATAAATAAATAAAAAATTTATTACTTATATTTATTAAAAAAATAAACATTATTTAAATATTTATTTATTTATTTTACTTATACATATAAATGGGTTTAAAAATTGAGGATAATTTTAATAATACATTCTTAATAAAAATTACAATCCTTTATTAAATGTGAAAAACTCATTTTAGTACTCTTTTTTTGAAAGTAATTAAAGTATTTATTTTCATATACAGAATAAAAAGTATGAATTGGATTATATTATTTACAAATTTTTTATAATTAATGGAAAACATATCTTAAAATTTTATAAAATTTTACTAAAAATTAATTGACAACTTATTTTTTATTGTTATTTTATAAATACTTTCTTATTTTTTCTTATATAATAAATATTTTTAAATCATAATATATAGTATTTTGGGTATATTTTAATTTATTAAAAGTTTATAAATTTATAAATTATAATTCTTTTATAATTATGAATATAAATGTTTAAGAAACATTTATTAAAAAAATATTCCTAATATAAAATGTTAATATTTAAAATAAATTTAACCAAATACTTTGGCATACTTTATAATCTAAAAAATAAAATGGGTATTTAGTAATAAAAATGTTAATTTATAATTTTCTTTATAAATTATCTAATATTCCCTAAATATAAATAATTTCATATTCAAAATTATGAAATGTTTATAAATAAATAACTTCAAAATGTTAAAATTTAATCGGTCCTTATTTTGAGTATTTGTCATAAAAATTGGTAAATAAATAAATTGACTATTTTTAATTAAAATTAAATTAAGAATTTCATTATATAAGTTATAAATTGTTTATAAATAATAAAATGGTTTCAATAAATGTTTAGGAAATTTTTACAAGGGTGTAATATAAATTAATAATGTAACAAATGTTTATGGTTAATATATTAAATGTTTATGATTCATTTATTGAAAAATATTCCTTTCATTGTAATGTGTAAATTTTAAGAATATCATTTTAACATTGATATGCTTTATTACTGTAATAAAACATAATAATTGGCATTAAAAACATTTCACATAAAATTATATGGATTCATTATAGTCAAAAATAATAATGTTTTTATTTAAATATTATAAACACATTATAAATGAGTTTATAAATATCACAAATAAGGTCAAAATATAAGATGTTTTTATATTGCTAATTATTTATTTTTTATAATTAATTAATTTGAGTTATTTTATTTAAAAAAGTAAGATAGAATTTAAAGATATCATTAGACAACATCATAAAAACATTACACAAGTAATATAAATAAAGGATTAATTAATGTAAAATATATGACATATAAATTATGAAAAAGGGGTTTACATATTAAAAAAATGAATTATAATTTATATCTCAAAATTTATTATATATAGAAATTTCATATAATATAAATAATATGATATAATGAATATTTTTTTGAGTATAAATTATTTTATATTCAAAATTATGGAATGTATATAATGTCATCTAATTTATAAAAGGTTTTATAGTTATATTTTTCTTATAAATTATTAATAAATGGTTATCTCGTGTTTAATTTTTTTATCATTTCATTTATTTAATGTTTTCCCCTTATTTGTCCATAATTATAATCTTTTCATGTTATGAATGTTTATGAACTATTTTTCTATTAAACCGATTTTATTTGACACACCCTTTCATTGCATGCAGGGTACGACTCTATGTAATTTGGTTTTCATCTACCTTTACCTAGTATTTAAAATTGATGTTATTATAATGCATTTAGTTATTGGGAATAGTTTATTAACATTAGGGGATACAGTTATCCAGAATTTAATTCTTTCATGAGTAATTTCTCCCTTCTGATATGGAATTGGGGTCAGACCACCTACTAACATGATGAATTATTGCATTTTCTAGAAAGGTTGAGAGGTTAGAAATATACCACATCAGTCTTACTCATGCAGATATTTTAAATTTCATATAGCTCTATGAAATTATATAATTAGTTTATATACCTTATGAATATGATTCATTCATGTATCCATGAATAAATATGACTCCTATTTCGATATAAGCAACACATATTGTGGGTTGTGTAAAGCGTTCCAGATTAATGTTGCGAGATCAAATTTTTATACTGGTTTGAATAGAGACTCAAAAAACTATAACATTAAAGGAATTCATATAAAAGAGGGACTAAAACATGATAAAATAATAATTTCATTAGTTGTAATAATTATGAAATTAATATTCATATGATTTGTAATAAATAAGGGATAAATTAGAAATAAATCCATTCTAATACTATGTGTGACATTCCTGGCAAGGAGACACTTTTTGAAACATCGATCATCTAAATATGTAGCTTTGTTCAAAATACAAGATACCAGGGATTATCTTCTGTATGTCAATATAATAATAAGTGTCTCTTAATTATATTTCTACGTAGTTTCATAAAAATACTTGTGCCCCTAGATTGTACTTACATAGCAAATCTTTGGTGTTTTTTTTTGTTTGAACTACCTTGGAGGCCCTATCATTTTGGATACCAGAGTAATTGAGTTGATTTAGTTCATATGAAATATTTGGATAAAGTGTAATCCTCTCAACTATCCATGAATGATAATTATTTTGGCCAGGTTGAATCCTTATCTGAATAACTATGTAGTGATATTAATTCTGAAACTGAATCATTTCTTAAGAGAATATGGATCTTGGATCAATAGATTGATTTGAAGTATGGATTCATCAATTTTAGTGGCAGAACTATCATTAAAATTACTTATTGATATTATATATGATATGAAATTCATCTAATTAAAAAATATATTTTGGATGAATGAATCATTAAAAAAACTAAAAGTTCAAATTAATACATGGACTGAGATGATTAACGTAAAAACTCCTAATAAAAGTGGAATAAAAATTTCTTCAAAGAGTGAAATATTTTAAGGATTATAAATGATACTTCTTAAGGAACTATGTGTTTAATTTTTTCAATAAGAAAATAAATATTCTAAATGAAATCATGGAATAATTCATTTACCATTTTAAATGAAATACATATTAATTTAATAATATAATTATAGTCTCATACACTAAATATGATTAATATATGACTGATATTCAATAAGATTGAATATACATAGGGAGACTAAATAATTATCTTAATTATTACTCTTGATATAGAATTCATCTAATTTTCATGGGTTGAAATTTTCTCACAATATGTATCATTTCAATATAGGACTACATGATATTGAAAAATGATGAAAATAAATTAAATGGGCATATTATTTTTATGTTCTTATAGTTTATGGATAATACAATGAGCTAAATGATCTTTCTGGAAGAGGAAATTTGTAACATCTGAAAATATTTGATCAAGAAACCAGTAAGGTTTATTTGATACGTAATGGAATTATCATTCATTTTTAATGATTTTATATTATGATATAATCTAGAATTCCAAAATGAGTTTTAGGAAACATCATTTAATTTTAAATTTTTTCATTAATGTTATTAAAATTTATTCCGTTATTTTTGAACGGTATGTGATAAAAATTGGATAGTGTATCTGTGTTTTAAATATAATGGTGCTTAAAATATTCCACGAATAGATAGATATTTTAATTTTTATCCAAGTAATGAATAAATAATTTTATACATTGGGGACTTAAATATAAAGGAATTCGTCATGCATAGATGAATATGAGTAATGTATGTGTATCTTTATCTCAATTATTTTTTAAAATATTTGATTTTTTTTAAAAAAATATTTTTTATGAAAATGTAGATGATCAATTTGATACACATAATTATGTTTTATTGGTTTATATAACATGTTTTGAGAAAAATATGTGGGTAAAATAATATATAAGATAAATATTTTCTCTAGTTTGTTAAAATATGAGGGATTATCTTCCTTCAACACATCCTTATTATATTTTAATAAATATTTATTTTTAAAAGTCAAAATTTTCCAAACATATAAATCTCCATATTTGATATGTATATTATATTTTATTTGATGGATATTCTCACTAAGAAAAAATATGTGTAATTTCATAATCCCTAATCAGTTTCTGTATCTTATTAGAATAGTTTCTAAGAGACTATTAGGAGTTTGTTAGGTCATAGAGAACACTAATGTTAACAAATAAATTATTACTTAATTTTCACTTTACATCTAAATGACTTTCAGGTATATTATGATATAATTTGTTACATTGAGTTACAACAAATAAATATCATTTTTCCCTAAATGATCATACCAGTCTAATATTAATGTGATTTTTTAATTTATATCCTAAATGGTTTTGGATATGTTATGTTATGGAAAATTATAAATTTAAATGTATTAATCATAACAAGTGAGAATCATTATTCCATAAATGTTTGTACTACACAATAGATAAATTGTATCACTTTTTATCCTAAAAGAGTTTAGGGTATGGATCTAAAGAGAAACAAAATGTGTTTCATTAGTTGTTGTAATAGAGAGGATATCCCATTATCCAAAATGGTATTTAGATGCGAAGGAAAAGTGATGATTCAAATAACTACAATATTTGTGAAATATTTCAATGAAAATTATGACGTTAATGGTTCCATGTATGATGATGAAGTAATTAAAAATTGGTTTAAGTAGAAAAAAGATGTTAACATCATAACAATTTTAGTTTTGAAGAAATGAAGATTTAATATTTAAAAAGATTTGAACATTAGGAATAGGATTTCTAAGACACACCATTATTCAATCTTTCTTTCTTTATATACGTTACTCACAAAAAAGTTAGTGGTGGTATTTTAACATATGGTCACATTGGGATGTGAACGCAATTTTATGTGGATGTAATGTTGAAAAATTATTACTACAGAAAAAACATGATATTCATTTAGAATAATTTAATATTGAATACATTAATATATTGGTTTTAATGGTTATAAACATATCATTTAATTGTAATATTATAAATCCCCCTTTTTCCTTTATTCATGTGTACTGTAATTTATATAACCTGAAAAGCCAAATGATATATCATTTCATGGTACAAACATTATGTTTTCTATAGTCTATGATCATGACAGGGTATTATAGTCATTCTTGACTTGTTAGGATAATATTTGTTAGATTATTTTACTCATTATAAAGGGTTTTATATGAGACACAAATAATACATTTAATAGTTAATAAATATATACATATTACATGGATTTTCTCGAAAAAAATAATATATAATGGATTAGAATAAAAACATATATATACATAGGCCATAATATCTATTATCAAACATTCATTCCTGATTTTATAAATATATAGTTTACTTTAACCTTCATAAATTGATACTCTAATTATGAAAGTAAAAAATATGCACATATCTAATCAATCATATGGGTGGTTTGTTACTGATCTAGTAGTTTTTGGGAGTGCATCCAAGTTAGGATTTTTACACTTTTATGAAAAGTACAATCATGTAGACCGTGATTGAATGAGACTGAGGAAATTCGTGGCCACACATATTTGAGAAAATACTTTGTTTTCAACTAATTTTATGTGGGAAATGTGATGTTCTCAAATATTAATTAAATTACCTGAGATGTATTCATTGACATCATTAGGCTTTTTCAAGTAATAGTGAAAATATTGAGATGACCATAATAGATTAATTTTTTCATTTCTAATGGTCACTTGATGTTCCAGATGAAAGGATTTCATAGGTAAAAATATAATTTATATAATACATCAATCAATGGGTACAATGTTATAGAGATATGATTATGTTTTATAGATATCACACCACTCCCCTTAGTTGCTCGAGTAGCCTTGATTATTTTCTGGAGGCTTTCCTTTAAATACATCCGTGATATAAGGATTTGATATTTATTTTCAATACTAATATGGTATATACTGTCATACAGTAAGGCCTCTAGATATAGATTTTATTTTGGAAAAAATGTTTCTTCAAAATTGAAGTGAATGTGATGAAATTATATCCAAAAGGGGTATATAATTTATACAAAAAGAGTTGTGAATTTTTTCGTATAGTCCTTATTAATTTTAGATCATGTGGGATACTTTTAATTGTGCACTTAAATATATAATTTAATATTTGAATTTAGTTTTATTTATCTACCATGTGGTTCCATCGACAATTATACCTTATGAATGGATTAAATGGATCGAATAATCATTTAATGGGTTCAATGAATTAATGTACATGATGTATAATTTATGTTGACATGTAAAATATTGGAAACATGTTCCATTAAAAATTTACACCAATGATTTATGTATAAAGGGGTGAGATCTCTCTTGTTGTGACCAACAAATTTCTTTCAAACCACTATAAACTCTATTCTTTTCCAAAACATGTTCATCACATTTAGTGAATATGCAATCAACTCTTGAAGTAAATGGGAGTCCCCAAATTTATATTGGGATCAATAGGCTTGTGTACTACCTTTTTAGGTTATTGATTTTTTTCTACAATTCCTATGATCTTTATCGGGGAATAATCCATAAATGATCAATGATATAGCTTACTGTAATCCAATTACATTTTTTTTATTCAATTACAACATATTTATTCAATCAGAGAAATATTGTATACTTTTTTTCTGTTTTCATTTCCATATGATAGAAATCTAAAGATAATAAGATAATGGATGAGAGATGATATATATGATGAAAAAAAGGATTTGTAAATACTAAACATGTTTAATCAGACCAAATGATAATGAATCACCAAGGAATAATAAAGGGAAGATAGAGATGCAAAGGGGATATTTTCTAGAGTAGTCTCATTGAAAAGGTATTATAATAGATCACACAAACAAAATATAGATTTAGGAAATTCGAAAAAAATGAATGGGATCCATGGTTAGTGGAATGATTTGGAAAACCATGAACCACCCTTGAATAGTCTATTATAAATACCTTTTTGAATGAAGTTTTATTAGACATGGTCACGTGAGTTATTCACCCAAATAATGAATTAAATAAATTGGTTTAAAAATTCAAATTTACTATCAAAATATCAAGAGAAAATTTATGACTAGTAAATACTAAATTATATACTGAACATTGGCATTATTGGATTCACAAATCACCCCCTATATGAAAATCTACTGCTAGAATGTTCCCACGATGATTTTTATCAATAAAAAAAGATTATTTCATATCACACTCATATGATATTCTTATTACTATATTCTATTATATCCATTTACGTTCCAGGATATAATATAAACCAAATGAATCACACACATCAATTTATTTTGATAATTAAGAATTCAATTGTTCTACCAGTAATTTTTAATAATTAAATTCCATCTCATTATAATTAAAAGAATGATACTAATCTAGATGAAACATTTTAATACGGTGTTATTAAATAAATTATTAAGGAATGTCATATAAGGTTTTAATACTACATTTCATGGATCATTGCAAAATATTTAATAATTTCAAATGGTCCAACATACCTATTAATAATATTTCATTACTTCCTCATTAATATATAATGTAATTAAGTATAATATTAATAAATTACCTAATAATTAACTATAAATACATATGTTCAATTAAAAATGTAAGTATAATATTTATGGATACATTGGGATATCACCAACCAATTCAAAATAAAAAAAATTCATCATATACTTGGTCACATTAGATAATATATTCTAACATTATCCCCCCAAAAAATAGAAAATATAAATTCTTACCATATACAACATAAAATGGAGACATATTTATTATTGGTTAATAATTAATCTTGTATGAAAGCATTACTAACAATATATGGTTTTCCCAATATCCAAAAAAATCTAATACACAATCATGAAGTATTTCATATATTATTTGAATGTCCCTCTCTTTATATACATTTTTTATATTATGAAATTTATTTTCTAGTGAAATATAATTTTTAGTTTTTGTTATTATATATTTAAAACAATGTTTACAAATTCATGAGTGTGGCATCATATGGTGGAATAATAAAAACCACTATTTAAAATGGAAGGTGCAATAGATTCCTGAAATGTAAATGTGAGAGTATATACCATGTTTGTATATATTGTTTATGTTATGTGGATGATGGTGTGATTAGTGGGATTTTGGAGATATCTATGGTTATTAAAAGGGTACTCCATAATGATTTGATGCAGGTATAACTAATTGACGAGATGGAGACTATGGCAACTCATCTACAAAATTATCGGTGGGTTCAAATATTCTATACATGTACATTGTAATAGCCCATTATTATACAAGGAATATTGGTATATTAAATTAATAATATATTGAATCACTTCTATCACCTGAATCACAAAACAAAAAAATACCAAGGAATATTTTATTGATATAAAATATTATGACACAAGATAAACATTATCATGTTTTTAGAGTAAAAAAAGAAACATTAATATTAAAATTTTGCATTTCAGATATGAATAAATAAATTAAAAAGCCCAAATACAAGAAATATTGATCCATGTAGATTTCTATGAAGATCATAACCCTAACTATGACTGTGTAACGATTGAAAAACATTGAAAATATAGTAGACATGTTGGGAGGGAAGTAAATTTGATGATTTATTTTGGTAATTTATATAATACAATATATAGGAATGAAATATGACCATTATAAATATGTTTGTTGGAAATATAGTCAATAGAAATATATGTTCGTTGGTTATATGGTATTTGGGTTTATACATTGGGGATAATTTTGAATTAGAAATCATATTTTAATTTAGGAATTAAATAAAGAGATAAT
Source organism: Viscum album (assembly GCA_963277665.1). NCBI lineage: Eukaryota > Viridiplantae > Streptophyta > Magnoliopsida > Santalales > Viscaceae > Viscum > Viscum album. Next base: position 1,638,144,286 of record OY728129.1, read on the forward strand.
AAGTAGATAAATAATTATTATAAAAAAACTATTTTTCTATATAATGTTATTGTTGTTTAATAATTATTTTATTTATCTAAAAAATCAAAGAAATATTACACACCAATGGGTTTATAAATCTTAAATTTTATAATATGAATAATTAAAATTAATAATATGTTGTAAAAAATCATTATTCTTATAAATTGATATATTTCAAAAAAAATCTTACGTATTTGGTATTTTTATCAAACTAAATTAAATTTATATTTTTTTTAAATAATGACTATAATTTAATGTTTCAATTTATATATATATTAATATATTAATAATAATTTAATTTTAATTGATTCGTAATAGGATCAGGTACACATAAATATTTAAAATTATATATATATATATATATTATGTATTATGTTTTTAATTAAATGGAAATATTACCATGTTTATAATTTTAATTGGATAAAATGGATTTAAATTTTTTTAATTTCCAAGTAATATTTAATCAATTTGGTTAATTTTAATTCTAGTTATTAATATATGTTGCCGATGTAAACAATAAAGTTTCCATGGAAATGGTAATCCAAGGTAAAAGTTTTAAAAACTATTCTACATAGGCACAAAAAATAAAAATAACTATAGATAATTTTTTTGATGAGGGATTACTCTGTTATTTATTATCCCAAATCATTCTAAAAATAGAAATCATTTGGGTTAGTTACTATATCTCAAGTTCACCTCCACATATGCTATGGGATTCCGAATAGTTGTGAGTGTGTGTTGTGTGTTCGTGGGGGGACTACGCACTCATATCAAAGTAAAAAAGCTGATATAAATAACTATACATCATCAATTTAGATAAATAATCAAAGTACAGAAATAATAAATATAAATAAGGCTATAATAAATGAAATATAATAAAGACCAAAAAATTTATGTCATATAGGAAACAATTGATCTCTCAATGGGACGACCAAATATACACGAACGAAAGAAAATAAACACAAAGTAAATGTCTCTACAAATAAATCAGATCTAAACCAAATAAATTGTATCAAAGACACTTCTAAGTTTATCCAACCAAAACATAAGAATTCACACACCCAAAATCGGTATATCATACAACAATTGGCCATGCCCTATTCATCTTGCATCTATGCTTAACCTAAAATCATCAATAAGGAATGCATTCACACTAATGTTTAGGGGTGAGAAATAAATTTCAGTAGGCCAAACACAGTGGTAAACCTTTAACCTACTGTCAGATGTGCATGCTCATGAAATTTTCTCACCATAGGTCTCAACATGAATGGAAAAATAATATTAATCCTTGATAGATCAATAGAGTTGAGATCTGATCAAATATAAATATTTTTTCTAGGGAATTGATCAAGATTTCATTCCACTCAATCCATGTATAATACCATCAATTCCTGGGACCATGATTCGGATGGACCGTACCTCCTTCATCCATCATAGGAATTTCTCTTGGAAAGTTATGTCACCGCAAGGGGATACAAGTCAAATCATCTGTATCTCCCTTACTCGCCTCCAATAAAAATAAATACGGATTCCATGTATCAATTGGTTGTCCCATAAATATGGAATTGATATAGACTCCATCCAATTATATCAATGTGTAATCTACTCTGATATTTATTCAAAGGCCCTAGTCCTTAGGCAGTCACAAAATTCAGACTCTGATAATCCTTAATGAGGATGGACCTTAGGTGATATTTAAGGAATACTCTCTAGATTCATTAAAAATCATCATTTATTGTAACTGGATCATTATACCATTACAAATGTTGTCTTATAAGAGTTCTAATGGTACATCCAACTAATACTTTGGAGTATCCAAGGCCTTGTGTCAAGTATATAATTTTCAATACTTTGGGATATCCATATATCATGAATGATGGAAATGAACTCGCATGGAAACCTAATAGATCACCTCAATCATTGAAATTCCATTATCCCAGGTGACACTGTAAGTCAGTGGGGTTTCGATATTCACTCAGAAACCCACAACTGTAACCCCAATAATGGGATAAATCAAAGTTACAAATGGGGCATCTAATAATGGTAACATTCTTTCAATAAGGATCATATGATATATCCCATGAAATTCCTTTGGGCATCCCTATCAATGATTCACATTGTATAATTCCCTATAAGCCGAGTACTCGAAATCACTTCTATAAATAAAAACTATACCAATAGTAACTATGTTAGTGTATGAATAAAAGTTTGAGGATGAAATAAACGCTTAAATTCATCACTACTAACACAGCCCCTTGGGCTCACATGTCTGGTATGGGTTCTTTGAGACACCATTTACCATATCTACCCAATCACATAACACACTAGCTCATGGTCAATCAAAAACTAGGAATCACACTAGGGACCCTAGGTCAAAACATAGGAGATATATCCCTTTAATTATACTAAATGGCCACACATATGTAAAGGAATCCCTATTGTGATCCTCTATGTCAAAAAAATCCTAGGAATCCCTCTTTGGATCCTTGGTGACAATCTGGTCCCTCAGGCCAATACTCATCTCTTATGGTAGACACATCCCATAGTCTAGTCTCTAAAAACTCATGTACTTATAGGATTTAAATTAAACTCCTACTAAGGGAGATGTCCATAGGGGATAATATACTTAATCATCGGTCAAGGAAGGTGGCTCTAGGCCCATCCCAATTCAATGTATCAATATAGGTTGACCTAATCACCTAACCTATCTTTCTCATCAAGTCACAAACTAGTCCTAAAAACTAGGAACTATCCCAAAATACACCAAATTAAAACATTAGTGATCCAATTCAATGCCCGCATACTATTACCAAAACCCTCACCAGGGTTGTATCACATGTCTCACTTAAAAGAGATAGTTGTATTCATTTACTCGAGGAAGAACCTCTCCATAAAATCTTACTTTCCCCAACACCTCTTCAGCATCTTTAAATCACTCCAAGGGTTCCACCATCATGATATTCATGGAAAAATACTAAAAAATTTATATGGTGAATATAATCATTCAAACCCATAATATGTTTAACAAAGCGGTAGTACACAGAATGTACCCAAAGTATACAATGAGTACTTCAAAACCTCCTTCATGGACATGTACTTCTACACATGATGGAACACAAGGGGTTTGGTATTGCACTAATCCATCTACAATTCATACTTGGGGTTTGTTCATGTACTAATACACATCCAAGAAACCTATAGGTTCTGTCTATGTGTCACGACATTAACATATCCCATTACATTGTGTTTGAACCCATTTCCCTAGCCATGTGTCCATGTATGACTACATGGCATACACTCCAAGTATTTTATGTCTTGTCCCTAAAACACCATATAGCTATGAAAATGACTATATCTCCATGTTCAACTACATGGTGTAGTGTGTACTAAAAAAATTGGACTTCCCTAAATAGTAATAACACATGGTGTGTATTTATAGAACCACACATTTCATGATCTAGATTCAACAGAAAACCCCTATAATCGTCATGAATGCCTTGTTTTACCTAGTTAAGAATAGTTCAACCCAATGGGGGTCCTTATTAGTTATAAAATTGCCTCAAAACATGAATTCAGCTAATCGAAAAGGATTTATGGAGAATAATTAAATATGGACTAACATTGAGCAGAATCTCATAATGCATCACATATATTCACATTCCCCATATGTCGTATGATGATCTGAATCATCAAAAGATCTACGGTATCCCCTCTCTTATTAATTCTCTATCTCTATCTCATTTCTACTCTCTATCAAGGTTAAGATAATCCCCAATGGGGGGAATAAATGATATTCCATGGAAGAAGATAATGAAATGGGGTGAAAGAAAAGTAATAAAAACTAATGAAAAAGAAAATGAGGATTGAGACCATTTCCTAATGTTAGTTTATTACTTGGTTAAAAAAATAATCTATTTCACAATCAATAGAGGATAAATATTCATAATCACATTCTCCACTAAAAATATCTCATCGAATGAATGTGTGTAGATAAATTAATAATTAATTAATTACTAATTATTCCCCAGAAATGATAATGGATCAGAATTCCACCAAACGCATTTCTTATTGTAAATATCCTATAAAGGGACCAATAAATTGGTTAGAAAAAGTATCTAGGATCGTATTCTAGTGGAAAATACCAATTTACATCTAATAAGATTATAATATTAAATATTCAAATTTCCACGAAATTTTATAGTTTGGAAAAACAAGGGTTTTTACAACCCCCCAACCATAACCCTTCTCATATATGACAACTCTTGGTGTTCATATAGTAGTGATAATTTCATCTCGAGAATCTTTACAACAACATTATCAAGAGCATCTAACATCTAGTCCACAATGCTCACACTATCCAAACATGGGGGACTTTAAACTGCAACTGATATGGTGCCCCCCACCATAGAAGTGTCTTTATCATTGATCTATAATTGACCACTATGGTCAAAGGACAACACTCCATCCATCACCAAACTTAATGACTTTTGTTTCTAAAATAGATCATTCCAAAATGTGAACCCCCAACATCACCCACTATCACTTCTTGAGAATGTTTCCCATGAAATACACTACATTTAAACTTATAACGAGAGTTGACACCCTCAAAAATCAAATTTATCACTCCCCACTATTTAGAATAAATTATTATACTCCTATATCTCAAGTATAACAGGTTAAATTTCAAAAATGTGTCGCTCCTAAAAATCTATGCTCATCATCCAGTCAATATCTGGTCTGGATTTAGCCAGATCGGTTTTCCCACCACACCTAATCCCTTCTCAATGTATCCACCACCATATATATATATATTTCTTATTTTTTCTAAATATTTGAAAAGTATTACCTAATAATTTAATTGAAAAATTGATCTATGGTTTTCACATTACTGTTCATCGATTTTTGATTAAAATCGTACAACAAGAAACTGGCACACACCCTTCCTATCTCACCCAAAAAAAGTGACTGTAAAATATCATACCACTCAACTCACTCTTTCATGAGATACATGTCACGAAGGACAATATGATCACTTTATTAGGAATACAATTCTTAAAGATCTCAGATCTCCTATTGAACTTGTATCTAAAGTTGGAAACCTCACATATTCAACAACTTATTTCACAACCTCCTATCACATGACACTATCATAGATCCAGAGATTCAAATGATTGATCTAAATCATCCCAAACGAATCCATAGGATTATCCTCTACCCAATAACATAATATTCATTAGAATCTACCAATGATCGGGACACATTAATGATCATAGAAACACGAGTCAACGGGTCCAGGCACCCAAAAGGTCTTCCCCATCAAACTCAGTTTTAGTACCCAAGCACCCTAGGTGCTATCAGAAAACCCAAACGAATCACGCTACCTATAAAAAAACTCAACAACCTCTCAGGCATCAATATATACCTGAGTATACAACTAATCTCACTACCCCTACATGAATTAATAAATCAGGGACAAACCCTCACAGAGGTTTCATTATATAAATTAAAATACTGACTCACAGTGGTCCATGTCACAAATAAGGGCCTCTAGGTCTCCCACATTTCCCTACCAGTTAGCTCTCAAGTTAGTTTCACAAGGTATATCCACTTATACCAAACGTTTATCATATATAGGTTACATCACATTTCAACCATAAAAGAGATGAAATAGAAGGCATGTGAAGATATAATCGACCATTAGGTTCAAAACCATCCAATAAAGATTCAATTATACTGGTATTTAATTCCGTGTAATAAAGTAAACAATTATATAAGTTTTAATTATTAACCCATTTAATTGCAACCCATTGTAAAATCACAACTCAAAAGGTATTTTATTCATATAACCTACAAAGCATCGACCTATTGTGAACTTATCCTCACTGAGCATCCCCATAAGGGACTTCTCCCTGGAGGGTCCTGATATAATTATAAAAAACATAATGAATTGAACCTCACTGAGAATCTATATCCAATAATATCCTTTATAGTTTTCGTTTAAAAAATAATAACTCATGTTCTTATCATCATCACATTATGATGATATGAATATATAACCATAAGAAAAGAGAAATTCTGTAAAATATTGTAGCAGTATAGTTGGAATAACTCCATATAGGAAATATAAATCTATAGTTAGCAGCACCATAAATTTATACTAGCAGAATGGGTCTACATGAATGGTATCAACTATCAACATTGACCCATGTGGTTAAACTTTACATGCATAGAATCATCTCAAATGACTGGTTTCACACATCACTCACATGATATAGTTATGTAGTATTTCATTCGAAGATATTTGGGATAACACTGTATAGGTCATTGATAGAAAATTAAATAAACAAAAATAAGTAAATATCCCCCAAGATAGTTCCATCACTTGGGAACAATGCACTATATCGACCCACTAGGCTCATTACACCTCCTATGAAAGACGAATGATTCATTATCCACACTGTCAAATAGCTCACCATAGATCCACATGACCTTCCATAGATAATGGAACTAGGGAAGTCTAACTAGGATGAATTTCAGCAAGAACCTATATAGGAAAACACCATTTATGTTTTTTATGACACTTTAAATAGTTCCCCTCATCTAATGTGAAAAAATCTCACACTACCCAGACTATAAACTATTTACCCTATGTGCTAAATAAGATGTATGAGACACCTCTTGGAACTACCATCCAAGAGTGAAAATCAATCAATTTCCTCTAACCAGCGAGATGTTATCCTTATATCTATAATAAATCATAAACTTAAAATAATATGTGCATTTCAAAAAGATAAAATCATATATATATGTAACATCTCCTACCAATAAGATCAACCCCAAAACCCTGATATCCTATACATCTCACTAGAAAAAAAATTTCCTAATGATTTTTATTATATCCATCACAGGCACTAAAACATTCATAATACTCATTTCAATCATGTAACAAATACTAAATAAATATGAAAGGAACTCCCTGGATACTACATTTTCACATACTAGTATATCTCACACTATAAAGAATATTAGGACAGGTTGGTGACTATGCCTCAAATGTTCCTCCCTATGTGATAGAGTATACTGACTTGCATTGAATTCCACAGTTGTCTCCCTAGGGAGACTATATTGTCATATTAGAGTATTAAACTAATGGAGAAAACTAAAAAATCCATAATAGAAAAAATTTAGTGTGAAAATCGATAAATTTAAACAAGACTATAGTAAATCAAATATAATAACGGATTGAACAACCATGTCATACATAGAAAAACCAATAACCTGTTATGCCGACCATATATATCGGTTCAAGGTAAACAATCCAAAATTAAACATCTCTATAGATAAATCCACATCAATCTATATACACAGTCTATTAGACTCTATCAATATGCTCCATCCCAATCATAAGAATTCACATGAGTGTATCTTCTTGATCATGCAACACTATGCCTCACCATATACATCAGGCATCTGTGCTTAACCTGAAACAGACAAAAGGTTTGTATGAACGCCATGCTGTATCTATTGGGGTAATGAAATAAATCTCCATAAGCCACCACTAATGTCGAAACTAAAACTGGTCCTCATACGTGAATGAAAATGCAATATGCTCATCAATGTCAAGGCATAACTGGAATGAATAAATAATATCTCTGCATGGAATATCCTTGTATTCAATATCTGATCAACTAGAAATAATATGACAATGTAATTTAGTTGGATGTGATACTACTCAATCCATGTATAATATCTTCAATCCTATAATAGGTGTTCCTGATTGGCCATACCTACTTTGGCCAAAACTGAAATGTTTCTCACCAAGATATTTCACCACATGGGGAAAGAAGTCCAAGTTGTGGGATTACCCATACTCTCATCCAAAATCCATGATGAATTATTTCAAATATAAATGAGAAATTATTAAATTAGTCATTTACCTGGATTTCAAACCACTCAATCCAAGTGTAATCAAGTTTGGTGAATGATTCCTAGGTCCTTGTCCATATGAAGTGATTTCATTTGAACTCATATAATCCCTAGGGGTTAAGAAATATGTGTTAAGTAAGGAGTAATCTTCATATATGAGATACTAAATCGGTGTCATTTATTAACGAGCTCAACAACCCAATATCAAACAAGTATAAAAACTTAAATATTGGTGCATCAACCAAATACTAGAGAGTAACCTCGTCCTCCTGTCAAGGATATCATCATTAATCATTGGGGATATCAGCATCTCATTCTCTAGGAAAATTCAACCACCAGATAACCTCTAGTATCACATGTATCTTAGTAACCTAACTATCCTTGGGTAACACACAATATAAGAGGGGTTCTGATATTAACTCAAAAAAACGCCTCTATAACCCCTTGGTTGGGATGAATCCCTATAAAAAATGGTACTTATGGTAATGGAATCATTCAATCAATAATAATCACAAGTATGATCCCAAGAATAAACCCAGGACATCCCTATCATAACATCAAATCATATTAATCCCCATGGGTTATATATCCGAAATCACATCTTCAAATCATAGCTTCATCAATAGTAACCAAGTAAAATTATGAATAAAATAGTTAGAATGGTTGAATGCCTAAACATATCACATCAGACACAAAATCTTTGTCTCACATGTTTGGTATGTCTTCTAAGTGGGAACTACTACCATCTATACCCACGCTCAGAGTGCACTAGACCAGGGTTGGTCAAACACTGGGGCACCTACTGGGGTCCCCTATGTTAAAACATTGTATAAGAATCCCTTGTGCTATCCTTGATGTCTAAAAATAAGAAAATGAGTCCCTATTTGGATCATCTGATTCAAAACATATGCTAGGACATCCCTCTTGGGATCTTTAGTTACAAACATGTCTCTTAAACCCATGCTCATACCTTGGTATAAAAACATCACACAAACCCATCTCAAAAAACACACAACCTTCTAATACAAAAGGGTTCTCCTCACAATGGAAATTTCAACACGGGATAAGCTACTAAAGCATCAGCATATTTAGATAGATCACAACCCATATTAGTTCAAGGTATCAAATTTGGATATCCCAAAAACATAAATTATATATCTCTTTATATCGTAAACCAATCCTCATAACCAGGGAGAATTCCAAGAATCCCAAGATGAGGAAATTGGTGATCCCATTCCAATTCGACAAGCCATTATCATAACCCTTAATATGTATGTATCCTATGTATAACTTACAAGAGAAAACAAATTACAATTTCTGGGAAAAGAAACACACCATCACAACTTCATTTCCCCAAAAACCACTTAGGATTACTCAAATAACCATAGGGTTTCCACCATCATAATCTACTTGAATAATTACTCAAATTAGACTCACATATTTTCAAATCTGTCTTTGGGTCATATAATCAATAAATAACATAAAAAAGGGTACCAAGGGGGTAGTACGTGGTGTTTACCCAATGTACATGGCATGTACTCTAATACTTCTTTCTTGAACACATACTTATTTAAGGTCATGAACACATGTTTTCTTTATGTATATAGTTACCTGTACAAAGTATACATGGGGTCTCATCGAGTACTACTAGACAGACAAGACACATCTTGTGTATGGATGTGTGTTACTACATGGCCATGTCCCCCTTACATGGGTGTCTAAACACGTGTTCGACCACATGTCCTTGTATAAATATACTATATACACTCCAAGTACACAACATATAGTCGTTAATCCCCCATTTGGCCATATATATGGATATATGGACAAGTACCAGTAAATAGAATGTACTGTATGTAAATGGAATGTACATTCAAAAGTTAATCTTCCCTAAATATTAATAACACACAACATGTATTGATTGAAACACACACCACGTGATTGGGATTTCCCAAATTAAAACCATAAAATAAATTCCCAGAAACCTCGTTTCCCCAGTTAGGCATAGATGAACCCATGAGGATAATTAGATTTCATAAAAGGTGATTAAAAATCAAAAGGGGAATATATATGGGTATTTATAGAAAAACAAATTAAAAATGTAAATCCATTGGGTAAAAGCTACTTAATCATTGCACTGATTCTCGTTCCACAACTAATGCACTACAATCTGGCTCCTCTAGAGATCCACAGTGGTACCTCACTCCCCTATATATTTATATATCCATATCAAATTTACTCTCGCAGCTAAATAAAAGAAAATCCCCAGTGATTTTATACATGAGAAGCTGGGGAAGAAGAGAATGAAAAGAGGAAAATTAAAGGGAAGAAAAAAACTTGGCCCTTGTCCAGACCCTCATGTCCAACACGATTTTATTCCTTGTGTTGAAAAAATACACTATTTTGGACTAAATGGTGATGATAGAATCCCAATATGAAACTGCATAAAAAATATCACAAAATATAAATAGAAGAAATAATTTGTATTTTATTAATTAGAAATTAATTATTAGATATTCTATGAATATTTAGAAGGCCCATAATTCTTCAAACTCTTATCTTATGGTCAACACATTATTATGGGAACAACGAAGTATTTACAAAAAATCATATGGGATTGTCTTCTAGGAGAATATACTATTTTACTCTTTATAAGAATCCTAAATTAAAATATTCACATTTATACTCAATTTCACAGTTCATTAAAAGATGTGTTTTTTACACATGAACAGTCCATAACCAACCTCAATTATTATCAACTTTTGAGCCACATACCATTAATGATTATTACAAAAATCCCACCCCACTCATCTGTAAAATAAACCATTCACCACCCCTCATATCCTCATATATTAAGCGTATTATTTTGGCCAAAAATCATCCAAAATTTAACCTAACCCTCTTACAAATTTTCTTGAGGAATTACCATAAAAAGTAGAGAAAACTTCAATGTATTAATCCAATTTTAAAATGATTTTTCCAAAGAAGTAATTTTATTTCTCTTAAATTACCCATTCTCATTTCTATTCCTTTAATTTTTCATCCTCTATCGAAAAAATTATTATATCCATCCTCATATAATGAAATAATTATTATATATTTACTGAAACGTATTTATGTTAATGGAATTACCATCATCTACAACCCACACATCCATTGATTAGAAAATTAAAACTCTTCCAGGGTTACATGTGGTCAACCACCTCTATAGATTACAGATTTCATTTTTCATCACTTCCGGAAATGGATAGTTCTAAAAATGTATTTTAAAAATATTTATAATTTTAAATATAAATTTATGTCAACAATATGATTCTGAAATGATGAATCAAAAATGGATTATAACTATAATATAATTCATTGTTATTAGAAAATTACTAGAAACAAGATCGTAAAGAGCTCAATTATCATAAAACCCACACATGACTGATATAAAATGTAAATGGAGCCTCATAAATCATTAAAACACAGTGATTCCTCTATCGTAAAAATTGTAGAATTGAATAAAATTGTATTAATAAATAAGAACTGAAATTTCCTTTATGATAATTCTTCGAATCAAATGAAATTATTAATTTAGTAAGAATAAAATAAATTATAGCTAAATAATTTCTGTGTAGTCAATTATCCTAATTAAATAATATAAAATTTAAAATATGTTAATATATATTTAAATTAGGTGATCACGATTATTATGTTAATTATATATTAGTTTAAAGTGTTTTTGTGGAATTCTTAAGATAAAGGTAAGGGTTTCTCTTCTCAGTTTTCCTTTTTTGAGACATATTCCATATTGAACACTTATTTTAGTTTTTGTAGAGTATATACAACACATGGATGTATAAATATCATATTACCTAATAATTTCATTGAATTTTTATATCTGTATAATGTTTCTTAATTCAAATACTTTTGATTCAAATGTTACCAATGCTATAACGGTTTTCTTTCCAATCTCATTTTGAATTAAATATTATTTATGAATAAACATCCATCAAAATAAATTATATATTGTACTTTATAAAACGTTATTATTTTATCTTCTATTGTCATTAATGGGGATTAAATTTATATTTACCATTTGCCTTTAATTTTATAATAGTTCAATCAACAAGATGTATGTTAAAGAATCTGATCTCACCTCTGATTTTTTTAGAGAATCTTTAGCCTCCCTTTTAATGTTATTTATTTTGTTTTAGGGATAAAATTATCTTTATATCCATGATTTTATAATGTATCTTGAAATGGAATAGAAAATAATTACCTAACTAATATTCATTTAATATTTTTTATTCTGAGGTTTTCCGCCAACATTGACTATATATACACACTGTCGAAGGAATGACATTTTTAAATTCTTTCATTGATAATTAATTTCCCCCAACTTTTTGTTTTTCTTTAATAAACATATTATTCGTGTTTTAAGGGATCTCTAAAAAAATTATGTTTTATTATATAAAAAATTTTCTTAAGAAAAATGCATAAAAATAAGAATAGTATTTTTTTAGTCTCCTTTAAAGTAAATTTTAATACTCTTATAAATGTGTTTTTTCATCAATGTCAGAATTCATTAATACCTCTTCAACTTTATTAAGATTATGATCCAATCATAATATACACATTTTTCATTTAGATGAATTATCGTAATATCTTATAGAAGTTTACATGGAACCCATTTCATTCCCATGGCTTAATAATGCTATGATGGAATTTAGAATATTTTCATTTGTCATGAATATTCATGGTTTTAATTATGTTATTAGTGGTCCCATAATTATATTTCCCTTCAATGCATTGAGTAATGACTTATATCTCATCAGATGACATGTTTGGGATTAAAGATAAAACCCAATACATTAAGGGGATATATCTCCAGTTTAATGCTATTATTTGATTAATACAATGGCGTAGTAAATGATTTATTATGATTATGTTTATTCCAAATCTGTATGTGTATGTTATGTTTTCATAAAAATAGATTATATATTCAAGTGTCCATGATATTATTGTTCATCCCCAATGTTACACCTAAGTACTCATCCCATGAACAATGATTTATGATATATTATTTAGTGTTTTTGATTAACAAATGTAATCTTTTTTAGACATGATTATCTTCTCATACACACATCACAATCTTATTCTCACTTATGATATTCCATTGATGCCTCTTATGTCATGCTTTACTCAGTATATGAGCTCACCCATTTGATTATGTTTCAATTCCCAAGGTTATGTGGAAGAATATTAAGTATGATCTGTTAAAATTGGATTCATGTAAAAATAATATTTCTGAGATATATTGATGATTCATTAAAATATGTAGATTATGTATCACTATGGGGATAACCACTTGTTGTGACAGGCTATTTGTAATAGGATTGTCGCCAAATGCCAATAGTCCATCTATGATGACTATTTATGATGGGATTCAAATCCTATTGAAAATAATAGTAAATAAATACATATTTGTGATGGGAAAAGGTTCCTATGACAACTAGTTTTTGCATGGCATCCCACCACAATGTGTGAAAGGGAATTTCCAATGAGAGTAGATTCTCATCACAAATATCATTCATTATTTATAGTTATTTGTGATGGGATAATAACACATGTCTCAACTACTCTATTGGCATATGCACATTTACGATGGGTACAGTCTTAAATAACTTTTTAACCACAGCCTCACTTATTTGTGGTGGGTACTATTTGTGACGGGAATATAGTTACAAATAGTCATGTTGCTACTACTGTGATCTATATGTACCCCCATCAATTTTTTTTGATTCATTCCCCATTTGATGTTTCCTCTCATCAAATTTCTTCTTATTCTTTATAATTATTCAATTATATGTTTACATTTTTACCAAGAAGAAAGTTTTATCTTTGTATCATACAAAAGATTCATTTTAACGTATTTATGTAATGTTTTTTATTTTTTTGTTTTTTATTTTCTACTCTATTAGATTTTAATGTTATTAGTTAGTAACAATTAGAGTTAATTAGAGGTAAATATAGTTAATTAATGAAATTATTTATAAATACAATTAATTATTTATAATATTGAAAATTTATTTTAAATTAAAAATAAATTTAGTTTTAATTAGTATTAATGTTTTTAATTAAAATTAAACAGTTTTAATTTTAAATCAATTGTTTTAATTATCAATATGTGGGTGTTAGTAATATTAATTTCTTATCATTAATAAATTAATAGTAATAATTGACACATCTCAATATTGAGTATTAATAATTTATAGTATTTTTTAATAAATAAGATTAATTAATAAAAATGAATGTTAAACCACTAAATTTTGTAAAAATTAGCAGCAATTAATAAAAATTAACGATCAATCAGTATAATTTTTAAAATTAGTGTTATTAGTAAAAATAATTAGTTATTAGAAAAAACTAGTTTAAATAATTGGAACAGACTAGAAATTATTAAAAATTAGAAGAAATCACTAAGAATTAGTAATAATATGAAATGATTATTAAATATCTGTAAAAATTAGTAGTAACCCAATATGATTGGTAAAAATTACCGGTACAGATGAATTAGTTGAAAAAATAAATATTAAATCTCTATAATTACTAACGAATAGTTATAGTTAGATAAAATTTGTATAAATTAGCAGTAATTAGTAATGCTTAGTAAAAATAAACATTAAATCATTTTAATTAGTAAAAATTGACTATAATTAGAAAATAATAGCAGTAATTCGTAAAAATTATTGATAAATCGATATAATTATTAATAAATTTCACATATTAGTAAAAAACAATAAAAAATATAGGTAAAACACTATAATTAATAATACATAACAGTAATTATTAAAAATTAGAACAAATTACTTCTAAATTAGAAAGAATTGATATTGCATCACTATAATTAGTGAAATTTTGCTGTGATTAGTAATATGTAATGATAAATAACTATATATATATTAAACAAATAGTGGTAATTAGTAAAATATTACTAATAATTAGTGTTAATTTGTAAATATTAGTAAAAATTAAATTTAAATTACTATAATAAGTAAAAATGTAATGGTAAATAGTTAAAATTAGCAGTAATTAGTAAAAAAATACCAATGAATCACTATAATTATTAAAAAAATAAACAAATAATTTAAAATTTGTAAAAATTAGCAGTAACACACTATAATTAAGTAAAAAGTGGTAGAAATTAGAAAAAATGGTAAATGACAATAATTATTAGAAAATTAATTTTAATTGGAAATAATTAGTGGTAATTAGTAAAAAATAGAGATAAAGCATAATAATTATTAAAAATAAACTACAATTATAAAACAATTATAAAATTTAGTAGTAAATCAATATAATTAATTAAAAAGAAGAACTGATTAGTAATAAAAAATTATAAATCACTATAGTTGTTAATAATTAGAGGAAATTAGTCCAAATTATTTAAATATATATGTAAATTGTTAAAAAAATCTTTAAATCACTATAATTTGTATAAATTAGCTGAAATTAATAAAAATTAATGGTAAATCACTTTTATTATCAAAAAATAATGGTAATTTTTTAAAATTAGTATAAAATCACTATGATTAGTAAATATTTTGAAAAATGAACATTAAATCAATAAAATTAATAAATATTAATGGAAATTAGTAGATATTAGTGGTAATTATTAAAACTGTGCGTTAAATTAGTAAATATTAGTGGTCATTTTTAATAACAAGTAATAATTAATGGTAATTACTGGTTTATTGTAATAAATAGTATTTTTTAGTATTATAATCGGTCGGGGAATGATAAATACAAAGTTGTGAAGAAAACACACAAACACGCTTAGGAGGGAAGTTGAGGAGAATTCAACTTGATATGTCCCAGACACTCCACATAGAAATAAAAAATATTCAGGTGATGAGAAATGAAAAAATGGACACAGTTGGAATTGGTTTCATCACCTAAATATTTTAAAATCTATGATTTACACCATTTTAATAATATATAATAAATTTTATTAATTTATATTAAATTATACTAAATATTAACTGTAGTTATTAGTAGTTATATCTAATTACCTCAAATTAACGAAAATGTTTAGTGTAACTTAATATAATGTAACAAAATATTAAAAATTAATAATTTTTTTAAAATAATAGAATTTAAAATCTTTAGTTGATGTGAAATGACCTATTTTTGATGAAAATGTCCAGGTTTTTCAATCGGTTGGTAGTACTGAGGCATGCAGGATGTGACACATCAAGATTGTAATCGTACATTTGGTATGCATCGAAGACATATTGTAACTACATTTTTAATAATTTATATAAATTTAAATGTAAAATATTTATTTTATACTCATATAGGATATTTAACATTCCAATATTATGGAGTTTGATGTTCATATAAGGAAGTAAATTGATCTTATCACTTGATATATTATATATGGTTTCCAACATCATATTGTGGTAAGTATTTTTGTATATTTTTAGAATTAATTGAAAATAATATTTTAACTATTTAAATTTCAAATTGAAATTAAATTTTTCATATGTAGCCACAAATTCTCAGACATAGGTTGAGAGTTAGTATGAGAATTAGAGTCAGACCACTGGTGTGGTAGGATTTGATGATGCATCATGGATGATGGCGACATAGTATACTTATAAGAAGGGATGATTAATTAGTATCAGTTCTCGACTAACACCAGAAATTTTTTATGGTACTACTACCTGGTTAGAATCCATCTTAATGGGAGATCTTGGAGATTCATCTTCATCATTCTTATAGCATAGGGAGTAGCTGTGAGCTCATAGTGAGGTAAATGAGGATATAAATAGGGTGCAGGATGGCATCCATAAATAGAAGTAGCAAGAGGAGGATGAGATGCAACAATGGAATGAACATAATAATGTGTACATCTGATAGTTGGTTCAGGGTTTTGGTATGGAGTTCCCTCCCCCTCCTCATCCAGATGACCATCCCCCCTCCCCCTATATAGTGAATAGTTTAATTATTTATTATATTAAAATATAAATAAAAATATTTTGAGTAAAATTTTTATATTATCATATGTTAAAAATTTTATATATCACTTTATTTTAAATTATTTTTATATATTTTTTTATTTTCTAGAAATTATTTTATTTTAAAAAAAATACTTTAATGGGTTAAATAACCCATCATAATAAATAAAATGTTTACAAAATTATTTATAATGGTAATTCTCCCCGTTATAAAATATTCTTTTTATGATATTCTACTAGAAAAAAACTATCTTCTGTGACACCATTTTTAGTGTCAGGGTCCCGTCATAAATAATCTATTTTCTATTTGTGTATAAATAAGAAAACATTAAACCTTTATCATTAAGGGTGATTTATAATAATATGTAATATATATCCTTGTAAATTAATTTAATATATTTTTATATAATTATTGGATCTTATTGAGTTATATTAGATAATGGTTTAGTTGTTTTTTAGGATTTGAATTAGAAAGCTTTTGTAAAACCCCAAAAAATATGGACACATATAAGAAAACATCTTACAATTTATGTGATGTCTAAAGTGACTAGTTTCCTTTTAATTATATCCCAAATATAAAAAAAATGTTTCGATTTATGATCTATAATAGATGAATATATGGTTAATATCCTAGAAAAAGGATGGTCAAGTAGTAACTCGATTTTCACTCATTGCACAACTAATAAACCTAACTAAACATCGAGTTTGATACTCCTAAGTGATATTCCTTGGTAAATTATTAAACCCATTACATAAAAATTTATATAATAATATGATATATCCTGAAACAACATATGATGCACCTAAATTGATATTGGATAAACCTAAAATGTCATATGTTGAACTAAATGTGCCATAAATAAGAGCATATTAGGAATATGTTTCATTGTCATATTATTTACCACTCAAATTAAAGTTTCGAGACACTCACAATAATATTTATTTTAATCAAATTCTATAACTAATGTAAAACATATTAACATTTAATATTATATAAATTGTAATGAATATACCAATGTGAAAACAATTGGGATTGGAGTTGGATTGAAAACTCTTATAAAACTGCTCTCCCAAAATTTATCTTATAATAAATAATAACATGACTATTTTAAACCCTCTATCATATTAAGAAAAGAAAAACTATATTATGTATCCTTTATGAGAACATGAAAAGCCTCTTTTAGTGGGAGTTCCAACCAAATTTGTTTATCATTGAATCAAAAAAATAGAGATGTTTTTTTCTTTTTCGTGTTCAGAGCTTGAAAAGTTTATCTGAGTTATTTTTCCTTTAAAAGGTACATCTGGTCAGTGGTGGGTTGTCATCAATAATACAGTATAAGAAGAAGAAATTCATTCCATATATTGGGATAAGTCTTGTAAGGTATTTCTATGTTAATATATTACTCAAATTATTTTCACTAAAATAATGATTACATTCTCTGAGAGAAAATAAAAGGAGTATGAAAATATTAGTTCCTATGAGGAAAACACCACAAGACATAGAAATAATGATTCAAGATTTATCATTAACCCTAAAATAATAAATGATCATTTCTTTTCTGTCACAAGACAACGTCCCTGAAAGGAATTGGATATAATGCACTTTAGTACATTTAATGAGACTTTTCTATGTGTTATCAATGTATAAATAGATTTTAGATACTCATATTATTCAAATATAATTGTGAATAGAATATAAAAAATAGATTTTTGAAGAAACTAAAACGATAAAACCCAAATAGGGGAAAAATAATCTTCTTATATGTCAAAAATATAGGATGATAGATGTAGGTAATTATTTAAATGGAAAAGGTAAATGATATTACTATAGTAGAGATGGTTATGAAGAAAATAAATGTTGAAAACTATAAAGAGGCCAAATAATGAAATGTATGAAAAAAGGATCATTATAATGCACCTCCCATATTCCAATGATTCATTTATAATAGGTGAGGCCATTACACTATCCAACACGACATTCAGATGGTTCATATTGTTAATGGACATTAGAAACATCCAAATCAAAGGGAAAAAGGGAAATGCAATGTAATCAAAACTACTAAAATGGGTAATGGAAAAAATGTGGTGAAATATATAGATATCACCCACTATAGAACAATAAATTACTTATTTTATTCTAGTTCAACATAATTTATTATATCTATAATTTTTATAAGGGAATCAAATGAAAGCCCCAATGTCCAGATATAACATTATCAATGAAAACATATATTTGTGCGTTGATTTCTTCCCAGTATATAACACCTTTATAATAACAGATTTTGGGTATATGATTTCTAAAAATATTATTACACTCCATTTAATAGAATTTTATTTGATTTTGTGCATGGATTAAATCTCTCTACATAAATCCAATATCAATTTGTACGATAAAGAAAATCAAATTTCATATCTCATGTCATCCCAGGAGACTATATTAATGAAATGATAACCACGAACACTATATTAAATTTACTTATATTGTATGGGTCATAATACCCCACAATGAGGGGTATTTAGATTAAATGTTTGGGTACAATATTGATAATAATGAAATGTATATTGTATAGGAAGATGATGATGTATTTTTATAAGAGTTGTGTGGTAATCCACCAATTCATGAGGTTGAATTTTAAATAGATCTCATGATATGTGTTATGCCTATATCAAAGACTCCATAAAGAATGGCCTAGATTAACTTTTTGGAATTGAAGAAGAAACACCATGATAATATAGATAAGGATTTCATAAGACAAAGTTATTCTCTAGGGGGTAAACATGTCCTCAATGCTAAGAAGAAAAAAGAATAAATGCATCTATACATTGATTATAATGAAATTTAAAAATTCACAATAAGGAACAAGTATAATATACTCATACAGATGATTTGTTTGATCTGTTGGGATGGGCTCAAAGTTTATCAATGTTTGAACTTCAATTGATATATAATCAATTAAAGACTAAAATAGTTTATATACTTAAGATAGGCTTTCATTAAAGATATGGCCATTATTAATTCAATTTTATTTGATTTGAACTCACACATTCCTTTGATATTTTAATATATTTGATTAATATTATATTAATATTATAAAAATTAAATTATTTTAGTATTTAAAGGTGTCATTTTTATATATTCAAGGATTATGTAGTTGACTAAAGATCGATTGTGGATTATAATGAAGACCTTCAGAAAGGATAAGTTGGGTGAAATATTTAGAAAGTGTGAATTTTGTAAATAACAAATATCATTATTGAGTCATAATTACAATCATTTGTATATTTGTAGACCCTTCAAGGATATAGGTTATTGAATATTAGACCAAACTAACTACTATAGTGGATATTCATAGTTTTATTGTATTGAATGGATACTACCAACACATTGTGATAAATTTGTAACAGTTATCAAATCCATTGAATACATTAAGTTAAAAGGTATTCAATTTCCTCTAGAATGATAAATGTTCTGAAAATTTCAATAATTTAAAGAGATGTTTTATCACAAAACAAATATTAATATTACCATATACTAGAGAAGATTTTGTAATATTAAGTATTTCATTGATGAAGGGATTGGAATGTGTCGAAATAAAATAAATGATATTGTAATTTATCATTACTCGTATAAATTATAAAATAATGAATAAAATTACACAAAACATGATTTTGAGATAAAATCAATGATAATTGAATTGAATATTTTTTGACCTTACCTTTATGGTAAAAAAAATTATTCGATATATGCTAATTACATGATCTTGAAATATATTCTGATAGAAAATTATATAAACATCTTCAAAAGGATATAGTTATATATGATCTAATACAATAACTATTCAATTAAATACCCCTTGAGGTAGGATACAAGGAGGTTGATTCTATGACGATGAGATATCATGCTACTTTATCCATGATGAGGATTGAAATACTCATGGATTTGAAAAGTATGAATATGGAAGTCAGGGTGGAAGTGGATACATCCTATATGAGATAAATAACTATTTGACCATCTATCCAAATCAATATCAAGGAGTCCTAGAAATATTATTTTGAGTAATTGAAAATGGCAGTGAGTATTTTGATGTTAAATCTGCATAAATTTAAATTTTGTTGCTTTTGAACCATGATAATTAACCTATCATAACAAGAAATAAATTGGGATATTTTGAATTCTAAAAATAAATCATGATTATCTATTTATTTACTATGTACAAATATGTATAGAGACATAAAGAAAAACAAATGGTGTGATAAGATCAAGAGTGAAATTGTTGAGTTTTTAACTCGATGATTGGTATACTATAATGATATGGAAAAATCAATGATGTTTAAGAGGATGATGTAACCACTACCCATACATCTATGTTAATAGGATAAAAAAAATGTATTTTAATATAGTTCATCCTAAGACTCCAAATAATATTATAACATTTAGGTTATAATTGATCACCTTAAGAGGTTAACACATTTCATTTATATTCAAGAAGATTTACCACATCATCAACTTGTCAGGATATATAAAGACGGAATTGGTGAGGATTTATAGTTTATCACTCTAAATTATATCTAATTGAGACCATTGGTTTACAAAAAAAAATCGAGATAATTATTCCTTAATAATTGGACTCTAAACGATGTTTCACCATGCTTCTTATCCAATGATATATTTTCAATATAAAATTACTGTTTAAACTCCTAGTATTATTTAGAGATCATGTTCAATTGATTTAAAATGATTTTTATATCAATTAATTTCCCCATAATATTTCCCCAATAAAAATAGTTTCCTTTATAGCATTAAAATGAGACCATATGAGGCTCTATATGGAAAAATAACAGAAATCAAACATTTTTGATGAAGTTATAGAGATTAAACTACTAGAAATAAGCATTTTTCAATAAAATGAAGAGAAGATTAAAACCATTACGAGGAATATTAAAAATTCCAAGAGATGATAGAAGAGCTAAAGTGTCTAGATAATTGAATATGATTTCAATTATTGTTATGGGAATGATTTAAATATCTTTTATGGGTTTTAATGTGATGATTGAAGAACTAGAATTATTTTCTAAAGGCATGTGTCATTTGTTTGATTTAAAATGAATATTGTTTACAAAATATTACGAAGATTCCATGAAAATGATTTATTTTTTATAAGGAGGATTTTATGATGTTTGTTGTCTTATTTTGAGAGTGGTTTATTTAGGTTTTGAAAATTATGTTCGTTTGCAATTATATTTGAATAATAATTTTTAATTCATTCTATTACATAAAATGTTTTGAAGTGTATAATTTTTTTATTAGTAAAAAGTTTATTCTTCCTATAATAATGTCATAGCTTGATTGACCAGAGCAATATGTGGGTCCCTGGAGGGTTAAGAACGGTTGAGGGAGACTACCTATTTCATGTTAGGAGGCAACATTGTGGGTGAAGGAGAGACCCCATAATAGTACACCGTGGTATAAAGGATCTACTATGTGGGGGGGGGGGGGGGTTGGGTTGGTGCTTGGGAAGAAAGTATATGGGATTAGAAACCATTTTTGGAATTGTATATTCATGTATTGTATAATAATATAATGGGAAAACTCATGTAGTTTTGATGAGGAGTATATTAATCTAGCTCAAAAATATCTCATTCCATCGATTTTACTCGATCTATTTTTCCCAAATATTCTATCAACTTTTCTGTTCCATTCGATATTCATCCAATCTCATCATCAGCCTCAACCCACACCAGAGTGTTCTATTCATCGGATATCTGATAATTGAACCCAATATTCTAAGCCATATTTGAGTGATTGGATAATCTGAATTTGATCAAAAAAATATGCACATCATCTTCAGGGATAAAAGACTATCCACGTAATGATGTACTATGTGTTGAAAAATTTGTTTACTGAATAAGAAGATTCATGTAATTTGAGAAAATTGAAGATAGATGGGGAAAACATCAGGGGATTATTTCATATAAATTCATGAGGGAAAATTTATTTTTTTATCCAATGAGTTAGGATATGGTCATATTTTTTATAGAAAATAGATACATTTTGACCCTCATGTATTTGAAGTAGAGGACTTATCTCATGATAATCTTACGCGATGGAGATGAGGGATCGACATGACTTCCATAGGTGTTTAACACTATCAATGAAATCATAAAAAGAACAATGTTATGTGTATCCATTAAGGTATTGAGATACATTTCACCTATATTATCCTTGTTTGTGTGAATTTCTAATATCCTAAGGATTATACATGTGAAATGGGTTGCATCAAGAAGATAGTGCTTACCTGATATTCATGGAGAAATGTAAAACCACATACAAAAAGAAGGTAGGATGAAGACCTTTTATATTATATTGCAGAAAGGGTTTGAGTTGAGTTGCATGCTTTGACATCTTTCACCCATACCCGTTTTCATGTAATAATTGGGGGAGTTGTATGAGAAATTATGATCACATGAAATAATTGAATTATATTTTATGTGGTTATTTTGTTGATGAAATAGTATATATTACACTCCATTGTGTGACTATGTCTGAATAGTTAATTAGACAGTGTTAATGTCCATGCATATGTGAAAAATAAATTAATAGTTAGTGCATATATGTACGAAAAACTAATTCACATGTGATTTTGAGAATCATGTGGTAGTGTGTGTGTGTTTACATGAAGTGATTTAATTTATAATAAGTGAAAATATTTTTAATTTATATTAATGGTATTGTAAGGTTTTGTGTAATAATTCATGCATTAAAGTATTAACTGATACATTTTGTACTCACATGAAATAATATTTTCATAATTTGAGAAGATGGTCAATGATACAATATATTATTGAAGAATTTGTTCTATATATGAAATAATTTGTGTTATTTCACATGAAATATGTTACCTAAAAGTATATAATGTGCATTAATATTTGATACTGAATCTTGAACAATATTTCTATCACTGGTGCAGAAGCCTTTTGTATCAAAGTCTTTAGTGGTAATTGAGGATGGGTATTCAGAAGATGAAATGATTGTATGAGCAGTGTTGTACTGAGGAAACTAACCATTTACAGGTGATAAATATTATTTGAGTAGGAATATAATTTAAGAAAAGGTAATTAAATTTTTCATGGTCCTTTGTGATAAAAGAAATCATGTGGAGGAAGATCTTCAAATTGATCTTTCTACAATGGATCAAGTAAACAGAAGATGGAGGTTTTAGTTTAGGGGTCTAACCAGTTGGTGAAGATTGTTATTGGGGGTCTAACCAATCAATACGAAGATAATTTAGCTTGGGGTTATAACCAAATATTGAAGGATACTATGAACTAGGGGATATAACGAGTTTTCAATTGGGGGTCTAATCAATTACTATGATAATCACCTTTTAATATAGTATAGAATCCATATTGGGGTTATAACCATCATGGTAAGGATTTGATCGTTGTACCGACACTTATAAATCCATTTGGGGTGTTATTTCATCAATATTTTGCATATAGGGTGAGGCTGAGTATTAACTATGAGAGAGAAAGTCTATAATTAGTCACATAGGCTGAATTAAATGAAAAAATTGGAATAAACATTATACAACTATTTCACTTCCCTCTTTTTTGTATTTATCTAATCCATGGACACTTCAATTGGTATTAGTGAAAAGTTAACCTCTATATATCTGGGAAAGATTCTATGAAATAGAGAATTTGAATTCACTGATCACCCAGGGAATTCCTACATTTTTTTCGTGATGAATCACGATTAGAGGAATTTGATGATTCCTTACCTTCTATATCTTGTCATGTAAGTGACATATGTAGCAACATTGGTTTTCCATTCTATTATTGAATATGTTTATATGACTCATTATGATTCGAGAAATCTAGAATTTAATGGAAGGGATCAGAATGGAATCTAGATGGCTTTATCAAAAATAGTTATACTAAAGTGATGGGTCTCTAAACATCTACAAAGATCATGGATAAACTAAGAAGAAGTTATGAATTATATCATAAAGTTAGAGAATACAATTTGAAAATTTGAAGAATAAATTTATAATACATAAAAATGGATGATGATGAAAGTATTTATGAATAATTTAAAATATTGAATGAAATTATTAGCATTATCAATGTATTTAGAGATAAGATGGATGATTCTACTATTGTGAGGAAGCTTAGGATAACATTACTAGAATGATTCAACTCAATTATTTCTACATTGTAAGAGGTAAAAGATATATCATTTTATGAACTTCCTAATACTTTTATATCTTATAAAATATGAAAATTTACACAATTCAAGAAAAAGGTACGATATGAGATGAATTTCGAAGACATTACAAAATGAATAAATAAAATAAAGTAAGATCTAGAATCTATTAGATTTTATGATGAAGAATATGAGTTTGAATTCTATCAAATTAATTCCTTATTTACAATAATTTTCAAAATGGGAATATGGAATGGAAATAATAAATAACCACCAAAGCACTTGAATTGCCACAATAGCGGTAAGTTTTTTTATAATTTTCCAAAGAAGAAGGTTGATTTCACTAACTCCAATGAATAATTTACGAAATATAAAAAGAGGTAGTGAAATAAGAATAAAAATATGTTTACTTTCTAGGAAATAAATATTATGAGTAGAGAAATATATAAATTATTATTATAATGTATTCAGTTAAAAGGTTGAAGATATTTTAGGAATAAAATGTGACGTATGGTTAAATAAAGGATATATATAGTCTAATTTTAATTAGATAAATATGAAAAGAGAATGGATTTTTAATGGATGTTAAAATAATACCTTGAAGCTACTCTTATTGAAAATAAGAAACCGTAGAAGGAAAAGAAAAAACTAAAGAAAGAAAAAGACAAGATCTACATCGAGTATAAAGCATGTGTTAAGAAACATGATATTAATATTATTGAAATAAAGGAAATTATGATGACGATATATTATCAAGAATGAAAAAATGAAATTTTTTGTAGATAAAGATCTTCACATGGAATAATCAACCCTTGTTGAAGAGAATAACCAAAATCATTTAAAATTATATGAATTTGAGAAAATAGTGAATGATCTTGAAAAAGAATTTATGAGAAAGAGAACTAATTATCTGAGATAGGATTTATGGGCCATGTATCTCAAAGTGAGTTAAATAAGAAAGAATAATAATTCACTAAAGATTTGGATATTAAGGGTGAATCTTTTAATGATGTTGAGAAGAAGGGGTTAAAGAAAAAGGATGACTCTATACCAAATAAGTCCAAAATTACATGTGGTATTTCTAATAATGCAGGTCTACAAGAAAAATACTAAATCAAACATGCCAAAAATATCAATTTAGAATATTTTTTCCAAAATGAGTGTAAAAATTCAACATAAATATTTCTTCTTAAGGAGATACATTCACATTTTGTGAAAAATTTAAAACTTTAATCTACATAGAAAAATTTATATCAGTCTAGTAGAACAAGGTTCAAAGGATATTTTTTATTATGGTGGAGTCATCAGTCATAAATCTTACTCATGTTGCTATAACATGTCACTACCAAGGATGAGGTCTGAATCAAGGGGGAGAAATTCTGAGTATATGGGGGAAGATTCTTATAAATAAATTCGTATAATTAAGACTACATCTAAATTATCAATACCGAACTCTTAGTAATTATTGAATGAAATCTATGGTAGATGTGGTCAAGAAGGTAAAAAACTAAGAAATAGAGGGTCTACTTTTCAAATGATATTCCATATAATTAAAATGATAATATAAGTGAGATATTGAATAAATTTATAGTCACCAAGGAATTTTGTGAGAATCTGAAACAATTTGAAAAATATCAAAGTCTTGTCAAAGAAAAAAATGGAATGTGATGAAATATGAATAATTTTAAGCTGATGAAAAGTTATCTACAATATATGACATTAAAACTATGAAGTTTATATACTGTGGAAAAATTGGTCATGAAACAAAACATTTCATGAATCTTCTAGAATCCCAAGATTTGATGGAAAAATCTTTCAAATAAAAGTTTAAAATGAAAAAATAAAAATAAAAATTGAGAAGCAACTCTCAGTCTGTGTTCTATTTCTAATGAACAAACATATTCTTCCTTATTTCCATATATGAATTAATTTATTCTAAACTTTTGGTTATTGAGTGAGATGAATACATCCATTTAGGGGGATAATAGAGGATTTGAAGGTTTCAAATATTCACAATCCTATGAAAATAAGGATCAATATCTAATTTTAATATGAATTTAATAGGGTAATCAATTTTTTTTACACTTTAGATTCTGATTTGTTTGTGGAGATTTGTTTTGGAAATATCTTCGAAATATTATTAAAAAAATTCCATGTGATGAATTTTCTAAAACATGTTTGAAAATTGTATATATTTTTAGTATTCGAATTTCTTTGATTCCTAGGTTAGAACTCTTTGTTTTCTAAACAATTCATTTCCACGTATACTTTGAGTTTATTAATTGAATTTTCTTTTAATTTTTTCAGTGGAGTTTAATTCTATTAAAAAATTATTTGAAGGATATTTATCATAATGTTTGAAATAATAAATTCATAATTTAGTATATATCCAATAAGTGGGAGAATGAAAATTATTCATATTGGCATCATTTAAGTATTGGTGAAAAATAAAAAGTGGGAGGATGAATTGTACAGTGAATTTTATTTTCTTCAATGATTTCCTGGTGAATGATTTCAGAATGTTTCAAGGATTTTAATGTGCTTGATAAAGAACATATATTATGTTCTAAATACATGTGTCATTAGTTGAATTAAAATGCCCACTATTTACAACATTTTATGAATATTCAATGAAAAATGATTGATATTTGATTTCTGAGGATTTCATTGTGTTTTTGGAATAATTATAAGATTTTTTTATTTAGGTTTTGAATAATAATTTTTTTTGAATTAAATTTGAATAAGTCTTTATATTTCACTATATTACATGAATTTTTCTAATTAAACAATTTCGTTCTTAATAAAAAATATTAAACCCATAAGAAACCCATTGCATGTGTGACTAGACACTTATTTGGGATCCCAGAGGGTGAACCACAACTAAGGTATATAGCCTATGTCAATCTAGAAGGTTTCAACATTGTTGGTGGAGGAGTGACCTACATGATTGAATAACGGTTGTGTAGATCCACTGTGTTGGGGCAGCATGGGGCAGCACCGGGGAGTTATGTATAAAGGAATAGTAACCATTTTTATCCCTATAAGGTCACATATTTTATTATAAGGGAGTTGGAAAATACTTTTAATTTTTTTGGGGAATCAATTGTTGTATCTCATAATGAAACCCTATATCCTGATTCAATTGGCCTATTTTTTATAGCCATTCGATTGACTTTATCATTCCATCTTATCTTCATCCAATCTTTCCTTCAACCTCGACTGACACCTCAGTGTTCTAATCAACAGAGAGTCTCTTTACAACCAAGTCATCTAAGAAATGAATCCACTATTCTAAGCACTACTCAAGTGCCTTGATTATTTGTATTTGGTTTAAAATATATGAAACATCAACATCCTGGGTAAATGAGGATCAAAATAGAAATACACTATGTTTTGAAGATTTATTTGTCGAAGATGATAACTCCAGTTGTAACAAAAAATTGATATATATGGTGTGTAAATTGGTGGACTATTTCCCATAAATACCAGAGGGAATGCTTAAATTTTATTATTGACGAACTATTATGTGATCACATTTTTCATAGAAATTAGTGACATAGTGACCCAATGGTTTCCATAGGAGAATAATTCTCTCTTGATTGTCATATGCGATGGTATAGAGGGATCCATAAAACTTCTAGAAGTGTTAAACACTCTCAATGTATCCCTGTGAAGAAATTTGTTTCTTGAATACATTGATGTAGTGCGATACATTTCACCGATATTCCCATGGTTTGAAGGATGTACCAAGATACTATGTTTTAAACCTGTGAGAAGGGTTGTACGAAGAAGATAGTGCTTTCTAGACATTATTGAAGGAAAATGACATCACTTATGCGAAGAAGGTAATAATAGTATCTCTTCTATTCTGTTGTGGAAAGGGTTATAGTTGAGTTTCACGCATTATGAATTTTTACTAATAATATTTTGTGAAAAAAAAACTAGTGGAATGTTATGAGGTATTATATTCTCATGAAAAAATTAAATTTTATTCTTTGAATTTATTTTATGTAGAAAACAACATGGATTATACACCGCCGTACCCGTTTGTCTGAAGAGTAAATTGAACAGTGCACATTTTTAGGAATATGTGGAGAGGAATTAAATAGTGTGTACATAGATTTGTGAAAAACTCATTCATACATCATTCAAACAAGCATTTTGTAGTGTTTGTGTGAACATGATGTGATTGAATTCATAATATGTGAATTTTTTTGTATTTTTTAGTGGTCTTTTATGGAAATGTGAAACAAATCCAATATTGAAGAATTAATTGTGGAAGTTTTTATTCATCTGAAATAATCATTGTATAGTTTTTGAGGGATATAAAAGATACAATACATGGAATAAAAAGTTTTTCTAAACATTAAATATGTGAATTGATTGAATATGAAATGTATACACTATGTGTATATAGTGTGCATTGATATTTGAGACTAAACTCACCATGGTTTTTCTATCATTGTTTCCGAATATTTTGGTATCTGAGTTTTCAGTGTTTATTATCACACGATCTTAAGAAGAAGAAAGAATTTCCCAAGATATGTTGTACCGAGGAAGCTAACCATTTGAAGTTTAACATTATTATTTGAGTAAGACCAGCAGATATGAAAAGGACATGAATTTTACAAGAGCATGCATGATCTATAATTCTTGTGGAGGAGTATCATAAAATTGATCCTTATACAGTGGATTTATTCAACTAATTTTAAAGAATGTTGATGGGGAGTCTAACCAGTTGTTGAATATTGTGATTAAGGGGTCTAACCAATCACTTTGAAGATGTTACAATTGGGGGGACAAACCAACTTTTGAACTCTAAATTGGAACTGGGTGATATTTTTATGCCCAAAACAAATCACGGAGAATCCCATTAATATTAATGGATCTCTATAAAATGTTTCCACCTGTAATATGAGTTATCACTCCATGATCACTTATAATACCCCAAAATATTAACTGCATTTTCTAAATCAAATTTACTATGAATAAAAAAAATTGATTTTACCTCAAGAATATCCCAAAGAAGACATGATCCCAAAAACATAGTTGACATACCCCTCTAGTTAGAAATTTGGGGGTTCTATAAAATTACTGTTGTAATCACCTTCTAATATAGGATAGAATCCATGTTTAGGGTCTATCAAACATGAAAATGAGTAGTTATTTGTACTGAAGCTTATAAATACCTAGGTTATTTTCTTTTTTTTATTACTTATATGGTAGGTTGAGTATTAAAAACAATGGATCTATACATTAATCAACCACATTGTTTGATTGAAAAGAAGTATTTGTAAAAATAGTATACCACATAGTCACCCACCACTTAGTGGAATCTAACTGATCCCTCAACAATTCAATATAAATAATAATAATCATTGATGTGACATATAGTTTGAAGTCAGAGTTAATGTATTCATTCAAAAGTCATCTTTAATGTGGGTTATGTGTTTTGGGAAAAAGTTAATGTTTATCCATATATATACTCACCCCTTTAAAATCATTAATCATCTAGGATGATATCTTATAATATTTCACAACTGGAGAACATATCTCAATTGCACAATGTAATCCATGTATCAAGCATGGGGAAATACCTACCAGACCCTTCCAACAAAATAATCATAGATGTTGTGTATTTTAAACATGATTTTGTTGGGATTTTATTGTTCATTTTTAATATTTTATATTTTTCACATTTCACATAGTTAAAATATTTTATTTTTTTATAATAATTTATAGAAATCTATTTTACTATCACTCTATGATTTTATAATATCTTTTCTTCTAAATCAGACTCAAAATTTTCTATATATTTTTATTAGATCTTGATTTCGAAGTGAGTCTCAATATATTTTCACTATTTCATAAAAAATATTTCATGTTTGTGGTCATACATAAGTTTTAAATATATAATTTTCTTATTTTATTATAAGTAAATATGTGTTTAATGTATAATAATTAAGAATAACATACGGTTTTGTAAATTGTAAATTGTTATATATATTTCATTAAACATTGAGAATGTCTAGAAAATCCATTTGGAATCTCTAAATATTGACTGGATTCTATTCAATATTTTAATTTTTTTTCTACATATTTTTATTTATATATGTTATATCTTGTTGAAAATATATTTCACTACATAATGTATATGGAATTGTTGTATAATATATAGGAAGTATACTAAATTTATATATATTAAATTCAAGATCAACCATTTCTGAATATGATGTCCATATGGTCTAAAAAATAAAATCTTATTTTTCAAAATGAATATATGAAGCTTTTCTTAAAGTTTCCACATGTGTAATTTTTTGAAGTTACCACATTTGAATTTCTTCAAAGTGAAAAAAGGAAGATTTTGAAATGACTACAAGTGCATTCCAAAACCTATCATGTCTCTATTTTTTCACCAACCATATTAAGTGTTGATATTTGAATAATGAGTTTTTTGGATATGGTGCAATGGACAATTAAGATTCTTGAGGTCCATTCGTGTGATGATTTTTCCAACAACATGGAAAATTCAGTGAACTGATATTCTAAATAAAACATTTTACATTTTAAGATGACATACTAAAAAGTATGTTTTCAATATATGGAACTTGTTTATTATTTTATATAAAATTCTCCAATAATACTTCATATTATTTATGGGAAAATGAAAGATGGCGCATGTAAATCATCTATAAATTTCAAAAAAATTGAAATAAGAACTCAAACTAGAGGAACATCTCACCAATTATACACTACAACGGAATCCTACCACCCAATTTTATTGTGAATCTAATAGAGTGAAACAATATCTCATATCGTATAATTTCCCCTCAGTATACAGTTCCCAATCTCTATATAATACAACAAATGGGAATGCTTCATGATGATTATAGGAATCCCATTTAAATCCTTACACGCACTGAATCTCATTCATGATTTTGGAATCAGGAATCTTATTATAGTAACTTTGCATGAAATGATCTTACACATGATGTGGTAGGAAAAAAACCTTACAACGTAACTAAAACTACCATATGTTGAACATTTAACTTATTATTCTTCATATGGTAAATTAAGTGATTGTGTGTTATATTTTTTCATATGGTATGTATACCTACGACATTATCAATAATGCATATAACTCAATGTCACATTGGATTCACAGTCAGTTTGGTCATTTATTTAAATAATACTTTAACTGTTTGTATGATATAATGGTATGGTAATATCAACTCAATTAAATAATACCTTAACTTTCTGTATGATATAATGGTATGGTAATATCATTATCAATAATGCATATAACTCAATGTCACATTGGATTCACAGTCAGTTTGGTCATTTATTTAAATTTCCAAAATCGTAAAATCTCATGAATTATATATTTCAACTTACTTTTGATAAAATGATTTTATGATTTCTAATATAAATTTTTTATATAATTCATTTATTTATGAAAAAATATTTAAATTATATTGAATCAATAAAAATAATGGTTTCTGGGTATTTTAAAAATATTTAATCGGTTCGTAAGTTTATTATTTTTTCATATTCATACAACATATATTTTGATTATTTTTGTTTTTTATTTGGAGTTCATTTTATTGTCTAATTAATTTCAAAATTAATTTTTATTTACATTGATATTATTAATACATAGTAGTTTTTTTAATGGAGTGTAATTAAATATTTAATAATTAATCTTTCCATGAAAGTAAAATATTTTAAAAAAATTGAAATTTAACAATTAAATGGTCTTATAATTTTTATGTAATTTCATGGACATATTATTATGTTGATATTTTGGTTTTTTTAATGATTCCTCAAAATTAGTTTTTATAATTATTTATATCTGTTAAATCAAATTATATTTGATTAGATTATTTTGGAATAGAAATTTCTCACCCCTGGAAAATTATGAAGATTGAATTTAAATTACTAAACCCATTTAGATGTTAATTTGTTAGTATTATGTAATATATTTAAATGATTTAGGACCCAATAAGTGAAACTACTTATGATGGAACAAACATTTAGGGTCAAAAATAACTATACATTGAAACATGAAGTGTTCTAAAAATGATTTCATGTATGAAAATATTTTCATATATTTGAAAAAAAATTCAAGTTACAGAAATTTAAATCTTTCATTTATATTCAATTCCATACCATTTTACTTGGTATATAAAATTAATTTTTATCTCTCAGACCTTCTCTCACATTTGGTTTATGACATTTCATAAAAAAATAATTCTTATTCTTCAGCTTGTGATCACAAATTCAAACTTCAGAACAATTCAAGTTATGACTCTTTTATTCTAATGTTAGTGTTGTAATAGGTTAGTGACACCTTATAAAAATGTAAAATGTATTGGTTCTATGTGAACTAGAAAAATTAGGTGGAAATTATTTTATAGTTCCCCTAAAAAAATATTTTTAGCACATAATGTATCTCTAACATAATAGAGTGGTATATGAGTGTTCTAGTTCTGATTTGGACTAAACCGATAAAAAAATTCATCTGTTCTATAATTTAAATTTAAATGTAAAATATCTCCCTCCATTAAATATTTTTACTTATTTTATTTAGTTAAAATATTCAATGTATCCGTTTCACCAATCTAGACCCTCTGTCATAACATTATCTAACCTAAAAATTAGTAACAATGGTTGAATTTTGAAATATTATCTTTTATAAAATGTTCATAAAACCTGAATTAATATAGATTATATATGTATTTGGAATAAAAAATTAAAAAAATCATGTAACTTCATACCTAACGCCTCATATATGATTTGTACAAGGGTAATGAATTTTTTACAAAGGATGCAAAAAGGTACGAGGGAGTTTCCCTTAGTTACCTAATGGTATATGAGTTATTCTTGAACTATGTAATGGTTGTATTCTAAATGAATAGTGGTATCACCCTATTTATAATGGTTGAATAAGGGTAAGCCCTATTTTTTAATGTTTCTATAAGGGTAAACATATACTAAGTGAGGGTTAGATGATTTTTATATACATTTTGTCTTGGTGACCTTGTAAATTCAATGGGTGTGTATTGGTAAATTAGGTTTTGAGTAAAGTTATCCCTTTATTTATATGAGTTTCATAAGGGTTTCAGAAATTCTGAAATGTCCAAATAATAGTATTTTCATCTCTACATAAGTGTAAATCATAGTTTCTAAGGGTGTGTAATGTAACACCTAGAGATTTTGTGTATTATTTTTTTTCAAATTAATATATCCATTTCGAAATTTTTCATATCATACAACATGGAATGTAACGTATTTTAAATTAATGAACTATCTTTTGATTGAATTATAAACAACACCGTGTTAATTGAACTACAGGAAACATAAAATTTGGCTCCCTCTACATGGAACAATGATGTTATCTTGCATTATATGCAACAATGACTTTCCTCGATGACTTGCATAACAAACAATGCTAAGGTTTGCCGAACAATAATATATTATTAATTTATAATTATTTAATATAATAAGATAAAAACCTGAAGTTAAATTATATGTTATGAATATTATTATCTAATTTATGAAAATATATTCTTTACATAGTATGATATGAATTCATAGGTTACCAATAATCAATAAATGAATATGAAAAAAATGAATATAAAAAGAAGTATTATTTTGGGCACAATTTTTATTTACCCTAATAAATTAAATTAACATTTGTGTCTAGACATTCAATAAGTGAAACATTCCTTTCACATGAAAGCAACTTGGCTTATGTTGCACACAACACAGAATTGGCGTACGATGCACCCAACATTGAGTTTCAACAGAAAATTCTTTTTTATAATTATTTAAATGTGATAATCATTACCTAGACATTAAAAATCGTTATAGGAATATTAATAACTTCTTCCAAAAAATAATTAATTTTTATTTATAAATAAAACATATTTATGATGAAAGATATGATGTTTTGTAGTCTTTTAATATTAAAAATATCATTTTCTTGAATAAATCAAATATCATAATAAAATTATTTTTTGAAATTTTTTGAAATTTAGTATGATAAAATAAAATTCATTATTTAATTCAGAAGATAAAAATTATCCTAGGGTGAATAGTTAGTATTTTTCTGAGATACATTATTTTTTTATGAATAGTGAAAAATATTGAATTTTATTTTAAAAATGCCTTTTTTAATGTTAAATTATATTATAAACTTTTTTTATGTTAAAATTAGAAATATAGTAAATATACTAATATAATAAAATTCATTAGAATCAATTTATCTTTGAATTTGAATACAAAATCTTAACAATCCTATGAACATTTGTTACTCTAAAATGTCGTTATTTCGTCCTGTGTATGGGATTAACATTTATCATAATATTTTTGCTTCTGTGATTTCAATAATTAAAAAATAAAATAAAAACTTGTATTCAGAATAATTTTTGTATTCCAATAGGAGCTAGCTAATTTTTTGAGAAAAATGATTAGTAAAAGTGATTAAAATTAATCACAACAATTATGGCCAAATTATGATTAATTATGGACAAAACCTTATATTTAGTGGCCCAAATGACCTATCCACTTCTAAAAAACCAATTCGATTTTAGTATTTCGTCCATAATCCTACCATCATTTAGTGTGGTTCTTTTTATAATTTTTTTGTTCTGAACATGTGTACACCTAACTTGTTTTTAAAAATTCCAAGTGGGTCCTTTTCCTTCTCTATAAACGGCCACCAAAACTCCCACTTCCTCACACCACTCATACCTATTAATTTTGGACATGAACTGACACATACTATTAAATAGATTATTATAATAAAAATATATTGTACATACATTATGTATATAATTTTCAAATTATGGAATCATTATATTCGTATATGGTCTAAAAATATATCAAATTAAGACACATATGAAGAACAAAGTGAAAATAACCCAAAGTGAATGATTAACATAGGATGGTTAATATAACACCCCGACCCTAGTTACCCAGAGTCGGTGCATTATTACATAAAAATATATATCATTAAATAGATTATTATAATAAAAATATATTATACATACATTATATATATTAAATAGATTATTATAATTATATAATAAATAGATTATTATAATAAAAATATTGTATAAATACATTATATATATCATTTTCAAATTATGGATTCATTATATGGGTATAAGGTCTAAAAATATAACAAATTAAGACACATACGAAGAACAAATTGAATATTACCCGAAGTGAAACATTAACATTGGATGGTTAATGTAACGCCCCAACCCTAATTACCCAGAGTCGGTGCATTATTACATAACATTGGCATGATCACAATGAAATCATGTCTCGAAAGACCGATCAGTTTATTATTATAGAAAACAATATTAGTACATATGTTCAACTTTTAAGTTCGAAGTGTAATACAACACAAATATATTCCATTAGAAACATCCAAGAATCATAGATTATTCCTGTAGTCACTCATAATTAACTTCTTCATACCTTGGAAAAATGAAACATAAGAAAGGGGTGAGCTAAAATGCTCTGTAAGGGTAAGAAATACAGCAGAAAATGACATAAATATTAACCATGGTAAATAATTGAAACCACATGCCTTTACCAATAATAAACATGAAAACATTTATTTTAAGAATATGAGATGAGTAAATAATTCCATAATAAAACATAATAATGGGTATTCTATTAGTCGAATTACCACATGAACCATCAATATTATTTCAATAATGAGGGAATGTATAATGCCAGACATTCTGAAACATTTTGTAAAGGCCTCAGCCATGATGTCTAAAAATGATTAAGGCCTCGGCCAAAACCATAAATCAAATTTGGAAAGGAACTCGGCCAATTCCACGTCTAGTTGTCTCATGAGACCTACCGATGCATCAAGGATCTATACCGGGCTCCACCCGTCACTTAATAAATCCAATACAATCCTCATATGAAAAGGTTTAAACATATCATTAACATTTGTATTAAAACTAGAATATGAAATTTCAATACATTAACCATATACCATGAATGGTATAAAAATAGCACATCCACAGTCAATCATATCAAAAAACCATAAATACAATATGTAAGTTTTGTATCATAATAAATCAACATCAAATAATCTTAAAATCCATCAAAGGATGTTGATATAGATGAAATCAAAACCCTTTTTAGTGAAATATCTCTTTCTATTTTGAAATAATTTAAGAGTCACATAATTATAAAGAAAAAATTTATTTTTAAAATATTCTTATAAGCTTGTAAGGGATTCTTAGATGAGTTTAAAATGGTATAAAATAGATGCACCTGCTGTATCAGTTAAAAAAGACATTCTTACATTAATTTTGTCGAAAAGGTTAAAAAGGACCTTGTTTGGAAAACTACCGAAAGATTCCTTTATAAACATCTTATAAAAAGTCAACAAGGGTATAAATGACTATAACCCATGGTATATAAAATAGTAATATTGTTTTGAAATACATTTTTAAGAATCATGGGTGTGGATGATAATGATGTCCCAGTAGATAATTACTTATAAACAACCTCGGATAATGAAGAGATTGTGAAATAAAACCTTACCTTGTAATTTTCCTTGGATGAGGGTAGTTTAGCATCCTGAATAATGGTAAAATAATTGTTATTATGTTATACAATAATCATACACATTAATATGATAGAATATATGATCGTTTAACATTGCTTTGTAAATAATATCTTAAAATTATCGTCATTTTGGTTGTTAACATTTTCGTTTTCTTTTATATGATTTGTTATATAAGTCGTGTTTGTAATGGATAGGTTGTATATTATTCATATCTTGAATGATATCATGTCCTTAAACATTATTTGTAATGATCAAATGAGAATTATACTTGCATGGATATGATGGGAAATTAATCTCATTGCATTTGTGGAGACGATAGTCCGTACGTACGCACGAGCGACAATATCATTATTTTGATATTAAAATATTATATAATTGGATGGTATATCATATATACATAATCATTATCATATTATTCTTATTATTTATATCAATTACACATCATTATCATGCCCATCCAAATAATAATGTTTTGAATAACAATTACACCACGACGTGGAGACGGTAAGCCGTACGTACGCACGTATGGTGACATGTCATTCAATAGACGGATAGAATATTGGATATGTTGGTAGAATATTTATAATAACATCACATTATATATAAGATATGGGAGTTATTATTTTAGAATTGAAATAACAAATAAAGAAGAAGTTGAAGAAGAAAGGGACTTGAAAGAGGGTGGTGAAAACATTACCTCTTCTTCAGGTTCTTCCTTTTGATTTTATCAAAAGAGCTCCTTAGGATGGATTTAGCATTAAACTAAGGACACTAGGTTGAATTGAGGGATGTTGAGAGAATATATGGGTAGGGGTTGGCCAAGCCAAAAGGATTTGAAGGTGTTCATTAGAGATAATGGGTAGTGCCCTTTTTTAAGAGGGGTGAGGGGCGCCTTCGGAAAAGATAGAAATATTATTTTATAATAAATTTATATTCAGTTTATAATGGCTCCAAAGTGCATTATTTAAAGTTTAAGGGGGGGATAGGTCGAAAAACAATCAATCAACATGTTTTAGATAGGTTTGGATCCCTATATTAACTGTATCTGTTTTATTTGACTCTTAGTTAAATAGTTTTACATTTACCATATCTCTTTGTATTTTTATATTACATAGGCAATAAATATACTATAAAATTCCATGAAACCCCCAAGTGATACATTAATATTTAAACTATAATTATATATGTCCTTTGGCTGATCATTATATTTTTAGGAGTAGAATATCAGTTAATATTATATTATATTTATCAAAACTCATTTATGTCAATTTATAAAATATTTAATAATTTCTTTTTGAAAGTCTTAAAAACATTACTAATTAGAAAAAAATTTATTTAATCAATCATAACATGACATATTAACCAATAAAATTCTCATATAGCATCCAAACTTTCAAATTATATTTATTTTAACATTTATAATACTAATTATTTGATTCATTCATTAATAAAGAAAATATTCCATCATTATTGTGTCATAAATAAATTTAATTATTCAATGTCTAAAAATTATAAATAAAATAAAATTATGTCAGAAACCATTTTATATTTCTAATTAATATTTATAGTAGAATATATAGCTTATATAACCCTATGTAAAAATTTTTTTCTAAAAGATATGTGCTTAAGTCATTTTTTATTTAATTTAACTTAATTAATATAAAGTGCCATTATCACTTACAAGTGGATCCATGGGGTCCCTAAATCGACCCAATGATGGCTACGGTTGTACATGTATCAACTAATAGGGATTGTACACGTTTTAGGGTAAATTAATATTATTATAATATTATTTGTTTACCCTTATTTACCGAATTTCCCTTTTAACCATGATAAATAAAATATTTACCGAAGTAATTATTCAAATTGTCTAAAAATAAAATTTACCTATTTACACAATTTGGACCTCCAGAAAATAAATATGGAATCCATTTTTCTAAATTAAAAACACATAGGTGGCAGAAATTAATTTAATATTAATTTCTGTTGTCAAAACAAAAAGCGTGTTTTTAAGAAATAATAACTATCAAATGATTGACACTTGATTTTGTTCGGTATGAATGTGAAATTACATCCAATGACCAAAATTGTATTAAATGGTAAAAATATATTCTAAAAATACTTTAAAATCACTCAAAATAATAATTTATCACAAATAATTATTTCGATTAAAATGTTATTTTTTAATTAAAATTTAGTGATTTCCATTATTCATCTAAAATTGAATGTTTTCAGAAAAATACGAAAAATTTACCCTAAGAAAATTTTGATATTCCAAATCCAAAAATAAAGTCCATTTTGAAAGATAAAATTTATAAAATTTCAAAGTGTGGGTATTAAAATTCATAACCTATAGTATTATTTGTTGTGGTGTGTGTTAGAACTTGATGTTGTGTAAAACACGCACTGTTGTAATATTCAAAGAGAATCATACCGTGGAAGCTTGGGGTGTTACATTATCCCCTCCTTCAAATAATTTATTCCTATAAATTTATAGAATATTACTGCATAAAAAGACTCGGGTGGTTGTTCATCATATGTTCCTTGGTTTCCCACGTTGCCTCGGCCATCTTATGGTTTCTTCTCTAGAGAACTTTTACCAGATGAGTCTTCCGGTTTCACTGCACTTGTTCTCTCATATCAAGAATCCTGACGGTCTTTTCGCAATAAGATAGATCGGGTTCAAGTTCTAATTCTTCATAGGTGAGTACATGCATTGGGTCAGGCATGTATTTTCTCAACAGTGATACGTGGAACACATCGTGAACTTTGGAGGTATATCGCGGCATTTCCAAATAGTAAGCTACAGCCCCAATTCATTCTAGAATTTCGGAAGGTCTGATGTACCTGGGACACAATTTACCTTTCTTACCAAAACATATTACTCCCTTCCATGGAGATACCTTCAATAAAACATGATCTCCTACCTGAAATTCGAAATCCTTCCTTTAGTTATTGGAATAGCTCTTCTACCTACTTTGAGCTTCTTTGATCTGGTTTTGGATTACCTTCACCTTTTCCATCATTTCCTCCACCAGTACTGGGCCTATGAGTTTACTTTCATGAACTTCATCCCAAAAGGTTGGTTTGTGACATCTCTTTCCATATAACGTTTCATATGGTTCCATCCGAATAATTAAATAAAAGCTATTGTTATAGGAAAATTCTAACAGAGGTAAATATTGATCTCACATACCCTGAATGTCATGTGAGTAAGATCTCAACATGTCTTCTATGGTTTGAATAGTCCATTCTAATTTTCCATCAGTTTTTTTTGGGGGGGGGGGTAAGCAGTTCTCAAATGAAGTTAATAATCTAGGGATTTCTAAAGACTTTTACCGAATCTTGATGTAAAATAGGGATCACGATCCAAATCAATCGATAGTGGTACTCCATGAAGTATTACAACTTCATTAATATATAGTCTTGTTAATCATTTAAGTGGTAAATCTTCTCTTATAGAAAGAAAATATGCTGACTTGTTAAGATAATCAACAATGACCCATATTGCATCATTCTTTCTAGGAGTCTTCGGTAGTCCCATGATAAAGTCCATCATGATATTATCCCATTTCCACTCGGGTATGGGAAGAGGTTTCGTGACTCCTCCAGGCTGTTCCCTTCCAGATTTCACTTGTCGACAAACCATACATCTTGACATGAAATCAGAAATCTCCCTCCTCATGTTGTCCCACCAAAAATTTTCCTTCAAATCTCTATACCTTTTTGTGCTCCCATGGTGTATAAATAAATTTAAACGATGAGCATCATCGAACAATCGGGAACACAAAGTCTCTTCCCAAATTTCAATATTCCATCTTCATACACAAAGTCACTCAATCTCCCATCATTCACAGCTTTAATATTCTTTTGAGACACTTCATCATCAGTATGAGAACTCTTTATCCTTTTTAGTAAATATGGTTTGGCAACTATTTGAAAAAGTATT
Organism: Viscum album; assembly: GCA_963277665.1. NCBI lineage: Eukaryota > Viridiplantae > Streptophyta > Magnoliopsida > Santalales > Viscaceae > Viscum > Viscum album. The sequence goes on from OY728129.1 coordinate 1,638,185,997, forward strand.
TATGTTTCACATTCCATGGTGATTCCAATATCCATCTTTACTAAATCCATAAAAATAGGATCCCTTTCAAATATTATCTTGTTCAAAACTCCATGATCCTTTCTACTTAAATAATATTCCACATTATTTGACTTCCCTGGGTGGTAGTGTATCATGCAATCATAATCAATGAGTAGTTCAAGCCATCTCCTTTGCCTCATGTCGAGTTCTTTCTGTGAGAAAATATACTTCAAACTCTTGTGATTAGTATAAATCTAACATTTTTCACCATAGAGATAATGTCTCAATATCTTCAAAGCGAATATTACAGAAGCTAACTCAAGATAATGAGTAGGGTAGTTTTGCTCATGAATTTTCAGTTGTCGTGATGCATAGAAAATAACTCTATCATCCTGCATAAGGACACAACCATGTCCTTTCATCGATGAATCACTATAAATAACGAACACATCATTCCCCGCTGGTAGAGTAATTATAGGATCATTGACTAATATTATCTTAAGTTATTCCAAACATTCTTCAGAATATTTTGTCCGAACAAATTTAACCCCTTTACATGTTAGCTTTGTTAATGGGTTAGCTGATCGGGTAAAATTCTGGACGAAATGCTGATAATAACCTGCTAAACAAATAAAACTCTGCACCTCAGTTATACTCATCGGGACATGCCATTCTTGGATTGCCTTAGTCTTAGAAGGATCAACAGAGACTCCATCCTTAGAGACAATATGGCCATGAAAATAGATCTCTTGAATCCAGAATTCACACTTGCTAAACATCGCATATAATTCATGTCTTCTAAGATTCTTCAGGATAATGCACAAGTGATTTCCATGATCACCATAGCTTTTGTAGTATACCAAGATACCATCAATAAATACTACTACAAAATCATCAAGATATTCCTTGAAAACTCTGTTCATTATATCCATGAAAAGATAGGGTGTATTAGTCATCCCAAAAAGAAATTTCTATAAACTCAGAATCCCTGTACCTCGTCCAAAATGCTATCTTCAGAATGTCTTCCTTCTTCACACACAACTGATGGTACCCAGATCGATGTTCAATCTTTGAAAAGTATTGATCTCCATGTAGTTGGTCAAATAAATCATCAATACGAGGTAGGGTATACTTGTTCTTTATTGTTATAGCATTGATTTCCATTTAGTCGATACATAACCTCATATATCTATCTTTATTCTTAACAAAAAGATAGTGGGTCCCCATGGAGAAACACTAGGGAAAATAAATCCCTTATAACTCAATTCCTCTGGTTCTTTTTTAGTTAAACTAATTATACAGTGGTTATTCTATAAGGGGTATTTGATATAGGCCTTGAACCAGGAGTTAAATCAATAGAAAACTAAATTTCACATTTTGGAGGATGTCCAGGTAAATATTCCAGAAACACATCAACATATTCTCTCAAAATAGGTACATCCTATATTTTAACATTCCATTCCTCACCAATAGTTATTTCATTATCTTCCTCCCCGATAATTGAATTTAGTTGAGCTACTGGGGGTGGATCCAGATAAGAATCTGGTGGTGATGATTATGCTCTCATGATAAGGTGTTCTTTATCATCATCATCAAAAATCATAACCTCCTTCTTCTTACAATAAATTTTCTCATCATGGTCTGAAATCAAATCCATACTGAGGATTATATCAAATTAAGTCATGGTTATGACAATGATATCAGAAGATAAAGAACATTTATATACTCTAATGGGAATGGATCCATAGAACATTGTAGTAATTATACTTCCCTTATGAGTTTTTATTGACAACTCCCTTGTTAAATTAAATTTAAAATATCTAATTTTCAATGAAAACTGGGAAAATATGAAACAATGTGATGATCTAGAATCAAATAAAGCATTTTCTAATATTGAGGAAACCAATAAATTACCTGCCACCACGTCTTTCGGGGCTTCAACCTCAGCAGTAGTGATTGTATAATCTTGGCCTTGATCCCTTGGCCTTTTTTAGGTATGTTTCCCTAATGCTTAGGACATTCATTTGAATAATGTCGCATCTCTCCACAATTGTAGCATTGAACATTGGTAGAATCTTTCTTTCCTTTACAATCACCAGCTAGATGACCTTTCTATCCTCATTTGTAGCATACTCCTTTTCCTTTTAGATAGGCACAAGGGTGCATCCTTCCACAATTATCATAGGGTGGAAATCCAATTCATCACTTCTTACCTGATTTTTTATTCCCTTTCCCAGAGTGTTCAGTAGATCTCTTCTTCTCTTCCTTTGATTTAATGTCATAAGACATAGATAATTCTTTTTCTATCTTGATAGCACACGAGAAAATATCTTCATATGATGAGAAGTATTGTGATACTAATTCTCGATGGAGATATAGTTTTAACCCATCAAATAAATGATCAATATTAATTCTTGGATTACGTATATAATATGCAGCATGCCTCAATACCCTTGTAAAGTTAGCCTCATACTGTGCAACATTCACATCCTCCTTTTTCCTCAGACTCAGAAATTTCATTTCAATATCTGCTCGATGGTCATGGGGAAGGTATTTTTCTAAGAATAGCTCTTTGAAATCCCCCCATTACATATTTGATACTTCATCATCTTCCTTTGCCTTTTGAATCAATGAACACCATCGATCAACATCTCTAGTGAGGCGGTAAACTCTCATGATAACTTTTTCTATTTCGCTACTCCCCAAGGCATGAAATATTTTCATTAAGGAATTTATCCATTGCTTAACTACTAAGGGATTTGTACTCCCATTGAATTTCGGTGGTTGTTGCTTCATGAAGATATCTAACATTGATCCACCACACTGTGGATCTGGGTGCTGCATATGGGTATGGTTATTATTCATAACCTGAGTGAGTTGTCCCAGTATAGTGATTAGTTGATCAGCACCAGTTGCATCACAAGCTCTACTATAATTATCTTGAGAAGGAGGGAAATCCTTACATGGAGTGCATGCCTTGATACAGTTTCCATTCCTTCCACTAGGTGCCATTTTTAAACAATGGCATAAACTAGATCAGTTTATGAATCAAAATACATAATTATATACTTGTAAAACACTTAACATAAATTGAACTATTTATGGATATAATCCATAATCATAAAAAAATGTTTTCTTTGAGGAATTATATACTCATAAACCCTTGATAATGGTATTTAATGAAAATGAGAATTATCCTAAGCATATCCCCTGAGAGTGTTATAACCAAGAGTGCATCAAGGCCCATTCTCATGCACCAATTCCCGTTCGAGTCTAGCTCAAAGCGGTGTTTTCAGGTTTTACCCCTTGGTACATATGTGCCAGAGCCACCTCTACCTGCTCATATCTAGACATGGATGTATTGATCAGAAAACACACAAAATCTCTACAATACCAAAATTCTAGGAAGTTCTTTTACACTAATCCTCAAATTCTCTCTTATGGTTTTGTTCTCTAATCAGAGTTTAAATAAATCTAGCTCCCAAGATTTGTACTAAAATTCTTCTGATACCAACTGTCACACCCCGACCCTAGTTACACAGATTCGGTGCATTATTACATAACATTGGCATGATCATAAGGAAATCATGTCTCAAAATACTGATCAGTTTAATATTATTGGAAACAAGATTCATACATATGTACAACATTACATCTTGAAGAGTAATACAACACGAATAAATTTCATTAGAAACATCCAAGCCTCCTAGATTATTCCTACAGTTCACTCATAACTAAGTTCTTCATATCTTGGGAAAATGAAACATAATAAAGGGGGGAGCACAAACACCATGTAAGGTTAAATAATACGGTGGAAAATGACATAAATATTAAGCATGGTAAATAATTGAAACCACATTCCTTTACCAATAATAAACATGAATAATTTTATGGTAACAATATGATATGAGTAAATAATTCAATAATAAAACATAATCATGGTTATTCTACTAGTCGAATGACCACCTGAGCCATCAATATTATTTCCATAATGAGGGAATGTATAATGCCGGACATTCTGAAACATTTTTTCAAGGCCTCAACCAAGATGTCTAAAAATGATTAAGGCATCGGCCAAAACCATAAATCAAATTTGGAAAGGGCCTCGGAAGATTCCTCATCTAGTTGTCTCATGAGACCTACCGATGCATCGAGGAGCTATAGCGGGCTCCTCTCATCATTTACTAAGTACAATACATTCCTCATATGAAAAGGTTTAAACATATCCTAAACATTCGTATAAAAACTAGCATACGAAATGTCAATACTTTAACCATAAACCATGAATGGTATAAAAATAGCACATCCACAATCAAACATATCCCAAAACCTTCAATAAAATATGGAAGTTTTGTATCATCATAAATCAATATCAAATAACCTTAAAATCCATCAAAGGATGTTTACATAGATGAAATCAAAACCCTTTTTAGAGAAATATCTCTTTCTATTTTGAAGTCATTTAAGAGTAACTTAATTATATTGAAACTTTTATTTTTAAAATATTCTTATAAGCGTCTAAGGGAAGCTTAGATGAATTTATAACGGTAAAAAATAGTCGCACCCGCCGTATAAGTTAAAGAAGACATTATTAACTTAATTTTGTCGAAAAGGTTAAAAAGGACCTTGTTTGGAAAATGGCGGAAAGATTACTTTATAAACGTCTTACAAAAAGTCAAAAAGGGTATAAATGTCTTTAACCCATAATCTATAAAATAGTAAAAAAAAAATTGAAATACATTTTTAATAAACATGTATGTTGATGATAAAGAGGTCCCACTAGATAATTACGTATAAACAACCTCGGATAATGAAGAGAATGTGAAATAAACCATTACCTTGTACTTTTACTTGGTTGAGGGTAGGTTAACCTCCTATATAATGGTTAAATAATTGTTATTAAATTATACAAGAATTAAATACATTAAATTGATATCATACATGATCATTTAACATTACTTTGTTAATAATATCTTAGTATTATTGTCGTTTCGGGTGTTAACATGCTCATTTTCTTTTATATGATTTGTCACATAAGTCGTGTTTGTTATAGATAGGTTGTATCTTATTCATATCCAAAATGATATCAAGTCTTTAAAAATTATTTTTAATCATCAAATTAGAATTAGGCTTTCATGGATACGTGATCGTACCACGATTCATTGTTTCATTTTCACCTTTACATCGCTGTGCTAAACATATTTTGTATTAAAAATTATAAAAATATCATCAAATTGTGCTTCATGTCTGATTCAATAATTTTGTGTTTATCACTTTTAAATAGGGCAATGATACTTGTTTTGAAAATTACAATGTAGGTGGAGGTGATTTGGAGGGCCCTTGATGAAGTGGAAGAAAAATGGGCCAAAATTTCATGGATCCATGGACATATGTCCACTGTTTTAAATATTACACAAAATCCGTGCATTCAAATGGACTGAAAGTTTTTGGGACTGTAAAAACTTCAATATTCTACATTTCATATTAAGGAACATAGTCCAGATTCGGCTTTAATGGGGACCATCTGAACTGATCTGTCCAAGCCACCGAATTTGGATCAAGTCAAATGCGGTGTTCTGTATTTTGTCAATATCATGAGCTCTAATTGTCCAAACGGTGCCAAACTTTCGGTGGAGATAGTCAAGAGGTAGGGAGACAACGGTTCTATTTTCTCCAAAGCAAGATGAGACTGTCTGAAGGCCGAAACACATCGTGCAAATGGATTGATGAAATCTGTGTGCCCAAAACCACCTCCCACATTTCCTATAAAAGGGTACCTTGGGCTCCTCATTTGTAAGTTCGGACATGGAGTGAAGTGCTGCCAATTTGGAGTTCTAGAAGATTCTCCTAATCACCTTGGAGGTTCAAGAGGCCCCTATCCTCATAGGGGGGTCAACAATGAAGAAGGCGTTCAACCCGAGCTTCCTCCTCCTCCCGATGTCGAGCTAAAAGTTGGTTGTTCGTTGTGAGGGAGCTACACACATGTCAAGGAAGTTCTAATGCAAAAATTAGCTACTGGTTTGGAGTAATTTGGATTTTTAAACATTTAATTTCATTTATCATATTTTATTTCAGATTTGATTGCTTGATTTGACGCATGTGAGTGTTATGCTCTTAATTTCTAACCGATCGGTGTGAGGTGTTGAGTGCGTGACTTGTGTTGTTCCGATTGGACATCACAAGAATCCTTTTCATACCCACCTTATTGGGATTTCAATATGCTTTGGAAGCTCTTATTCCATGCATAAGTACTGGACCTTGACAATATGATTGTTACGTCAATGTTGGGTCCTTTAAGCATTGAAATAAAAGCTTACGAATTAATCGGGATTCCAATTAACTCCAACCAAAGAATTACTCTAAACCTGAGATGAATCTCTATGAACAATGAACATGATATGTGTGTAGTGAAATCACATCGACCCTTTTATATCATATTTTTCAAAATCCACTTGGTCACTCAATTTTTAAGCCATTTCAACTAAGTCATTGTTTTAAACTCTTTTCAAAACCACCCCCTCTCTTAGTCATTTTTATTAAAAATACACACTCTAAACCTACCAACGCTCCTTGAGAGATGACCTAGGGTCTTCCCTAGATTGTAAATCAACCTTAAAAATATAATCAATTTGACGTGTCATGACAGCATGGTAAAATTTTGGCGCCGTTTCCGGGGAGCGCTTTGGTTTTTTGTGCGTGTTTTTGATAATTGTTTTTTGTAATTTTTGTGAATATTTGTTTGTTTTATCTTCTACCTTTGAATTTGTTTTTGTGTTCTAATTTATTTATTGTGTAGGTTCTTTGTATGACGTGTTCTACTCCGGGAGACCTACGAACTTTCAAACCCGAACCTGATAAGATCCTACATCAACGAAACCGAGACATACAAGATCACACTTTGAAGGAGGAGACATCAAATCTTAAAATTCTTCTTGATCCTTCTTCTTATTCTGAAACCAAAGTTAAAATTGAACATAACTTGTATAACATGTCTGAAAATAATAGAACACTAAAAGAACTAACCTCACCTGATGTTGATATCCAACCCACTTACATTCAATTACAAGGCGAGGCACCCAATTTTGAACTAAAATCTGGTTTAATTCATTTATTACCAAGATTTCATGGACATCCTGGAGAAAATCCACATAAGAACATAAAAGAATTTCATACTGTGTGTTCAACCTTAAAACCTGCTAATGTGGATGAAGAACAAGTGAAACTTAGGGAATTCCCATTATCATTAGAAGACGCTGCAAAAGATTGGTTATACTATGTCAATTCACCAATTAGGGGCTGGGCAGACATGAAACACCTTTTTCTTGAAAAATACTTCCCAGCCTCTCAAACTGAAACTATAAGGAATGAAATATGTGGTATAAGACAATTTCAAGGGGAAACACTTCATGAATATTGGGAATGTTTTAAAAGGTTATGTTCAAGTTGCACACACCACCAAATAAGTGATCAACTTTTAATTCAATATTTTTATGAAGGTTTGATTCCTATTGATCGAAATATGATTGATGCTGCTGCAGGTGGTGCATTGGTAGAAAAGACCCCAATTGCTGCAAGAACCCTCATTGAGAACATGGCACAGAACACTCAACAATTCGGTACACGGTCCAGTGTTCCCATTCGAGGTGTCCATGAGGTGGAAAGTACTGAGTTTGAGAATAAGGTGGACATGAAATTCGAAGAGGTAAGTACCCTTCTACGACAACATGCTCTCTACCAAGGGAAATATCAATCTCCTCCTCCCATCCTTTGTGGAATCTGCTCTTCTGACACCCACTATTCTGACCAATGTCCTCAATTGAGAGAAACTTCTGAGAGTTATGAGGCAATATTTCCAGGACGCCCCTTTAACCAACCTTTAGGCAAAAACCATACTATCCATCCAACCAAGGGTGGAAGGACAACCAAGCCTATTGGAAATGGGGAGTATTCAAACCAACCTCAACAGCAATGGAACCAATAGGGTCAGAGTAGTCATCCACCACCACCCAGAAATCCTCATCCACCCCAAAGGCCATTCCCACCACCCCCTCCAAAAACCGAGCCTAGCCTAGAAGATATGATGAAGCAAATGGCTTCCAATAATATCCAATTCCAAAAAAAACCACCCAAGCAGCCATACAAGACCTAAAGACCCAACTAGGCCATCTTGACAACTCGGTGGGGGAAATCTAAAGTCATGGGTCGGGTAAACTACCATCTCAACCAGTAGTAAACCATAGGGATAAAGGAAATGTTAGTGCCATCACCCTTAGGAGTGGGACACAACTCAAAAGCCAAATGACCCCTCCATTAGAGTCCTCCCATCCAAAGGAAACCACCATCCCAACTGCTGAAAATGGTCCAAGAGAAGAAAACCCTTTTCCTGAGAGAATCCCTTTCAAAGGAATGACTGTGGTTTTTGATGAGCCAACTATCCCATCCATTCCTCTTCCAATTCCTCAAAGGGATGCCCAACCTAGGAAACAAAAATAAACTGAACGTGATAAAGAAATCTTGGAGCCTTTCAAAAAAGTGCAGGTTAACATTCCATTGATTGATGTCGTCAAGAAAATTCCGAGATGTGAAATGTTTCTAAAGGAGATGTGTACACTCCGAAGGAGGCTTCGTGGTGATGAGAAGGTGAGCCCGGGGAGGAATGTTTCAGAATTGATAGATTCATCACATCCTACCATGTGCAATGATCTTGGGACATTCTCGATTCCATGCACCATAGGGGAGTATTCATGTTCCAACGCTATGCTTGATTTGGGTGCTTCTATTAATGTGATGCCTCACTCTGTTTAATCTTCATTGCAGGTCGGTGAACTGAAGCCCACTAGTATTGTCGTTCAGCTAGAAAATTGGAGTACGGCACATCCTTTCAGTGTGTTAGAGGATGTTCTTGTGAGGGTGCAAAATTTAATTTGTCCTGCTGATTTTTACATGCTTAAAATGGAAGATGATAGGATGAATGGACATGCACCAATTATATTGGGGAGAACTTTCTTGAAAACCACCAAAACCATAATTAATGTCCATAATGGTACATTATCTATGGAGTTTGGTGGTAATATTGTCCACTTCAATATCCTTGATGCCATGAGGCACCCCTCAGAAGAACACTCCTCTCTCTCTTTCAATTTAATTGATGTTCTCCCTTCCCCTGAAACAACTTATTTTCATTCACCTGATCCCCTTTCTGAGTTTTCTTCATTGATTGAAATGTTAGGTAATGAATCATGCATTGATTGTTGTAGCAGTCTAGAGAAATGTCATGCATGTTTGTAAATTGATGATTTCTTGAACACAGAGGATCACATGACCATCGATGATACTGCTAAGCTTGTAAAAGCTCATTCCTCATCTGAGGATGTTACCATTGAGCAGTTAGATGAGATCAGTGAATTCTCACATTCACACACACTTCCGTCAATCCATAATCCCCCGGAATTGGAATTGAAACAACTTCCTCAAGATTTAAAATACTCATATCTTGAGAATGGAAACAAGTTTCCCGTCATCATTGCTAGTTCAATCCCTCCTGAGCATGAATTGCGACTACTTGATCTTTTGAGGGATTATTAACAAGCTTTGGGATGGACACTTTCTGACATTCCTAGCATTATCCCATCAACTTGTACACATCATATTTTATTAAATGATGAGGCTAAACCAGTGAGGCAGTCAAAACGTCGACTGAACCCAAACCTTCTTGATGTTGTTAAAAAGGAAGTGTCAAAACTATTGGCTACTGGAATCATTTACCCTATCTCTGACAGCCAATGGGTCAGTCCCGTTCAAGTAGTTCCTAAAAAAACTGGCCTTACTGTAGTTAAAAATGAAAACAATGAATTGGTTCCAACTCGTGTGCAGAATAGTTGGCGTGTCTGTATAGACTATCGTCGACTAAACCAACACACTAGGAAGGACCATTTCCCATTGCCATTCATTGACCAGATGCTAGAGAGGCTAGCAGGGAAGTCCCATTACTGTTTCCTTAATGGGTATTCTGGATAATTTCATATCCATATTGCCCCCGAGGACCAGGAAAAGACAACCTTTACTTGCCCCTTTGGTACATTTGCTTATAGAAGTATGCCATTTGGTCTGTGCAATGCTCCAGGTACTTTCCAGTGATGTATGGTTAGTATTTTTTCATATTACCTGGAGAATTGCATGGAGGTTTTTATGGATGATTTTACTATTTATGGATCCTCTTTTGAAGAATATTTGAGTAGTCTTGCTTCTGTCCTACATCGCTGTATTGAAAATAATATCATATTAAATTATGAGAAATGACATTTCATGGTGCGACAAGGCATAGTTTGGGGAAATGTCATTTCTGGGGAAGGTATCCAAGTGGAAAAATCAAAAGTAGATATCATTTCCTCCCTACCATTCCCAAAAAATGTTCTGGATGTTCGGTCTTTCCTGGGTCATGCTGGATTTTATCGTCGTTTCATTCGTGACTTTAGTAAAATTGCACCCCCCCCCTCTCTCAATTACTCCAAAAAGAAATAGAATTTGATTTTGATAAAAATGTGAGGAATCTTTCAATAAGTTAAAATGGAGTCTCACGTCACCCCCGGTAATCCAACCACCTCAGTGGGATTTACCATTTGAGCTCATGTGTGACGCCTCTAACTATGCAGTTGGGGAAGTCTTGTCACAAAGGGTCGATCGAGCTCCACATGTCATTTCCTATGCCTCACGTACTTTGGACCCTACCCAAGCAAACTACACCACCACTGAAAAATATTTTCTTTCCATTGTGTTTTCCTTGGATAAATTCAGGCCATACCTTCTAGGGTCCAAATTCGTTGTGTTCTCAGACCATGCAGCCCTCCGATATCTCCTAAAGAAACCGGAAGCCAAACCACGTCTCATTCGCTGGATGATCCTCCTTCAGGAATTTGATCTAGAAATTAGGGTTAAAAAAAGAGAAGAGAATGTGGTTTCTGACCATATCAATAGGATTCTCCCATCCTCAAACATTGACTCATCCCCCTGTATTCCCATAAATGATTTGTTTCCTGATGAGAAGTTGTACCGAGTGCAATATGCTATTCCTTAGTATGCATAAATTGTAAATTATTTGGTAGCGTATTGCATTCCTGCTGATTTCACCAAAAACCAAGATAGTCGTCTAAAAATTGAGTCTCGTTGGTACATTTGGGATGACCCCTACCTTTGGAGCACATGTAGTGATCATGTTATTAGGCGTTGTTTTCCCGATAGTGAGTTTTAGTCTATCCTTAGGTTCTGCCACACACTTGCTTGTGGGGGCCACTTTGGTCCCCAACGGACTGCTCGCATGGTCTTAGATTCTGGTCTCTTTTGGCCCACATTGTTTCGGGATGCCCACGAATATTGTAAATCTTTTCCTCGCTGTCAAAGAATAGGGAATGTCTCTAAAAGAAATGAGATGCCCCAACAACCCTTACTCTTCCATGACATTTTTTATGTTTGGGGAATTGACTTTATGGGACCATTACCGAATTCATTTGGGAACCTTTACATTCTTCTGGCAGTGGATTATGTTTCAAAGTGGGTAGAGGCACGATCCACGAGGACAGATGATTCCAAGACAGTTGTGGAATTTTTGAGAACCCAAATATTTTGTAGGTTTGGATTACCTAGGTTTATCATCAGTGATCAGGGTTCTCATTTCTGTAACCACACAATGCAACCTCTTTTGCGCAGGTATGGGGTTGGGCATCGAGTGTCTACTTCTTATCACCCACAAACAAATGGTCAATCCGAAGTATCAAATAGAGAGGTAAAACTGATTCTTGAGAAAACGGTTCATCCAAACAGAAAAGACTAGAGTCTTAGACTCGATGATTCATTATGGGCTTACCGTACTGCATTCAAAACTCCAATTGGCATGTCACCATATAGGCTAGTTTTTGGGAAGAGTTGTCACCTCCCTGTTGAGGTAGAGCACTGGGCATACTGGGCTATTAAACAATGCAATTCTAATCTTTCTGGTGCAGGTATTCAAAGGAAGTTGTAGATTCAGGAGTTGGAGGAAATGAGAAGAGATTCATATGAGAACTCCCGAATTTATAAAGAGCGAACCAAGGCTTCCCACGACCGTCTCATCCTTCATCGTCAATTCCACATCGGGCAGAAGGTCCTCCTGTACAATGCAAGGTTGAAGTTTCACCCTGGTAAGCTTCATTCCCGTTGGTTTGGACCTTATATTGTTACTAATGTCTCTCCATTTGGTGTTTTCCAGGTTCAAAATGAAGACACCAAGAAAACCTTCACTGTCAATGGGCAGCGGCTGAAGCACTTCCATGAAGCCATTCTGGAGTCCCCAATGGAAGAACTCCATGTTCAAGAAGCAGTCTATGAGTAACACTCACCAGGTTTTATCCTTCCTTCCCTCAGTCTCTTTAATTACAGTGAGGACACTGCACACTCTAGGTGTGTGGGGGGGGGGGGGGGGGTGGATACATTCCTGGGTTAGTTAGGAATTTTCATCGTTTTCTCCATTTGTTTTCTCTTTTTTGCCTTCTTTATGGTATTTTCATTTTTCCCCAACAACAATTTTGAAATTCCATGATGTGGCGACCATAGAGAGGGGAAAGTAAAAATACCATAACGAAGGCTAAAATGAATATTTGTATGAATTTAACATCAGGGAGTGATTTTTAGTGAATTGGTTTTCTGTCAATGATATAAATGGTTGTATCTATGTGAATCCTTTGAGATGATTGATGCCCATTGTGTGAGTAGTTTTTGAGAAAACTGTTTCACTAATATCTCCAAAAAAAATTCATCAAACCATAATGTGTGATTATTTCTTACTTAATATAAGGTAAATATATGTTGGGTTAATATTTTTCAGCTTTAAATGATATTTCCATACGTTCGTTCCTTATCCGATCGGTTTCAATACTATACCAGATTGACCTATGCGTGTGTACCTAATGTCCGACTATTGTACGCCCTCAAAAAAAATTGTTGTGTCTTGGGCAGGTAAAAAACCACTCCTCCTCAACCTTTGATCTTGTTATAACTATTGCAATTAGTATCGTGAGGAGATCAAACAAGGGTTGAGAGATGAGTGTGAGATTTGTTCCAATTGCAACTTCAAAAAAAATAATGAGGGGAGTGATGAAATGTGCAACATATGGGGATATCTAGGTCGGGAGATTATGGTTTGACTTCTGGGAATGCTTAAATGAGTGGGTCTTGAAATATGATTCCAAAGGATGTAGGACAGGTTCGGTGACAAAATCATTTAAGCTGAAAAATGTTAAAATAACATATATTTATTGGATAACAAGTGGAAAGAATCTCATGGAATGGTTTTCACACACACACATGGAGTGTTAGTGTCATGATTTACTTCTGAATTCCTTTCTCAATTGGGTATCATTAACCTTTTTTAATTTCTCTATGATATGATTTATGAGACATCCTTTTCTATTTTCACTACGAAGAACTCCTTGGTGTGATTCGTGCATTAAAATATTTACTTTAAATAAAATTCCCTCAAATGATAAATCTTCATGATGTTGTAAATATATATATATATATATGCATCATTGTATTTGGATATGTGACCTTGCTAAGGAGTGGAAATTTTTAGGTGTGGGGGTGTGATCGTACCACGATTCACTATTTCATTTTCACCCTTACATCACTGTGCTAAACATATTTTGTATTAAAATTTATAAAAATATCATCAAATTTTGCTTCATGTATAATTCAATAATTTTGTGTTTATCACTTTTAAATAGGGCAATGATACTTGTTTTGAAAATTACAATGTAGGTGGAGGTGATTTGGAGGTCCCTTGATGAAGTGGAAGAAAAATGGGCCAAAATTGCATGGATCCATGGACATTTGTCCACTGTTTTAAATATTACATGAAATCCGTGCATTCCAATGGGCTGACATTTTATGAGCCTGTCCAAAATCCAATATGCTACATTTCATATTAAGGAACCCAATCCTGATTCGGCTTGCATGGGGCCCTTTCGAACTGATCTGTCCAAGCCACCGAATTTGGACCAAGTCAAATGCGGTGTTCTGTATTTTATCAATATCATGAGCTCTATTTGTCCAACCGGTTCCAAACCTTTGGTGGAGACATTCACGAGGTAGGGCTACAGAGTTTCTATTTTCTCCAAAGCAATATAAGACTGTCTGAAGGCTGAAACGCGTCGTGCAAGTGGATTGATGAAATCTGTGTGCCCAAAACCACCTCCCACATTTCCTAAAAAAGGGAACCTTGGGCTCCTGATTTGTAAGTTCGACCAAGGAGTGAAGTGCTGCCAATTTGGAGTCCTAGAAGAGTCTCCTAATCACCTTGGAGGTTCTGGAGGCCCCTATCCTCATAGGGGGATCCACAATGAAGAAGGAGTTCAACTCGAGCTTCCTCCTCCTCCCGATGTCGAGCTAAAAGTTGGGTATTCGTTGTGAGGGAGCTACACACATGTCAAGGGAGTTCTGATGCATAAATTAGCTAATGGATTGGAGTAATTTGGGTGTTTAAACATTTCATTTCATGTATCTTATTTTATTTCAGATTTGATTGCTTGATTTGATGCATGTGAGTGTTATGCTCTTAATTTCTAACCGATCAGTGTGAGGTTTTGAGTGTGTGACTTGTGTTGTTCGGATTGGACATCACAAGAATCCTTTTCATACCCACCTCATTGAGATTTCAATATTCTTTGGAAGCTCTTATTCCATGCATAAGTACTGGGCCTTTACAATACGATTGTTACGTCAAGGTTGGGTCCTTTAAGCACTGAAATAAAAGCTTAGGAATTAATCGGGATTCCAATTAACTCCAACCAAAGAATTACTCTAAACCTGAGATGAATCTCTATGAACAATGAGCATGATATGTGTGTAGTGAAATCACATCAACTCTTTTATCTCATATTTTTCAAAATACACATGGTCACTCACTTTTTAAGCCATTTCAACTAAGTCATTGTTTTAAACTCTTTTCAAAACCACCCCTTCTCTTAGTCATTTTTATTAAAAATTCACACTCTAAACCTAATAACGCTCCTTGAGAGACAACCTAGGGTCTTCCCTAGACTATAAATAAACCTTAAAAATATAATCAATTTGACGTGTCATGACAACACGGTCAATACGATGGTTAATGAATCTGATCGCGTTCGTGGAGACGGTAGTCCGTACGTACGCACGAGCAACAATTTCATTCTTTAGATATAAAAATAATATATAATTGGATGTTATATCATATATATAGATAATAATTATCATTTTATATTTATTATTTACATCAATTACACATAATTATCATACCCATCACAATAATAATGTTTTGAATAACAATTACACCACGACATGGAGACGGTAAGCCATACATACGCACGTATGGTGACATGTCATTCAAAGGATGGCTAAAATACTGGATATGGTTGTAGCATATTTATAATAACATCACATTATATAGAATATACTAGAGTTATTATTTTATAATGTAAATAAAAAGAATGAAGAAGTTGAAGAAAAATGGAACCTGAAAGAGGGTGGTGAAAACATTACCTCTTCTTCGGGTTCTTCCTTTTGATTTGATCAAAAGGGATCCTTAGGTTGGATTTATGATCAAACTAAGGCCTCTAGTTTTAAGTTAGGGTAGTTTAGAGAATATTTTGGGCATGGGTTGGCCAAGCCAAAAGGCTTTGAAGGTTTGAATTAGAGAGAATGGGGAGTTCCTTTTTATAAGAGGGGTGAGGGGCACCTTAGGAAAAGCTACAAATATTATTTTATAATAACTTCATATTCAGTTTATAAAGGCTCCAAAGTAAGATATTTAAAGTTAAAGGTGGAGATAGATATAAAATCACTCAACCAATTGGTATTAAATAGGTTTGTGTCACTATATTACCTTTATCTTTTTTATTTAACTCTTAGTTAAATAGTATGACATTTACCATGTCTCTTTGTATTTTTACATTATATAGTCAATAAACATACCATAAACATCCAATAGACCCCCAAATGGTCCAATAATAATTCATGTATCATTATAAAAGTCCTTTGGTCGAACTATAGAGTTTTAGGAATATAATATCAATTAATAATATAATATTTGTTTTAAAAACTCATTTAGGTTAATTTTTACAATATTTAATAATTTATATTTTTTAAAGTCTTAACAACTATATTATTTCGAAAACAATTCATTTAAGAAATCCTAACATGTAATATTAACCAATACAATTAGTGGATGGTAGAAAAATGTTCAAATTATATTTATTTTAACATTTATAATAATAATTTTTTGATTCTATCATTAATAAGGAAAATATTTCATCATTATTGTGTCATAAATAAATTTAATTATTAAATGTCTAAAAACTATAAATAAAATACCATTATGTAGAAAATATTTTTATCTTTATAATTAATATTTATAGTCGAAAATATAACATAAAAAACTTTATCCATAAATTGTTTTTCTAAAAGATATATGCATAAGTCATTTTTTTATTTACATTAACTTAATTAATATAAAGTGTCATTATCACTGACAAGTTGATCCATGGGGTCCCAAAATTTACCCAAATATTCCCATGGTCAGAAATGTATCAAAAAAATGGGTTAGAGAATGTTTTAGGGTTAATTATTATTATTATAATTTTATTTGTTTACTCTTATTTACTGGATTTACCCTTTAACTAGGGTAAATAAAATAGTTACCGAAGTAATTATTCAAAATGTCTAAAAATAAAAGTTACCTATTTACACAATTTGGACCACCTGATTCTAAATATAGAATCCATTTTTCTACATTCAAAACACAGAAGTCGCAGAAATTAATTTAAAACTAATTCCCACTGTCAAAACAAAAAGCCAATTTTTAAAAAATAATAACTATCAAAAGATTGACACTTGTTTATGTCCGGTTTAAATGTAAAATTATGTCTAATGGCCAACATTTTATTAAATGGTAAAAATATATTATAAATATACTTTAAAATCACTCAAATTCATAATTTATCACTATTAATTTTTTCAATTACAAAAAATTGTTTTTAATTAAAATTTAGTGACTTTCACTATTCATCAAAAATTGAAAGTTCTCTGAAAAATACCAAAAATTCACCCTAAGCTAATTTCGATATTCCTAATCCCAAAATGAAGTCCATTTTGAAAGATAAAATTTATAAAATTCCAAAAATTGGGTATCACTATTCCAAACGGCTAGTTTGATTGGTTGTGGTGTGTGTTAGAACTCAAAGTTGCGTACAACACACGCTAATGTAATATTAAAAGAGAAGTGTACCATGGAAGTTTGGGATGTTACAGTTAAAAAGTGGGTAATATAGGGTTATAATCAAATAATATATGGTATTATATTTAAAAATAGTCTTCTATAAATGTTTTATTGAAAAATTATATTTATTATAACTGTGTTTTGAATAAATATGATGAGAGTCAAGACACAAGGTATGGGGATTTCATCTTAATTTAAATTCTCATAACATTCATGATATGTTCACCACACATTCCGTTTGTTTGATGTTTGTACAGACCATGATTTAATTATATGTATGTTATAGTTAAATTTATTTTTATTAATATATCGATTTTATTAACATTCATTCACTGTTTTTATGTTTCAAAAGTGGCCAAATAGGTAAAAATGTTTTGTCTCAATTCCAAATCTTCGAGAGTCATGTTTTATTATGAACCTAATCTCTTCTTCAAGGATTATATACATCCATTTAACATGTTATATCATTAATATTATAAATTAAATGATATTTTGAACTTTATTTAATTTAATTTTATTATATTGATAGTATGATACCAAGTTACCAAGTTATAAGAGTTTATTGAGAAAATCCCATTGATTTGGGAGATTGTTTATGTTTATGATTCCATTGATGAGTTCTCATGTTCCATATCTCATGAATTTCATGAATTTCATTCTAATATATTTATTAATACTATATTCATATTTTCATATTATTATTTTACAATTTGGAACATAATATAATTAAGAATGTTTTTTTGTGAATGCTCGGCTTCACCCACTCTTCAAACGGAAATCTGTGTTCCTTCAAACCTAGGTTTTATAAATGGGGTTTCCATGAATATTCTACTAATATATTATTATTATTAAATGAAATGTTTACCCTTTTTTCTTTTTCTAATGTTTTAAAATGAATATTCATATCTCTTTTGGAATTAATAAATCTTCTATCCTTTTTATCAGGCAAAAGGTATGATCTTTTTACCATGTATGAAATGTATGGATTTTTCATTGGTCAATCCATTGAAATTTGTATTCATTTTGAAGGATAATTATTGTTTAAAATGTTTTTGAATGATATTTTCAAGAAAAATGGGGTTCAAAATATTTTAAAACGTCTCCAATATGTTTTTAAGTAAAATGGATTTCAAAAAGTTTTCTTGAACTATTTTTAAGATTTTAGAGTATTTTCAAAGACATGGTTTTAAAAACATTTTCATGATTTCTTTATAATTTTTCAAAAAACATTCAATGAAAAAGTTTTTTAATCTTTTCTGAATCTTATTTTATAAATTTTCATAAAAATGTTTTTAAAATGATTTTATGTCATATTTAATTTTTTTAGAGGTATTTTCCTTGAAAATGATTATAAAATTGTTTTATTTATTAAAAAAACTTTTTTGAAGAAGAAATTATATTTTCATCAAGAAATATTTTATGAAAAAGAATTCAAAATTATTTTCCATCTAGGCTGAATTTTTTTATGTTAATCAAGACCATCAATGGAATGATCTAGCGGTTTCATTCATAACCATTCTATGAATGGGTTATGCATAATATCATGGTCTTTAAAAAACACATCTCTCTTACACGTGTTA
Source organism: Viscum album (assembly GCA_963277665.1). Lineage (NCBI taxonomy): Eukaryota > Viridiplantae > Streptophyta > Magnoliopsida > Santalales > Viscaceae > Viscum > Viscum album. The sequence continues at coordinate 1,638,204,858 of OY728129.1, forward strand.
TATTTTTATGAAATTTGTTTCTATTTCATGAGTAATGATTTTGATGAAATGATTATGAATCATGTATCTTTTCCACAGGTTATGATATGTTTACATGTTTATGTTACACATTTAATTAAGTGGGTTAAGAGATTATTTTAATGATTTTTTGAAATATTTTTGTACGATTTCACTACGATATGGGCGAGACCTATATCTCTCCCCAATGCATTGGATAAAGATTTAAATCAAATGAGATAGACTAAGATGGCCATGGGAGTGAACCATGACTACTAAGATGGTATGTGGAGTGAACTGATGCTACTATAATGGCCATAGGAGTGAAACATGACTAGCATGATGGTTTGAGGAGTGAACTCATACTACTAAGATATCTATGGGAATGAACACTGTATACTAAGATAGAATGGAGAGTGAGTCCATACTATAAAGATGAAATTGGAAGTGATTCCTGGACTATTACGTGTGAACCTAGTTGCATGTTTATAATGATATACATGGAACTTGTTTCAAGTGAATAAAGTTATGTGAGGTCCTGATATAAAATCCATAACCTAATGATTGAACTTATTTTTACTTATACATGTTAACAATATTATATTATTATGTGTCTAACATAATTCTATGATTTATTCATATGTCATTCTTTCATGGCTTATATTCTTTGTTTCTTTATGATTCATGTCTTACGAACATCGATACTTTATTCCATGATTCATCTACATTACCTTTGATATGTAGGGTATGATATTTTATTTTCATTATTATGTTATCATACCTTTATACTCATATTATGCTTACATATTTCCCTTATTTACCCTTATTGAGTATTTGAGATCACTCCTTTGTTATTTTTCTTTCTCTAGTTTATGAAGAAATGTTTTAGGTAGAATTATTAAAAGTGTATATATTTATGTGATATGTGGAGGATCATTCAACATTATAGAATATTTTGTTTATAATTTTACAAAGACTCTAAACTATTATGGTCCTCAGATATGTATTTTTTGAATTTAATAAATATTCATCTAAAATGAGTTAATATCCATGTTTGTTAAGTCTAGGATGTAATAGTTGGTATTAGTGGAAAATTTTGGTAAAACTTTGAAAATAAGGATGAGAAAACATTAGAGATATACCTAGGGTATATTTCTAAGGATATATCTATGGATGACTCTAATGACAAGTATAAGGATGAGTCAATGTTTAAGAAAAGGTCCTCGAATTTTTGTAAAGAATAGAGTGTGTGATTTCCTAGAAAGAAATCTATGTTTGGATTCTAAATGTTGATTTTTATCTAGAATAGATGTACCTAGGAGTAATAAATCTGAAAATATGTTTTGGGCCTCACTCGGGGTAATCTAGTACACAACAACAGTCCTTCATACACACCTGGTTTGAAACTCTCGTAGGATATGATGTGTGAAACCATAAACCCTTTACGAACAATTAGTAAGGATTTAAATAGAGTATTTCTATTAATAACATTGAATAAATCTAAGGTGTCATAGTTTAAGGATGTAAGAGCCATAATATAGGAATATTATAAGTAGTTTTTCATTATTATATGGTATCCCGTTATAATATATTTTTCTCACACTATGATTCATTATTTTAGTAAATGGTGATAATAATAAAGAACATATATAAAACGGAATGGTTTGGATGTGTAAATTATGGGAATTATGACAATTTATTTATTAATTGGAAATCTTATAAAGTGAATGAAGAAGGTGGTGCAAGTATTTATTATATCTCTGAAGATAATGAGACCAAAAACGAAATGTGAAATATATGTGATGATATTATTGTATTGTTCACATTTATAATAATATGAATTTCTATATTGAGGTTGAGTAACATTATTACATGATTCATATTTTATATTCCTAAAAATAGGTATTAAGGATTTAGTTGATCAAGACTAAGTAAGGGTTTAAGAATAAAGTTTGATGAATAAAGTATTCATGTTTTTGAATTCATAGAAAATGAATTATATGAGTATTTTTAGTATAATTTTTAATTAAGTATTGAAAAAGAAATGTTTTAAGGTGATGAAGACATGTAAAATAGATTTCAAAGAAATGTGACATTTTTATTAAAGGAAAGTAACCCTTAATTAATGTCTGGAATCAAAATAGTGATGTTTGGATAAAGATATACTAGTAATGAATATGTAACTTGGATGGTATAGATTACCCTAAAAATAATTATGGAAAAATTGTTTTATGTAATTCATTATGAAGTTTACAAATTATTAGATTTAAGGAATATATCCAGTAATCATTGGAATAAGGAAAAATGCATGTTTTTTAAGATGAATTATGGTAATTAAGGTTATTACCATGTTTCAATGGAATATATGATGATCTTATTACCATATTTTGTAATGTGACAACTAATTTGTACATTATGATATATGGGGGATCAACGTTAAGCAAATTTCATGAACTTTTTTATAATACATTGAATTTTCATATTTTAGGAGGGTTATAAGGTTAACAATTTATGTAATTTTTAAGCCCATATTTAGTTAATGTTTTTGAGATTATTGTATTATCTCTTCGCATGAGGACTTATGAATATTGGATGACCTATTTGTGATAATGGTAACTAAAGATAGACGGGTTGACTTATCATGGATCACATGATATTTTGGTATTTCAGAAAAGAAATCGATTTCATTTCTTAGCATATGATATGAAGTAGGGATCCATCAAGGCATTACCAAAGGATGGTATTGTTCATAAGAAATATAATAATAGAAAGTATATTTCCTTATATTCTTGGTTAATAATAATAATTACATAACGATAGGATAATGATAATAAATTGTGATGTCCTAATACCTTAATTTCTGTTGAGCTGATAGCCTTTTAAATCATCATAGTTTTCTGACTTTGAGGCCCCAAACATTTCATTTATCATTCAATTGATTTTGATTGATGACCTCAATAACTTCCTATAAATATTATTCTTTCTCACCCTTTCCAATATTCCCTACAAACCTATGTTCTCCTAAGAAGAAGCCTTGTTATATGCAAGACCATGTTAATAGTGGACTGCACATAATATAAACCTTTTCTTGATAGAAATGGAACACCGAAGTTATCTTGCATTATATACAACAAAGATGTTCCTCGATAACTTAACAAATAGTCAAGACTGCGGTTTATAGAAAAAAAATATACCATTAAAATATTATTATTTAATATATTAAGATAATAATGGAAATTAAATTTTATGTAATTAATATTATTAAGTATTTAATTAAAATACATGCTTTAAACAGTACAAAATTAATTCATAGGTTACTAATTAATTATAAATGATATTGAATACTAATTTAATATGAAGGAAATATAATTATGGTCAGAATGATGTTTTACCCAAATTAATTAAATTTCCATTTATGTATAGCTATGAAGTAATTCAAAAATTCATTTCACATGAAAAAAATTGGGTACATTACACACAACACCGAATTGGTGTATGAATTGGAATTTGTTATACCCAATAGTGACTTGGCATATGAGGTACACAATGATGAGTTTCTACAAAACATCCTTTTTTTAAATTATTTAAAATCATAAATTATCCATTAAACATAGTAATATGAATGTTAAAAAGTACCTGTCAAATATATTTTTTAGTGTTTTATATAAATAAAACAAATTGGAAATGAATGTTATGATTTCTGGTAAAGTCACTATAGGTAAAAAAATTTGTTTTCTTAAATAAAACAATTTTGATAATAAAATTAATTTTAGATATATTTTTTGATTGAATATGATAAAATAAACATCATTTTTTTATTCATATGGTCAAAATTATCCTTGGGATAATTTGTGGGATTTTTCTGATAAACTAAAGTTTTTGATGAATACTGAAAAGATAGCTTTTTAGTTAAAAATTACCATTTTCATTAATTAATTATTAATTATACATGATATTATAAATTTTTTTAATGTAAAATTAGATAGCTATTACATATATTAATAAAATTTTATTCCATAGATTCAATCACACATTGAAATTGAATATAATATCTTAGAAAACTATTGATCATTTTTTTACATTAAAATACAATTATTTCATCACGTCTCTGGGATTAGCATTAATCATAATTTTTTCATTTCTATGATTTTAATTTTGATAAAAAATGATAAACATCCTTTATTTAATTATAATATTTAGATTCTAATAAGGCCAAGTTAATTTATTACCAAAATGATTAGTGGAAGTGATAAAAATTAATCACAGTGATTAAGGCCAAATTAAGTTTAATTTGGGAGAAAAATTTAACATTAAGGGCCCAAATGACTTATCCACTTTTACAAAACACATTATATGTCCATAGGTCTTACATAAACCTTATATTATTGGGTTTTTTGGTTTGTTATTACATTTTTAGGTAATAACATGTGTACACATATCATATTTCAAAAATTCTAAGTGAATCATTTTCCTTCTTTATGAAAGGACACCACTACTCTTACTCCCAAACAACTATAAAATCCATTATGTTAGGCCATTCCATTCCCAATATACTCCCCAACATACCCATATTCCTCTTGGAATCCTTCCATTGATAAGAAGTAAATCTAAGGAATCATTTTTGACCAAACAAAATGGAGTTATGATAGAAAATCTGTTTATATATGATATAAATTATCTTTATAATTTCATTATTCTTCTATAATTTTTATTTAGAAAATAACTTTATTATATCCATCTTATTTATATATGATAATTTCATTTGAGGAAGTGTGGACTACCCCCCCCCCTCAAAGTAATATCATTTTCGTTCATATACTACATCGATTTTATTTTCGATAGTTTCAGTAAGTATATATGATATATATGATATCGTAAATCTATATTAATAATGATATATATATTAATACACTTATTTGATTTTACTTTATTTATCTCAACATGAAAATTAAACAAAAATAGCGTACATGCGTATGTCCGACCTACCATCTCCATGAACGGTGAATTATGTTTCAAACTTTTTTATTCAATATATTATTATAATAAACATATATTGTATATAAATTATAATAGAATCATTATTTAAATTATGGAATCATGATATAAGTATAATGACCAGCAATGTAACAAATTACGACACATATGAAAAACAATGTGAATATTACCTTAACTGAAACCATAACACGGGATGGGTAACTAGCTAGTATTATAAGGTCATAATAAAACCATATTTGGTATTAGATATAAGAATATGGTACTGTAAAAGATTTATAATAAATTTATTATTATTATATAGGTTTTTAGAATGAGTACAATGAGAGTCAAGACACATGGTAAGGGGATTTCATCTCACTTATTATTCTCGTGAGATATGCACAATGTTCGACACTCTTTCCTTTTGTGTTGTGTATATACTGACCATGGTTGTATTATATTTTTCATATACATAAATTTATGGGCATTAACATTTAAGTTTTATAAACATTCATTCATGGGGATTATGTTTCCAAAGTAACCAAATCTGATAAAATATTTTGTCACAATTTTCATTTTTGAGACTCTTGTTTTGTAAGGAACATAAACTCTTTTTGGGGTGTATGTACTTCCATTTTATGAGTTATATGATGAATATACTTATTTTCATGATATTTTAAGAATAATTTAGTTTCCTTTTCTTAAATGGAGAGTATGATCCCATGTTACCATGTTATTAGAGTATATTGATACAATCCCATCTATTTTTGATATTGTTTAAGTTTTTGATTACTTTGATGAGATATTATGTTCCATTCTAACAATAAATTCATTAATTTTATTCTTATATAGTTATTCATTTTATATTAATGTAGTGGTACCATTTTATTACACTTTGTTTTATAATATATTTAATAGTGTGTTTTTTAGAATGATCGACTTTACCCTCTCTTCTGTCTGAATTCATTGTTCCTTTAAAACCACGTTTTCTTAAAAGGGTTTCCCAGAATATTATACTAATATCCTCTGATCATTAAAATTCATTTTTACCCTTTTTTCCTTCTTCCAATATTTTTAAGGTTATCTTCTTATCGCATTCCAAATGAGAAAATTTTCTATCATTTTTACCATACAAAATTACTATTCTTTTAACCATATACGACATGTATAGATTAATCCACTGTCAATCATTTGAAACATTATTATCATATTTCAATGTTATTTTTTTGGTTTAAAAGTTTTTTAAAATAAATTTTAAATAAAAATTGTTTTTAGAACGTTTTTGATGTTCTTTTTTATGTTTTCAAGATGGATTTAAAAACATTTTCATGTAGTATTTATAATATTTCAATATATTTTCAAAGAAATTATTTTCAAATTTTTTTCATTATTGATTTATAAGTTTTCCAAGTGTTTTTGAATAAAAATGATTATAAAATACTAGGAAGCTTATTTTATTTATTTATATGGAAAAATATTTGAAATATATTTTATGTCTTATTTTTATATATTAATGTTAAAATCAATGAAAACGATTCTCAAATGGTTTTTTGTATTAAAAAGACATTTTCTAAGAATAAAGTTTTCTTCTTAAATAAATGTTTTTTGAAAAAAGGATAAAAATTATTTTCGGTCTACGATTACATTCATTGATGTTAATCATCCCCTTATAGGTAATGATCTAAATGCTTCATTAATAACAATTTTATGAATGGGTTATTCTTATTTTCATGGTATTTATGAAACCTATTTGTCTTCAATGGGTTGTTTGTTTGTGAATTGTTTTTCTATTTAATGAATTATGATTTGTATTAAATGATTATGAAACATGTATCTTTTCCCCAGGTTATGAAATAATTTCATGTCAATGATACCCATTTAATTTCGTGGTTCTAGATATGATTGTTTATTATTTTTTGGTACATGTATGTATGATTTCACTATGAGATGGATGAGACCTATATCTGCCTCCAATGCATTTGGTAATGATTTATATCTCATTAGATAGACTAATATGGCCATGGGAGTGAACCATGAATACCAAGATGGTGTGAGGAGTGAACTGATGCAACTTAGATGGTATTGGGAGCAAACCATTACTACCAAGATGGTATGAGGAGTGAACTCATGCTACAAATATATCTATTGGAGTAAACCATGACTACCAAGATGGTATGGGGAGTTAACTCATACTAGCAAGATATCCATTGCAGTGATGCCTTGACTACTATGCATGAACCTGGTTACATGTTCAAAATGTTATGTATTGACCTGGTTGCCCAACCAAATGATTATGTGAGTGCCTGATATAATCTCCTTAACCTAATGAGTGAACATGTTTCAACATATATAATATAAAAATATTATATGATTATTTTTCCCATAATTACATGTTTTATTCCTATGTTATGCTTTTATGGATTATGTTATTTATTTCATTATGATTCATCTATTATGAATTGGTATTCTTTATTACATGAATCATGTATATGAAATTTTATTTTTATGGTATGATATATAATTTTTATTTTCATGTTATCATACACATAGTCTCATAATTAAGCTTACATATTTCTCTTATTTACCCATATGGGGTATTTGAGCTCACCCATTTTTTATGTTTCCTTTATCAAGGTTAAATAAATACTTTTATATTGATGTATTAAACATGTATATTTATATGTGAGATTTTGAATATTTTTCAGAAGGATAGAATTTTTTTCCCATTTTCCAATGACACTAACCTATTATGGTCTGTGAGCATGTATTTTTTCAATGTACTAAATACTCATAAAAAAATGATGTAATTTCCATGTATATCAAGTATGGGTCACTATACGTAATTTTAGAGTTTTTTATAAGTTTCAATCCTTATTTAAAATGGTTATAATGATTTATCCCATTACCCATACATGACACATAATATATTTGTATGGGTAAAACCATATTACCCACACACAATGCACTTTTTTAGAAAAATTACTATTAAAACCTTCGTATTCCCCTCCTTCATCATAGTTCAACCCTATTACAAGATTTTATGATTTAAAAGGAATTAAATCTTAGTAATTTATTCATTATATATTTAAAAGGATATAACTCATATTATGAATCAAATAAGACACTCCACTTTTATGTTCTGTTCATATAATGAATTAAATTGTAATTTAAATTGGGGTTTATCATTTTTTGTGAACCAATAAATTGTGTAACCTCCATGGCTCAAGGGCCACTATAACTATTTGCATGAGATGGGGAATCACATGACCTCAGATGTGCCTCCCCCTACACCTTAGTTAGATAACGTGTTACACATGTCTAAAGATGAACATGGGAATATTATAACCTCTTATCAGAGTGAAGCCACGATACAAAAAAATCGATAATGTAACCATAATAACAAAAATGTATAGAATGAAACAAAACCAATAAGTAACCAAATATGCAGGATATAAAAAAATTATAGTGAAACTACATTTCAGACAGTCATACAACATAAATCGATGTAAAGATACAAATAAACTCAAAATTAGAACCCAAGTCACATCCTAGTCCTGACCTCCCATCCTGGAGCCTTTCATCCCAGGCCTAACCAAACACCAATTCCTTGTCCCAAACCTATACCTGAAGAATGGTATCATCTTCTTAGGTACCTATGTTCTGTGGAAGCTTGATAAGGGTGTTAGAACAACTCAGATGGCCACCACGAATGATGTCCGATGAAATATGTAGTCTTTAAAAATGTGTATTCAAGTAACAAGTAATATAACAAAAAATTATCAAGGAAATAATTTATGTAATTATCTAATACTCATTTACCCATTATGTTCTCTAGAATCAACCAATCAAAAAAACTAACTCTCGTCACATTGGGAGTCTAAGTCATGTGACACACACATTTAACCACAATGGGTTTAACTAACCATAACTCATCACATAACAACTAGCTATAATATTTATTTAATTGACATTCATCATTATTTAAATTTCATCAATTATTCTTTCTTAATTAATAAATTCATTTTTATCTCATATACATGGGTTATGAATTACATCATATACACAACATCCTATGCTAGAAACCATCATGAATAAGGGTATAAGTCAAGTTCCATATCTCACTAGGGATAAAAATTTCCTAATAATATATCATAGTTACCTTGGATCCTCAGTCTAGGTAATATCATCAAATAAAACAATTTGGGGCATAGATCACTGGTCTAACTCCTAAACCCATACATTTCTGGGTGGGGTTAGAGAATCAATCCTACCCAACCCGTGGGAGGATCCTTTGACCTTTATCCCACCACTAATCTATTTTCACATTCATTTTTATCCAATCACCACATTCATACCATATCACAAACCATTCTCAAAAAAATTCACATAAAAATCCAATTACATAACAATAAACAAAGAAATATATATTATTCCATAACCCATTAACATGTTGGAATATATATTAAATTTTCATTTATCACAATTTCCCATTTCTTATGCATATACCTTTAAGTATATTAGCTAATTCTATTATTTTAACCCATATAATGTATTCAACCATTCTATATGTTTACTAACATACCCCATTCATCATTTCCCATTCATTAACCAGTAATTGATTTCATGTACAAATAACAATTAATTTTGAATATTCAAATTTATCCCATTAAACCCAGTTTCACAACAAGATAAACACCTCCTTTTGTTATATCATCAACTAATACAGTTCATCAATTAGATCATTTCATGTCCATTCTAACATGCCAACATAATTGTTATGGGTTCTATCTTACAAACCCCTATGTCCCTTAGATCATCATGACCCCATTGAAAAATTAGTAATTACATTATGGAAATAAATACATTTTAAAATACTCATTGAAATCATCTTGAAACTACCATTTAAAACATGGGTCTTTCCCTTTTAAAAAACTAAAACATGCCCCAAGGATTTTATTTACAATTCCAAACAATAAAGACAACCATTAAGCATTTTTACACAAAGTTAAACTTGTTACCATTTCAAACAACATTTGAAATGATTTAGAAAAACCCTTTTGAATCACTTTATGGTCAATGCCTCCTTTAAAAACATTTCTCACTTTCAAACATTATTGTCTATAAAAAATCTAATATTGGGTAAAAGCACCATGAATTCTATAAAAAACTTTTCGAATCCTTTCAATCATTTACCAAATCCAACTTATAAAATATTTCAATAATTACATTAAACTTATTCACCCATGAATTTCATTTTCACAACACATTCACTCTCATAAGGCCACTATCTCATGTTTTCCTAGTTTGGTTCCCCAATTACAATCGTTTGGCTTACCCCATGGGTATCCATAGGTTCAATCTCACAATATCAACAAACCCAACGGGGTCCTTGAAGGTTAGAGGACCTTAATATAATTTCCAAATACCTTTCTAGAACAACATAAAACAAGAAATAACACAACATCCAAATATATAACTACATAAAAATATGACACATCTAGACTATGTGTGAAAGCTTAAATACCACATAACTCATGACTGTTGAAAAACACTTTCTTAATATCCACCTTTTTTCTAACATAAATCCCCCCAAAATCTATTTCATATTATTCATATAAAAAGTGTGGTTTTAGGTGTTATGATGAAGATAATGGATTATACAAGATCTAATCTAGAATATAGAGCAAGGATGATATTTAGACTCACGAAGATCTTTGATTCGCACCCAAACGTGCTCAAAATTCCAAAGAATTGAATAATAACCAGCCATTAAGGGAGAGGGTGTTATAGGTTCATCATGTAGGGTAGAGGGGTATAAATGAGGGATAAATTGTGTAGGGATCTAAAAATACTGAGATGAAAAATCTATATAATTTTCAACATTTAATGGGGTGCACATTTTACCCACATGGATTATCAAACCCTGAGAAACCCATGATAAACCCACTATCTATGGGAAATTGGGTCACATAGAGACCTATGGACACCCGTATGGTTTGGAAACCCATGATGTAATTGTGTTCCGGTCCTCTGTCAGAAATTCTAACCAAGTCGCATGGTTTCTGAGGCCTGCTGCAGAGCTTACACTAATAATGTGCCAACCATGAGTTAGAAGTTGTTCGATCACTTTTCATCTATTTTTATTAGTCTTAAACCCCGAAAAAATATAAAACTCCTAAAACACTTATGAAACACTTATTTATACATAAAAGAGAGTTTAAAAAATATATTAACAAGGATATACATTCACTAAATGTCAGTAGATTACAACCTCCCCACTTTATAATAACCCATCCTTAAACTACCCTTCCCTGAATTTTCAGTCCCTCAATGCCAAAAGGATAGACAACAGACCCACCAATCAACATTCATCTTATTAGTTTCTCCCTAACCTCGACCATGCCATTATAATGCTCGGACCATGGAAATAATCCTTCTCTGAGAATGTTTCCCTCATGAAGTTCCACAATCAAAAATCAATTCTTTATAAGGACACATCCACCTAAAATCATCATTACCAACACTACTCATAGAGAATGGTCTAGTTTACACCACTAATCCCTGATATGAAAAGATATCGATTAGGCCTCATATTACCATAGAAGATCCAAATAGGACACTCTTGGTCTGATCCACCTCACAAATCATAACCCAAATCAATTGGAACTATCTCACCCAAATTCTTTCAAAGAGCTACTAGTGATCTAAGAACGACATCACTAGAAGAAACATCCTAATTTTAACAACATTTCATGGCATTCCCTAGCTCAAGACTAGATCCTGAATCGTCATGATTCACTTCAAACATCTGAAGAACATAACCTAAAGATACTTTTCATCTAGAGGTACTCAACCAGTCAATATTCATTCTAACACCCATCACAAAAACTGATGCATAGAGATGGATCCCATCAAATTCCATCCAACTCAAATTTCTCAGTACACCACTAATCGACTATTTTTCCACCATGAGTTTTCTTACTATATGATTCATCTTATAACCACCGTTTTTCAGTACTGAGTACTTCCATAATCAAAACAGTGAATAGAATAACCTCAAATAAACTTTCATAACATAACAAAAGAGCTCTATCAAACAATGGTATTTGTCCATCCCATAGAAACTACTTGGATTGGACACATATATTTTTAATATTCCTTTGAAGGTAACTTAGTTCTTCCTCAAATTCCATTTTCATCACCAAAACATTCTTATCATTCTGACATTAACTGAAGGTGGATCACAACCCACTACGTCTGTTCCTTTTTTCCAATCTAAGCTAGGCCACCCCCAGTCGACTAACTCTGTTGATGCCAAACCATGAATATGAGTACGCCGTGACATTACCTATCCACAACACCCATTCCCCTCAAGTTATACCACCCTCATCTTCACAGAATTTCCAAAGTAATCCCTAATGTCTATAGAAACATATGTTATCATGACATTATATACTCTACAAACAGTTGGTGTTCTCCTTAGCACCCTTTAACATAATGATGACATGACCACTCTGATTCCATTTAGAACATTATCTATCATTAAGACAATGCTCGACCAAATTGATTATCATACCAAAGGACATAATAAACCTTAAACTCATATGTTTCTCATTGGTATCTTCATTCCACCACATCTTCCTCATAGTTTACTCCATAAATCCATTGTTCTACATAGTGCTCCCCACCATAGCAGTGTCATTATTTCTGCATTCCACGTGAAATTTATAACTTTGAGGATTAGGGTAAAACATAGGATGGACCCAAAAATGGATATAGATGTCCATCTTCTACTATGTTTACATAATAAGCATCACTCACTACTCATCCCCGCCTTATGATAACGACACCCATAGAATTATTTGGCATATGATCCATTCTAAGTGCCTCTCTCTTAAATGTTTTATGTTGTACTTCCCCCACCATACAAAACCCACACTCATTCCACTCACAAGAAAATCCTCCATGATGTCCACATATGAAAAAAAGAAAATCATGCAGCTATCTATAATGTCAAAGACTTCTCAGTGCAACAGGACTATGTCAATATATTGGTATAGATCGTATTTGGTTAAAATTATTACAATAGTTCATTGAAATATACCACCAGAAATCCATTTCATCCATCACACCTTACCAAGAGTACACCTTAACCTATCAACGGTATCAGGATTCCTTTCCCAGAGATGTCTTATCTACATTTGAACACCATAACTGGAATGGTGTTTCCAACAAATGCACTACCACCTCAAGACCCTCTTTAGATCAATCATGATCCATCATTTCTTTCAGAACCATAATAATTACCTCATATGAGTTCTTCTTGAACGGTCTTTGTGACCTCAACAATCATAGAACAATTCACCCCATCGGTCCAAACTAACCAGTTTCTCAATCTAATAGGGCCTATAAACATTGATTCCCTTTGAAAAATGTGTTATTATGCCCAACCCACCTAGAAAACATCCTAATGGAATCATACATCCTTAATATGTGTCCATCATTTGGTACATTCAGTATTTTCAAATTCTCACACTCCCCTGCAACCACACACAAACCCCATCTATAGCTCAAATAAGATGTACATCTCTTAGATAGAAACCAAACTTCCTCTTTCATACCCTATCATGAAACCTGATCCACTAGATTCTTCAAACCCAATAATTTATCAACATAATACTGAACCACAACTACTACGACAAAAATCCCAACTTCATGACAACTTGTATTTCAAATTCCACACCACCGACAACACTGGATCAACCTCCATTAACACTAGCCTCATTTTTCATAACCCCATCATCTCTTATCCACAACTCATTTCAATTTTTCTAAATCTATTAAAATTTTCCCTTACCCTCTAGCTTAATCCTTTCATAGGAAACAATATTTGTGTTTTTCTTCCATGTTTTGAAATGTCTACTTGTTCCACACACACCCATAAGCATCGACACGTCAGCTAATCACTCTCACAGGTCTTCCTCCTCTCTATTCCAAACACACTATGTCTAATGAACCAAAAAACCATTTACTGTACATATCACCCCAACGATATTCGCACGCATACACTAGAACCATGAACAAAGAACCCATTATAGGGTCTAAACACAACTCATAATGTATCAATCCAAAAGGACTTTCACATTCATATTAATCTAATTCCCTTCACAACCTAACCAAAGATGAAATAAGTAAAATTTTATTAACTGCCACTCCCAACTCAAAAATATATTAAATCATATAACCCGGTGTCTCAAATAATGTCAATATCACTACCCAATCCACCCATACATAGGGTCAAAAAATAACATAGAGAATAACCATAACTAATATACATAAAGTTCCATCATTATCCCATTTCCATCATTAATTAGACTCTCTCATTTAAACCCATGATTTTACTCTTTAAAACCATTCATTTTAAAAACCTGAGTATTTACAAATTCAAAAACCTTTTTACCAACCCATCACTTTGATATCATAGTTTTTTTAAATCTTATTTCAAATCAATTAATCATTTTCCAAACCCAATGATTTAAACTTCTCAAAACTCCATTTTATCCCATTTTTTCAACAAATCATTTCATTAAATTTTACTTTTTATACCCATTTGGTTTGAAATCATTTTATTCAAAATTAAATCACATGCAACATACAGGTTACCTATCTATCCTATGAGCCTAACATGATGCAAGAACACACAAACCCTCTCCTCCAATGCCAGGCTATGAGATAGAAGTTCATAAATAAATAACATCACATCCAAGTATGCCACTGGATGTGTAATTCTCAACCAAATGTAAAATTGAAAACCATAACATCATTTCCCACCCATGGAAATATGAGTTTTTTCCTCATACATGGGGTTGTAGGAACCCCAACACAATCTCATTACCATGTACTAATAAGATCCTACTCTTAGGTCTATCATGCACAAATAGTAAGGTAAAATAAGACGTTATATGATACCACTTTTTAATGACCTAACCCAATGGAAAATATAACCAGTTCCCTAAGTAGGGTCATCACATAACCTCTGGCATGACTCCCGATACTCTAGAGAATTTTGACTACTAGTGTGGGTCTGATGATAAACATGGGAATACTATACCCTCTTATCAGGGTGAATCCACAATAGATGTAACAAAAATAGATTAAGTAACGATAGAAAAATTATATTGATACAATGGAACAAAAACCAATAATTAACCAAGTTTCCATGCTATAACAAAATCTTCTGAAACTCTACATGCTAGGTAGTTATAAAATATAAATCGAAGATAATCTATAAAAGGACTCCAATTCCGGACCTGAGTCACATCCTTGTCTTGATCTCCCAAACTACAAAACATCATCCCATGTACAACTAAACCACATGTCGTTGTCTTGAATCTATATGTAAAGACAAATATCATATAATTGGGGAGCCATTTTCAATGGTAGCTTGAGTAGGGTGCAAGTATAATTTATTATTCCTCCATCAATGGATTCAAAACCAATAGCTAATATTTACAAATTTATATGAATGTAAAATTGAAATAATAAAAAAAGTAGAAATAAAAAACTTAAGTAATTATATAGTACTCATTTTCCCATTAATTTATTTATATTCAACCAATAAAAAAATAAATCAAGAGACATTAGGTGTCTATGTCAAGGCACAGGGGTGACATAAACATTTAACCATAAGGGATTTAACTAACCACAACTCACCTAATACCTATTAGCTACTATAATCATTTAAGAAATATTCATCCTTATTTACTTTTTATCACTTATTCTATATTAATTACTAAATTAATCTTCATCTCATATACCATGGGTTTTTCATTACATCATATACACAATGGCCCATACTAAAAACCATCATGCATAATGGTATAAGTAAATTCCATTATCTGAGTAGGTATAACCATTTTCTAACAATATATCACATTTACCAAGGAGCCTAAGTCTAGGTAATCTCATATAATTCAACAATTAGGGATATATAAAATTTTTTTGACTCCCTAACCCCTGAATTATGGGGTTTACAATTGAGTATATGTCTAACCCGACCCTTATGAGGAGCCTCAATCCATTTTCCCACCCCCAATCCATGTTCACATGCTTATTTATCTAATCACCACATTCATATCATATCACACACAATGCTCAAAATAATACACATAACAAATCACATTCCATAAAAATCAACATGGAAATAAATATTATTTTATAACCCATTAACATGTTTCCATTTACATTACATTTTCATTTATCCTAATTTCCCATTTCTTATGCCTAACTCATTGAAAACATTATCGGAATCCATTACATTTACCCATTTAACATATTTAACAATTCCATTTAATAACTCACATAACCCTTTCATCATTTCTCATTCTTTATAAAGTTATAAATATCATATAAAGATCACAATCCATTGGATAAATTCACATTTATCCCATTTAACCATTTTTCACACCATACCAAACACCCCCTTATACTATATCATCAATTAATTTCAGTTATCAATTTGTTCATTTCATAATCATGCTAACATGCCGACATAATTTTCGTGGGTTCTATCATACAAACCCATATATCCCCTAAATTTTCATGGTCCCATCATACCATTGTAAACTACATAATGGAAATAAAAACATTCCAAAATACTCGTTGAAACCATTTTAAAACCACCCATTTAAACATGGGTCTCCCCCTTGGAAAAACTAAAACATGACCCAAATTATTTTATTTTAATTTTCACCCAATCTAGATAAAAATTAATCGATTTTACGAAAACTAAAAACGTGTTCCCATTTCCAACACCATTTTAAACCATTTAAAAAACCCCCTTTTGTATCAATTTTAGTTCAACACCTCATTTAAAAACATTTATCACTTTTAAAATCATTTTCCATCGATAAATCTAAAATCGGGTTAATGCACCAAGAAAACTATCAATGCCATTTCAAAGCCTTCAAAAGATTTACCAAATCAATATTAAAAAGTATTTCAACCAATCCATTACATTACCCACCCATCAATTCCCTTTTCACTACCCTATCTCTATCATAATACACATATCTCATGTTATACTAGTTTGGTTCCCTAATTAAAATTTTCTGGAATACCCCATGGGTAGCCCTAGGTTCGGTTTAAGGATATCAGCAAACCCAATGGTGTCCATGAAGGATATCAAACCTCAATATAAATTCCAAATCGATTTCCATAACTCGTAACATAAAGATGTGATATATAAGAAAAATAGAGAACTATATACACATATAACAAATCTGGACTATGGGTGAAAGCTTAATGTCCACCTACCTCATGACTGTCGATGAATGCATTCTTAATATCCAATTTTTATTCAATATAAAACCCTATATAAATATATAGCCTTGGAGTAGCAATAAAAGTGTTGGTTTTTGGGATTTAGATGAAGATGAGGGATTCTAAAATCCATAATCAGAAAAATATATCAAAGAGGAGAGTAAGTATCAACCTGATCATGGATTTGGCACCAAATGAATTCCAAATGCCATGTAATCGAAGGAGAACCATCCATGGATGGTGTAGAGGCTGACGGATTGTCACCTTGAGTATTGGGGGTCGAAATGAGGGATAAAGTAGGTGCGGATTTAAAAATCCTACGATTGAAAAGCTATAAATTTTTTAACTTTTAAGGGTTGCATGGTTTCCCTGCATGGTTTTTCAAACCATGCACAAACTGCATGAAAGACACTATAATAGGTAAATTGGGATGAACTGTTACCTAGGGACACTTGAACAGTTTGGAAACCCATGCGGTAATTGTGATCTAGCCCTCTTCCTGAAATGGTCACCAAGTCGCACGATTTCTGGGGCCTTGTGTTTGGTTTACACTAACCATGCACGAACTGTGTGTTATGATCTATTTTTTCACTGTTCTCCTCTTTTCATTCCCCACACCCCTAGAGACCTTAAACATTTCCTCAATCACATTAAGAACATTTCTCTAACCAAAAAAGAGCGTTCTACCAAAATAATTATTAGAGACTTATCTTTACTAATGGTCGGGATCTTGAACATTGGTTGTCTTCATAAAATTATTTTAACCCTTGATTCCTTCCTAGTTCAAGGATTTTTTGAGTTTTAGAATACAAATATCCCTTTATTTAAGATCTAAAAATGATTTATTGAGTGATTTTTGACCTTCTATTAGTTTTCAATCATGATTGTGTTCTCTCTCTCTACAACTATTGTATGTGGTGTTTTACGGGAATAATTTCTAGGTATCATTTCATTATAAAATTTTGAATTAATCTCTCATAATATTTATAGTAATTGATAATGAATTATGAAAATAATAATAACTCATAATTTTCAAAGAATAATAATAAATAATTATCACACTCTTATCATAAATTATTCTATATAGATAGAATATAATTACATTCGATTTTTTTATTATTATCTTAAGAAGAAATTCCTAACAATTGCATTGGAATAATTTGATACGTTATAAATTATCCATGAGTGAGAAAATATTACCACATGTGGTGTTTTATTCTTTTATAAATATAATATACTGAAACAGTTATTAGAATCTTAGGTGGGAGATTTGAACTAACAAACATGTGCATGTAGTTTGTGTGACATTTCCAGGACATACATTGAAGTTCATCATAAACATAATTGAGGTATTAAGTTCCATAATTTTTCATGGTATTTTTTAATCTTGATTCCATGAAATAATTATTCTATTGCACTACATAATAGTAATTCTTGATTATGATTTTAGATGGGTGTGTGAATAGAATGTGAGAACCATGTATGACACTTATTTTCATGATTATGTTCATAGAATGTTATTCATGATTGATGTTGATGACATGTATTTTATATTATTACTTTTACTCATGTTGATATTTTATGATTTCATGTATGATATACCCTATTTTGTGTGCCTTTAGATTTATTGTTCATGGTGGATAAATATGATCGACCATCATGACATGTTAATGCCTTAGATGAGGAGTGTGAAACAAACTCTGATGATATAGATGATGCAACAAAAAAGGGTTGTGATACAATGATATGGTTTGATACTATTGATTCCTATAGGATTATAAAAAGAATAATACATGATTCCTAGTTCATTTCAATATGATTACTCAATTACTGGTGGATTCTAAGAAGAATAATAACATGATTTATAGTGTCTGATGAGTAGTACACACACATGATGTTGAGGTTTAGGATTACTAGACTTATATAGAGTTCTTCATCATTATTCATATCATGATTGTTTTTATGGAATATATCCAAAGATATTATAGTTTTGGATGAGGGTGTATTTTTCAGCACATAGGTTCTTGGGTTTGGATTGTTGTTTAGAATATGAAATTATTATTCATTTATGGAATACTCATGCTTACATAATCACATTATTTAAGCATACAATAGTGGTTTCCAAATCAGTTTTATTACTTAAACCCAGCTTGGGAATCCTAATGCACTTGAAGACATGATGAATAGTGATAAGAGTAAGGTAAATTGGCTCATGGATAATGGATAAGAAATGGAACATGGATCTCGTGGCTGAATACAGATACTCTAGTGAACTCTATAGTTATTTATTTATTTATATAATGAACATATACTCTAGATTGGATTAACACCTTGGGAGCCATTTATTATTTTCTATATGTCATGTATCTTATCTTTTAAATTCAGTATGTTACTATCATTATTTAACAAATTGTTTATTTTTTATATTAGTTATGACATGATACTAAAATTATAGTCTCTACACAAATAGACTTAGACACTTATGGTTAGTTCACAGCCTCTTGCGTATAGGGAGGCATGCATGATTTCATGTGGTACTCTTATTCAAACATGATTACTCAGGCAGAGGCAACACAAAATGGTATTAGAGTAACTCTTTATGATTTTATTTGTTTACACTAACATGTGCAATATTGGAAAGAATGTCATTATGTGGGAATAGAGTTGCAGAGTCAACCTGTTCTTTCCTAATCATGTGAAAGGGGCCTTCAAAATTCTATATATGGGATTATTATTATAGTTTTATGATATTTCGGATTTGTTAATACATCATTATTAAACACATTGGATCACATTATATATATATATATATACATTCTTTTGTGATATATATTAGCTCTCATGTTTAGTGCCTTATTGTGTGATATTTATTCATGATTTTTTATCTATTGTTTGATATACCATTTTTCCATGCTATTTTGATATATCGTTGTTTCCATTAACAAATTAAACTGAGCTAGTTTTATATTATTATTTTATATACATTTGAGTGTGACTAAGAGGTAAGGATAGATACCTTGATTATAACTAGGGTGGATATACCTTTGATTGTTGGTAGAATCCTAGTACATATAGGGACACATCCTTTTCCTACATAAATATTAAATAATTTTAAAGATAAACATTTTAATAGTATTACACATAGAGGATCCAAAGGATTAGTGTCTTTGTAAATCTAGAACAATACATAACAATCAAGCATAAACATTCATTTAATTCCTTATTCTGTAGCTTCTTATTGGAACTTGACCACTCCTTAGTACATGTAGAAACCATAGGATATACATAAAGATTGGGTGATATAAAAGCCTAGTAATATGATAGATAAGAACAATATATCATGGGGTGAGAATAATCATAACATAGCAAAAGGAACATGAACATGAGAGGAATCATTAATAAAAGACTTGAAATGTGGCATTGCATAAAAATGAAACATCACGTCTTTGAGGTTTACTACCACACAAACTTTTGAACAAAGATATCATCTTTTTAAAACATAATTTCAAATTAAATCATGATATTCATCACTTTACCCAATTCATTGGAGTGCTTTATAATTTCATGTGCAACCATCACATTGAAACATTCATATTGAGCTATAAAATTCTAGGCGCACCCGTCAGATCATAAAATTATAATTTATCATTCATTACACTATAAAAATATATCAAAAATGAACATAAATAACCCATTATAATGATTTGGTTTCATCTCATAATAACACATTCATAAACATTGGTTTCAAAAAAAAGTGGGAATAACATACATGTTACTAGAACTGTCATCCTTGAATGAGAAGTAAAAGGTATGTTCTTAAAATAATAGTTATTTTAGAAAACCATTTTTTGACATAAACACTAGATAAAAAAATTTATCCCATAAAATGAATTAAAATTATGAAACAATTATCTTTAAGGAGTAACCATATCAAAAAAATGAGTGAAAAAAGGAGAACCCGAAGGATGGAAGTTGGGTTCTAGAATTTCCCCTTACCTTGTATCAGAATGCTTCCTTTTCATTAATATCATGTATAACAACATTAAATTCATTAATTAGAAATTAGATAACTTTTTTAATGAATATAGTTCATTATGGTTTCATTAAGTTATTTTATGTGCCATTGGATGAGTTATAGAGTTTAAAAACATTGTTCGGGAAAGTTTATTTTATGGGTTTTCATGAGCTATTCACTTGTATTCATAAATTGAAGTTCGGGTAGAAAATGGGTAAACATACCGAACGAATATTACATGTTATTAATGATATTCCCGTAGTTTTAATGATCTTATATTTAATTACATTATATACAATGTGGATGAATCACTAGAATGAAATTTAATGATGAACATTTGGGTTAATTTAGGCAGTTTTTTGACCACAACGAACTTATTTTGATTAATAATTTAGTAATATGTCAATTTGTTAGTTCCAAAAAATTAAATAGGACATAATACATATATTATCTTCTAGTTCAATGATAAAACCGGTTTCATGACCAGATATGGAGGTAGAAAAAGATAAAAGAAAACATGTTGTTCTTGAAGGTGATATATTAACACATCACGAACAACGTTTTATTTTATAACATAAATGGAAAAGGGGAATGTGGTTGGATGGTATAATATCCCATTAGTATCATAAAATTCATGTATATGTATGATACTGGAGTTACTATACCATTTGGATGAATATAGTTTGGGAGAGAATAAGAAAAGAACTCGAAATTGGTAGGAAATTAAAGGAACGAAGAAGGGAAATTACCTCATGAATCCTCCTCTTGAGACCCACCTTATAGGACCGTAGCTTGGTCTTTTTTTGAGAACAGAAGCTCTGGGACGTGAAGGAGGGGCTAGGGAAGATTATTGGGAAGCGTTTAGAGAATTATTTACACATTAGAGGTGTGGATTATCAATGGGAGGGAGAGGGGATATTTATACATGAGGATGGAGGTCTTCTTAGAATAAAATATTAAATAAAATAACATATCAAATTTAAACTTGTAATAGTAGTTTTTGAAATCAAAAATCATTTATTAATATAATATAATTCATTTTATGCTTTAAATCATGTTTATAAATATAATTAATTAATTTATTAAAAGGAATGTGAAAGAAATAAAAATTATATTTTAAGGAATCACCTTTTGACTTTAGGATTTGGAATGTTCTTTTTATGTTTGGAAATTGAGTTTATTGTATTTTAAACAACCATTTATGAAATTAAATATAATTTTTCGGAATCAGAAGTTCTAGAAAGTTTATTTCATCAATACATCATGAATGATGCAATTTAGGATACTTGTTATGTGAAAAACTGTATTTTTACCATTCACCTGAAATTTGAAGTGTTTAAGAAAATTCCCAAAAATACACCCTAAGCATTTTTTGATGTTTAGAATCCAAAAACAAAGTATATTTTTCAAAAATAATTTTCCAAAAATTATTATTATAATATTTAATTAAAATCATAATTTATTATCAAAAAACTTTTTTAAAAAATTTATTTACTTTTTCTAAACGATAGGTATATCATAGATTCAACATGAATATTATTTATATATTATCATAGGTAAGGTTACTACTCATTAGGGTATATCACTATTCTTAAGGGTACGTTACTATTCACAATTGTATGTTACTATTTGTCCAAAAAATTGGTTTCTTTTATTAGACTCCAAAAATCATCTTGAACACAATTGTGTATGTCAGATTTTTGAAATTCCAAACACAGAAAAAAAAACTTATGTTTAATTGTCACTTAGCACTTAGTAGTTCATTATGTTTTGTTTTTGTGTGATTTTATGACAAATTTATAGGAAGATAATTTCCATTGAAAAATATTGGGTCGTTACATTCTTCCCCCCTTATGAAATTTTTCCCTCAAAATTTCACTTTACAAAAACAGGTGAGGGTACTTCTCAATAATTGCCTATTCTCGTTCCCAAGTAGCTTCTTCAAACTTATGGTTCCTCTACAATAATTTGACAAGGTAGGTTTTCTTGTTGCATAGAACCTTATCTCTCTTGTCCATAATCACTACTGGCTTCTCCTCATAGGAGAGATCGTCTTCGAACTGTACAACCTCTGAGTTTAGTACATGTGAGGGGTCTGGTATGTACTTTCTCAGTAGTGATATGTGAACCAAAACATGAACTTGAGCCATATTCGGTGTAAGTGAAAGCTGATAGGCCATGTCTCTTATGCGGCCAAGTATCTCAAAGGGGCCAATGTACCTTGGGCTTAGTTTCCCTTTCTTTCCAAATCTAATGAATCTCTTCCCTGGTGATAATAGAATGATGACTTTATCCCCAACATTAAACTCCGGAGTCTCTTTGACTGTAGTCAGTATATCTCTTTTGCTGACTCCGAGAAGCTTTGATGTGTTTCTGGATGACTTGAACCTTCTCTGTTATCCTTTTCACAAGATCGGGTCCAAGTAGCTTCCGTTCTCTGACTACATACCAAGAGGTTGGTTTTCTACATCTCTTTCCATACAGAGCTTAATATGGAACCATCTGAATATTAATGTGGAAGCTATTGTTGTATGAGAACTCAACCAAGGGGATATGTTGATCCCATCTACCTTTTTATTCTAAAGAGTAGGCTCTTAGCCTATCTTCAAGCGCCTGAATAGTCCTTTCATATTGTCCATCGGTTTGGGGGTGATAGGACGTGCTAAAATTTAATTCAGTACTCAATTCATGTTGAAGGATCCTCTAGAATTTAGATGTGAACCTTGGATCATGGTCAGAGACAATTGAGAGTGGAACACCATGTAGTGTCAACACATCCTTCACATATTTCCCTAAAAATTATTCAAGGGGGAAATATTCTCGAATAGTGATAAAATGGGTAGTCTTGGTGAGTCAGTCAACCACCACCCATATTGCATTATTTACCATTGACTTCTTTGGGAGACCCGTGACAAAGTCCATAGTAACATTCTCCCATTTCCACAGGGGTATAGGCAATTGTTGCATCAACCATTTGGACCATTGTCGCTCTGCTTTAACTTACTAGCATACCAACCACCTTAAGATATATTCTATAATCTCCTTCTTCATTTTATCCCACCAGAATTGATCATGGAGACCAGGATACATTTTGGTACACCCATGATGGATAGAGAATGTTAAGATATGTGAATTGTCCAATTGCTTCTTCATTATCCCAGGTGATGAAGGCACACAAAGAAATGTTCCAAACGAAATCACACCATCATCGTCGATATGGAACTCTAAAAACTTTCCTTCCTTTACTGCATTCACCGTCTTTTATATATCCACATCATCCATTTTTGGTTCCTTAATATTCTCTTTGATGGATGGTTTCACAATTATTTGGGAAAGGTAGGATGTACCCCCTGCCCTTGTGATTTCTAAATCCATTATCTATATATCCAATAAGATAGGGTCTTTCTTAATCTGTAACATGGATATAGTAGCAGGTTATTTTCTTCTAAGAGCATCAGCTACCATGTTCACCTTTCTAGGTTGATATTAAATAGAGCAATTGTAATCCTTTATTATATCTAATCATTTCCTTTTATGCATGTTAATCTCTTTTTTCATGAATGTATACTTTAGGATCTTTTCGTCAGTGTATATGTCACACATCTCTCCATTGAGGTACTGCCGCAAGATTCTGAAGGAAAAAAATCACGGCTCCCAACTCTAGATCATGTGTCAGGTAGTTCTCCTTATGGATCTTCAACATCCATGAGGCGTAGAAATTCACATTATCATTTTCAAGGAGTACACAACCCAATCATTTCATTGAAGAAAAACGATATATCAAAATACACTCCCCACTTTTTTGTAGTTTGAGTAAAAGTGCAGTGATCAGCCTTATATTTAGCTCCTTGAAACTTCCCTCTCATTCTTCCGTCTAGACATACTTTTCCCCTTTACTTGTTAAAATAGTTAGTAGTCTGGAAACTCATAAGAAATTTCTCACAAAACATCGGTACTACCCAGCTAATCCAACAAAACTACTGATTTTTTTGACACAAGAGTGCCAGGGCCATTCCTCAACTACATTTATTTTTGAACGATCCAAAGAAATTCCCTCACTAATGATCACATGTCCCATTAACATGACTTAGTTCTTTAAAAAGTCACAATTTATGAACTTGGAATACAACTTATCATTTCTCAATGTCACCGACACTATTCTTAGATGTTCTTCGTGTTCCTCCTTTCTCTTGATGAAGAGGACAATTTAATCAATAAAAACTACTAAAACTTTGTCAAGGTAATGTATAAAAACACTATTCATCAAATCCATGATGATTGCAGGGGCATTAATAAGTTCTAATGAAATCACCAAAAACTCATAGTGCCCATACCTTATATGGAAGGAATTATTCTGAATATCTACCTTCTTCACCTTTAACTGATGATATCCAAAACAATGATCCACCTTTTAGAAGTATTGACCTCCTCTTAACTGATCGAATAAGCTGAAAATCCTTGGAGGAGTATTCTAGTCCTTTATCGTGAACTTGTTGAGTTCCCGATAATCGATATACAGCCTCATTGTTCCATCTTTCTTCTTCAAAAAGAGAACTAGTGCACCCCAAGGTGATGCACTAGGCCGTATGAACCCTTTGTCCAGATTCTCTTGCAGTTGCTTCGATAACACTTCTAGTTGAATAAAATCCATCTTATGGGGACACTTTGAGAATGGAGTAGCTCCGGGTATGAGTTCTATTGAGAACTCTACCTCACGATATAGGAGGTTTCTGGGTAACTCTTCAGAAAATACATCACATTATTCCCTCATGATGGGCATTTCCTCATGATTGGAACATCCCTTTGACCCAACCATTTGGGAGAGGTTTTCTTCTTCATAGGGAATCATCAACCACACATATGGTGTATTTTTGAATGGGGATTCATTATCTTCCTTGCATTTGTAGAGTAGCATGGGATGGTTTGGAATTTGAAAAATATTACCTTTCCCAATAGTTGATATGTTCTCTATATGACGAGAGCCAATCCAATCCAAATATAGAGTCGAATTTCACCAAGGGAAGTATTACAATATTCGTTGTAAGAATCATCCCACATACCCCAACAGGATAAGAGTCAAACACTTAGGTTTCCATTATTTCACCACATGGTGTTTTTACAGATATCTCTACATCATGGTTGTGGGGATTCGATTCTATAGTACTATAAAACATTGAAGATATAAAGGAATGCGTCGAACCAGAATAAAATAATACTTTTTCTATTCTTGAGTGAATATTAAGTGTACCATGTACGAGTTTGTTATCTTTCTCTACATCCTCAGTAGTGATAGAATAAGCCTTCCCTTATTCTTTTGGCTTTTGTGGATGCTAACACTGACTACCCTTAGGAACTCGAGGTTTAGTGAACTGGCTGGTATAGTGCCCTAGCTCCCTACAGTTGTAGCATTGAATAATGGGTGGTTTCCTCCTTTATTCCACTGCATTATATTTTCTTTTATTTTATTTTTTATACTCTTGAGAAATGTGTCCTTTTTTCTGACACATGGAGAACCTCTTCATCCCTTTGAGGCAGTTCCCAAGGTGCAACATGCCACATTTTTTGCAAGTGGTTATTGAGTTTTCTTCCAAATTTTTCATTAGTTCCACAATCATGAAACTCAATAATTATTTTCTTATCACTATAGTACTTGGACCATTATCTAAACTCCATATCTACTTTTATATCATACCTAAAAACATCTTCATGACTCCCAATATCTCGAATTACAAGAGGCTTTTGAATGTGTGGTTTTCATCCACTAAATAATCTATATTTTTTTCAATCATTTTTTATAACAAAACCCAAAGAGTACATTGAAATCCTTGTGGAATTCACATAATAGGTTTTTATATATTCTCCTTCTTTTTTCATGAGCTCTATGAATTCCTTCCCTATCATTGTGCGAAGAGTTCTTGGGAAATACATGTTATGAAATTTTTTCTTAATGTCTTCCCATTCAATATCTTCAATTTCCTCCCTAGTCTTGGTTTTCTTAATGAAATCCCACCATTGATTGGCCTCTCTATATAAATGATAAACGGATACTGTCACCTTATCCATCTCAGAATAGTGGAGTACAGAAAAGATCTTCTCTATAGAGTTGACCCATTTCTATGCACCTAGTGGATCGGAAGATCCACTAAACGTCGGTGGTTTTTGCCTCATAAAACATTAGATAGCCAATTTCTCCCTCTTTGGGGAAGAATTATCGTCCCCATTATTATGGTTATTGTTCATAACCTGAGATAATTGTGTAATAATCTCCATGATGATTTTAACTCCACTCCCAAATCATTGGGTTTGTCATTCAGGCAATCATTTCACTGGCCTTTGCATGAGTTGTTGGCCTGGTTTCACCTGGTTCCCACCATTTTCTAAAATAGAAAAGGATCGAACAAAATATAAGTCAAAAATTCATGAAAAACTTATTCATTTGTAAAATTTATACTAAAATCATAACATTTGGCATCCCTATGTAAAGCTTCTCATGTGCGTATTTGTACTTAGTTTCATGCTATAGGTTTTCTCTAGGGTTCACTAATACTCACTCCCAAATTAACTACACCTTTCCTTTGATACTAACTATAAAGACCCAGCCTTTTCTTAAATTACTATTACATCATTTTAAAGATAAACAACATAATAGTATTATACATAGAGTATCCAAAGGATTCGTGTCTTCGGAAAACTATGGACATACATAACAGTCAAAAATAAGCATTCATTTATTTCCTAGTTCTCTAGAATCTTATTTGAATTTGACCTCTTCTTAGTACATGTAGTCACTTGAAGATATACATAAAAAAGGGGTGAGATCGAATCCTAGTAAGAGTATAGAAAAGAACAATATAGAATGGGGTGAGCACAATAATAACATAGAAAAATGAACATGAACATGAGAGGAATCATTAAAATAAGACATAAAATGTGGCAACACATAAAAATGAAACATAATGTCTTAGTGGTTATCTACCACACAAACTTGTGAACAAAGATAGAAACTTTTTCCCATCTAATTTCACATTAACAAGTGAGATTCATCACTTTACCCAATGAATTTGAGTTCTATATAATTTTGGGTGCAATCGTCACTTTGAAACATTCATATTGTGCTACAATATTCTGGGTGCACCCGTCAGATCATAACATTATCATTTATCATGCATGACACAATGAAATTATATAAAAATTTACATAACTATAACATGAAAATTAATGGTTTTCATCTAATAATAACAAATCCATAAACATTGGGTTCCCAAAATAAGGATGGAATGGCATAAATGTTACAAGAACCGTTAACCTTGAATAAGAAGTAAATGGTGTGTTCTTAAAAAAGAGTTCTTTTGGAAAACATTTTGATTGACATAATGACTAGGGAAAAACATTTAAATCCTATAAAATGATATAAATTGATGAAAAAATAATTTTTAAGTATTATAAATATCAAAAAATAAGTGAAAGAGGGAGAACCCGATGGTTGAAAGTTGGGTTCGAGATTTTCTCCTTACCTTATATCTAAATGCTTCCTTTGCTTTAATGTCTTGTATAACCACATTAGATTCATTAATTAAAAATTATAGAACCTTGTGTACATGATTTTAGTTCATTATGGTTTCATTAAGTTATTTTATGTTACTTTTGATGAGTTATAGAGTTTAAAAACTTTTCTCGGGAACGTTTGTTTTTATGGTTTTTCTTGAGCGGGTCACTTGTATTCATAAATTGAAGTTCAGGTAGAACATGGGTAAACATACAGAACTGTTATTACATGTTATTAATGATATTCCAAGAGTATAAATTATATTATAATTAATTATGTTATATACCTTGTTTATGAATCATTGGATATGAATTTAATGACGATCGTTGGGTTAAGATGGGCCGTTTTTTAACCAAAAAGAACTTGTTTTGATTAATCATTTAGTAATATGTACATAAGTTAGTTCAAGAATATTAAATAGTAAATAATTATTATAAAATATTCTGGTTCAAACATTAAAATGGTTTAATTACCAGATCTTAATGTTGAAATTGAAAAAGAAAACATGTCATTTATGAAGGTGATAGATTAACACCTCACGAACACCGTTTTATTTTATAATATAAAAGGAAAATGGGAAGGGGGTTGGATGGTATAAAAAAATTTTATCGTAACATTATATTATTTTTATGATACTAGAGTTACCATACAATTTGTATGAATGTAGGTTGGGATAGAATAAGAAAAGAACTTGAAATTGAAAGGAAATTAAAGGAAAGAACAAGAGATATTACCTTTTGAATCCTTCTCCTAAGACCCTCCTTATGGGACCTAGGATTGGTCTTTTGATTAGACCAATAGATCATGGACGTGGGGGAGTGGATATGGAAGGTTATTGGGAATATTTTATACATTTCATGAATCTTGAGAGGTGTGTTTTGGCAAGGGGAGGGAGAGGGGTTATTTATACATGAGGAGTGTGGTTTTTCTAGAATAAAATATTAAATAAAATAATTTATCTAATGTTAGACATGTAATAGTAGTTTATGAAATCATAAATCATATATTAATATAATATAATTCATTTTAGTCTTTAAATTTTCCTTATAATTTTAATTCATTAATTTATTATAAGAATGTGAAAGAAAGAGAAAAGGATACTTTAAGGAATCAGCTTTTGACTTTAGGCTTTGGATGTTATTTTTAGGTTTGGAAATTAATTTTATATTATTTTAATGAACCATTTATGAAATTAAATATAATTTTTCCTCTTATATAGTTCCAAATTTTTATGTCATCATTACATCTTGAATGATGCAATTTAGGATACATTGGTTATGTGAAATACTTTATTTTTATTACTCACCTGAAAAATGAAGTATTTCAGAAAAATCCCAAAAATTCACCTTAACCATTCTTTGATGTGTAGAGTCAAAAAAGGATGTCCATTATTCTGAAATAATTTTCTTAAAATTATTATTTAAATATTTAATTAAAATCATAATATATTATAAAAACCCAGTTTTAAACATTCATTCACTTATTCTAAACTGTAGGTATATCATAATTTCTACATGAATATTATTTATATATTATCTTAGGCAAGTTTACTGTTAATTAGGGTATATCACTATTCATAATGGTATGTTACTATTCACAAGGGTATGTTACTATTCACCAAAAATTATGTTTGTTTTATTAGACTCCAAAAAACATCTTAAACACAACCTTGTATGTCAGATTTTCAAAATTCCAAACACAGTAGTGACAAACTTGTGTATAAAGGTAACATAGCACTTAATAGTTCATCATGTTGTGTTTTGATGTCATTTTAAAACATATTTTAAAGAATGTAATTTCCATTGAAAAACATTGGTTAATTATAGTATAACATTGTGTGATCTTACAGACTAATTACGGTTTATCCTAATATATTAATTTCATAAAATATTAACATCATATTAGGAAAACTTCTACATCTTGGAATATTAGTGGGTTCAGTAGATGACGTGGTTCTTAGTTCTCAAACTAGGAAGGATTCCCCTATTCCACAACCTTCTATGAAAAGGTGTATAGTAGAGCATGATCTCATACCTTCTCCAATTTATAATGATGTAGGTCCACCTTAGATGGGAGTCATCCCACTTGTTCCTTCCCAGAAAAGAGGAGAACCAAAGCCAATGGTTGACCCTACTAGAGAATTCTTTCTCTTGAATCCACTAGATAATCATGTTTCTAATGGACTATTGGATGTGGGGGACTAGATGGATATTATTTATGTTATCTAAATACTTGTAAATAAATCAATAGAATGAAAATTGACACTATTGAGGTTTATTCTATGGGGACCTGCTCTGCGATGGCGAGGTGTAGAGAACCTTTCCATATGTTATAATGGTATGACTTGGAAAATACTCAAGGAACTTCTCCTAAAATATTTCCCTTCATGTATGCTAGAGGATTATAGTTCTCATGAACATAGTGATCTTTTCAATGAAATTAATAATGATGTATTCCTATGTGACATGATTCATAGAGTTGTGCCAAAATTCACGGGTGATCAAGACAATTCTGAAGAGGATATAGTTATAAGTAATCTCTTAGTTTTTATTTAACTCTAATGTGATTCCACTTAGAATTAAAAAGATATGGGTTCAGGGTATTCTCAAATGAATCAACACACATCAGGGGAAATTTAATCATTTATTAGCATGTTTTGTGGGGGGATATAGGTCCTCACTTTTTTAACTATGGGCTAAGAGAAAATTAACATATGTTTTTTCTAATGCATGTCAATAGGTTCTACTAATGTGGAAATATATTAAATGCATTGAAATTATGTTACGGGGAAAACCATGGGTTATAAAGGCATGCACAGTCAGGGAACCATGGATTTAATTGGGGTTTTCAATAGAAAAATTAAACAACAACTCAGACATGTCTTGCATCTCAAGGACAGGGTCACAAAGGTGAGGTGAACCATGTATATGAATGGGGTCAAACTCTAGTGAATTATAGTGAGGGATAATATACTATATAAGGTATAGGTTGAACACCGTTACTTTATCAAATGCATTATTTAATATCGGTGTTTCTCTTCCTTCATATATTCACATGTTATTGTTTGAGTTGACTTACCTGTCAAGATATCATTTATTAAACATTATCCTAATAGATAAGATTACATTGATATATAACTAGTGTTTGGTACATAGAATATTTCGATACCCCTTGTCATATTATTCTAGAGGAGCTAAATAATTACTAGATTCATCTTAAGAACATAACGATGAAGGGCTTTATCAATCAAATTACGTCCCCATTGGGTGTGCTTGTGTTGTCTTCCAAGAAGATGGGTGGTAGTATTCAAATATGTGTAAATTACCAAATAATGATCTTGGTAATGGGAAAGAATAGATATTATATTCCATCGATTGATGAAATTATCTATAATTTATTAGGAGCTCATTGGTTCTCTATGATTAATCTTTAATCAGGCTACCACCTAATTTGGGTTGAAGATGAGGACATCCCAAAAATGGAGTTTTGGAGATTGTAAGGGCAGCATAATAATCTGGTGATTCCATTTCATTTTAATAATTCACCGATAGTGGTCATGGCCCTCCTGAACAGCATATTTCATCCTTACCTAGACTCGTTCATGATGGTTTTTATTTATGACATCCCCATCAACTCATATACACTTGATAAACATTCCAAACATTTTGAGATATTCCTGAGTATGTTTCAAGAAAATCGAATTTACACCATTATATCAATGAGTAAATTTGGGATCCAAGAGTTTATGTTATTGGGGAATTTACTTATTGATATAGGAATATTCATGTCCTAATATAAAGTAGAGACAGTGATGTACAAGACACATCTGTAGAATGTGTTTGAGATTAGAAGCTTTTTGGAGTTAGTAAAATCTAACCAATATTTTATCCCCAACTTCTCCCAGTTATGAAGAACCTTTCACTATACGAATGAATAATTACATAATGTTCTAGTGTTAATAAAAGTGTAAAGTGGAATATATTTATATTAAGAAAAGGTTGACTACAATTGAAGCATTGATACTACATGATCCTAGAATTGGATATGCAGTATACTATGATGCATCTAGAATTGGATTGGGATAAGTAATGATAAATATGAAGAAGTTATTAGATTTTGGGTAATGCTATTTGTGAAACCATATGTTAAATTACCCAACTCATGACTTGGATCTAGAATCGATGGTCCATTCATTTAAATGTTGGTGACATAATATATTTAGTGAGAGGAGTTTTTTCTACACTGACTACAAGAGTAGTCGTTAAATATTGTAATAGTGGGACCTGAATTTGAGGCAAAGTCACATGCCTGAATATCTATAAATGTTTGACATTAATATCATGTAATAACATAGGAAATTTTCAATCAATGTATATTTTATTAGTCATACGATTCATGTAGCTCATGGTCTTGGTGATAAGCCTTTAATGGTGTAGTGGTACTTGTAAACATTGTTGGGTAACTAGATGATAAAAGATTTGAGGATCAGGGACTAATTATTTGTACTCCCTTAGTGGTCACATTTTATTTAATATACGGGTAATAGAAGGAAAAGACACTAACCCAGAGTGTGTTGTGATTTGGTAATAGCTAACTGGATATGACATGATACCGTTGTGATTTTTGGGTGACAATGTTGTAATCCTTGTGCATAGGAGAGTGGTAGTCCATGATTCCATCAGAGAGGACTTGATGAGATATTTACATAACTCTATATGGGTGGTATATATTTTTATGATATATATATACCAATTATTCATAAAATAGATCTAGTTTCTTGGTATGAAGATTGGTATCACATTTTTTATTTCTCAATGCATTACCTTCTAGAGGGTAATTGAAAAACACAAGTGTCTTGGTGGTTTTCTACATCCAAATCCAGGACCAATGTAGAAGTTGTGATTCTTTTTATTTGACACTCAATTAGTTATGAAATTTTCTCATTTCCTAACTTTATGTGACACCCACTATGTAGTCGATCTGAGAAAGTTATATATCCATGAGATCATACTCATATAAGGATTTTACATGACCATTTTATATAAAGAGATTCATGTATTTCACCATATATTTATTAGGGATTATAGATAACTTTAAGGACTCACATAATAATTAAGAATATTGTACCATCCTCAAACAGATGGAAAATTGAAAAAATGATACACACACTTAAGGATATGCTTCATTATTTATTTATTTACTTTTATAGAACTTGGAATGATCACCCATCTACGGTTAATTTTTCATAAATATAAAAATTTGTATTTTATTTAGATCGATCCTTCTAAGGCTCTTTTTGGGAGGCTATATTGTTCAAATCTATTTCGGTGTGAGGTATGTAAGGCAGTGGTTTTGGGGCCTATCGTGGATCAGGTGACCTCAATGAGATTGAAATTTATTCAAAATTGGTTGATCACCACTCAAAACAAGAATATATCATATGATGACCATATGTATAGTGCTATAGAGTTTTATATGAAAAATAATGTTTTTTTAGAGTGACTCTTCAATTTTTGAGAAACCATGGTAAGAAATCCATATGTTATATTAGACCCTTCCATATCACCAAGCAGGTTATGATAGTGGAATTATTTTTGGATATTCCTTCACATTACTGAGGTATTCACTATTAGTTTTAGCTACCATGAATCTATAAGTATATACATGATCCTATTCATGGAATTTACTATATAGATGTCGATTTGGAGCATAACACATCATACAAGGTGCACCCTTTGAAGATTGCAGACCAAAGCGAGAAATTTCTTCAAGAGAATATTGTACCCCTCATCCTGGTCTTTTGTCAGCATGGAAGGATCTAGGGGGAGATGTGGGAATCTTAGTATTATTTTCAAGCTCAACAACATTAATTTTTGGACAACAGCCACAACAGATATTTCTCATGGAGGATAAGTTGTTATAAGGGGTGAATTTCAATATTCTCTATTTTTAAATATTCTTAAAACCACCTTTTGATATCATTTGTATGTATTTTTTATGATAAATTAAAATTTTACAAGTAAATTCGTACCCTTATGCAAGACATATGCTTAGTGTAATAGTTACACTTTCATAACAACGTTTTCTTAATTGTAAGAGGGGGTTTACCTTAGTAATGTATGGGTATGTTAGTTTTTTATTCACTACGTAAGGGTTTTACTCTACATGCGTAATGGTAACACCCTATTTATAAGGGTTACATTAGGGTATGTCAAATTTTGAAAAGGTTGTGTAAGGTTTACCTAACTCAATATATCAGTAAGAGTAGTTTTTATACACTATGTAAGGGTAATTATGTTTTATTAAAGGATGCATAAGGGTACATTTTGTGTTACCTAAAGTTAAGCCTTTAGTTATGTGGGGTTTTTAACGGTGGCTCCTAGTTTCTAAAGGTCACCTAAGGAATTTCCCTCTACACATATAGGTTACTCCTATACTCTAAAGGGATCATAAATATATGGTTGAGTTTTTTTAGGTAACTCCTTCTTTCCAAGGGTTATGTAAGGGTAACCCAATACCCTTATGTTACACCAAAGTGTTTCATAATAGTTAAACAATGTTACCCTTATCTAGTCCTTCTATTGATAAAAATGATTGAAAATCATTCTTTACCCTTCCTTCTACATACTTCAACCCTATAACATCAATTAAATAACTAAAAATCTAATGATCATATGAAAGAATTAATTTTATCATTTAAATGTTATAACTCATATTGGGGATGAAATTAAAAACTACGATTTTAATATCCATATGAAGAATGGAATAAATTGTAATTTAAATTGGGATTTTCATTAATGTGAACATGTATATGGGTTTATTCATAACATTTTCTGAACCCCTACTTCCATTTTATTTTGAAAAATATTATTATTTCAAGGAGCTTATACTTCTATTATTCTAAATCTACAATGTCATATTTGAGTTATTCAAAACCTTCTTCTATTTTATAGGCCTTGTACAGTTCTCCCTACTTATTCCTCTATTAGGTATGATGTTTTAATATAATAATTTCCTCATATAATTTCATGAGAAGATTTTGAATTGATCTCTTGTAATCCATTTTGGAAATTAATAATGAATTCATGAAATGATAATAAATCATATCTATTAATGAAAATTGATAATTAATTATCACATGATTATCTCTGATTATTTTTAGATTGATATAATATTATCAAATATGGTATTAAAATTACTGTATGAAGAAGAAATTTTTATCACATGAATTGGAATTATTTAATAATTTGGAAATTTTATTATGTCATAGAGACAATTATCACATGTGAGATTTTTACATATTAAGAAATAAAATAGTTTGAATAAATTTTAGGAATCCTTGATGAGGGGTTTGAGCTAATAAACACATGAGCCTAGTTTGGGTGACGTTTCATTGGTGAAACATAACGTTCTTTATTAAAAACAATAAGGTAGGAAATTCCTTACCTTTTGGGGATCTTATTTACACTTGTTTCCATAATAAAATTATATCATTGGTATACATAATATTCATGATTGATTATAATCGATTGTGTGATTTTTCATAACACAAGAGGACCATAAATTGTACTTGTTTCCATGAGTACGTTCGTAACTTGTTGTTTATATTTTATATTGATCACATGTATTGATTATTGAAACTTTTACTCATGATGGTGTGTTATGATTTCATGTATGTTATACTGTAGTATGTGTGCATTTAGAGGTATTGTTCTTGGTGTCAAAAGAAGTTGGATGGTCCTAAAACATTAATCAATTATAGGGGGATAGTGAATTTTTTTAATCAATAAAATTGACCTAAGCAAAGGTTAGGGATACGATGATGCATTATGGATGTCAAGTGATGCCCTTAATACACACTAGATACCAAGGATAATGTTGCATGATTCATTTCAGATGTTATGTATGACCATTTTATTTTTAGTAGAAGCCTAGAACAAGACTCACTCGATGCCCAGTAGTTGTTGAGTATAAATTACACACGATGTTTAAAATCATGATTATTATCCTCATGGATAGTTCTTTATTACTCTTGGTATCATGATATTTATTCCAAAATGGAGTTGATGTAGGTAAGACAGTGTTTTTTGTTGTCATGGGGTAGCAAATGGGTACTTAGTATTCTATTTTTTGTGTTGCAATCACATTTATGGTCCATTTATTATATGCAGTTTTTATCATGTAAACATTAGTTCAGGATTCATATGTAATGTTATATATGTATTTATTACTCACAACCAATATAGGAATACCAATGTGCATGAATAATTCATGTATAATGATCTAAGTAATGGAAATAGGCCCATGGATAATGGTTAATCATTGAAGCATGGAACTAGCAGCATACTAGGATGGACCCCACATGACTCCAAAGTTTATTTATTTTTTATATACTATACAAATAATAGGGTTTGACTTTCCACCATAAGGGCCATTTTTTATTTATTGTATGAAATGTATTCCATATTTTAGTTTCCACATGTTACTATTATTATATAAAATATTGTTTATTTATTATTTGATCAAGGATATGATACTTATGGTATTGTGTCCCCACTAATTCAATTAGAACCATGCTTCTAGTCAGCAGCCTCTTGTATTAAAGGAGGCATGCATTCGATCATGTGAAACTGTGGTTCAACCGAGATGGTTCTGGACAATGTCTTATAGAATTATTAGGGATATATTTTGTTGATATGGTTTATTTTCCTAATTTTAATCTCGTAGTATCTGGAACCAATTACTCTCATATAGATAGTATGTTTTTTTATTTTATTATGCTAAATTTTACCCAAAAAATTACTTTCTACTGAAAAATAACATTATAAGATAGAAGGAATAAATTTAAATGATGTATTGATTCTTCATAATCCACATCACTATAAAGAAAATTAATATAGTTACTGGAAATATATAATAGATTCATATATCAATATGATAATCATAAAACACTAGTAGATCATTTTGCACCATACAAACTTCCATATTCTTATAGAGATACCATTATAGTAAACGATTCTTATAAATATATTTGAAATTAAAAATTATAAATATTTAATATTTTACAATAAAAATAATATCATTTATTTACTATTTGTTACATGTAAGAAACTAATTATAGTTGTTTGATTCAATAACTCACTTCAATATAGCTAAATTTATTAAAAATAATCTTGGAATATTTCATGTTCAGTACCAATACTTCAAGTTGTGTGAATATAAAAGTGGATGATAGATGTTATATATATTAAATAGAATTGTGTAAAGAAATAATTTCATTAGAGAAACATTATTGAATATAGTATATACATAATGATTCCTAAGAGAAATATAGAAGACAATGAATGATAAGAAGGTCTCCATTGATGATGGAATCAAATTCAAAGGATGAACTATTGA
This sequence comes from Viscum album, assembly GCA_963277665.1. Taxonomy (NCBI): domain Eukaryota; kingdom Viridiplantae; phylum Streptophyta; class Magnoliopsida; order Santalales; family Viscaceae; genus Viscum; species Viscum album. The sequence continues at coordinate 1,638,243,110 of OY728129.1, forward strand.
TAAACTGATTTGATCACTTTTCAATTATTAACAGGAATTAAAAAATATAGATGAATAGGATACTTCACAAAGGATATGTGTTAATTTTAAATCATTAAATTTTTTATAATGACAATTCGAAATACTATATTTATGAAAGTAAAAAAATTTATGTGGATCATATTGTTATTAGTGTCTACAATCAATTAAAAAATAAATGATTAAAGAGATAATTTTATAAAAAAATATTAACATAGAAAAATAGAATATTTATAAGAAAGGTAGTACTAATTATAATACATTAGATGTTACTTTTTTGAGTGCTGAATGAAAGTGAATATAAGACCCTAGCTTCCAAAAACTAAATAATAAAAAAAATAAAAAAATTGAGAAAATTTATTTTAAAACTACCTGAATTTGTACCTAAAAATCATATTCTAGTAAAGAATCTATAAATAAGAAAAAAATTCCAATATGAGCTTTGTTTTTTATTTTAATGAGGTTAGTGATTATGGATTTTATTCATGTTATTCTAATTCTGACTATGAATCTTGAAACCCAAATGTATCTTAGTTAAAATAAGAAATTGAATGGCTGATAAAATATTGTTTTAATGTTTTTGGTCTATATAATAATAAAATTAATATAAAGAATTGTTTCTGAAAATAATATTCATTTTCATGACAATTAGAAATTAAATAACACAAATTATTATTCTTGTTCTATTGTTTATGATGATTTTAAATAATTTTTGTATTCTACGAAAAAATTGAAAAGGAAGTTGAAAAAATAAAAAAAGTTTATCTAGTTTAATTCATATTCTCGAAAAGTATCATAAAGTGTTTTCATTCTATAAAATAAATAAAAATAAACAATTTGTTATCTAAGGTAGGTGAGGACCTAAAATATGGCAAAATAATTTTTTGAAAAGCAAAAATGGGTTTTCTTTTGTAGTTAAATTTTATCAATGTTGTATAATTAAACACTATGAAAATAATTTTCTTTTTGATTTATATTGTCATTTGGATTTAAAATATCTCATATTTTTAAATAATTGTAAACTAGAGTACCGTACAATACTAGTTTAAATTATTTCTTTTGTCCCTAATGATTTTTCAATAATCCTATTAGATGAGATGTATCTTGGGTACCCAATCTCCCATGTAATTTATTTTTATTGAATTAGTAACATGAATGTATCAAGGATGATATATGGTACATGGTTAGTGGATGATCATGGAATATGAATAGAAACCCAAAAATATTTATCAAATTGAATAAATATGCTGGAGGTATTATTAAATTTGGAGATAATTCCAATGTAAAAGTAAGATGTTTTTATAATGGTTGTTTTTAGTGGGTTTGGTTATAACATTCGTATTTTATATTCAATGTTAATTTAGATTAATAGGAATCTAAATGTGATGACGGTATTTTTCTTGATTATTATAATAATAGTAAGTCATATAGGGTTTATAATAATATAACTATTATAATTGGAGAATCCTTTCATGTTTTGTTTGATGAAGAAAATTTGAAATATACTTCTATTATTGACTTGTTTGTTGATGAGTTTATATATTCTAACTAATGTGACGAATAACTATATGTTAAGTTTGAATATGTCAAGGGGCTGGGGGAAGACACATTCATAACAATATCTTTGATCTTGGAAGACTCATACATATCATTATTTTGACAATGTTATTGGTAATATTAATTTACATATTAAAAGAATAAATTCTATTCTAAATATTTGTGTTAATTTTCCATTTATTTTAGATTTTGTTCCAAATAATGTTTATTATTTTTTATATAAATCTAATTCTATTGTTGTTATAAATGATTAAATCAATTATGTTTCTCATAATAATGTTTTTTATTAAGTAAAACCCCCTTTAGTTATACATGTTATTGGAATTAATTGGAGTTTTATAAATAATATTGGTGAATTTGAATAGGTTGTTAAGAATAAAGATAGATTTATTTATCAATGTTATTAATAATAATGAGGTATAAATTTTAAGCAATCGTTTCTGATTGTAACTGGAATTGAATCTATTATAATTTTTTTATTATATATACTTTTAAATTTTTAAAGTTATTTAAATAGATCTTAAAATTTTATTTTAAATTTTTTTAATTCTAAAGAATATTTTGTTTATTAAACACCATATTCAGAAAATTATAAATCCCATAATCATGTTTTTAAGTTAAAAATGTTTTATATTTCCTTAAGTATGCATTGTGTTCAAATTCTGATATAATTACATTATTTGTATTGAAGTATGATTTTACTAAATTAAAATTTGATCATACATTGTGTTTTAAATATATTTAAAATTATATTTTAATTGTTCAAATTTTTGTGGATAATATTTCCATTGAATTTTTAATTGATTATATTTTAAAATAGTATTAAAATTTGTTGAATGTTAATTTTATTTGAGTATTAGAGGATTATTTATATTCTTTATCAGACTTAAATGTTTCAAATGAATTTATGGTTTTTTTAATCAATTTAAATAATGTAAATATTTGGCCAAACATTAGTCTTAGTTCATATAAATATTTTATAACCCATATAATAATTAGTTGAAAGTATTAATTTTATGTTTCTAGAAAATCTATTGAATAAAAAAACAATTAGAGTAAATATTTTTATTATGTTGTATTTAACTTCTTCTGGGATTGATTTAATGTTTTTTCTCTGTTTGCGTTAAATATTATAATCTAATCCTAAGGAAATGCACTTAAAGGTTATCAAACATATTATTAAATATGTTGAACAAACTCTTAATTATGTATTATTTTATTCTAACAAATATATTTTTATTTGATTAGTTACACTAACAATATTTTTGGAGGATAAAGACTTCATTGAAAAGTAAAATCAGTTATTTGTCTGTTTCATGGTAAGAATATTTTTTCGTGATGTTCAATAAATCCAAACTCTGTATATTTATCAATTGTAAAATGTAAGAATATATATTTTGTGTAATGTTTCTCTTAGAGTTATGGATTAAAAATATATTGTCTTAAATTTGTTATAATTTCAAAAATATAATAATATATTATGATAATTCATATTCTATTAATATTTTAAAAAAGAATTTACAAAATTATAGAACAAATCATATTGACATGTATTTTCATTTTAATAAATATTATATTAATATAGTTTCTATTATTATTGAATATATTCCAACTAAAAATCTACTAGTGGATATTTTTACAAAACCATTGGACTTCGAAAAAATTTAGAAAAATAAATTTGAACTTGGTACGTAAGATATTTTGATTTTAAAACTCATATGAATTTTTTGAAAACTAAATCAATATATATTTATAAATGGAGAAAGTTTTTCAAACAGTAAACCAAATTTTTCCTCTTCTATTTTCAATATTATTGATTTTATATTTCATAATATAGTCTTATTGAAAAATTATAAAATAGAGAAAATTCGAAATTGTATTTTTAGATTTAAAATTTTTAAAAATTTGTAGTTTTTTTATAATATAATATTATTTTGTTATATTTAATGTTTTGAATATTTAAAATTATCAAATTATTTTATTTATTAATCATGATTTGTGATAATATATTATAACATCTCTCAATATTTTTATTATATCTTGATGTCTAAATTTGTCTCTAAATTTTCAATGAATTTTTATTATATCTTGATATCTAAATGAATCTTAAAATATTATTTTTCATTTTATTATATGTTGATTTAAAAATTGGTCTCTAAATGTTATCACTTTTGGTATAATCTTTATCCATGTTTTAGGTTATACATCTCTATTTAATTTAAACATTTGTTCTTTTATCAAATGTTATCTTCAGGAATATATCTTTGAATTTCAAAAAACATGTGGAATTATAAATATAATAAATTTATCTATATTTAATTAAACATCATGAAATTATAAAATTAAATTTTAGATGATATAAAAATTTACTGAAATCTATATACTATTTTTAGATATTTTTTCATCAAATATTAGTTTTTTAATGTTACTTTTTTATAATATCATGTCCAAAATAAGTCAAATTGATGTATTTTTTGATCTTTTATAATGATCATAAATTTATCTTCAATTATTCAATATGATCCAATAATGAATTTGATACTTATATGGTCTAAAAAATCATCATGTGTTGACTTTAAATGTGACCATTAGAAGTATTCTATAAAGTGACCACTTGTGTATTATTTTATGTGATAGAATCTATTTTCTCAAAGTGAGAACATGAAGCATCACAAGTGGCCACATGTGTATTCTTATGGAAACCATTTTTTATTTTTTCTCCTACCTTAGTAAGTAATGAATTTTGAATCATTATTTCTAACCGCATTTTGTAATGAAAAATCATGAGGCAAGAGCACCATTCAAATGACCCTTCATCAAACTCCATTGAGTATTTTGTGAACTGATATTCCACATACAACATTTATCATTTAAATTTAATGAATTTAAATATATTATTTCATAATTTATAGATAATTTCTTACTTTACATGAAGGTTTCATACAATATTTCATTTGGATTATGAGTAAATTAGATAATGCACATGAAACTCATCTCCAACATATAAAAATACTGTAATATCAGCTCGAATTGAGGCCCAATCTCACCTAGTGTAAACCATAGTGGAATCTTACCATAATATTTTTTTATGAGTCATGCATAATGAATAATTACCTCTTCTAATAGGATTTGCAATAGATATGAAGTTCTCATGCTCCACTTGATGCAACAAATAGAAATGCTTCATGATTGTCAAATGAAGTTCATTTAAATCATAAATTTTGCGAAGAACATTCATTATTTAGGAATATGAAATATTGTTATTGCAAATTAGCTTGATATTATTTTCCACATGATGTTGTGAAATGTGTAATTAAAATAGTATGTGAACCAAACACAAATTGAACATTCAACTAATTATTCTCTATATAGTAAAATAAGTGACTGCTTGTTTTTTTTGTTCACACAATTTGTATACTGGCCTATCATTATATCAACTAGCCACATGAAAACCTGAACCAACATAATGCTATGATGGTAAGATTATTTAGCCGACCATATGTCATATTTGTTATGGAAACATGACACTCACGGTCAGTTTTATACATTATTTACTTCTCCAAATTCTAAAAATTTCAAGAATGTTATGTTTTTCAATATTTTTTCAATATAATTTACTACATTATTATATTACTTATATTATTTATTTTATTCATTTATAAAAAGTTTATATATTATGTCGAATCCATAAAAAAATTAGTATATTTTTAATATATTTAATTGGTGTTTAATTTATTCTTTATTTTCACATATACATATATCATACATTCTGATTTTTAATTTTTTTATATTTCGAGTTAATTTATTTATATTATAATTTTCTAAATAGATTTTTATTCATTTTTAACTATTTTAAAATTATTTAGTATTATTTAATATGATATAATTATTATTATTTTTTTATTTTACATTTCATGAAATTAAAAAAAATTCTGGAATTTTAGTTTATTAGTTGAATTTTACTGTGTTTTTTGTGGGATTAATTTGACATGTTATTATGGAGATATTTGTGGGGTTTTATGTTTAATTTAAATTAGTTTAAATTATTCAATATGTTTCTGAATTTAAATTCCTTTTATTATGATTATTTTTATCTCTCTTGAATAATGTTGAATTTTGAATTTAAATTATTTTACCCATTTATAGATTACATTTTTAGTCCTATATATCCTATTTAAATTCTTTAAGACACATTCAAATTAACTATTTACTTGAACATGAACTTTTGGGGAAAAATATATACTTTAATATTTGAATTGATGTGCAGTCCACATTTTTTGTGAGAATTTACCATTATTGGGACATACTTTCAAGTGGTGATCAAAAACATCAACCAATTCAACTAATTCCATCATGAGATATTATGATACACTTCTCAAGAACCAATAATTTTGTTTATTTCATTTCACTTCTATTTAATTTTTTTATTATGTCCATAAAAATACCTCCTATCACCCATACTGGATCTCACTTTTTGTTTATGTTCATTAATAAAAAATAATTCTAATTTTTTAGTTTATGACACTTGGATTCTAAAGACATGAAAATTTCTGTTATGAATATTATAGTTTAAATCCATTGTCTTAATTAGGTTTTGGCTCCCCATATAAAATGTTTTTTTCTTGGTTATACATCTACTATAGAAATTTGTTTGTAATCCAGTTATGATTCCACTTCAAGAATTGTTTTAGTGAACAATTTATATCTTTAATAGTTGGGATGTATAAGAGTGTACTATGTCCCATACGTTCCAAAAAAACTATAAAAATTACTATGTTATTACAATAATTTTACATTATACATATTTTAATTAACATTGATATTTATATTATCTGGTTACAATACCTAATCTGTTCTATATACCAACCTCTAGATCATATGCCATTATGTTATCCCAACTTAATAGATTTTTATAACGATAAAAAACGTGAAGAAATATTTTATCATATATACAATGTACTAAAAAACAAGACCACTCACATAGATAATGATAAAGAAATGAAAAATAATTTCACAGAAGAAATATTGAAACTTCAAGGTGTAATGAGGCAGAAGTACCATCCTTTCATCATCATAGAAATAAACTATGGAGGGATGAATTCTTTTAAATGTGGTAGAATACAACACTTCTTGATTTTATTTTGAATTATTTCCTTAAAAAATACAATACTGAGTATATCTCTTCATATGAAACACCAAACTGAGCCAAACATCAATACATTTAATTAAAATAAAATATTAGATCCCAATATAAACATAATACATTATGAGAATACACTAAGAAAAATATTTAATAAAAATAAAAGTTGATTTAATTCATAAATAAATAAGGTTCTAACGATCATGAAATAGTGATTCTGAAGGTCATTGATGAATATGAAAACCCAAAATAAAATTTTACATGGAATGAAATGTTTTGTAATTATAATATACCTAATGGGAGAGGATTAAATAAGTTTGATGATTTTAGTATTTTCCATAAGATTGAACATATGAATGAATATTTTTTATAATTATGGTAATTTGAATTATAAACATAGGATATATGGATTTTAGTTATATAAAATGTGTATTTTGTGTAATTTTATATAATATAGTACATCTAGAATGAAAGAAATATATAATATTTAATTAACACATTTTATTATAAAAAATTTATTTATATGCATTATTTATTATTATTATTATAGAAATAGTTTATCAAAATAATAAAATTAAAGAAATATATTCATACCACTTGACTGTTAAAATTAAATGGTTATAACATGAATGTGTAAATTAATAGGATGTAGATTAAATTATTTAATGTAAAAATTTGTAATTTTCAAAGAACAATTTTTCTTATGTATTATTTTTTTTTAAAATAAATTACATTCATCCATTTTAAATAAATCCACAAATATAATGATTCTATATATAGATAAATATATTATATCTTATTTAATTTATTTTTTATGTGAAGTCAATTAGAATCACACAAAGGTTAACATTTTATTTTTTCCTTATGAATAGTTTTTTATATTTTATTTTTTTGTTTAAAAGATAATTTTTACATGTTCACGATAATAATTAGAATAAAAAGATATTATTTTTTTGATTCAACATATTAAATTTTGTTAATTAGTTACATTTCATTTATGATCATAAAAAAAGTTGTCGGGTTAAAAAATTGAGTTCTCATGGTAGTGGAAAAAAAGTAAAAAGGGGTTAAAAGCAAGTGATAAGAACGTAAAATATCAAAAAATACCATCTCAAAAAGTAAAGTTGAGGTATTTCTTCACAAAGCCACATCCATCCTCGATAATTATAAAATTTAATGCCATTTTATTTTATTAATGCCACTTTTAAAACAAAAAAACCACTCATATCACCTAAAAAAGCACCCTTTATTCATCCAAAAAATCATCACACCTTATGTATCTTATTATAATTCCATTAGATTTTATGATATATTTCTATTTAAAAAATAATATTTTTGATATCTTGTGATACATGAAACCCCATTTATAAATTAAGCAAAATGTTATAAACTGTTATAAAATAGCATTTATTTTTTTGGAGGGAATTGGAATAAAAATTTAGTTAACAAATATATATAATGATATTGGATAAATAAAATATATTTATAAATAATTAATCAATTTATAATAAAATAATTATATTCTTGAAAAAGTCATTTTTCATCAAAAATTGGGTTTTATTACTTTTTATAGATATTAATATAATTAATTTATAAAAAGCTTATACTTTTATTTGAAAAAATGAACTTAATTTTTGAAAATAATATATGAAAATTATATTTAATTGTATTTTTTAAAATTTTTTGAAAAAATTTATATTCCAATGAATAATAAGAAATATTGATTTTTTTAAAAAAATTTATATATTTTAAAAAAATTTAATTGTTAAATATTATTTTCAGAGGGTTTTATGTAACACCTTAAGACATTATGGTATATTTTTTTAGTATAAAATTAATTTTTTCAATATCTTGTTTTGCACATAATAATACGTTAACCAAAATGAAGGTTTTATCACACTCTATGAACTTATTTTAGAATTTATTATTAACAAATTTTATAAAATTTATATGAAAAAACAAAATTCATTTTTCAATATTTATAAAAAATTGTTTTATACTGAAGGTTTGGGATTTTTATGGGCACTTACATTTTTTTGATAAATAGTGACAAATAATGAATTTTAATTCAAAACTACCTTTTTGTTTAAAAATTTTATTAGGTAAAATTATATCTTTACTTGGTTTTAATTTATAATTTGGTAAATATTTGTTAAATTAATCCAATTTAAGTAACTTTTACCATTTTTTTAAAATTAGATATAAAAACATTATATTCTTTTGAACATTTTCACATTAATACCTTGCTTTCTCATCTCGTCTGTGGGATTAATATTAAATTAAATTTTTTAGTTTTAGTAAATTTAATTTCTAAAAATCCAATAAATATTTATAATAATAATTATTTTTATTGTCTAATAAGTTTAACTTGATTTTTTCAAAATTAATAGTGACAGGAGTAAAAATTAATTGTCATGATTATGGAAAAACTGCATTTATGGGGGGGGTTAAACCATTTATAAAAGGGTTAAACAAACCTACCATTTATACAAAACACATTTTATATACATAATTAGACCAGTTTTACATTATTATAAAATTATATATAATAAATTATGTTAAGAAAAAGACAAATAGTAATATTTTTCCATTTAATATCTATAAAGGAATAATATACAGAAAAAGACTAACATCTATTCAGTTTTAATTTTTTTAAATTTTTAATGAGTAACTTTAACCATTATAATTTGTTTTATTTTATGGAGATTAATTAAATATTTTAAATTGTTAATAATTTACAACACATTAATTATTTAGTCAATAATTAAATAAAATAAATTATACTAAAAATATTAAAAATGAATTAAATCGGATACATTATTTTATTCCATTATTTTTATGTGAATATATTAAGATAAATTGGTTAAAAATTATAAATTCAAATTCTATAATTTTCATTATATTTTTAAATTCAAATGAAAATAAAAATGTTAAAATTGATATTTGTGTTATTTTACAATAAATTATTTTTTATTAATTTATATAAATTTACTAAAATTAATAATTTCAACCAATTTAAATTTTAAGAATAATAAATATAAAATATGGTCCATTAATGGACAAATATTTCTATTATAATGTCTATATAGTCTATAAAATAGGAAAAAAACAAGGTTTCTATTGTTACATTTTAAAACGGTATTTTTTTTGATAATTGATCTTATGTCACAATTATTTTTCTACACACATAGAATTTATTTTTCATAAATTAGATATCATATTTAGATTCAGTGGGAAAAATTACCTATGAAATCTTATTTTTTTTAGCCTTATCGGATACAATAGTAATGTTAGAAAACTAGTTACCACAATGAGTAATCAAAATCATAAAATAAGGAAACATTAGAGTTGATGAAAAAAATAATTAAAACATGTTTTCTATCATTTTATGGAGGTTTATATCTACCATATAATACCCAAAACCATTAAATATCAATATTGGTTCCACTTGAGGTAATATTTACCTCCCAATAAAGAATACTCTTGAGTATTTATAGGAATTCTACTCTTCCTCAACTATAAAAGGGCCCGTAGTCTATTGACTTATTCACAAACTTATATCCATTTGGAACATAAAAAACATATGAAAATAGACTCCAAAAATTACCTCCCCTTATCTTATAATAATTAGTTTGGTAATAAAGTAATCCTTTTATTTTCTTTGGTGCAAACCTAAGGAGGATACCAGAAAACAGGGTAATGTTCTTCTAAAATCATTTCCATTTTATTTCCTTCCCCACCTCCTTCAACTCCTATTATACCATAATTATATAATAACCTCATTATATTCTATATACTCGTATTTTTATTTTATTCATACTTCATAAAACCACACATACCTCAATCAAATGGGTTAGGAAATCATCATTCGTGTGCACGGTGAACTACCGCCTCGCGAAACGATGTCATTCATTTTTAACATTAAAACCTTTCAATATTGGAAATAATGATGGAAATACTATTTATATATGATATTTTTTATATTTTTTATATTTGTATTCCTATTTAATTATTTTATCATTCATTCCTTCATTCTTTTAATTTTGTGGGATTAAGATATCCCTGCATGTGTGTATGGAGGACTTGTGGCCTCGCGAAGCGATGCGATTAATTCATGATTTGTATGGAATGTATTAACGATAGGTTTAATAAAAATATTTGATATATAAGAAATAAAAAATATAATTTAATGATAATATACATATATGTTTATAAATATTTATTCATTCAATACAACAAGAAAATGGAAACGTTGTTCATTAGTACATACAACCTACCATCCCCATCAATGGTGTACTTCATTTAATATCACAAAAATATTATAGATTACTCTTAATAAAAATATAATTAATATGTATTATATTTATATCATGATTATTATTCTGTATACGATATAACTAAACAATGTGAACAATTGATGGAATGATCCAGAAAAAGAACAAATGAGAAAATATGTAAATTAACACCAGAAATGATGAAAATAATAAATAAATATTAACAAATGGGTGATAAAATATTACAAAAGGAAAATATATGATAATGTAAATATTTATATTTATATTTTATATGTTTATAGGATTCTAAAACATGTTATATATGCGTTTAATGAGTTTTCAACAAAAAGGAAGCATAATGTAAGGGATTTCACCACATTTTCATTCCATTTACTCTTTTATATTATTATGCTTCAATTTTTTGTATGTAGTGTATATAATAACCATTAAGAAATTAATATTATTTATTATTATCCTCCAATTTCTTTTTATATAGTTTATATAATACCCATATAGAAATTAATATTATGACTAATTTATTCTCAATATTATTTTATTTTTTAATTTTACTTGGTTCATCTAATGGAAATTGACTAGAAAATTACCTAGTTGTAAAAGTTATTGAAAAATATCACTTTCATTTGTGAATGTTAACTTTCTCTTGAAACAATAACTTTCATGTGATCATTTTTCATTGGAATATATATTTCACTTAAATATCCATATATTTTCCTAATGGATATTACTATTTTCTAAAACATATTCATTATATATATATATATTTTTACAATTAAGTTTATTTGATTAACTAGGGAAATATTGATAAATCTATATACATTACTCAGTTGATAAATTTTATAATAAGGCATATTATTTATGAGTTAAATATATTATTTTATATATCTAGAATATGTTGTATAGGTAGTGAAAGGTGGGGCCGAGACTTTATATGTTCCGTCAATGGATCAACAAGTATCATGATACAAATCAGTTGGCTAAATTAAATGGGTTTCTACCTATATTTTTAAACCATATTTTGAAAGGTATTGAAAATATAGGTTAATATGTACCTCAATCATTATGTCAAATAAATAAGAATTTCCTTCATTGATAAGATATTTATTATTATTATCCATTAAATTTTCACATGCCATTATCTATGCATGCATTTCATAATAATTTTGTTGATTAAATGTCACATGTTTTCAGTTATCCACCATAACATGATGAGTATGCCTTACCTATTTATTTTAGTAATGGTATTGATTAAATTTCCATTGTTTCAATTATTTACCTTTCAATATTTATTATTCCTCATCTTATCATGATTTTAATGTTATTTAAATTGAATGTGTATCCAATTATCTATCTTTCCATTCTGATTATTATTATTGATTCATTATATATTCCACTGTACTAGACCATTATGATTAATTTGAACTCACCCATATATTGTTTCCTATAATAAGGTTATGAACATGAATCCTTTGAGTGAAATTTCAAGGATGATAAACATTTATTTTTTATATATTATTTTTTATTTCTTATTCCCAATGTAAATGGGTTTCATATGTGTAGATGATTCCCTAAAATAGATAAAATATCTAGTCCTTGGGAATTTGTTTCCTTCAATATATTCCAACGTAATAAAATATATCATCGGCTCTGGGATTATGGGGTCAGGGTCGATATAGTTGGTATCGAATGACGTTTTGTATAATCCTTGAGAAATAGTTCATGGAAAATTTATATTAAGGAATATAACCCTATGATAAAAAATTGAGGGTAATATATAAGAGCATCCTAAAATTTTGTTAAGGAAGGGATTATGTGGATTTTCCTAGAGAATACATCTCAGACAGGAAACTATAAGTGGAAATTGATTTGGAAAAGATTCACCGAGGGGTGACACCACAAAAACACCATATTGATTTAGACAAGATTGGGAACTGGTGCACAACAATAATCCTTAATGCACACCTATTTTGTACGTCCTAGGGGCTATTCTTAGGATAATTTGCATTTTCATTACAATCCATTATAATGTATTTTAAAATAGATATATCCTCAATGAAACTATGATTACAATTATGATATTATATTATGTTAAGTATTTCACTCGTTTTTTGGATTATATATTATTATTTGATATTTAGAATTTTATGAGATAATCCAACATATGTAATTGTTTAGAAATATTACATGGAAGTATGAAGGGTTTTAATACTCATTGAAAATGTAGATATTCTCATGTTGAGGAAGCCACTATGGCTGGTATTGGAATTGATAAATTTATATATATATTAGGAAATGTTAATATAGTTATGAAAAATATCATTTCCCAAATAGATCAACCAATTCCATAATTATAATCCCTTATGTGGGATCAGTTTATGTGATAAGGTCCCCCATCATTTAGTGGGACTACAGATCGAATGGTAACTGAAAAATGGATTAAGTCTCGAGATTAGACCTATAGACTTGGGATGTGGTGAAATAGAAAAGGTTACACTTGTAGTCAATTATCTGGGAGATGATGTGGAAAAATGGTGAATACTGATCGGGGAAACATGAGAGAAAGATGAAATAGAACTCATAGAATGAAAATATTTAAAAAAATATTATTCGATAAATATTACCCTCGTATGAAACAAATTAAAATGAATATAATTTAATGTATCTTAACGAAAAATAATGAAAAAATTATTTTGTAGTATTAGGATATGTTTACAAGGTTATCATGTTATGACATGGATTACATAGGCAAAATAGAGTGAAATATTAGAAATTTCTTCAAAGGGATTAAGAAAAGTCTTCAAATGGTGCTCATCTCTCAAAATATTTCTTCATATGATGAAATAGATTTATTTGCTATCAATAAAGATAAATGATTCTTAGAGTCATATGGCATTGAATGGAAGTAAGGAAAGAAGATGATGCATGAGAAAACTGGATAAAAGGAAAAGAGGGAAAGAATGACATTCCCACATATGATAATTGTAGAAATAAACACCATTGTTATTTATTTAAATGAATTAACGTTTTCTATAAGTGTGGATATAAATTCCTTAATTTTCATGATTATAATGATGGGAAAAACATCAAATTTTCATGCTTCACCTATGAATATATGGGGAACTATCCAAATGAACTCCCCAACCTCCAAGAGAATATACATCAGAAGAAGATAATGGATCATGTCCAAGATTATAGTATCGAAACAACCAAGTTCTAATGGATAATTTTAATATTTTTTGGATATAATAAAAAGGTATTGAAATTATTTTATCGATGATATCTTGTTTATAATAATTATTAAATGTATAAGTATTGTAAAATAGTTATTTTTCATAAAAATATGAAAATATATGTTTAAAATTATTGATGATCAATAAAAATTATTTAATAGAAGGTTTTACTTCTTGGAAAACTCATGGTCAAGGTAAAGATAACGATTAATTTGTACTTGATACTGTGATAGAGATACTGGGATAAAGATATGATTGATATGTATAATTTAAATTAGATAATATAGAATACCTTGGAACATAATAATGGTTTGTTGAAAAAAAATTTATTCTTCTATTGATATAGTTATAAGAATTTCTATATTTGAGGAATATATTATCATCAATGTTGTATTTGTTTTATACAAGAAACCCTACCATCACATGGTTAGAATAAACATGATTAGGGTGGCCTAAAATAATTAAAGACAATCTGTTTCACCATAATAAAATTAACTAATTCTAGACTCATTTGTAGAGAACTATAAAAAAAATATTGTAACCTTTATCTTATACCGCCATAGATGCCATGGACGCCAAGTAATCTGCTATTTTATTACCTTCTCACCATGTATGAATAAAATGAATGTTGTTGCTACTAAGGATTTCTATGCACCTCCTTAGAACATAATCAATCGACCATGGAGGCTGAATCTAACCATTCATTGAGTCCTGGATGATTTTGGAGTCAGTTTCAATTTGACTAAGATCTAACTTCTACTGACTACACAATAAGATGCCGGTAAACATGGAATCAGCCTCATCCTAGACATAATTTCCCCTCCCATATGATGCGGTAAATGCAAGAATAATTCTTCTACTACTATCCCGAATAACACCACCACATCTAATGCTTGTCCTAATGCATGATCCATCAAAATTAAATTTTAATCCCATATTAGGAGGTAACCAACAAACCGAATACCCCCTTCTCACCTTCTCTGAGGGAGATAGAACAGGAATATAAAATTTCTTGTACCTCAGAGAAGAGTTTTCACTCGAAATTTTTGAGCACCTAACCAGATCAATTAAAAGAAATATCTTCCTCAAGATAACAGACCTGGCTGTAGAATGAATATCCTCAAAATGAGAATTATTTCTTGCCTACCAAATACACCAACACCCTATACTAAGAATCACTACTCTATTATTCATTTTTGGACTTTCATTATTCAAACCATGACCCCATTTATCCAGAAAAGAAGTTTCAGCAGAAAAAGAGCCTAAGAAACTTGTGAAAACACCAAAACACCTCAATACTGCCATGGCCCAATCACTCTCAAAAAATAAATGGTTGGAGATATCCTCTTTATTCAAATCCCAACAATGGAATTTGGAAACGAGATTAATACCCCTCATTTTCACATTTTCATCCGTGGAAATCACTTTCTTTCTAATTCCCACTACAAGAAAATTAAATTTCATGGTAATGCTCTGACACCGTACCATATTATTCCAGATATCATGTTTACCTTGTGAAATATAAACTTTTCTAAACACTTTAGAAAAAAAGCTAGAATTTGAAGCAGTAAACAAGAATTTTTCCGGATCTAGATTTAAAATAGTATGGTCAATAGTCTTCCTTTTATCATTATCAAGAACAGCTCTAATAAAATCTTGAAAACTACTAGCCTCCCTAATAGAAATCAAGGGAGCTAGGCATCCTGGAAAACCAACAACCAAAAATATCCAATTATGATTCCATAAAGAAATATCACCCATACCAATACTCCAACAAGAATGATGACGAATGATAGGGATAATACATCGGATTGAAGACCAGAAAGGTGAAAATTTTTTCCTATCTCCCAAAGAATCTTCACCTTATAAGGACATATTTTTACCCCAAAGAGTGCAACCCTCCACAACCTCCCACGCAAGTTCATCCTGCATACAATGCACTATATACCCTAGACACCTTACATTAATACCGCCCTCATAAACTGGCCTTTCCAACCTATTCCATGAAGACCAATGACATTTTACCTCAAGATGATCGTCCCAAATAAAATCATCCAAGATTTTATAAATAGAAGCAAAACACCCCTTAAGAACAATGGTTGCTAGTAGAAAATGAATTGGAATAGCCAAAAATACACTATTGATTAAAGTAATCCTACCACTGATGGATAGAAAATTATTTTTCCAGTCCAAAATATGTCTTGTATTTCTCTTAATAATTCCATAAAAATCTCTGATATGAAAATGACCAGGAGATATAAGAGAAACATGATATTCCAAGGGAAAATAATCTTTCTGAATGTTCAACAATCTGGAGATAGATAGGAATTTACTATCACCACATATTTTAGAAATATAAAAACTACTCGTTTCCCTATTTATAAAGCGTCCACTCCAGAAACTATATTCATCCAGATCTTTAACAAGACCACTAACCAATCTAACACTAGCATTGATAAAAATCAATGTATCATCTACAAACATCAATTTCGAAATATAAGGAAGATTCATTCTTCTTCCTGTCCAAAATACGAATTTGGATAGTTTATGATGTTATGATGAATATTAATCTAGGAATAACTAAAACATTCATATCAATTCTGATAATGACTTTTCATCCATAAGAATATTCGGCTTAACCATCTTTCTCATATCATTTATACATGCATGGAAATATGCAAAAAATTTATCAATATCCCACGATGAAACCAAAATCAATGAAGAAATAAAACATCTTAAAAGGATATCAATAGCCCAAGAAAAAAATCCCACATTTCTTAACACCCTGATGATAGAACCCCATTCCATTCTTTCATAAGATTTGTTCATATCAAGTTTCAAATCCATATTTGAACCATGACATTTCAAGTTGATATCATGAAAAATCTCATGAGCCAAGGCAACCGCTCCTTGAATAGAACGACCGTTAACAAAACCATGTTGTTCTAAGGAAATTAAATGAGAAACATAGATTTAGAGCTGCGAGTTGATGATACTTGATAAATACGCTCCTGAGAATGAAATGTTAACCATAAGAATATTCAGTTGAACCATCTCTCTCCTATCTTTTATACATGCATGGAAATATGCTGAATTTTTATATCCTTATCTCAACCATTTTACTCTTGAATTTTCATGATAAATACACTCTTGTTTTAAAATGAGTTATTCCATAACATATTTCTTACTTTAAAGGTCTTCATATATCACATCATCCCACCTAACTTCCAGCATTATTTCCATACTTTCAACCTGATGTTTCATATTCTCCATATTTTGATCAATATGAGGAAGATTTCTCACCCAATCATATAACATGCACTTTAGACGTCTCATCTTTCTATGAATAGATACCTAGGAATAACCTTGAACTGTTTCCTCCCAATAGTCTTTGACATCCTGGTGATAATCACATATATCATTCCAATACGGACAAAACTAAAAATAGTCTCTACCAACCTACCTAGAAGATAAAGAAACAAGAAGAGGGGAGTGATTTGATATTCCACGTATGAAATGATCCACTTTAGAATTAGAGAATCTAGAAACAACATGAACATTTTCAAGACACCGATCCAGACGACTCCAACATCGATTATTCCCCTTCTGATTATTACACCATGTGAAACAATCACCAGAATAACCCATATCAGTACGAACCTATGCTACCATGAACTGAAGAAAACTCCTACTCTCTCCTCAAGGAAATCACCCTTCCATTCATTCTCACCTCACTCAGAAATAAAATTAATGTCTCTACCAACAATCCATGGTAAACCTTCCAAACCAAAACAATTTATGTTCTGCCAAAAAACTTCCCTCCTTTGAGCCTCATAACTACCATAAACAAAGGATACAAAAAGAATATTTGTACTTGTGTTGATTTTGACCATAAGATATTGATCAACAGTATTAACCAACTCCCTTGAGACATTTTTATTGAAGAAATCCCATAAATGTTGAATATTTGGATATGATTGCATCCCTTCATGTAATTTCAGATTACGGGAAAAGTCATTAATCCTACTTGGATTCTCCTTGTGCTCTAGAATAGAAACCAAAAATACATTACTCTTATTGATTTTTGTGACTAATAAATCAATCTTCACTCGTGCCCCAATGGACGAGCATTCCAAATGATAATAAGAATCATTAAAACAATATGTCCCTGAATTTGGCCCCAGTAATCTTGGTTGAACTAGAATGGGATTCAAGATACAACTTAATATACTAAAGTTTCACCTAGTACATACTCCAGTATCAGTGGTCAGAATAGGCTTGACAGGAGAATCCAAAAAAGAACAACCTCTACTAGAAACATTTTTCACTTTTTTTAGGGGTATATCAATTTCTTTATTTATCAAAACATCTTCTTTACAAACTCTAGAGCTATCTTGATAGGGAGAGACAGATCGATAAGAAGTCTCATACCCTCTCTTTTTAACTTTAGATGAAGTTTCTCTGTGAATACCACTAGAAAGTCTTAGAGATTGATCATCCTTACCTATCTCACCTAGATATGGTTCTAATAATTCAAAAACTAGGCAAGAACAATTCAGAGGACAAGATAAGGGAAAACATTTTTTGACCAAATCCTCCAAATACATTATCAAGACATAAGAAAACATAGAACTCTCATTGTTCAATAGTGATATATACAAATCAGGTGATTCTTTACTAGATAATGGGGTAAAATTAAACACATAAAGAATCGCAGATTTCCCAGAATACTCATTAGATGTAGACATTGATAACAGATTACTAACAGATAAACCATCATCAAAACAATTTACCTAATAACCAAAAACATTGTCAGAAAGACAACCTTGCTAACTAGTTCTACATCCCTCGACTCACCCCTTTTAGAAGCATTCTGCAAATATATCCTATCATGATTAGAATATATAACAACATCATGAAATTTTACCTAATCATAAATATCACTATCAGGGGTTACATCCTTACTAACAATTTCATCAACCAAAGACTCCCCCCGTCAAGTAGTATTCTATACACATAACCCACAAAGATTATATTTCCTAAAAATCTACACAGAATTACCTTGGGTACAAAAATGAGAGCAGTACCAGGGAAAAAACGGATAAACAATTTATTGATTCAAGGAAAGAAACCCCTTAACATTCAAAATAACCCTTTCCAGAATCGGTAAAGAGAAATCATGTTCAACACAGATCCTCGAATTTGATATATCTGAATTCTCTATGATTTTGTTGTCCAAACGTAAAAATCTCCTGAGATAATCTCAAATTGATTTAAGAAAAGAAAACTTATACATGGGTCACGAAATACATGGAAGTGATATTCACACTACTGCATAAGGAAATTCCTTCCCCTTATGAACATCAATAGACAAACGTGACAGATTGAACCACCATAGACCCATGTTTCTAAAATAATTACACCATGCATTTAGGAAATCCTATTCAGAAACAAAGGACAAGAAAAAAAATATCGCTGTAAAGGCGAAGTCTATACCCTATTTGAAATACCACAAGATTCAAGAAACATATTGAAGATCAAAATTGACAGATTTGTTGTTCTAAAATGAGAAACACGAATCCATTTCTGACTTCAAACCACCTCTCCATAAGCTCCTGATGGAAATTCCACTAACAAACCTCATGCATCTCTAAAGGTGGTTAAGCCGAATATTCTTATAGGTGACGGTTCGTTCTTAAGAGATAGGGATTTTTTTGAAAGAGTAAAATGGTTGAGCGATGGAATTGGGTTTTGTATTGGAAAAATATGGGGAATGAATAATGAAATTAGGTTTCTTCTTGGGCTTACTATTCGTTCTCAAGAGATAGGGATGTTGTTGCAAGAGTAAAATGGTTGAGAGAAGGAATTGAGTTTTGATATATTATTTGAGGAATATATCAAATAATATGTGTTTTGTTCAATTAATAAAGAATAATTCATCTTTCTAATAAGGTTTTATGGTAATTTATGTTCTCACCATGTTTCTAGAGAATACATGATGAGGGTTTTAACATGGTTAGATTGTGATGATTAGAATCTACTTCATATTATTTTTGTGATTAATGAAAAGTTTAGCAGCATTATAATGATTATAATCAAATAAAATTATATCTTATTTATGTCATTCTTGATTATATAAATTACCATTCATGCCTCTTTGGTTTATGGATTTGTTGTTGTTAACCTTTTCTTGATCAACCACTTTCTTTTAATCAGTGTTTTTTCCACTCTCCATTCATATTTGGGTGTTAGTATTCTCTTCTTTCTCCATTTATTTCAATTTCCACTAATTTTTTCCAACATGGAACCATAGTTATGTATTATTCTATATGACCTTTTTTACTCCTCATTCAATTTTTAAGAGGTCGTTTTATCAACCATTCTCATTATGTGGGATTTCAATAAAGGTATTTCAAAATATCAAATCATTGATTACCATGGTCATGTTTAAATTATGCGGGAAATATTAATTTATGATGGGGATAATGTAACAGTAAATTTATTTTCAATATATTTATTTTATAATAAATTTTATTTTATTGTTATATTTTAATTCACACGACAATGGGTTGACACAAAACATAGTTTTATCACATATTTTTCAAATAATATAGAATTAATTTTTACCGATTTTAGAAAATTTATATAAAAAATAGTATTTATTTTTTAAATTCGAATACTGATATTATCCTACAGTGAATTTTTTTGATTTTTAAAGAAGTTGATGTTTTTTTAGAATAGTGAAAAATAATATATTTTAATATTAAACATCCCTATCGTTTAACTAATTTATGATGATAAATTATATTATTAATTGTTTTTAAGTATAATTATATAAATTTTGAATTGTTTAATACAATTTAGGTCAGTTTATTCATTTTTATTTTAAAATTACATATAAAACATTGTAAACATTTGAACATTTTTACTTTAAAACCTTTATTTCTAATTACATCTGTAGGATGGACTTTAATTTAAATTTTTTTGATTATGGGAATTGAATTTTAAGATATGAAATAAATATTTTGAACCATCATAATTTATATTTTTTAAAATGTTCAAAGTAATTTTTGAAAAAAATGAATTATAAAAACACTAACTGTTAATTACCACTATAATGGTAAAAATCGTTCTACTATGGGCTTAAACTAACAATAAAAGGGTTAAAATAACCTACAAATTTATGAAAACCCATTTTTATTGATTTATTTATAAACATATGATGTTATTATTAGTTTATATGGGTTTTCGGACACTTTTCCATGAAATTGATTCATATAATAAGTTATGTTAAGAAAAAGGCAAAAAGGAAACTTTTTAACTATTAATATATATAAAGCCCTAGGATAGGGAAATTTAATAACATATGATCAATTGTAAAATTGAGATAAATTATTTCATTTAATCATGATAATTTATTTTAATTTTTTCTTGAGAAGAATAAATTCCTTTCAATTCTTAAGAAACATCAATATAGAAATTATTTACCTAACAATTGAATAAAATAATTGATTCTAAAAAGATTAGAAGTGAAGTAAATTGAATTAATTATTATTTTAAATAATTTTTAAATCTGAAAATATCTTGATAAATATTTTTGAATATATTATTTTTAAATTTAGTCATTTTATATATATTTTTAAATTAAAATTAAAAGAATAATTTCAAATTTGAAATTAATGATATTTTATAGAATGTGATATTTTATAGTAAATGATATTTTATTAATTGCTTTAAAAATATTAAAAACCCTATATTATGCCAATTTACTTATAAATGTGAAAAAATGTAAAACATAGTCAATTAATGGAACAATTTTACCATTATATTGACTATATTGACTGTTAAATTGTAAAAAACAATTAACATGGTTACAGTTTAAAGTTGTGTTTTTTCACGTTTGTTGAGCGTATGTCAAAATTAAATTAAAAAACATAGAATTAATATTGTATAAATAATATATAATATTTATAATAATTGGGTGAATATTATATATTATGTGTCATTTAATTGTATTCTTCATTTATATAATACTTATGTTAGAAATCTAGTCTCCATAATGAAAATCCAAAATGGTAAAATATGTAAACAGATAATTTAAGGAACAAAATGTTTAAACCATGGGATATATTACATGTTGGAGGTTTGGGTCGACCTTATCACCCCTAAAACCCTTCAATTATCAATCGTGTATCCACTTTAGTTAATATTGACCACCCAAAAGTGAATACTTGTGAGTATTTACAACAAATTCACTCCACCTCAACTATAAAAAGGGACTCACTCCCCTTTTGTATCCACACCTATAATTCCATTTGAATAATAAAAAAATACCCAAATCAACAAAAAATATCCCTCTACTAATAATAGAATCTATATTTTTTCCAAAAACAATCCTTTTAAAATTTTAGGGCAAAACTAAGCATGATACCCAAAAAGGGGTAATGTTATTCTAATGGATTTAACATTTTATTTCCCTATCCTCCCCCCTTAAATTCCTATTGTAACATGCTTATATAAAATCATGAGTATCTTAAATATATTTATATGTTTCTACGTAAATTTTACTACCTAAAAACACACACACACCTGTGAAATGGGTTACAAAATCATTGTTCATGGGTACGGCCGAATACCATCTCACAAACTGATGTAGTTTGCTTCTTCATTGCCTCCTCTCAATGTTGGGAATAATGATGAAAAAATTGTGTGTGTGTGTGTGTGATATATATGATATTTATGATATTCTTATGTTTTTGGAATTATTATATCACAAACACATTTATTCTTTCCATTTTTTGGGAATATGACAGTGACGCCCATTTATATAGCAGACTACTACTACAATAAGTGATGCGATTCATTCACGGTTGACATATAATGTATTACTGATGAGTTCCATAATAATATGTGTTATATATGAAATAAAATTTTTACTTGAATGAAAATATAAATATAAATATATAAAATTTTCTTTTATTTCATTCAATATAATAATAAAAAGGAAACTGTGTTCATGTGAACATACGACCAACCATAACCGTGAACAAGGTATTTCCTTTCTTATAGCTAAATATTATGGATTACTTTAAATAAATATATTCTGAATATAAATGATATTTAAATAATATTTATTATTCTTTATATGATGGAATTAAATAATTTTATCAAAAATCAGAATGATCAGGACACAGAAAGAATTACAAAATATGGAAATTAACATGAGAAATGATGAAAAATAAATATTAACAAAATGGTGGTATGATATTATAAAAGAATCATATATTATATTATAAATATTAATATTGTTTATTTATACGTTAATACAATGATTATATCTATTATAAAGATTGAAAAATTGCATTCATCCAAAAATAAATGTAATGTAAGGGATTTCATCTCAATTTACGTTTCGTTGAGACTTAATTATTATTATTCACCAATTCCCTTTTATGTGGTGTATATAATTCCAATTTTTAATTTTATATCATGAATTCATCATTCTTAATTATATTTTAAGTTTTATTTTGAAATATATCATCCAATTTAATTTGACTGGAAAATTTCCATGTGGTAAATGTTATTGAACAAGCTCACTTTCTTTTGTGATTGTTAACATTATCTTGAAACAATAAATTTATTGTTTTAATATTTCATTATTCATTAAATTTCAATTAAATATACAAATATTTTTACTATGGATATGATTATTTTCAAAACCCAATTCCATTTTTTCGTATGTTTTATACTTTGAATTTTATTTGATTTACTTGGGAAATATTGAAAAATTCACATCCTTTATTTATTATAGATATTTGATGATAATGCAGACTTAGTATGATTTAAATAAACTATTCAATATTGATGAATTATTTGGAATGGTAGATATGGTTGGGACCTGAAATTATATATCACTTTGACATATCGACATATCTTATGAGACAAATCAATTGGCCAAATTAAATGGGGTTTTATATATACATTTAAACCATCTTACGAAAGGTCTTGATGGTATTGGTTTTCAAGTACCTCAAACATGACATCCAATAATTAATAACTTACTTCATTTGGAATTGATTTTATATTAATATTTTCTATGATATTTTCATATGAAATTATATATATTCTTTTTATTCTTTTTTTATGGATGAAATGGTATATGTTTTCATTTGTTGGCCTTTCCATGTTTATTATGCCTTATGAAGTTGTGTTAGCTGTTATATTGACTATGTTAAATTTTTTTGAGGTTTTTACTTTTTATATAGATTATTCCATATCTTATCATGATATTCATGTTATTCAATTGTTATGTGTGTTTATTTATATACTATTCCATGCTGATTATGCTTATTGATTCATGATATCTTCTATTGTACATAACCATTATTGATTATTTGACCTCACTAGTATTTCTTCCCTTCCCATAGTTTATGAAAATGAATCCTTTGAATGAGGCTTAAAGGATTTTGGGAATTTTTTTGTTTTGATTTATATTTTATTTCATATTCACATTTTGAATTGGTTATATGTGTGTATCTGGTTCTATAAAATTGTTATACTATTTAGTTCTTTAGAGTTTTTTTCCTTAGATATAAACAAATGCAATAAAGTATGCCACTAAATCTGAATTACTTGGGGTGGGAACTCAATAGTTGGAATCAATGAGAGGTTTGTAGTAACCATGTGATTTATATTAAGGAAAAAATAGATTGTGGAATACAACTATATGATAGACTTTCAGGATGGTAAAGAAGAACATACTAATATTTCGGTAAATAAGTGATTATGTGCGTTTTTATAGAAAATATATCTATATGTAGATGCTACAGGTGGGAATGGTTTAAAATCATATATACCTAGGTCCACCAACACCCAAAACACTATATTGAGCTAGATTCGATCAGGAACTAATGCACGAAAAGGTGACTTACTATGCATTTGGTTTTACACTCCTTGGGGTTATGGTTAGGATAATTCACAGCTTCAATACAAAGAATTATGAAGGATTATAAAATAGAGATATCCCCAAAGAAACTATTCTTACAAAATATTTTTATGTTATGTTATGTTTTTAAATAGTTTTAGGATTTTACTTTTTGATTTAAAATTCATAATTTTATGAGCTAATCTTTTATATTCTATTGTTTTGAAATAGAACCTAATAGGAATAAGGGTATCAGTTCTCAAGAAAAATAAAGAAATTTTCCTATTGAAGAAGACAACATGAATGGTATTGGAGCTAGGAATTTTCTTTCAATATCATGTAAACATAAAATATTAGGACAAAATACATTTCATGGATGGAAAAACCTATTCCACAATGTGATTAACCTATGTTGGATAACTTAATGAAATAGAGGCCCCCATAATTTAGTGGGGCTACTGGACCAATTTCATCTAAGTAATGGATAACGTCTCTAAAGAATAAGTTAATGGACCTAGGAAATGTTGAAAAAAAATGGTACACATGCAGTGAATTTTATGAAAGGTTATGTTGATCAATGATGGTTTTTGATATATAATACTAGGACAAAAGAATAAATATAATTGAAGGAATGTATTTATTTTCAAGATACAATTTTGGAGAAATATTTCAATAGTGAGAAAAAAAAATTAAGAGAATGTTTTTAGCCATAAGTTAAATGAATAAAAGGTAATTTTTGTGGAGTATAATGATACCTTTATAAGGTTATACTGGTATATTATGGATTATATATGCAATAAGGAGTGAAATATTGAATATTTCATTGAAGTGATTAAGACAACTATCCCAATAGTGATCGTAGGTAAATATGTATCTTCATAAAATGAAATAATTTTCTATAATAAAAATATAGAGTAATAATTATCCTAATCCTATTTATTTGAAGGGAATAATGATAATAAGAGGACGATTGAGAAAAATTGATAAAATGGAAGAATAGAATGAAGTATTTTTTCCATATGTTATAATTATTGAAAGAAACCTCATTGTTATTGATTAAAAGAAATGTGAGTTTACTTCACGTGTGGATAGAAATGGTATCAATCTCTGGATTTTAAGGGAAAAAAGAAAAATCCAGTGTTCAATGATTCGTCTATATGGAGATGGGGCACTAAATAAATGAATTCCTAAAGAACCAAGGTAATTTACCTTAGAAGAAGTTAAGCGGTCAAGGTCAATATTGATATATTGATACAAAAAAGTGGAATAATTAATTTTATTGTGTATTTGGATTCAATAAATATTTTTTAAAATTATTTTATTGAGGATATCATATTTATAATAATTATAAAAAGTATAATGTTTTTAATATAGTACTTTTTCATTTATGATTTTAAATTTTATAATTAACAGTATTGATGATCATGAAAAATGATTAAGTGGATTTTTTAAATTATTTTAAATGTCATGGTCTAGGGAAAGATAAACCTTAATGTGTTCCAGATTCTAAGATAGTTTTTATGGGATGAAGTGATAGATTATATGGAAAATGTATATTGGATAGTAAAGACTAACCAGGAAATGAATAATGATTTATTTAAAAGTGGTTTATGATTCCATTGATAGATTTAACAACATTGTTTTTAAGGAATATATACGTTAATATGTGTTTTTTAAAGAATAAATTATCATACATGTTTTCAACAATGTTTTTTTGGAAATTCATGTTATTACCATGTTTCTAGACAATACATGATGAATGTATTCATATGGTTAGACTGTGATGATTTGAATATACTTCATATTATTTGATCAATTTTATATAAATTAATCCAATTTAGGTCATCTATGTGATTTTATTGTTTAAATGTGATATAAAAACATTTCTTTCTTTTGAACATTTTCTCTTTATGAACCCGCTTTCTCATCATGTTTGTGAGAAAAATTTTAAATTAAAATTTTTAAATTCATTGAATTAAATTTTAAAAATTGGATTTAAAATTTTTTAATTAATATAAGATAATTTTTAATAAGTTCAAAATATTTTTTTAAAAATGAATTGTGAAAGAGTAAAATTATATAACATGGTTAGGGAAAAAATAGTTTTACTAGGGGGG
Organism: Viscum album; assembly: GCA_963277665.1. Classification (NCBI taxonomy): domain Eukaryota; kingdom Viridiplantae; phylum Streptophyta; class Magnoliopsida; order Santalales; family Viscaceae; genus Viscum; species Viscum album. The sequence continues at coordinate 1,638,270,388 of OY728129.1, forward strand.
TTAAACTAATCATATCAGGGTTAAAATGACCTAAAATGAACTAAACATTTGTAAAAAAATCATAATTTGGACATAGTTATAACCATATGGCTTTATTATAGATTCATATTATTATTTGGTCACTTTCCCTTGAATGTGACCCATATAAAACATTATGTTAAGAAAATGACAAAGAGGGAATTTTTTCCTTTTCATATCTATAAAACCTTGGGATAGTGGGAAGGAACAATATATATATGGTTGGAAGAATTATTTTTAAATATAATTGAGTTTTATTATCAGATTATTTATTTTAATTTTTTTTATTTTGATGTAATTACTTTTAATGCTTAAGAAACACCCACACAATAATTATTTTCATAACAATTGAATAAAATAAGTGGTACTAAAAATATTTAAATTGAAGTAAATTGAATGAATTATTGTCATATTTTTTTATATTATATGAATATATCATTATAAATTTGTTTCAACATTATATATTGAAATTCAATAATTTTTTTAATATTTGTAAATTCAAACTAAAAGAATAATGCCAAATGGAAATTTATCATATTTTATAATAAATTCTATTTTGTTAACTAATTTAAAATTACCAAAAACGTTATATTATAAATAGTGAATTTTAAATATTAGTAATTTTAAAATATGATCCATTTATAGGAAAACATTTCCATTATAATGACTATAATGACCATTAAATAGTAAAGACATGGTTTCTGTGGTCACGATATAATGGCGTATTTTCCACGTTACTTGTGCTTTTGTCAAAACTAATTTCCAAAACACATAGGATTTATATTTTAAAAAAGAGATATATTATTTAGAATTATTGGGTCAAAATTATCTATAAATTATAATTTCATTTTATTCTTAATGGATAAAATACTTAGGTTATAAAACTATTTACTATAATCAAAACCCGAAATGATAAAATAAAGAATCATAGGAGTAAAGGAACAAAATGATTAAAAAATGCATTATATTGGGTGTTGGAGGTTTTTAGTAACCATATAATACCTAAAAACATTAAATAATCTATTTTTTGATACTTAAGGTAGGATGGACCCCCCCCCCCAAATAGTAAATATTTTTGACTATTTAGAAGAATGACAGTCCTCCTAAACTATAATAAGTAACTCACTAGCCTCAATTATTCGTATCCATTAATCCATTTGGATCATACAAAACCTAAAAAAATCCTTTCCAAACTTACATACCCTCATACTAGATAATTTATTTTGGTCAAAATGAAAACCCTTGATGTTTTTAGTGGAAACTGAAGGAGGATTCCTGGAAATATATAATGTTCTTCTAAAATAATTTTCATTTAATTTTTTTCTACACCTATTTCAATTATTATAATAAAATAATTAGATAATAAATAATTATATTATATTCACATATATGTTTTCATGTTATGTTTATGACCTATAAAACACACTTCCATCCAATGAGTTGTGAAATCATAGTTCGTGTGTATAGTGGACTACCGCTTGATTAACCAATGTTGTTCGTTTTTCAATTACCACCGATCAAGGATGTGAATAATGATTTAAATACTATTTATATATGATATATATTATATTTTTGATATTATAATTCTTCTTAGATTATTATATAATAAATAAAGTTTTTGCATTTTGTCGGAATACAATAACATCGCCCATGTGTACGGCGGACTACCACCTCGCAATGTGGTGTGATTTCTTCATAGATTACATGGAATGAATTAATGATGGGTTAAATAAAAATATATAACATATATTAAAATAATTATAATATACATATATATCATTTTCATTTCTTTCTTTTAATACAAGAAAAGATTATATATGATATTTCATTTTCTTTCTTTTAATACATATATATCATTTTAAAAATATTTTATGGATTACTTTAAATAAATATTAATAATAAATATATTTTATATTTATATAATGATTATAATTCTAGATATTATAGAACTAAATAATATGCACAAGAACCGGAATGATCATCATAAACACCAAAAGAAAAAACAAGTAAATTAAAACCCAAAACGATAAAAATAATGAAGGATTATTAAAAAAAAGTGTGATAAGATATTATAAAAGAATAATATATGATATTATAAATATTAATATGGTTCGGGTATATATTAATGACATGATTAAACCCATTATAAGATATATTCAATTGAGTTTAACGGAATGGAATCATTAAGTAAGGAATTTCATTTCAATTTACATTCCATTGAGAGTTATTTATTATTTGCCACCGACTCACTTTTATGTGGTGTATATGCTTCATATTTTGAATGTAATATCATGAATAACTATTTCATCTTGATATTTTATGTTTTATATAGAATTATTTCATCCAAGGTAATTTGATTTCAAAATTTCTAGCTGGTAAATATTATTAAACAATGTCAATTTCTTTTATGATTGTAAACATTTTCTTGAAACAATCACTTTATTATGATCATTTTACATTAGACATTACATTTCATGTAAATATCCATATTTTTCATGATATATATGATTATTTTCTAATCCATATTACATTATTACATATGGTGTACACTTTTAATTTTATTTTATTAACAGGGTAAATATTGATAAATATGTATCCATTAATCAATACAGATATTTGATTATAAGTCATTTTTTGAATTAAATTGATTATTCAATAAATGAGGAATGTTTTTGTATGGAAGTTATGTGTGTGGTTCATACATTATATAGCCCCTTGATGAATTGACATGGCTCATGAGAAAAAGCATTTGGTAAAATTAAATGGATTTCTACTTATAGATTTTAACCATCCTGTGAAAGGTCTTGGAGACCCATAGAGAGAGGATGTCTACTTTATCCCTCGGTTATCCTCATGTGGCCTCTACTTCACATTCTATTTACTCCTAAAATTATTTTTCGTAGGTTTGGTAGAGCCTCTGTGCTTTTTTACATCCTTTCCCCCTCATCCTCTTGTCATCTCCCAACTCCACTGCAATTCGCTAATTTCATGTCACATTTTGTTCCCTCCTCAACTATCAATAGTCACCAATGGAATGGTGTTCTCTTCCCACCAACACTCTTTCAACCTTAATCTGCACATAAGAAATCCACTTTGGGTATTTTTGTAGGTGATTCAGGTGCTTTGGGTCGGTGATAGTGGGGGCGCATGGTGTTCCTCTTCTCCAATACTCTTGATATTCAACCAATCCAGCTTAACCCCATATTGGTTGGGCTCAATGGGGGTTTTAGAACAACTTGGGATAATGATTTAGGAGTTGGAAGAAGGTTTAGTGCATTCTCTCACAAGTGTTGGTTTCTCTTATCTTTCAGGTTCCTTTTCTTCCTCGTCTACTTTGGTGGTTTTCACCGGTGACATCTTGTTTATTGTTGTTGGTTTCCATTATTTCTTATAATATTTTCTAGATGTATTTTTCTATGATTTGTTATTTTTTCCATAGGATGATATTTGTATTGTTATTTGGGTAATGATTCCAACATTCTATTAGTTATGGTATCGATGTGATGATTTTTTGCGAGATGAAAAGAACATGACGACGAATCTCGTTTGTTACAATTTTGTTCAACGTTTTCCTTGGATGGTGTTGATTCTAAAATATGGCTCTAGAATATATTTCAGTTTGATCTCAATGGGCTTCAACATTTCAAATTCAATTGGTGTCTTCGGTGTTTGTGGTCTGATTCATTGGTTACCAAAACATATCACAGTGATAATAGGGGGGTTTCAGTGGAGATAATGATATAAAGGTTGAGTCTTTGGTGTTAGGGTGTGAATCTCAAGGTGATAGTGAGAGGATGAAAATTTGACTATTTTTTTATTTTCATACATGTAAATATTTATTTTGTTGGTCGCATTGCAGAGTCAAGGTCTACAGAAGGTTGCAGGTGTTTTTTTCATTTGTTAATTTATGGTGTCCTTTTTGGATTTTTAAGTAGGTGGGTTATGGTGGTTTTAATATTGAATACTTTATATCATTGGAAATTTTTTATGGATCACACTTACACTTTAAATGTGTTATTATAAAATGAAACAATATTTACTAAACTATGAAACGTCTGGATGGAATATGTTTTTATGTGCCTCAGACATGGCATTAGATAATTAAGAATTTCACTAATTTAGAATTAATTAATTATTATAACACTTGATATTTTCATGTGACATTATATAGGGATTCATTTCATTCTCATTTTCATGAATAAATGACATATTTTGTTTATTGACCTTTCTATGCAGATTATTCTTTATCCTGTTATGTTATGCATAATATAGATTAAATGAAATGTTTTTTCATTTATTTACCTTTATATATTGATTATTTATTATCTTATCATGATAGTAATTAAATTTAAATGGAATGTGTGTTTATTTATCTACCTTACTATCCTGAATAGGCTTATTAATTCATGAAATCTACTATTTTACTTTTTCTTTATAATGCATTAGTGGTCAATATTATTTATTTTTATTTAAACATGATATGAAGTTGAATCCATTGAATTATATTTCAAGGATTCTTAAATTTTAATTTTTTATGTATTATGTTTTATTTCATATTCCTTGTGTAAATGGGTTTCATGTATGGGTATGGTTCCCCAAAAATATTAAACTATTTTCCGTTCAGGATTTATTTTCTTATATCAATGAAAATGTAATAACGTATGACACCAGATTAGAGATACTGGGGACAGGGATGCTATATTTTAGTGTTAAAATTGTGAATTTATATTATTATTAATCTAATAAACATTTTTGAAACGTATTTTATATTGAATTTCAATATAAAAAAATTTATTACTACAAAAATATTTTTTTGGAAAATATTTTTTCATCATTTTTGGCGGGATAAATTTTAAATAAAACCATGTCACTTATATGATTTGAATGTTGAAAAACGTATACCTTACTTTTTATATGGAGGTCCAAATTTAATAAGTGTACATTTTATTTTTTTTCATTATGAACAGTTATAGTGGAAAATGTTTATCACCACAATAAGGGTAAAATGGATAAACATTGTAAAAACAAGAGAAACTTTCCCCAAAATAAACTCAAAACTTTCCTTTATATGATTTTCTGGGAGATATTCGACCATAACCATCCCAAATTCGAGTATACAGATTTTTTTGTTTTATTTTCCCATGATAATGATATTTATATTATTTTATGTAAGGAAAATTAAAAAATGTAACAATATTGAAATTAATATCTCTAAAATGTTTCTATAAGTATAAAAATAGGATATTATCAATTATCATTTTTTTCAAATATTAATCAAAATTATATCATTGTTATTTTTTTAGGAAATAATTTTCTTACTTTCTTACTGAATATCGACACAATGTTTCTGCATGTAATAGAATGTTCTTGTAAATGATTTTGAAAACTCTAAATGTAATATTTTTGGGAGATTTATAGTTAACCAAAAATTTTATATTTTATTTAAAATTATTAGGGTTCTATAAAATGTTTATATTCGAATTAAACTACTATAATGAAGTATTTATATTCAAATTTTGTGAAATGGTCAAAAATGAAATTAGTTATATTTTATAAAAAAAATAATGTTTCATTAAAATACTATAAAATAATAGAAATATTCAAAGAATAAAATTATTTTTATAAATGGTCTATAATGACATCTCTTATCCATTTTAAGAAATTTTTCTTCTTATAAGTAATATTAAAACCCTTAAATATTGAAAAATACATTACAACAATTAAGGCTAAAATTAGTTAATGAAGGGTTTAAACAAAAATATGAGGAATATAATGACCCAAAAACCGATCTAAATTTTATTGGATGAATATAATTGTACCATAATATCTTTTTCATTTGGTTAATGTATATGGAAGCATTATACATGAGAAATACATTAATTATATTAAAATATTTTATATAATTCCATGTGTATCCCCAAATAAAATGAAACCCCTTACCCCTTTTCATAAATCATCCTTGAGAAATCTAGATCATCCATACCCAACTCTATTATATTTTAAAGTTCTTTATCAATTAATAATATGTACATTTTTCCTAAAAATACTATTCTAAAGTTACTTAATATTGGTTAAAGGAGGCCTACCGAAAAAAAGATAACATACCTACCCGGCTTCTTTTAATTTATTATTTATTTATCTTCTCTGAATATGTTGTCGTAACCACAAAATAATAACTTCAATATCTTAAATATACTAATATTTTATTTTTATTTTTATATAAATACCATTTTTAACCCTTTTTCCCATCAAATGTCATGTGAAAGCATTGTATGTGTGTATGTGTGATCTACTATATCTACATAGTGATACAATTAATTTTACATCACCACCATTCATGGATGGTTATTATGATTTTATATGTTCTTATAAATTATATTTATAATATTAATATTTTTTTATAATTATAATATAATATCTAAATTTTCCCCTTCCCATCCAGTGGAAAATAATAACACAACTCGTGCGTACATATGGATGACAACATTAAATGGATTGAAATAAAAATAAATTTATTGAATATATATAATATATATCATAAAAAAGGATTTGGTAAGTTTAATTATTCTTTACCATTCATGATTTAAATTATTTGAAAAGTCAAAATATCTTTCATGCGTACATAAAGTCTACCGTCACCCAGAATGTCGTGATTATTTTTTCAATCATTATCATTTACTAATGACTATAAATATATATTTAATGAATATATATGAAATTTAAATACTGATTAAAATATATTATACTATGTATTCCTAATCAAAGTAACAATATTGGGATTATCTAACCAAAATTATTATGAAAAACTAAAAAGTTAAAATGTGGAAAAAATGATTTTAATAAATATTTATTTATAAGTCAGTGTTGAAATATTATAACTTTCACATATATGAGATTATAATTATGTATCTAATTATGTAATAAAATTTTAATAAATTTAGATTTATTATACTTGTGTTTTGATATACTTTCTTGAAAGTCATACTTGTGGTTAGAGAATTATGTTACAATCTTAATGTTTATCAAGATTGTTTATGAATGTGTTCTCAATGAAACATTTTTCGAAGAATGCTCTCAATAAACTCATGATTGTCATTTTACCTTGGTTATTTCTAGATACTACATATTTCTATTTAATTTTCTATCTTTAAAAAATATATACGAAAATAATATTATTAAGGAAAAATACATTTTTTTTCTCTTAGGATGAAATTTTTTATTCGACATCCATGTTCCTGAAAAATGTTTTCTAGAATTATTTAATATTATTATGTAATTTTTAAAGACATTTTCACAAATTATTTAGTTTTATTTAAAATATTAAATGGAATCTTCATGGTGTTTTCTGAACAAGTTACATTCTACATTTTATTAGAAGTGATGAAGGAATCTATATTTTAATGTATGTCGCATGAATAGAATTTCCTACCATAATGGAAAATAATTGATATGAATCTACCTTTACTAGTTACAAAATTTCATTTTAGCGAAATAAATATTCATTAAATTTTTTGATTTTTTTGGTTTTTAAGTAAGTGATTTCAATGTGAAATTGGTATTTTACTGGAAAATGATCTAGTGATTTTAAATGAATTTTTCATAAATGATATCCTATAAAGATTTTACTTTTGATTTACTAGAAATATGATCCACTGATATTATCCACTACTAGTCCTTGCATCGAATATGAAGATTATGATTTATGGATGATTCATTGAAACACATTTTATTCCCATGGGTTAATTAATTTTTTATGAAACATTTTTAAAACCACTTTTTTCCATCAGGTTGTGTGATGATAAAATAATAAAATGTTCATGAAACCAATTTCCTTTTCATATGTTATGTTATTATGAATTTTGTATGATCTTGTGGTGCACATATGTATGATTTTCATTATGTGGCTGGTGGGACCAATATTATATATCCCAATAATGTGTTCGGTAAAGATAGATAACTTATGAGATAGTAAGGATTTGTAATTGTAACACCATTGTATTTTAGAATAACAATATGTTTTATAGTGTATACAACACACATTGAGCATTAAGCGAACCTTGATAAACTTTTAAAATAATTTTATTTAATTTCACCATGATAGCCAAGATATTAAGTTAGAGATAATGAATAGGGTTATCCAAATTATAAAAATATGCATAATAATTTTACATAATTTATTTATAGATCATAAATAATAAATTTATTCTTAATAAAATCATTTTATTTTCCAAAAATAAATTTTCATCAAAAATTGTTTTATTTAGAATTTTTTGTGGTAATAATAATTATTTTATACCATATTTAGAATTTTTATTTTATAAAATGAAAATTATTTTCTAAATTAAGTAATAAAAAATAACTAATGGTTAATTTTTTTGTACATTTATTAAAAGATAGTTTTTTTGTGAATACTGAAAAATACTAATTTTCATTGAAAACAATGATTTTGTTTCAATGGTTTAAAAATATCATTTCTTTTATTATTAAAATGAAAAATTGTTAATATTTCATTATAAATTACTCAATTAATATTATTTGATTAATTTTTATGGTTTAATTTAGTATAAGAACAGTTTTTATAAATAAAATAAATTTTTTTGAAAAATTGTTTTTCATGGAGTTTTTCCTCTTAATCATAAATTAATATTTGAAAATTATTGAAATTTAATAATCCAGAATAGATTCCATATTTAAAACCATGAGTTATATGTATTTTAAATAGTTCCGTTTTATTTTTAGTCATTGTATATAGTTATTATAATAAATAATTGTCCCCACGGTAAGGGTAAATTAGGTAATTAGTGATAAAAATAATGTGATAAAGCTTTAAAAATTCCAAAAAAAATCCTCAATTTCAACGGATTAGTCTAATCAATCCATAATCATGAAATTTTGAAAATATGACCATTTTTGTTTTTCTATGATTTTTTCCCTTAAAATATTTCAGTGAGTGATGAAGACAAAAATTTCACTTTTATATTTTTTAAAATATATAATATTTTATGATAGGGAAAAATACAAATTATCTTCAATTCTAAATAATAATTATAATAAAATTTATTTTTTACCTCGTCAATCTATTTATAATTTTTTGGGATTAAATAATTCTTTATGTTCTTGTGAAACATAAAACCAACGTTTATTTAACTTATAGAAAAATAAAATAAAATATTTTAAAAATATTGTAATTTATATAATTTGAATGAATTGATGTATACCATTAATTTTATATGTGAATTTCCACATTTCATTGATGTATTTTAATTCAAATTAAATGAATAGTGTATAAATAATATTAATTATTTTATAATAAAAAATATTATATAAAATCATTCGAAATTCATAAAAATATCATATTAATAAAAATTATTTCTATATTGTTCAACACATAAAAATTGGTTCATTTATGTGTCATTTGTCTTCATATAGTAACCTTCATTACCATTAATATATGGAAAACGTTAAAACAATTTTACTTATCAAAAGGTATAACGAATGGTGAAAACATAATGATAAGGGAGAAACCAAAATTAAAATTTGATATAATATTTTTAGATTATATTATTTAGACCCAAATTAATCCTATATTCTAATTAATTTAGTTGGGATATATTTTAATATAAAAATTATATTATATTTTTTTTAATACTACATGAAATTCCAAAAGTTTCACTCCTATCACATACTAAAGGGAAGCTGATATCGTCTTTTCTCACACATAAACAAACTTTTGGATCACCCAAGACCTACCCAAATCCATTTCATACATCAATTCCCATGTCTAAGTAGTCTTTTTTTAGAAATCAAGTCTTGGAAGGATTTAGGTATAATCCTAAAACGAATTCAATGAAAAGGGTTCATTATTAATCGATCATTTTGTTTATTTATTTTTACCCATACTCTAAATATTATTCAACCATTAAAATATATAACATTAGTATCTACCATATACTAAGATTTTAATATTTTGTTTTCATAACCTACCTCTTTATCCACTAACATAAAATGAGAAATGAAGCCTTCATTCCTGTGTGTGGAGAATTTCCACCTCATGAACCAATGTATTTATTTTTTCTATCATAACCATTGATGTTTTTTATTACAACAGATTAATCTAAATATATGATATTCATAACATATATTTCATTTTTAAAAATTAATTTATTGTAACTCCCATATATTTTTTGAAATAATTTTTCTTCATATAAATGTATTATTTTCGATGTCTTTCATTATATGTATCATTGATTCAAGCATGTGTTACATGTGACATTGATTTTAACTTGCATCACATGTTATACTGAGTGTATATTTCATGACAAAAAACCCCAAGAGTAAATGAACCATGACATACTATTAATATATTATAATAATATATTATTATATTTATAAAATAACATTTTTAATGGTGGGTATGAATATGATTAAATAATTTCTAAAAATATATATCTTTCACATGTATATATAATAAATTATTTTTATCTAGAATAATTACAAATAAAAATAAAAACTATTTGAAAACAAATGAAATCTTTTTTTTGGAAAACTACTTGTATGTGAACAAAAACATTTTACATCGATAAATTTAAAAAAATTAATGATTTTAATAAAATTTATATATTATATATTCAAAAAATAGTTTAACATTTGTCTTATGTGTTTTCAAGACAAGAGGTATGAATAAATCCAATTTTATGCTTAAACTTTATTTTTCTAAAAAGCATTTTTTTCATTTTTGTGCACTTATTTTAATAAACGTTTTTTCAAAATTTATATAAATGTATTTGGAAAAATATAGTTACTTTTTTAGACAACCATGTCAAAATTATCTTAGTTTTAATTGTTAATAATTTTATGTAAAGATAAATCTTGTGATGAATTGTGAAAATAATGATTTTTATTAATAATTTTCGTTTCTTTTAAAGCATATAAAAAGTTAAAAACTTTTTCAATATTGTTTAAAAAGTAAAATTAGTTCAATAATATATCTATTAATCAAATTTATATCATTTGAATAAATTTTATATTGAATTTTTAAATAAAAAACATAGTAAAAATTTGAACATTTTCACTTTGAAAACTCACTTTCTAATCACGACTTCATGATTAATTTTTAATTATTTTTTTGCAAATTATATGATTGTAATTTGAAAAGAAATCTGTATTTGGAATTAGATATTGTTATATTATCTAATAAGGTTAACATTTTTTCCACAATTAATATTAAACTAGTAAATATTAATTGGGGCAGTTAAAGAAATATTGTATTTTTGGGGATTAAATTTGAATGGTAATGGATACAAATGATCCAAATAATTTAAAATATAAATTATATTGAAATATTTTGACATTATCTACTCTAGGTTCTATATGTTTCCTTTTAAGAATATTTTGGAATAAGAAAAACATGTTACATGTTTTGCATTTCAAAAATTACAAGTGGTCCACCCACGTCACATGTAAAAGGCCAACCCCACTATTCACCTCATCCCACTTTCTAAACCCATTTTTCAGAAAATAAATGAACAAAATATCTTCTTTAATTCCCACATATCATCCTATAAATATTATTTGGTGTAAAAAACCAACCAATAAAGTCATTTTGTCGCAAATCAAGAGATGTTTCTGAAGAATAGATATCATCCCTAATTAATAATTTTATTTTATTACTTCCTCAACCCAGATAAATTATTTTTAAAGAATTATGATATAATATGATAGTGATATTTCATATATTTTTTATATTTTTATCTCCAGGTAATGACCTATATCCATCTCTTATTCCATTAAATGTGTTGTAAAATTATTATTCATGTGTACAGAGGACTACCGTAATGTGAACCAATATAATTTGTTTTCCATCACCACATATCTAGTATTTTAATAATTATGGATTGAAAATATGTATTATGATATTATTATTCACTTGGAGTAATTATATGACATATTCCTTCTTACATTCCATTCTATTCAGATACGTTAAGGTCATTCATGTGTATGGTGGACTACCACCTCGTAAAGCAATGTCATTCATTTTTTACATATGATTTACATGGAAGATAATTAGGATAGTTCTAAATACTAATATATGATATATTTATATATATTAAATAAAAATTATTTTTTAATGATTATATTTTATTTACCTTTATTTATTTCAATACAATGGGAAAATGGAAATAACATTCATGTGTACGCACAACCTACCATCTCTAGGAATGGTTAATTTCACATTATATACCTAACATTTATAGATCAATATAAATACATATATAATAAATATATATTATACTTATATAAATTTTATAATTATAAATATTTTGGAACCACGATCAATGTAATAAGACTTAAAATATAAAATCAAAACAAACACGAAAAACAAAGTGGTTATTATCTGAAACATGATTTTAATAAGGAATTGTAAATAAGAGGGAAACACTATTATAAGTAAATAATATATAGTATGATATATATAATTATGGTTATATAATTGATTTATACTAGACATATTTTTAATATATGATAGGTTCAAACATGTATGAATGGATCCAAGAATTATAGTTAGGGATTTCTCATCTCTCTTTTATTTTTTAGAGACATATAAAACATCACCACTCATTTATTTTGTTTGGTGCATATAAAATAACATTGTAATGATATATCATTAATATCATTGATTTCATGATATTTAAGGTTTTATTTTATCTAACACTTTATTGGGTCTTATGATTGAAAGGATTATTAAAGTTATAATGCATTTTTTGTCTCAAATTTCATTATCTGATGAAAGTATCATGATATGCACCTTTTTTATTTAATGAGTTCTATATACAGCCCCATTTACATGTAATTTCACTAATTTATTTTTTTATCTTGATAATTTAATTTTCTTTAAATTTAATTATTTCTTGGGGATTATGTTTCAATGTTACCAAAGTGGTAATGGTTTTATGATACAATCTCATAATTTATCGACACTGTTTATGTTTATGAATTCAATGATGAAATATTATGATCCATCTCTCATTAAACTCATGAATTTTCATCTCCTAATTTTATTTCATATAGTAAATGTTCTTCCGTCATTTTTATCATAGTTTTCACTCAATATTTAAAAATACGGTTTAATTGTAAATAGTCTTTATGTCTATCTTTGATCGATAAATATTTTTTTCTTCTATATCAATGTATTGTAAAACTATTTTAAAAAAATCATTTAACATTATAAAAAGGATCTATAAATTAACTTTTTACCCATGTTTCACTTTTATAAATTGTTTTAAATGGAATTTGGATAAAAAATTTCTAAAAACTATATCAGTTTCGGTTTTTCTAAAAATGTAAAAGGAATATTTTTGTTAATCTGTAAAATATGAATTGTATTTTACACCATCATAACAAAACCATTTATTTAAATATTCCTTAATAACAATAAAATATTATTTTCAATGACAAGTATATTAATTTTTATGAATACATTGTTTTAAAAAGTTGTTTTCAAAGAAATGTTTTTCGTCAAGAAACATTCCAAGGGATATTTCTTTCAAAATAACTATATATAAAAAATTCATCATTTATGTTAAATATTCTTTAATAGGAATATGATACAAGGATACCATTATTATAATTTCTCAAAATATTTTATGTTTAAAATGATATGATTTTTATGAAACCATTTTCTACTTGACATGTTATTCCTTGAATGAATTATTATGAATCTCACTTCTTTTTCCACACATCCTACTGTGAAATAATTATTATGAAACCCACTTAATTTTACATCGATTCTGATATTATGATAATTTTAAATTAGTAAGAACCGTTTTTATTTCCATAGGGATTTCTATGATGAATGTTTTATCAAACACATTTATTTTCCTTTCTTATGTGATGCATGTTTTACGATCATATGACACACATGTATATGATTTTCATTATTTGAAGGGTGGGACCTATATCTCACTAAAATAAATTTGGGTAATGATTAATGTTATATTATCTCAAAGAGTATATTAGAGGTTACACCAAACTAGAAATAGGGCACATGGGAGGTTATTCCCGGTCAAAAGGAGGGTTCGTGGGAGGTTATACCAAGATCAGATCAAGTAAAAGGTGGTTATCCTTAGCCTAACATGTGATAAATGTATTGGTGTTTATTCTTGATATAATATTTTATATGATAATTTATATTACACAAATATATATATTATGATAATTTTATTCTCTCATACCTCATGTTCGTTAATTCCATTATGATTCATGTCTTATGAACTCTCATGATTTATTCTATGAATCATGTTTTGGATCTGTGATATGTATGGTATGTTATTCTGATATAATTATCACATTCTCATACCCATATTATCATATTATATTTATATCTCCCTTATTTACCCTTAATGATCCTATAAGATCAATTTTCTTATGATTCTTATTCTTAGGATTTGAAGAAAGGTATTATGAATGTCATGTATAAGAAGGGTCCAAGTTATAAATAAATTATTGGGAGATGATGTAATTCTCTTATAGAGATGATGTTTATGTGTACAATTTTTTAAGGGAACTAGACCTAAAATATTATAGTGTGGATCATTATGTTATTTAATGATTATTAATATTATAAAATTTCATATTTAGGCATCATAATTTTGGGTCTTTATAGATGGTATCATAAAATGTTTTAGGTAACCTTTGGACTCTATAGTGGGAAAGAATTAGTGTGTCCCCTAGGGATATTTATAAGGACATAATTAGGGATATGTTTAAGGATAAGCTGAATTATGAGTCAATGTATAAGAAAATGTCTTCTGATTTTTTTAAAGGATAGATTGGGTGGTTTATAAGTAACTGAATATCTTTCTGGATACTACAAGTGGATGTGGCTCTAATGTAGAGGTGGAAATAGGAAATTAATTTTAAAAGGGTGCATTGAGTTAGAAAAAAATTTAATTTGGTGCATGATAACTAGATATACTATACACCTGGTAGGACACTCCCAGGGGATATGATTTGGTAATTCACAAACTCATTATGAATAATGATGAGTGATTTGGATAATAACCATGAATAATCTAGGTTAATCCTATAGTATCATATATTGAAAAGAATGTTCCATGATATATACATACTATTAATTCCTTTTCATTATTATGTGGTTTTTCAATTTAATTAGTGTTTCTTATAGTATTTTTTATTGTCTTAGTCAGTGGATGAAACCCAAAGGAACATTGTAATTGATGAATGAAATAGAAAATTCCCTGATTTTCTTCCTAAGAAACTGAATATTATGGGAGGTGGAATGAACAACTGTATTTTCATGATCAGAAAAAATTTCAAGATATGAACCACGCTGAAAATCCAAAGGATAAAAGCAGGGAGCAATGTTTGGTTGAGTCCTTCATGGGGATACATCAACTGATCTTATTGTTTCTAGGTAGTGGATCTATACCACAGAAAATAAATTTTCTATTATCCAGTGTTTAGAGTAAGAATAATCCATTTGGGTTATATATCATTTGGAAGGATATGAAATTAAACTATGAACTCCTACTAGGAATATTTACAAACAAGGATGGAGGATGAATTTCGTAACCTCAAATAGAAGTATAGTCATTCTATTTTTACCTATGAAGCTAATATTATAATAATTGAATGGTATTCTTCTGGTTTAATAATTAATCCATAAATAAAAAGTGATCAATTCTTCGTTGGGTGAAGATAAATTCTTTGAAAGGTTTTTCAATAATAGACTTTAGTAAATTTGAAGAATCCATTCGATGTAAACTAATGGTAGAAATAGAAATTGTATACTCTTGATATTACCATGGTATTTATAAGAAAATGAATATTGAGTCTCATGATAACTCTAACAAACAACAAGGTGGAATTAAATTTCAGTCACCTACTTGACAAAAATTTGGGAAGAAGCACTCAGGTGAAAAACAGAGTGAAGAATAGGTATTTACATGTTTGTAAAATCCCAGACATCGAGAAAATAAATATATAAGTGATGTGAAGGTGCAATTAATAAAGTGTGTGTAAGATATATATCAAACAAATACACTACTAGTACTCTTGTGTTTAAAATGAAAGGATTTTTGGAATTGTGTGGATAAATTCCCCAATATAAGGGATAATGTATATGATAAGAAACAACAACCTCTTAAGATAATGGAAAATGGGAAATCTTATGAAATTACAATAGGGTAAGTGAGTTATGATAATTAGGGACCACTTATCCTCCAATACTTAGTTATGAATTTCATGTTTGGTTTTGTTTGAATGAGCCTTATGAAACAATTAATGTTCTTCCTTCAGTGAAATTTCATGTGATTTTCCCTCTACATGTATTATACAATAATGAAATAACATTTTATATTCTATCATTATAAGGATGAACACAAGATTACAATGAATTTTTTTTTTATAATATAATATCTTATATAAGTAATAAAGCTTCAATTAACTTTTGGAAGTGTATATGCCTCCATTTTAGATTATCTTAAGATTTATGGAAACCATCACGGGTTTATGAGTTTAATATTTATCATAAATATCAACATAATTGAAACCTCTTTCTAGGCTTTACAAAGTGTTAATTTATCAATATTAAGGATATTTTAATGGAAATTTATGGAAACATAACCCCTTGTTTTGGAATATATTTTAGTGACAAAGTTATTTGAGGAGGAGTTACATTACACTTTCTGGATATAAGATTAAAGGTACTTGTAAAATTTAGGTTTTGTTTTTTTTTTTTGTTGAGATAAATATGGTTTGTAGTTCATCCCCTTATGAAGATAGCACACTTCATTACTATCATAGAATATTTCTCTCTCGATCCACATTCTAGAATGTAAATTAATGAAGTGTCATGTTACATGGATTACTATATTCAATTTTATCTAACCAGGATTTGAAGTTTACCTTAATGTTTTGGATAAGTTTTCAACATGTTATTTATGTATATTTATGTTTCAACACTATGTATCATCCGTAGGAAGATGGTTAGTTTAAGAGAACAACTCAACACATAAAGGATATACTAAGATATTGTTCAATGAATTTCAAAATGTGGATAGGGAAAATACATTCTTATAATTCGAATTTTATATGAAGATATATTTCAATTAAAAATAAAAATAGATCCTTATGAATCCGATTATAGAAAGGATGGTAAAACTCTAATGTACTATAATGGGATTGTAGAAAGGTATCTATTGGGACCAAAGCTAATTGATAAATTGGTAGAGATGGTTAGAGACATTTGGCCACGTGTAAGGGAATCGCAAATATCATGGTAATTTAATACATATAATAGAAATTTGGCCTTTAATTTAATGTTGGTGATAAGTTTTTTATTTAAATATCTATGTGTAAGAAAGATGGGAAAACAAATACAAATATATGTCGGTCCCCCTAAAATTCATGATCATATCTGGAGTGTAGCATAACACTTTACACTTCCACTGAACGTCTATCTAGTTCATGATGTTTTCCATGTGTCTCTATAGTGGAATTAGATACTTGATCCGTTACATATACTGAACTGATAGGTTTCAAAATTGGAGCATGACCTCTCTTATGAGGAACAAATTTTGGAGATTCTAGATTGAATATGGAATGTTATATGAAAAAATAGGGCTCGCCTGATTTTTTTTTGGAAAAACCACTAGATAGATGAAGCTATATGGGACGTGAGGATTTAATGATATAGAATTTTCCTTAATGTTTCGTACAAAAGTTATGAATTTTGAGTTTTAAATGAATTTTATGGTGGGTAGAATGTACCAGATCATGATTTTGGAAAACTTATTTTTCAAACAAATTTAATCATTTCAATATTTTTCATTACAAAAAAACACAGAGTCATGCTTTTTGTAACACAAAAAAAATTGAGTTTAGCTTCTCAAAAACGTAATACCGTGTGTATCTAGGGTTACACACAACACCGAGTTTAAACGAAATGTGTCATATGATTAAAATTTTATTATTTAGTATGATAGTTATAACCAAGTAGTTGTAATGGTGGATTTGAATTGGTTTAACAATATTATGAAAATATAGGGTTTACACATGTATATATAATTAATTACTTAGTGGCCAATTGTTGATAAATGAAAATAAAAACTCTTTCAAAACAAAGGAAATCATTTTTTTGAGAAACTATTTTTATGCACACAAAAAAGTTTTACCACAATAAATAAAAAACACTATTAGTAAATTATTTTAATTAAATTTAAATTAATTTTTTATTGTAAATAAAATATTTAAAATTATACAAAATTCATTTATTTGGAAATAGATAAAAATTATTCCATTTGTGGTCTTATTACATTATTTTTCTTAAAAGTAGTTTTCTCACCTTTTACACACTTGTTTTAAAAATAAAATTTTTCCACTTATATAAATTTTATTTTAAAAAAGAATATAATTTTTTCAATAACCATTTAAAAAGTATAATTTGGTTATTTTTCTAATTTATCAGATAAGATACCAATTTTCGTTGTATAGTTAAAATGAGGGTTTTTATAAAAAAACATTCATTTCTTTTAAATAATTAAAAATGAAAAAAAATATGGATTTAAAAATAAACATTAGATCAATTACATATCTATTAATCCAATTTAGGTCATTTTAATCGAATTTGTTCTTAATTTTGATATAAAACCATAGTAATATTTTGAACATTTCTCTTTGAAAACCTGTTTTCTCATTAAATCTATGGGGTTACTTTTAAAATTAACTTCTCCAGTTATATGGATGTAATATAGAAAAGTATATTCCATATTTAAAATAATAATAATTTATATTATTAGATATGTTCAACATTATTTTCACCCATAATTAATATTAAAAACAGTATACATCAATAACCATGCTTATTACAAATATGGGTTTATCAGGGGTTAAAATAAAAATATAAGGGTTAAAAATAATCCAAAACATGTCCAACAACAATTTTAAAGACATATCTTAACCTTATCACTTCAAGGTGTGATAATTTCTAATAATATAACCATATTTAATGTTTAAAACATTGGTATGCCTTTTTATTTTAGGAAATTTCAAGTGTGCGACTCATCTCACATATAAAAGGTCATCACCTCTTCTCACCACATCAGACATCCAAAACATATTGGTCTGGACCGTACCTACCCAAGTAACTTTATAAATTCCATTATTTCATCCAATAAACTTATTTTGGTCAAAAATCAAACCTATAAATCCATTTTGTGCAAACCAAAAGAAGTTCTCCATATAAAACATAGTGCCCCTAATTGAGTGTTTTATATTATTTGTTCCTCCACCTCATTAAATTATTATTAAACCATTAAGATATTATAACCTTAGTATCTACCATATACATATATGATTTTATGTTTTGATCATAACCTATATCTATCTTCTCTTACATCAAATGGGTTGAGAAATTATCATTCATGTGTACGGTGGAATACCTCATAGCGAACCGATGTTATTCATTTTCCATCACCACCTCTCACATATTGATATAATAATGGAATTATTTTATAATATATATATATATATATTATTTTATTATTCATATAGAATAATTATATAATATATTACTTCTTAATTTCTATTTCAAGGTAATATGATAATGCCATTTCTTGGTACGGCAGTCTGCTGCCTCGCAAAGCGCTGTGATTTGTTCATCACATAAACTCTACATAGAATATAATAAGGATAAGTTTAAATAAATATATCAAATATATATGAAATAAAATTATTTTTTAATTTTGATATTTTATTTACATTTATTTCATTCTATCCTTCAATAAAATTGAATCAATGTTCATGCGTACATATAGCCTATCATATCCATGACTGATATATTTCAATTTCTATCTCTAGATTTTATATATTAATATAAAAATATATATATATATTTGTATATTATAAATTTTTTGATATTCATATTATAGTTAAAATTCTACAGATGATTGTTTCTAACACTTTAATCGAGGCCCCCACCTACGTGTTGACATGATGTGCATATAGCATGGATTAATTGTATCCCCACATTAACACATTATAATGGAAGAAAAAATTGAATAATTTCAATTGATACGTCTTCTCCTTGATTGAAATGGGATGATGGTATCTTGGTGTCCCATTCCATGGATTTATCCTTTGAGATCTTCACCTGGACTGGTACTCCCTCAAAGAGTTGTGTCATGTTTGTGGAACTCGTTCTCGGTGTTATATCTTTATGGACACTGGTTAATTGCACTACTTATGTATAGTAGTGAAGCAACCTTTGGTTAGGAGAGTATTCATGTTGGGAATCACTGAACATTTCTTAACACTGGGAGCATTAGTAGCCTATATTCTTCCTCTTAGGAGGTCATCTCATACGAGGCATCTCAAGGTGTGGAAAACAAGAAATCCCTTGTCAGTCAGGAGGTAATTAAATCCCGGTGAATATGTCCACCAAGGAATTTTAACTCATTCATATCATTTTTTTACGAGGTAGCAATATGTGTTAGATCACATGTTCTATTTCATATGCAAATAGATTGGGATGTATCGATGAGATGGATTAGGGCATGTGTTTAATGTCTTGTCGATATAGGAATACGTTTAGGGTCTTGTATGGAGAATATGGATGGATGAAAACTCCCAATGGAGTTATATATGTGAGGTTCATCCTTAATAGGGAACAAGTCACACCTAGTTTAATGGGTGAGGATACGCATGGAGGAAACCCATGATGGATGTATCAGAATACCCAATGAGGTAGATCCTAGAAGTATGTCCATATAAAGGAGCACCTATGATTACCATTGGTCAAGACACCACATCAGGCGAATATGAAGAGTCTAATAGAAAACCCCTTGAGGTGGATAATGTAGGTACATCCCTAGGAGGGTCAATTTATGTTTACCATTGGTTGGGACACCCCTTGAGGTGACCTCAAATATTTTATTATAATTCCCCTTCAGATGGATTTTTTAGGTGCATCCCTAATAGGGATAACCTATATTTACCATTGTTTAGGAAACCCCTTGATTGAATCCAAAATATTTCATTAGAATGCCCCTTCGGGTGGGTAAGGGAGTTGTGTTCCATGGAGGTATCACCATTGTTTACCATTATTTGGGAATCCCCAAGAGGTGAAACTGAAGAGTTGATTTTAATGACCATTAAGGTTAATCAGGGAGGTACATCCAAAGGAGGGAGAACCTATGTTTATATTTTGTTAGGATTGAAAATCAGAGATTCAACATACAAACCTTGTTTAGAATAAAAAAATCAATACCCATGTAGTTCAAAAATGCAGTTTAAGGTCATATGACAGGGCTGGTCCAATTTTTTTAACATCATATGGAATGCATGATCCTATCATGAAATTAGTTTCTATGAGGGATGGTGTGGGGATTTTCCATTGAATATTCCCTTCGAAATATGATTTCTCTTAGTTGGAGTGGTGTGGGGATTATGAATTGAAACTTACCAGGGGTTTCAAAGAGAAAAAATGATGTGCATGGGGTTAATACATGGATGATTTGTAGAGGATCTCATTCCATATGAGTGTAGGGGGTGTGTGGGATATCCCATTCTACTCATACACGGAGCATCATGTGCTTACTTAATAAGGAAAGATTCTATTTTTACATCATGTGTAGTGGAAATTATTGTGTAATTTATTACTTGGATGTGGAACTAAGCAGTTTTACGTCATTCATCATGGATGTGCTGGGGAATCACTCCTAGCCCTTTGGGATTACATGACCACTATTCATGTTCCTTTGGTAGCAATCATTAGAATTGGAAGGGAAAACATTCAATGATGGGGGAGTGGTTATTAATGAGGTCCATTCTAGGGTACCTATGCTTAAAATTAACAAGAATTATGGTGCATATTCTTAGAAGTAATAGGTAGGGAAATGGTTACACTAGAGGCATAAATGGAAACCATATAGGGAACATGGATGTAGTTTCATGTATGTTTGGAGGGTTTACTAGAATAGGTTCACAAAATATTGGTTTACTCTGCATAATGCATGTGTGAGAATGTCTCTCTAGGACAATGGCATGCCATGGAGTCAATGGACATAGGTATATGAAATATTTTAAGTTTTGTACAAGGTAATGGTTTCACAATAGATGTGTATTTTTCTGTACCCCATATACATTGATAGAGCTTTTTGTGAGGATTACACAATTTTGTGCCAAGAAGAGTTTGGTCCCACAGGTGTTCTTTCACATATGAATATCTATCATGGGAGGTCTATGTTCTGTGATGTCACAGAAGATCGATTTTACATGAAACAGAGTGAGGTTTCATCTTCCAGTGAAACAACCAAAAGAATGTGGTTGAGATTCCATTTATAGTTAAAAAAATTGGTGGTAAGAGTGCATGATTTTAGGCATGTAAGGGCTTTGAGTGCGAGGGTATTCCTTGTTCATGGGTTCTCATCCTTGAAAAATGACTATTTGCCACATTTTTCCTGCAAAGGGGTTGTTGTTTACATTATGCATTTCAATCATGAAACACTTATTTCCTTCATGATTATTACATGGAAGTAATACTGATTTTGGTTTGTGAAAATATTCTCATCACCTTTATCACATAAGATCGTTGTGTGAAGAATGATATTTGTGTGCGTAGTAGTGGAATCTTGTTCTCACCTTTCTTGTTGATACCATAATGGTCATTTCATTTAGGGTTCATGATCAATTAATCAAAATCTATCCTTTTTTGGATTCAGATGAAATTTTGGAACTAGTGAATTCCCCCCCCCCCATGGAATCTAAGCTGAAAGGGGAGTATAACGTCAGGCTCTGAAGGCAATTACATAAAGAGTGGAACATTCTGATGGGTGATGGTGCACAATAGAAACAAACATTTAGATGTTCCTTGGATCCCATGAAATTATGATTGTATCCTAAAGCTCCAAGAATTCAACTATAAAATTAAACATTTGGAGGGAAATCGAACAGGTATTCTAATTTCCTCGATGTTCAATTATGGATTATTAACATATTGATGGATCATCTTGAGGAGGCTGAGATTCAGATAAAGCAGGAAATTTATCAGATATCTGAGCTCCAAGATTAGTTGAATTGGGTGTTTGTTAGGTAATATGAGCTTTTTCATCTGATAGAGGAAGAGGAGATAGAGCACATGAAGATGAAATATTTTGTGATGGACACACACTAGATCCTAGTAGAGCTGCAGTGCTTGACTTTAAGAGAATATCCATATGTTAATTTTTTATAGTACATATGGTTGTGTTCAATATGTTGATTTGCCTAATCAATTTCCATAGTTTTCAATTTTTAAATATTGTTGTATGTTTGGATGTACCACCTGGTTTTATTATCACACATCAATCATATTTCTGAGACAACTGACATTCATTCCCTATGCTCATGGGATTCATGATCAGTGTGAGAAATAGGGGAAGAATATTTGATCTCTCATTCATATGGGATTATTGGGGAATCATTGAAAAATTAGGGTCCACTATTTTTATTGGGCCCCAGGAGCATTTGGCTGAGAGATTTTGTGGCTTGAGAATACGACTCTAAAGACAAATGAGTTTCTTTTGCAATGTGCACTAGTTCATGAATGGTGTAACGTTAGGGTTGTTAAATTCTACCCAACAAAAGGGGAAATGAATAGTGACTCACAATTTCCAAAATATTGAACACAAATGGAGTGTCATCACAATATAGTATAACTGCTAACTATTTTTGAAACATAGTATATGTATTTCTTAGCCATCAATGGGGACAAAAAAATGAGGGTTTATTTCTGAGAAATTTTTAAACATTAGATTTGCCTCATAGTGTCATCCCAAGTCATTTAATGCATTGGTCATGGATAATAAGTGATCCCTTTCCAGAAACTATCCCATTATGGGGGTCCCTTTAAACGTGGATGAGGATGAGGATCCTAACAAGGCGAACAAAAAGCATGGAAATGACTTGATGGAATGTTCGAATAGATTCCAACACTCCAAGAACCAAACAACCATGTCTTAGAGCACACTGGGGATGGTTTATTGGTCTAAATATTGGTCAAACTCTCCTTCAATAGGATCCTTTTATTGTATTTTGAGCAACGCTCAATGAAAAATGAAACATTCGGTATCTTATTGATGCCAAAGTCAAGAACATATCTGGAGAGTTTCTAATATTCATTATTGTTTTACATTGTGCAATGAGGAAGATTAACACATTGTTTAACAACAAATGATGGGGATATTGGACATGTAGTTTAATTTCAAATGGTATGGACGATACATTGTACAGTTTATCATCATGTGACTAAGACACATCTCACAGTTTACATTAATGTTATTGGGATGTGGAGTGACAGTGGATTATTTGATGGTCCAACTAATATTTCTTCATCATGTCAAGAAAAGAAGGAGTCATTCATTCATTTCATTCCCTAGATTTTAATTTTAGTCTCCAGCAAAAGGAATTTAGTGAACTGACATGAATGATACCCCAGATCTTGAGAGTAGAGGGCGAATGAGGGTAGAATGAAAGGATACCCTATAATGAGGAACTAAATTCGGGGTGGATTCCATATTGTTTTTGGCCATAATATTCAGACTATGGATTTCTATTTAAATTCATATTTCTTGGACATATTTTAAATTGTTAAAGTCATTTTTCATTGTGCATGGGATAAATGGGGTTCAAGGATGTTCATGTGGTTTAAGTGGTAAAACCCAACATGAATTAGCCAAGGAGGGCCTACACCACATGTAATTATCCTATAAATGCTTTCACTTGGTTTAATGTCATATATAATGGAGAGTGGAAAATAGATTAGAGTCATGCCTCTTGGATTGGAGGTAATCATTTTAAAATCATCTTTTGTGTACATTGAATGTGTTTTCTTCAAGGGGACATTTGTAGTATGAAAGAGGTAAAACCCAATGTGAATAAGGACCTAGAAGGCCCAGTTCCATATAGGTATAAAGAAGAAAACATCACATAGTTTATGATTGTAATACTTGGAATGTGAAAATATGTCCAAAGGGTTGGTGAACTTCCAATTAGGTCTAGAGATGAGTAGCTCATGTGTCTTTAAATTTCTCATGAGAAGGGGAATAAATCCACCCATTGTTCTAAATAATGACATGGAAAAGACAAATACCAGTAGGGGTGATCCTCTCTAGTGAAATAATTTGAGGTGTCTGATGGTTCTCTTAGGGAATCCCATGTTCGGTGAATGGGGTAAGATTTGTTTACAATCTCATACTTATTATACAAGACATAACAATATAAGATGAAGCAAAAGTCACATCGTATTAAGAGGTATTCCAATTTGGTATGGGGTAGAATCGTAGTTTAACATAATGCATTTGGTTCATTGGAATTTGCAGCTTAATTTCACAAAACTCAAACTCTAGGTGTTTAAAATGGTTTAAGGTTATAATTCTCAAACTTAATGTAGACAATTTAAGGAATTATTTCCAAGAAAAATTATTATTATATGTTTAATATCTTAAAGCACATACCATGGGGTCGTAGTTTAATGTCCTAGTGTTTGGACCAAGGGAATTGAGTATGACAAATGGCTATGTTTGGTATGGGAGAGTGATAAAACGGACATGAATGAGGGCCTAGGAGGCCTCATTCGTCACCAAAAACTTATATGGAACCTGCACATAGTTTAATGTTATAATTCTTGTAATTTGAATACATGTTTATGGTCGTAGTGGTCAAAACATGGGGTCT
The DNA here is from genome assembly GCA_963277665.1 of Viscum album. Classification (NCBI taxonomy): domain Eukaryota; kingdom Viridiplantae; phylum Streptophyta; class Magnoliopsida; order Santalales; family Viscaceae; genus Viscum; species Viscum album. The sequence goes on from OY728129.1 coordinate 1,638,296,137, forward strand.
TAGTTTATGTTCATATATTGTGGACCATTGGGTATGTATTCCGACAGAAAGGGACATGTATGGAATGAAAGGAAAACCCTTAAGGGAATGAGTACTAATAAAGCCTGCACCACACAAAATATTCCCATGGTGGAATCGCACATAGTTTAAATTCATAATTCTTTAACTTGGAAACATAGTTTAAGGTCATAGTGTAAGGAACTAAAGGTACATCTCAAATAGATTTCTGTAGTATGATGGTATGAAAAACCTAAAATTAATGACTATAACCATGCATTGGACCAAGGGAAACATCCCTATAGATACTTCATATATTTAAAAGTCATGGTTCTTAAACATTAACACATATTTTAAGGTCATTGAATTATGACCCTTGAACTGAGCATCTCAAAGGGGGTATGTGCTGCATGAATGTTTAATAACCTGTTGTGAAGGGGGGCCTAGGTGGCCCTTCCATCACACAAAACATTCTTAGAGGATATGTTGCAAAGTTAAAAAATTTTATTCTTCAAATTGACCTCCTATATTATGTTTATCGAGTTTTGTCCTAGTTCACAACATTACATCATGTGTCTCGGATGTGACCTCTTAGTTTAACATCATAGAGTTTGGACCATGGGTTTCTCTTATATAAATTACTTCTTAAGGAACATGGAATTGGTGGGAGGTGAGATACACACTTATTTCTTGGTGATCAAATAGTATAAACCATTTGAATGATATAAGGTCCTTCCCACTTGGGCTCCAACTATGGGGTCTTCTTACCAGATATCGTTAGTGTTCATATAGCCATCACATTATCACCCCGAAAGGAATAAGTGGAAGTGAATACTCTTGTCTAACACTCTCACTATCTTGTTTTGGTTCCACTCTATATTATGAAAGTCTTGGATCATGTTCTCTTTGAGATATTATAGATCAAATACATGGATATATGCATCATTTTCCATCTCCAACTCGACATATAAAGTTGATGTCGAAAATTTAAAATGAACCTCAATGGGTAGGACTACCTATTTTTTGTACACAAGGTAATATAGAGTCACCTGGGTTAAATTTCAATTCATTATCTAATAGCACCAGAGCATGTTCAGGACATTTTTCAACTATATTTTCTTATTTTGGTCCATGAGCTTCTATATAATGTTATATATTTTTTATTAAAATCCTAAATCTATCCACTTTCATGTTCATGATAGAAAGATATATGGTTCGACTGGGTTTCATACTTTGTATAAAATATTTTTATCTCAGTAGCATGGAATTAGGTTCCATTTTCGGTGTGAATTTAATGAGGGGCTCTGAATAAATAGATGATGTGGTAGCTCATGAATTCAACCACACAGGGGCCTTGACTTCCTTGAGGGGGATTGCTTCTGCCCAAAAATAGAAGAAATCTATTGTGGTCAAAATAAAACTGCACTAGTGTGTTATTACTGAAGGATAAGGGTTGGCAACAATGAGTGCCCATACTGAATAGTTCCATGAATACATGTTGTAATGGACATGATATGGTCATTAATGCACAAAGATGGAATGGATATAACACATGTGAAACTTCTTTTCTAACATGATGTAGTCATGGACAATAATGGGACATAAGTACCCTAGAATCCTAATATAGTTGTAAGGCTTCAATCCTACCAGATGGGAACTACAGAACATGCCATGAACATCTTGTACAAACTATGTAATCTCATATCATTATATATAATGGAGGAAAATTTCAGGAAACCTTCATCTTTTGAGAGTTGATTTAAGTTTATCCCCACTTTTATGGAAAAAATGATCTATTCATTGAGGGATTTTATTACATTCAGCTCGGACTGGAGGGCGGATACCATGTTAAAGATACATAACCAAAGGGGTTGTCCAATTAAAGGTTTCTTATTCTATAGGTAGACACTGGGGGTCTTAATATTGAAGCACTGATGGACATTTGGTTCACCAGTTTATTTTCATCATCGTTGGGAATGATATGTGTGATGAATCTCTAATGCACCACATGGATTAATATTTCATCCATGTCTGGTTTTGTGAGAGACATGGATACACAAGATGGGGTGTCAACTCAACCATTTTGAAACTAAGGGACATGAGTCTACTCTATATATTAAGGTAATTTTTCCATTATCTAACAATATCACTCTAGTAGGGGCATGAGATCGGGATTCCTGATGAATTAGTCACCCTTAATCTATCTGATGACTAGTTCAGAATCTCCCATCACATGTAAGCAAGAGACATCAATCTTGAGGTCTATCTCAAGAATAGTAATAGGAGCTTTATACTCTCCCTCATTTTTTTTGAAACTTTTATATAGTAAAAATGAGTATGGAAGAATGGATTATACCGAGGTGATGAAGAAAATACCCAGGCATACTCTATTAATGTTGAGATCATTGATAATTTGACATGATAGAAATCATAAGGCACCATAAAAATCCATCTCCTAGCATGAAATACCATGGACAACTGATATGATGCCCTCATCTTGGAAACTAACTTCTATGGGTAGTTATTTGAGTTCATGGTGTGAATTCGGGATCTCTTCCAATGCCTTAACATAGAATACACTCTATAAAATGAACTTGATGTAGAGCTACTAAACGACTGTTTCCCCATGGACCTACCATCCCATACATATAGGGGAGTTCAGTATATACTTTTGCAGGTCCACATGAGACACCAACAATATATCAGGATGTTGTAGATAATTCTGCAACTTGTACACTTTGAAATCTAGAATGATGAAGATCATCTGAATTGGGGAGTATATTGTCTCCACATTAAGGAGCATGAGACTAATATAATATAAACATCTTCAATGGCCTCAATAATCTTATGTGTAATAAATTCTCTAAGGGACCATTCAAGGGAGGTCACATAGAGGACCGGAGGATTCCCTAAGATGGGTGGCATTAGAACAAGAGGTTTTTGAAGATACAACTTGATTTACTCAATTGAAATATGGAATTACTCATCCCATCAGTAGGTTATTCCATTCATCATGATCCTAAAAAATAGTTTACACTTAATGAATAGATTCTTGGTGAACATACATATCTAGAGTACATTCCCCTGAAGGCCTCATATCTTCTGAAGGCTTCTCCAAGGAGAAATAAGACTCATGACCTTAATATTATTTGGGTTAATATTGATGCCTCTATATCTCATGATGAAACCGAGAAACTTCCAATAGGTAACCTCGAACACTCACTTCAAGGGGTTCAGCATCAAATTCCAGGAGAGAAGGGAGATTAATAATTTCTCAATTTCTTTTAGATGGACCTAATTCTAGTGAAACTTGACCAACCAATAATATACATAAAATTCTACTAGAATCATAATGATCATCTTGAATATGTGGTTCATGTAATGATGTAATTTGCCTTCTGTATTCTTCATAAAGAAGAGAATCAGCTGATAGAATAAGGTCATGTACGGCACCCTGAAGGCAGTATATTCCTCATCTTTAGAGTCTATCTTGATCTGGTTGAACCTAGAATAGTCATCTATAGGCAAGAGAGCATGTAACCCAACTATAGAATCGATCATTAACTCTGTCACTCGATGCGGAAAATAATCCTTCAAACAATAGTGGTTGAGATCTCATAAGTTGATACAAACATTGATATGCCCATTCTTCTCCTTTACTGAGATGATATTAGCTGGAAACATAGGGTACCATACTACCCTGATGAGGATACATTTGATAATCAAATCAAAATTTGCCTCAAACATGGCATCATAAGAGTGATGCATCTGTTTGAGAGGCATCTTGAACCCATGTTGACTCCTCGAGAGGAAAAGACGGTGAACTACAACCTGATGGACTATCCCTAGAATATTATCATATCCCTAGGTGAAGTCATCAAGAACATGCTTCCAGAAATCCACATAATATGACTACTCCTCCAGATGCATGGATGTACTAATTAGTTTTGTCCGTAGATCAACCTCAGTACCCAGATTCACCTGAATCAACTCCTCAAGAGTGGTAGAAAATCCCTATTCAGATGTAGGAGGAGTTTCTTCTAGATCATATTCATATTATGAGGTATTAGAATAAATATGAGGAAGTTCATCTAATCTAGTTAGATCAAGTGGTGCATTGGTGCCTGCTTTAGAGTATATAGAACCAATTCTTACGGTCTAATTCTCTACTAATTACATAGTGATAGAGGCTATAAAGCCAATTCCATTGGACTTCAACCCTGAGGTCCATGAATAATATCAATGAAATTGTAGAAAGACATCATTTTTCTCAACCCTTCCCTGCAGAACAAGATGTAATGTCGTGAACTAGTGCCTATGAGATTCTAGTTGGTACTAGAAATATCTTCGTGACAACTTGATAACTCACCTAGAACGACTATCAAATGAATTTTGGTATACTAAATACTGGCTCTATCTAGATGTGATTGATCATGGTAAGGTCAGGGTTAATTTCTTTGATTAGATAACAAGGCCAGATATGCAATTGTATTAGATGGAACTGGTTTGGAGGATTGTGCCTTCTACGCTCAGTGCATAACCTACTTCTTGGTGTGGGTAGCATGCATGGATCTGTTTGAGGTGTTTTCCTTGAAATTATATTGATTTTAATATCCTTATATTCTCCTTCAATGGTGTTTGTTAGAGGCACCTGAGGGTTTTTTTTAACATTCTTCATTGTCTGAAAGTTTTAATTGGTCTACAAAATCGACGAAATTCAGAGGGACATACTCTTTCTTATTATCCGGGTGATATTTAATTGTTGGACGGACCCTGGGGGATTTTCCAAATCTGGAAGCATGAAATCTATTAGGTGTGACATGAAGTTGGAATCAGAAGTGGTCTAATGGCTCAGATCATTCCATGAATTATTTATTTGATATTCTAAGGTTTATTTTCAAGACTGGATGTCTATATGGCTTGTATTTCCAAGGCCCAGTGTTCTCGGAATAAATGTTTGAGATATATTAAATATATTAAATAGTATACATGAATAGTTTTCTTGAACAAGGGAAATAACATCTAAAAAGGGGAATAGTTCAGAAATATGAGGGTAATATTCAATTCAGATTGGGGGTTTTACCCTAGGAGTGATGTAACCTTTGTTAGCTTGGGGTGTTTGTGGGAAAATATTTATTTGTGTAAAAATGAATAAAAACATTTAATTAAACAAAATTATTTTATTTCATTGAGTTAGTGACTTATGAGTCATTAAGTATAATTTTATGGTGTAATTTCAAGTTTATCCACATAACCCTATATCTTTTAGAGAGAGATCATTAGAGGAACTCTCTAATATGATGTTCCACCATAACATGGATCGGTGATCGATATAAAAAGTGATTCGAGATCTCTCCGATGACAATGCCACAAGTTCATTCTTCATTAGTGATTGTTCTGTATTAAGGTTGGATGTTTTGGTGTTTCTATTATTTCCTTGTTCTTAATCTCTAAGATGAATATGAATTAATTGACCAAAAAAATGATGTGTCAATAATTATTTTTTGGGATGGGGTTATTGTGAGGATTTATTTAGGAGAATTTCATTGTGATTAAATTGATTTTTCATCATTCGTCATTGTAATGTAAATGAATCAAGGTTGAAACAAACATTGTTCAAGTTCCACTACTCATGATTATTGTTGTATTTTTATCCACTCTTTTTCATTCATCGCAAGTATTTTGCGTTGGCCTACAGTAAAAATAATATTTGAAATCCGAACATTACACATCAAATTATTGGTGAAACGGTTCGAAATGATGCATCTGGTCTCAGAATGTCATAAAGAGGGTGCAATGAAGTAGGTGGTAGTGGAATGAACAATGAAGGTACCCATTTTTTATGTTCTTCAGTGCATAATGAAGAACATTGTTCAAAGGAATTTTCCAAACAAATAGCAAGACATAACATGTTATTCAAAAATTGAATGACTCATCCGGATGTGGTTCATGATTTTATGGTGAGGTGGTTTCTATATCTAAGGATGGAGGTACGAATGAAAACATCTAGAAAATAATTCACTACATGGAATGTAATTTAGATCAACACATCGTGTGGTCCCATATCATTGGAAGATATTGTTTTGGGTAGAATATAAGTATCATAAGGTGTGTGAGCTTGTCACAAGGCATGTGGTCCCCTTCGGTGAGATCAGATTTTACCTCAGATTGTACATGGACACAGGTTTCTATACCCAGGAACAAACACACTGTGTACTCAAAATGGACATTGGTTAGCATAGTGTACAAGGGAATACCATTATACTGGTACAAGAGAATTGTACATGGACATCTGACATGTTGTGTACTGTTAAAAGAACACGTAAATGGGACACGGTCATTTTATATATGAAGGACCCAGGTATGACAAGACATGGCGTGTAACCCTACTACACATAATGTACTCCTGTAATTTTATATTTCATTCAATTTCCACTATATCATGGGAAAATTTTGTTATGTTGCGTTCCCCATGTCCATTACATGAGGGTTAGTATGTAATAACCTCCAACACATGGAATATTTATCCCTTCGGTATGAATTCTTGGATAGAGTTATTGGAATATTTATGTGAGGCTTGAAGTGATATCCTATATTCATCTTCATTCCCTAGGTGGAGTTTTGGTATCGATGTGACCAACACAAAATGGTTACTATTCCTATACTTAGTTGGTCATTCCATATTGATTTCTTGGTATGGACCATGTCCTTGAGTGTGATCCATATCTGCAAATCATATCTCTTTTTACATCCAGTATCTGCCTGTAATAGAAATAATTATTGAATATTACCATTTTTAAAGATTTCATTAGTGTTATCAGACTCAGGATTATGTTCTAATGGATGATTGTTAGGTCAAACCTTCATGATGGAATCGTAAAATGATATTACTATTTTTACATTACATCTCAATTGGGTGTCATTATTGGGTATATCGTGATATTATTTTTAAATTTGTTTTAGAAATATACCTATGTAGAGGGAACTGTACTTATTTTTTAGTATACTTTGTGTTTTTGGGGTGTCAAATTGGTTAGTTTTATACTCACTTTTTTACGGTATTTTCTTACAAATGTTGTGTCTTGTGAAAATGGTCAACCTTTGGGTAGTGTACTAGAAGACCTAGGACCAGATTGTTCTTAGTATGACTAGAGAGACTGAGGTATCATCCTATGGTATCATGATTGTATTCCCCAGTTTACTTTTAGGATGGACTAGTTTTTATACCCATTGTGGTTGGATTATATTTGGACCTATTTATAGAACATTACATCATGTTGTACATTGTTTTTGGGATTTAGATGTAAGTATTCATGATTATTTTCTTCAAATTTCATCATTTTATGGTCTTTGAGATGTGTGTTTGGGTACATGAATATAAGTTAAGGCCTCTTAGGTTAGTGATATGCCTACTTGTTGCTACTCATTGTCCCCTAACCAATTGGAGGTGGGATTAGGGAGTCACAGAACAATCCCTATATGTATGGGTCATAAAGGAGTGATATAAGAGAAGTCTATTCAAACATAGTCCAAGAGATTGTGGGAATTGTTGGGGAAATAATGATATGTTTTGAAAGTATATATTTCATGCTAGGGAGTCTAGTGTTGGTACAGCTGTCGATGTATCCATGTACCAGAAATCATATCACTTATTTTTCAACTCATTACATAACAACATTGGTTGAATATAAACAATAGTACATGAATCATCTAGGATTGGGATGTGGTTTTCCAGGTCTTTCTTGATTTAGATCATCTGATATACTCATTGATCATTGTACATTTTTTTTATTTCAGGATTCCTCTGAGACGTATCCTTATAGGATTAAACTTCATGATAATTAATATTATTAGTAATGATGCATCAATACAGGGACTCGTTCCATAGGTGCTACCTCCCGGTGGTGAACCAACTATACCACCACCTGTAGAGAATCTGTTAGAACCTAAAGTACCAGAGGATGAGCTACACATGCATAGTTCACTTCATGACTTTTAGTGAAAGAGCTCCCTCGGGATCAGAGGTTAGCCTGACCCATAGGTGGTTGAGGACTATCTTGAGGTAGTGACAAGAGTTTTCCATCTAATTAGTACACCATCTCATTTGATGGTGGTATTGGAATTGATCTTTCTCTATTGCTCAGTAGGATAACGGTTGGTATTATTGACACACTATTATGATGAGGTGAATATAGTATGGTTAGAGTTTGAGGTAATTTTCAAAGAGGATTTTTCTCCATCTACACTAAAGGATATACTTATCTAGGAGCTTCTGTGTCTTTAGTAGGGAATCACAATAATAGATGAGTATTCATATAGGTTTTCGACAAATCAAGGCACTTGAATTATATGGTTCATGAATAGTGATTCGGTGACGGGACATTCAAGAATGGACTATATAGAGACATTAAATCTAGTTTAATCCCTCTATGAATTCCTACCTATGTTGGGCTTCTAGAGTGAGATCTAGATGTTATGAGTCTCTTTGTTGAGTAGATACAACCCTTGGTTGATGGTAGAGGGAAATAAGGTGTATAAAAGTTGGAAGAAGGGATCGGATATCTGCCTTCGGGGGGTGGATATGTGAGATGTTTTATGAGGAGGTTCCATGACATAGGGTTCGCGGTTTAGGGATTTTAGGATGGGTTTCGATAGCCTGGGGAGAGTCCATACAAATCACAAGACTATAGGGAAAACATTTTTTTATATTTTCCAACCCCTCATATGACTAACCAAGAAACTCTATTTGGGACACCGATGCAAAGATGGCAGAAGGAGCAGGTCGGTTGGTAGGTCGATGGTTGTGGATGATGATCTTGGAGAGTTGCAGGAGGGTTTATACACTTTTACATGTAACCACCACCACCACCACCACCTAGTGGTCCATGTCAGGCTAAGGTAGCTAGAGGAAAAGGGCAGGGATAGACAAAATTATTCAGGGATTATGAAGTAGAGGCTCTAGGAATGATACATGGAATGATCAATGACTTTTATAAATTATCTTCAATATTGATAGACATAGGTTCTAGTCATTATTTTTTTAATATCTTTTTTGAGACATAGATATTCATGTGGAGCTCTTGCCTCAACCCTTTATCTTGGATAATCCTGCTAAAGATGGCTCAACGATCACACAAACCTACCCAAAGTGTGACGCTAGTAGAAAATATGCCTTTAACTGCACTACAAATAGACATTTTAAACACTAGAAAAGTTCATAAAACATGAGTGAAGTTAAAATCCCAAGGATTTTATCAACATTAAAAAAGTGCTGATAAATGGTTCATTTATCAGTGCTAAAAAATAACTGTTAAATTGGACATTTATCAGCGCTTTTAAAAGTTTTTATAAAAGACCCATTTATCAGCACTTTAATTTAGCATTTCTAAAAGAACCCATTATCAAGACTTATGAAAGAATTGATAGAGGACTTTTATCATCACTTTTAGAAGCACTGATAATGTTAAATACTGTAGTTTTTTGGTAACAACACACTGCAACACCAAAAAGAAACTACAAACACTTCAGATTTTAAAAAAAATTCCCCATACAGAATTTAAATGAAATGAAATTTAGAACAAAAATACAAGAAAAAAATATGTTATAGACCTTTCAGCCATTGGATTATTCAATTAATACATTCAAAAAAATCCTAACATACAATGTTACCATGATTTCCATGGACTTTTTTGTTGAACTGCTAACATTGCATGACTACTTTCGAACAAGCCACCTCACCTCGAAAAAAATAATCCACCTGTATAATTAAATAATTATTATGAATAATACTAATAAGAAATAAACTAAACATAAATATAGAATGATACATTATTTATATGGACTACGATTTTGCATTGAAAATATCATGATTGCCTCTGTGAATGAGTAGTGGTGGGAACATAAAATATAGTGATAAATTTTACAACTATAAGAGTGAAATGTTTGGTGAGAGAAGAATTATATGGATGTTTTGGTACAGAAAAGGATGAAAGATGGATTAACCACCCAAAAATGAAAAATTAATCCACATGTATAACAAAACATTTATTATTTGTGTAATACAAAAAAGAAATAAATTAAAAATTCATATGAAAAAATACATTAAGTCTATGAAAAAATATTTTACTATGAAAAAATAAATGTTACCTCTGTGATTTAGCATACATCGAATTTCCCAATTTTTATTTATGAGAATCAAAACCACGTAGACAATTACAACAGACAAAAGTGGTGGATTCCCAAGGAATCGCCACAAACATAACCCTTATGAGATAGGGGAAGCAAAGGTACCTTGAAATAAAGTGATAAATGCACCACTATAGGGGTGAAAATGTTTTTAGGGATAAGGAGCATGAAATATAGACAGAGCATCCAAAATTCAATAAAATAATCAACTTGTATAAGAAAATAATTATAATGTGAGTAATATTAAAAATAAATACATTAAACATACTAATTAAAAAAATTTATTAATTCTTTGGAAAATGATTTTAATTTGAAAACATTAATATTACCTCTGTATATGAGTAGATGCAGTGTCATTTCTCATCCTACAAAGGCATTGAAGGTAACATGAAAGAAGGTGATAAATGCACCACTATAGAGGTGAAAATGTTTTAAGGGAGATGGAGCATTAATATTGGATAGAGCACCCCAACTTGAACAAAATAATCCTTCTATATAAGAAAACAATTATTATGTGACAAATACTAAAAAAAATAATTGATCCTAAACATGAAAGAATAAATTATTTCTATGGGAAATGATTTTTATGAGCAAACATCAAGATTACCTCTACGATTGAGTAGATACTATGTCATTTCTCTTATTACAAAGGCCAGACACACGATCAAAAATATAAAAAAATAAACAAACACTACAAGGAATTATAAAAATTAAATCAACTTCATATTTTATAATTTTTATGTAAAATAATGGAACTATATCGTAACATTAACTTTGAATCTAACCGAAGGGTCAGCTTCATTATAGTTTGTTCTTCTAATGTATTGATAACATCATAATGTGCTAAATACATAGTCTACATGAGTAGTCAAACATTTAATTTTGATTAATTTAATGTTGTAAAGAACATATAATATAATGATGAAAAACATAATTTATTAAAAACCACTTTTCCCTTCTCATTGAAATCTGTCTTTCTTAAAGGATTCAAGAATTTTGTTCCACATTTGAGAATCCGAATCCTTTATTTGGGTCCCCTCTTACATACAAGACATTTTTTACATTGGGACACAAATTACCTAATTGTGATGTCCCAATGAAATGGGTAACCTAAATTGAATTTTCAACTGACTGAACATTGTTTTTAGTATCCCACGGGACAATCGACCAATTCTTGTTTATTGGATTGGGGACATAAAATACTATCACAACTTGTTATGTCATTATGAGCAGTTCTTATTTTTCCCATTCTACACTAAAATTCAACATCACAAATACTATTTCATGAAAATTCAATCAATTTATATTGTCAACCCTTTTGAAATGGAAAAGAGGAACTTGAAATGTTATATAATCCAACTCGTATATCTCTCTGATAATTCCTAATGTGGCATGTTTTCATAAATTTAATTTCTTTCCTTAGAACCACATATATGCATCGCATCATCCACAAGTGTAACACCACTATATTTCATCATACTGAATTTATTATGTTCTTTTGTATATAACATATAACCATTTATTACAAACCCATTGTAAGATATAACATTTTTATTCGGTCCTCTAGATAGCCATTAATGCCGTTTGGAAGTTTCATTTGAATTTTTAGATAAATCCTTATATGTTTTATCTCTGAATCAATGTTTAAACTATTGATTATTTCTATGTTATATCCATATTTTAGACATTTACGGATGAAAAGCTATATGAATTTCTTTCTGGGATTCAATGTATGGATCAAAATCTTCATTATAATGTAATATGTAAATATGTGCTTTCTCCCGCTCTGTCAAGGTAATTATTACAACAACTCTTTTGGAAATCCATTCTCACATACAACGTTTACTAAAACAAAACTTTGGGAGACTGATGCTTTCAAAATATAATTTTTAATTGATATAGAATTCAATATCTTCTTCAAAAATATATCATTCTCCATTATAACCTTCTGACTAACTTTGATTCTTGACATACCCATTGAAAATATTTATATATAATTCAATGGGGTACACCCATCAGTAATGGATAAGACCACATAGTTGAAACTCTTTGACCATTTAAATCATCAGGTGGAACATCATATGAATTAATGATGGTGGGTGGAACATATATATTTCAAATAATTTTATTTGAATCTCCTTATTCATTATGGGGATCTTTTTTGTGTTAAAAATTTTACAATATATGGCTTCGAAATAAAAAATATTTTGGTTAATGTATGTCATACATTTTGATGTGGAGTGCAAAAAAAAGAAACATAAATTAAATCATGCATCAATATATGACAGTCTTGTGATTTCAGTCCTTGTAACATCAAATTAGTCATTCACACGACATTCTTGAGAATTTATGAATACCACTTTGGAACTTTTACACTAGTAAGGAAAAGGTAAAATAACAATATTTCTTATCTGGATAGAGTGTATACTTATGTCGGAAGAAAAATATCCCTTTTACCCATTACCAGGGACAATTATTCTCTAATACCCATTTCATATATGTCCATCCTAGACATGATACCATATTTCATTTTAAGTGTAACAATTTGTAATGTGCTAATAACACAATCAAATATATATTTTTCTACACGCATGAAAATAAGAAAATTTTTAAAATGAAAACAGTTCCAACATGGAATTTCAAGGAAATTTGATCTCATATTCCAACCTCATTTTGTAAGGTCTTTTGATATTTTTTTATCCAAAAGAGTGGCAATCATTTTTTCTTTTTTGTGTGGTTTACCACCCATTACTTGATATGGTGTTGTAACGTTTTTGGTAATCCCATCAAATGACGTCATCCATGATCGGAATTTATGTCTTCAAGGTAATAATTTTCAATTTCCTAAAAATAAATTCTTTGAGGAAGGTTTAAACTGAATTATTATGTGCATTTTTTATAAATGGGACACCCCCAACATGCCTTTAATGATATAGCCTAATAAATTTATATAAGCGGGGATGTCATTTAGTATTCTGCAAAGCATGGACCTCAATGTGAATTATTCACTAATATGATAATCACACATTGTACACATATATCCCACATCAATTTTAGATCTTGCATAATTGGACCAAAATAGAAATCAATGTTATTTCAAGGTTTCTTTGGTCTAGATATAAGTAGAGACAACATAATGTATTTACGATTCATGCATAACCATGGAGGAAAGTTATAATTTTACAACATGATAGGTCATGTACTGTGAGTAGTACTCTCTACAATAAAATGATTTCTTCCATATATAGACAAAAAAGACTAACGTTTCTCCGCTCATCTATGAATTCAGAACACTTGTAATCAATTTTCTTCAACTGAGAAGAATCTTCTAGTTAACATTAGTTCCCATATTTAATTATTTTATACACCATCCATGTTAATTTTCTTCTGGTTTCCTAACATCCATATTGTGTTTAAACTGTTGAATGATAGGAAAGTTCCATACATGTTTTGGAGGACTTGATTAGTTTTTCTTGTGTTGATTTGATCAACAATTACAGAATTCGATGAGTTATTCATGGTCCTTATGAAAAAATATGCATTTAGTTGGAAAAGCATGTATTTTTTGAGATCATTCCCAATTAATGAGATATTCATTTAGAATCAAAAGTTCGACAAGGTAGTTCAATTTCTTCTGGTAGCATATCTATTATAAGACCAAGTTGTTTTATAAAGCTAGTGTCACTCCATCCATTTCTAGGTTTTAAATTATATAACTTCAATATAGCTGAGAAAGTTGTGTATTTTGTATAACCGATATAAAATAGTTTCTAGGAAAAACAATTTAACTCCTCAAATAACATTTTACAATCATGAAGGTCATATCCAATTTCCATTATCATTTCTTCCATGTGATTTACGTCATATTTTAAAACTTTATTCATATCAAATGATTCATAAACTATAGTATCTACCCAATCGATATCCGCATTCAGTTTTACCCATGTTTACCCCAAAATTTATAGCTTTTATCAATTCTATGAAAAAATAACATGTTCTTTATACTGTTTTGGAGTAATATTTTCCTGAATAACAATAATATAAAGATAAAAAAATATTTTATAAGTCTCTTCTACATGCATTCTTGAATGCATGATGAAATATTTAACTCCATATTCATATTAATTTGTCAAACAATTAGCATGATTCAATTTTTGATTCATATACATCCCATTGGTTTCATAGAAGAATAATTTTATATAATATATAAATAAATACACATAAAATATTCATTATAAAAATGGAAAGTTATACACAATTCTAATAAGGGAAATATTGATCATTTCTACTAGAATATCTGAGCGTCTTGATATTCCAAATCAATAATAATTGTTGTTGGAATTTGAACAAATATAGGGACATAAAAGGAAGATAATAAATGATATTATCACTAAGCATTATAGGTGTAAACCAAAAGATGGATAGTGTAATGACCCTAGCCAGAATTACCCAAATAACACCATGTTGGATAATATTTTGACCTCTAACACTCTTCAAAGTCCTTGAAGTATGGTTTAAACATTGGGTGTAAAAACCCATAAAAGGGAGGTGTTCCCTGTCCAATTAGTACTAGTGGTGTAACAAAATTATAGCATGAATCTTGGGGTCCATGTACATGCAGACCCAGAATCATTATTGGAAGATATAGTTATACCAGTTAGATAGACAAATATGGATGTAAATGATGAAATAGAAATATATACACACATACATGTCATGCTAGTATAAAACCTCACTCACTCATAGATTATAATAAATGAAATATACATAAAAATATGATATTCAGACAATAGGTTAACTAAAGAACTATACTGATTCAAAAATTGAAGGCTTGATGGGATAAAACATCATGTGTGTAATTGGGGATGGACCCTTTGAATCTGCTCCATATGAAAACTAAGGACCATAGTGAATTCTTTGAGGAAAGATATTATATGAAACATATAACCAATAGGGGAACTTACATCACTCCACTAACTTGGTTCTTGAAAATTAGCATCTAAAGTAGCATTTCCAATGAGGTTCCCGTGGAAGGTGTCTGCATATATATAATCATTAGGGATCCACCAAAGTGGCTTAAATAATTAGTCAATAAACAGGAATGTACAAGAAAAGTTCTTCACATTTATATATATATATATATGATAAAATTATTTAGTTAGAAGATACAAAACATAGTCATAAAAAATAAAGAATGAATCCAACATTCAGTGTTAAATATAACAACAGATCACTCATTGGTAGTCAATAAAAAAACGTATCATGAATTATTCCTTAAATAATGTATCAAAAACAAATCATCAAAAACAGGTCATAAAAAGTGGATCGTAAACAAATTGGAGAAGAATAAATCAAAAACAAATCCAAAAATACAAAATGAAATAAGAAGGCCCACCTTACAAGTATTAAGAAAATCCATTACCATCTTTAGATGTCAGATGAGGTGTTTGGAGGTAGTCAAGTGGTGTGATTCAACCAATGATTCACCGAGGAGGAGCATCGGCAGTGGTTGGCCTCCGCAGAAAGCTTCTATATCACAATGGGTTCTCAAATGGTTAGGTTTTGTAAAATAGATAAGGTCTCTTTAGTCATTGCTTACTAATAAACGCTGATATTAATCCCTTTTATCAGTGTTAAACTTATCGTGTTGATAAATGTTCATTTTATCCGAGCTTTGTTTAGAGTTTATAGATGCTTATATTTATCAGCACCAAAAAAACACGGATAAAGATTATATTATCAGCGCTTATTATTGAAGCACTATTAAAGGATTTATATTTATAATTATAAATAAAAAATTTCAAAAATTTATAAATACTTAACAAATATATATAAATATAAATAAATAAATATATTCCATTTTAATTATATTTTTATAATTTCATACCTATTTATTTAGAAATATATAAATATTTTTAAAAAATATTACTTATATCATTATATATATATATATATATATATTAAACATAAATCATTATAAATATAGTAAATATAGTAATTTTTTATGTAAATTTTTTATAAATTTAATAACGATTTAAATATAAATAATTATGTATTAGTATTTATATGAATACATTTAAAAATATTTATTTATTTATAATTATAAATATGTAATTGAATAATTATGGTGACTGTACATTTATAAATAAATAAATTTTTAAATATTTCTTAAAAATATATATTTAACATTATTAATGAATATCTAATTTTTATTTCATGCATATATATGAAAAACGATTGATGTTGAATAAATTAAGAATATATGTACAATTTTACAATACTGAATAAAAGGATAAGTTTGTTGTGTCTGCATATTGTATATAAAAATGCATTAATTATGTATATTTTAAATCAATATAACCCACATTTTATCAATATTACATTAAATAATCAAACTACATTAAATTATATGTTGATTAATATTCAATTAGTGTATATTTTTAATTTATATTAATTTTTAGTTATATACCATTATTCAGTAAATCTATGACAATTTAATGTAAATCGTGTAAATAATTTTTTAATAATTAAATCATATTTTTATACATTAATATATATTTATATATTTAATATATATAATTTATTAACATTAATTATCATAACAATCTAATTAATAAAATGTTTTATATTTAATAACGTATAATCAATCATTTCATTTTTTTCAATGTTATTAATATAAATAAATTAAATATTTTTTTAAAAACCTCATTCTTTATTTATTTTTTATCTGATTATTTAATTTTATTAGCTCTAAAAAATCACAGATGAATGAAATATTAATTAGTGCTAAAAATAAAGATCAAAAAAAGGATACCCATTATGAGTGCTAAAAATAAAGAGTTGTTAAAGGTTTCCCTTTATCATTGCTAAAAATAAAATGCTGATAATGGAAACCTTTATCAGCCCTAATAAAAGGTTAAATTTATCTTCACTTTGTTAAAAACAAATAAATATGCTATTTATCAGTGTATTCTTTTATCACCGATGAATAAAAAAGCTGTTAAAGGCCTATTTTGTAGTAGTGTAACTTGACTCTTCGTGGTGAAAATTAGTTTTGGGATCTTATTGTTGTAGTATTGAGGCCTTACTAAGTCATCTTAGGGATAGAATTTTTATCCACAGTTCATGCTTAGATTGAATCTTTTAGGAATAGGATGTGGTGTTCGTGTATTAACAGAAACTGTTTCACATTTTTGGTGAAATGGAAACCCAAGAAGCATAGAATGGACTCATTCAAAGAAGGCTGCATCCGATTACTAATTAGTTTCCTAGGATGACCCTTTGTGCAGTGGATGATATGAGTTCTTAGTTTCCTAATGTGGTGGGAGAGTATGAGGCTAGCTTCCCTGAGGATGTTCCATGCTTACCTCCCAAGTGAGATATAGACTTCTATATTCATATATACCCCATGAAAGCACCAATATTTTCACCGGCATATCAGATGGATCTTGAAGAGATTCATGAGTTGAGGGTGTAGTTAGAGGAATTATAGTGGATGTCCTTTATTAGACCCAATGATTCACCTTGGGCAGCCCCAGATTTGTTTACTGAGAAGGCAGATTAGATCTTGAGGTTAAGTTTTGACATCCATTGCTTGAACCAAGTGACTGTGAAGAACAATTTTCTACTACTGAGGGTCGATGACCCCGTTGATCAATTGAGAGTTCTTGATTTTTCTTGATGGTTAACATCATATCAAGCTATTTGAAGTTGATAAGGGATGATTATATACATAATATGTTATTCAGATGTTTCTATGGTCACTATGTGTACATGGTAACTCCATTAGGTATGATGAACTCCCCAGTAGTGTTATTGGGACTCATTAATTGGATCTTTAAGCCTTTCTAATACCAATTCATAGTATTCTTCAATGATGATATCCTATATTACTCGACGTCTGAGGAGGATCACACAAGAAAATTAATGATGGTTTTGGTTATACATAGAAAGCATCATAATTATAGGAATCTCTTTAAGTGTTAGTTCTATATTTAGGAGGTCCACTTTCTGGGAAACATTATCCTAGCAGATAGAGATATAGTGGATCCGACCAAGGTCGACGTAGTGTTTTCTTCGGAGCCACCCACAAGTGTCCTAGAGGTGTGAATATTCCTTAGGTTAGTAGAATATTAATAGGTTTTCATAACTGATTTCTCCAGGATATCATCTCCCATGAAATATTTTCCACAAAATAGACATCATTTTGTGTGGACAGAGTGGTTTCAATAGGCTTTCTGGTAGTTGAGGTAGAGATTGATGAGTGCTCCCCACTTAATATTTCTAGAGGTGGTGTCATGTACGTAGTTATATATTATTAATTAGGAATTAGGATTTGTTTTGTTCTAACTCGGTGGCTGATGGTGATTTCCTATGGTACATGTTAGTTGATACCACATGTTTACAACTACACAGCTGAAGCTATTGAATTAGCGTTAGTAGACTTCTTACTAAAGATGCAGCTATAATACCTGATGGGTGAGTAGTTTATCATCTATTATGATCAAAAGAGTCTCATTTATATCATATCTCAAATGGATGTTAACATGAGATAGATGTGATGGATTGAGTTCTATAAGAATTCTGACTAAGATATTGTCTATACTTCTAGGAATAAAAATGTGGTATGAGATGCTCTCAATGAGAGATCTTTTTTGCAGATACTGAAAGATGAATTAGAGTAGTTGGCCTTCGGATATTTATCATTTATGGATGGAGATATGACATATTACTTAGAGTCAATGGTTTTTATGCCTTTTCTATTAAATCAAATCAGGGTAGCACATATAGGGGATGTTGATTGTGGGACCCTAGATACTCATATATCCACTAGATATGCTTCTGATGGATATCTGATGTTGGGAGCATGGAATTATTTTCAAAGGACACATGATATTGTTAGTGAAATTTTGGGATGAGGTTCTAAGATATTTTAATGAATCTATTTTGGTGATACATTTATGCGTGAAAAACTTGTATTATTACCGTAGATGATAATTTTGGTGGCCATGAATGTAGAAGTGAGTTGCAATGTTTTCTTGTAAATACCTTACATTTCAACATGTGAATATTGATTTCCACGTTCTTGTGGGTTTATATCAACCACTTAAGGATTCAAAGTGGAAGTGGGATGGGATGTCCCCGAACATCATTAAGGTTTTACCAAATATGTGTACGGTAAATGATTCCATCTAGGCGATCATTGAACGACTCTCCAAGTTGGACCACATCTTAGCTATTTGAGAGAAGAGTTTAGTAATGGACACATGATGCCTCTACATTCTGAAGATAGTCTGAATCCATGTAGTTCCATAAGATATTTCTTATTACCATAATGGTCACTTAACATCCTAGTTATGAAGATGATCACAGAAGGATTTTTAGAATCAGTTACTATGGTAATATCTTTTCACCCCCAAACTGATGTCCAGAAATAGTATACCATTCAGGTTCTAGAGGACATGCTATGAGATTTCACGCTTGACTTTGGACATTATTGGTAGGATCTCCTAATAAAGGTGGAGTTTCTATATCATAAAAGGTACAATTACACCATTGGTATGAAAACATTAATGGCTTTGAATGGGATACCTTATCAGTCACAACATTTCTAGACTGATCCTGGAGATTCAGTACTCATGGGGGAAAATTTGGTGTGATAAACAACTAAGAAGGTGTAGATCATTCAGGAGCGAATGAAGACTACACAGTTCTATAAAAGTCTTTTGTGGATAGACAATGGATTCCTTGGGAGTTTGAGGAAGGTGACCTTGTGTTCCTATGAGTTTCACCTCAATGTGGACAATGAATATTTTGACAAGGTGGAAACCAATATATGAGATTCATTTTCCCTTTCTAGATACTTTTTAGTTTTGGAGATGTGGCATACCACTTACCTCTACCTCCATAATTCGAGTGGGAGGCTCATATTCGTACTCCATACCCACGTCCATTTTTGTAACTCTTGTTTTGGATTTTTAGGATGCAAATTACCAAGTTTGGGAGAATTTAATGAATCATATTTATTCATGTATTATTTTTCTATATTTTATCGATTATTTTTTAGACTAGAATTTGAGACGATTTTTGATTTTGAGGCCTGTTGTTCCTAGAATAAATGTTTGAAATATATTATATATTTTAAATAACATGCATGAATTGTTTTCCTACACATGGTTAATAACATCTAAGTGGGATATTGGATCATAAATCCAAGGGAACCATTGAGTTTAGAGCTTGGGATTTACCCTAGTCACAAAATAACCCTAGTATCATGGGGCATTCGTAGAAAGATCCTTACATGTGAAAAAATGAACAAAGTAATTAATTAAATTATTATTTTTATTTCATTGATGTAGAAACTAAAAAGTCCTCAATTGTAATTCTATAATGGAAATATAGAGTTATCTACATAACCCTGCTTTCATTGGATACAGAGTGTTAGAGGATCTCTATAAGATGAACATCCTCTATATCATGGATCAATGATCAACATGCTATGGGATTTGGGATCTCTCCAATGACAATGAAACAAGATTCTTCTTCATTAGAAATCAGTCCATCTCGATATAAGAAATTTTTGTGATCATAATGTTTTACCATTACTAATTTCTACATCGAACGCGAATCAACCTACCTATGGATTGATTCGTGGATCAATTTTTTTCTGGGATGGGTTTAATATAGGGATTTATTTGGGAAAATTTTCTTTCTGAATAAATTTTTATCTACTATTTCTTATTTATAATGGAAACAAATATAGGTCCACATAAACATAGATCGAGGTCCATTACTCATGATTTTTCTAGATATTTTCTCCCATTTTTCCATCATTCATCGTTGTCATTTTTCATTGGCTCATTGTTCAATGAATGGAGTAAATCGGAATGTTGCGCACCAAATTCATGGCATAAGGGTTCGATATAATGGATCTAGGATCGGTATAACACAATGTTGGTTCATGGATGGAGGTGGAAGTAGATCTAATGATGTAAGAACCCAATTTTTATTCTTTTATGTGCAATGAATGAAGAATATTGATTGATGGAATTTTATTAAAAAGTAAAGGATTGGAACATGTCAATCGAAAAAGGCGTGACCCATTAGGACATGGTTCAATATTTTCTAGTGAGACAGTTTCTAAATCAAAGGCTAAAAGTAGGGTTTAAGATGCAGGATCCAAATCTAAGAATCTATAAAATTATTCACTACACATCATATAATTCATATAATGACATAGTGTGGGACCCTCACAACAGAATCTCTGGTTTTAGGAAGGAGATTTGTATCACATGGGAAGTGAACTTGTCACAAAGAATGTGGTCTTCTTTAGTGAGATTTTCATGTACTTTAGAGGATACACAGACACATGTTACAGTACATGGTCATAGTCACGATGTGTACTCCCAAACTGAACCAGCATAGCCAGGTGTATACGAGCATACCCATGTACTAGAACACGGGTAGATTACACATTCATAAGACATACCTTGTTCTCTTAAACAGACATGAGCATTGGACATGATCCATTTAAATGGGTAGGACTCATGGTCAAAGAGATCAGGAGTGTAACCCTAGTACATGTTGTGTACTCATATAATGTTATATTTGATCCCTTTTCCCTTGTATCTTGGACAAATTTCATTATGGTATATTCCCTATATCCATTACATGAGGGTAAGCATGAAATCACCTCATGTTCTTATATAGAGTTGTTGGAATCCTTCCATGAGGTCTAGAGTTAGGTCTTTTATTCATATCTATGCCCCAGTCGAATTTCTTTGTATCATCATTTCTAACACCACACTTGCATCAATACACTACTTTGTATGTTAATCCAAATTGAGTTGTTGTATTCCCCATTGTCTGGGTGTACTCCTCATCAATTTATCATATCTCTTAGGACGTCCATCATGAGATTATAATAGAGATACATGAAGATCATTACCAATCTGATGGTTTTCATTATTATTAATAGTAAAAAGAGTGTGTTGATCTTATTGTCGAGCGCATCAAATTAGTTTTTTAGTTCGTACTAGAATTTATGTAGTATTGTAGGAACCTTAGGTCATCTCTCAAATGAGCATTAAATAATTAATTCTAAAATAAAGTTTTAATTATTAAAATTAACGGGGAATGTGATTTTGTAAAACATGGGGTTCGTTGATTAAATATGAGAATAGAAAATGTGAAGTGATAAAACAATGTAGAAATAAGCAGGATTAATTAAGTGTGATCAAGAAGATGAAATCTCCTAATGATCATACTTCATCACATCAATAGAGAGGGTTATGATATTTTAATACATGTTTTTTAAATCCTAGAACTATAATTTATCTGAGCTTCAACTTGGATTAATGCTAGTGTTTAGTCGAAAACACACAAAGACTCACTGGATGCCATCGATGATTGGGTTATTTGTGGTTCACTTCATAATCAAAACTAGCCAAGGAAACGCACGAAGAACTTGATGTGCTATCCAAGTTTGTTTTTTATTTAGTTATGTTACCATGACATAAAATTGTATGGACATGTTTGTGTTTATGTCAGTTCAATTGACCAATATTAACCACATAAAAACCATAATTGAAATTGGGAGATTAAGTGGAGAATTATGTGTAAAACATCAAATGAATCAGTACCCCCAAACATGATCATATGAGTTTAAGCATGACAGAAAAGAACATAAATCAATAAAATAAGAAAATATGATGATTAAAAACAACACACATACCCATAATTTTAATGAAAATTCAATTGTAACAAAAAAATCTTGGGATTTACAATTTGTTCCTCCCTCGGTGATCACGAGGAGTTTAGAACACCATTTTAGGGGAGGAAGATAATGATTATGCATTAACACCTAGCATGGCCTCCAGAACTTCTATGATTTAGTATAAGACTCCTTACGGACTCAAAAATGTCAGCACTTCTCCACATAGTCGAACATCCAAATGGGGTTTCCAAGGTCTCTTTTTATAGGAAAATTGGATGGTTGTTTTCAGAACACAGATTGTGTAAACCTAATTGGACAACTATTTTTGACCTCCAAACTGTATTATATCACATTGGGGAAAACTATAACGTTGTGACCCACCTCTTAAATATCTATATAGAAAATGTGTCACCAATTGGACAACTATACCTTGATATATTTATAAAATCAAGAACACTACTTTTGACGTTGTGCAAATTTGATTCCGTAGATAATCAGTTCATATGGGCATCAAAGAAGATGAATGGGGATTGGGTTAATACAGATGAAATATAGACCATTAAATTTTGAACCATCCCACAAAATTTCATCCCATTTGAATGAAAGTATTTGTAGTCGTATGTAGTTTACTCCACTAGTGTGCTTAGATCATGTTCAAATTGTCCATTTATTCTTGGACATCAACATGGGACCTCCAAATCAGCTCTAACTATAATGTAATTATCAAAACAAGTAACATTGACGTTTTTTTCAGTATTAAACACAAAATAAATGAATCAATAATGATGTGAAATTTTTTATTTTACTTTTATTTTTCAATACAATACCATTTCAATAAATTGGTATAGGGGTGAAATAAAACTATGAATTGTGGTACGATCACACCCCCAGACCTAAAAATTTGAACTCAAATGACATGTATTGTATCCAAATGAATTTCCAGCACTAAATCAAATGTGAGAAAACTTACATGATTACTCTAAAATGAAATTCATCATCTTTCATTTATGAAATCATTTTTCAAATCATTTTTCTTCTCTCAAATTAAAATTTGTTTGACATCATTTCTTCACACATGCAAACCGTCGCAACCTTACTCTCCTAGATATTTTACCTATTCACCCAAAAACATATAAAAGTGGATTTGTCCTATTTTCTCATAATTCATGTGATCATACCATTTCCTTTCTAATATTCATAGTTCTCCACTGGAAGAAACTAATGTGGTACTCAAGAGGATTTCCAAAAGTTTATTCTAAGGTTCATGGGTTGGTAGAATTTATTCTTTAAAAATATGAGGCAAAAAATATTGTTTAGTCACTTATTTACAAAACAATTCAAAATTCAAAAAGAGATCATAATGAATTTACACACTCCACCCCTCACAAAGTGTATCACCTCCAACTCACTATCCTTATTGTCCATTTGAGTGGGTCATAACCAAGTAGTGAATAATAATGAGTAAATATCCTCTTTTATAAATTTTATTCTTTTTTTCTATTTTTTATAGACAGAACTATATTTTTCTAACATATAGTTTTTTGCAGATAAAGAGGTAAACATGTGTAAAAACGATGTAATATGGCTTTTGAACCCATTTCCCAAAGAAAATGTAGAAAGCCTTTATACCAACCCTTGATAATGATTCTCTCCTTAGAATTACAATGGAAACCCCCTAACTCTCACACTTTCTAAAATTAAATCATGAATTTACACAAGAGATGGGTATGTAGGGATATATTAGCATATAATGTGGCTACATAAAAATAATTTAATGGAATCTACAGACTAATAAGGATAAAATGTCATGGTGGCAGAAAATATAGGTTAATTGTATAAAGTTATTATTAATGAAGGATTTTCTCTATCATGAATGTAGCGCACTCCAATGTTATGGCTTCAAACAGAATTGAGGTAAGTTTTATTTTCACTACCTGACCCCAGACTCTCAAAAAATGTGATTAAAAGGAATGATATTCAGTAAATTGTTTAGAATTTATCTCGAGTAAGGGTTTAAATTATTAATCAGTTCTAATGAGGAATGGGATTTAAAAATACCTTAAATACGTAAGAATGATTAGAAAATACAAATTATTAAAAAGATTCCATATCAACATTCATTAGAAAAAACATTTTTTCCAAAAACAATGGAATTTTCCATATAATCAAATGAATCATGAAAAAATGATTTTGGATATTCTTTTTACGATCATTGTTTAAAAAAAAATAAATATTAAAAAATAAAAAATGAAAACACTTTTCTTGTTTTTTATTTTTCATTTTTTTACTTGTTTCTTAATTATAACTATGACATGTAACCCTCCCCCACACCAAAAAAATTTATTCCCCTTAATGAAAGTATTTTAAATAAATAAAAAGTAAATAAAGGCTGGTAGAAGGGAAGACCTCCTATGTTGTGTTATATGTGGCACCTATCAGTTGGATTTCCTCCACGAGATGCTTTGGAAAACCCTAATAGAAGTTTTTAAGGCTCTTACCATTGATAGTAATCTATTTTCCACTCTTCTTATTCCAAACCAATACATCACCAAAAGGTTAAACATCAGTAATAGTATAAGGACAGAGCCATCGGGAACAAAGCTTACATGGGTGGAACCTTATCGTAGAATTTAACTTGCTGACCTTCTCACCAATATGAAACTTTTTCTGATAAATCCTCCATTAATGGATAGCCTCTGTCTACTCTTTATATATTTAGGATTTCTCATATGCATCATGTCAAATTCCTTCCAATGCTTGAATCTGTAACTTCTTGTTTTCACCTGCATTTGTGAGATTCATATTACATTGTTAAAAATCCAAATACGCATAGTGATCTACCTCTACTGGGAGGTGAAAATCCTTTCCAAACCCAATCCTTGATGATGACATTCAGGATTTTAAAATCTATATGGTAGGCCCAAAATTAATCATCAAAGTGAAAACTCCAATATTTATTATTGGGTTGTACCCTTTTTCCAAGATTCACTTAACTTCCTGATTTGAGATTTCTGTTTGTCCGTTAGTTTGGGGTGATATGTTTTGGAGAAATTATAAACAACCCTCTATTTATTATGCAAATTTTTCATGTTTGTATTGAAAAAATGTGAACCCTCATAACCAATGATAAATCTCGATAAACTAAACCTTCTAAAAATACAGGACCTCACAAAATCAATAACCACTAAAGATTCATAGTTCTGGGTGGCGTTTTCTTCCATCCATTTAGATACGTAGTCAACAGAAAATAATATGTACATAAAGGGAATTGAATTTGGAAAATTCCCCATGAATCCAATTCCCCAAGCATCGAAAATATCCCAAAATAACTTGGTTTGTTGCATAATTTCAGTCCTCTTTTATATATTGCCTATGAATTAACATTAATTGCACCACATACAAAATGGGTGGCCATCTCTATACAATGTTGGCCATAAATGACCTATTTCAATGTCCTTTTGAGCTGTACATTGAGAGAAAAAGTGACCCCAATAAGCTAAAGTGTGTTCGAAAGTCAAAATAGAGGTAAAATCATGGTCAGGGACACACCAATGGACAACTTGGTCACTACAAATTTCCACAAATATCTGTCATCCCATATATACCATCGAAAATCATGCTTATGTATCTGGGATTGTTATGTGATGAAATTATTGGGGACTCTGGATGTTTCTAGAAATTTAACAATGTATGCATACCATGGGGTAAGGTCAAAAACATCAAAAAGGTTCTCATGAGGTAATAATTCTCCAATGGGGATGGTTCATTCAACATGATGGTCCAGTGGTGGAGAAATCCTACTAATGTTCTTAGCTACAAAATTTTCCACTGCTCTGTTATCTCAAATCTCATGGTAAAACTCCTAGTGAAGGAGAATAAACTAAATTAGGTGGTTCCTTAGATTTTGGTTTCATTAGTAGAAAATTAAGATATGTATGATCATAAAAGACAATTATTTTTGACCTAATAAGTTAGAATTGAATTCTTCCATGGAAAAAATAGTAAAAAGATGTTATTTTTTAGTGGTTTAGTAGTTTTGCTGGGCAGGCTCACGGGTATGTGAGGCATACACAATGAAATGAGGAGCCTTCTCAACCCTTTGTGATAAAACATCCCCAACATAAAAGTGAGATGCATCACACATAAACTCAATTTAGAGATCCCAACATTTTTGTTCGATGAAGGGAGCTTATGTGAGAATCTGTTTTAGTGAATTGACAGAATCCTCACAGTTTTTATCAATCAAAAACTCAGAATCCTTTTTTTTAATAACCAGGAAAAGGGAAGTGAGATCATAATAATGTCTTTAATGAATTAGTGGTAAGAACCAGCATGACCCAAGAATGAGCGCACCTCACGAACAAATTTTTCATATAGAAGGATTGAAATTAATTAAATTTTTTATTTATTCACTTGAATTACCTATTTTGAAATATAATTAACAATAACTATCCCCCATTCAACCATGAAATGGAATTTCTCATAATTTAATAAAACATCTCTTTCTATGGAATAGTGGAGGACCGAACCTAGGTTAGACAAATAGTTAACAAATGAAGTTCCATCAACCATGAAATCATTCGTAAAAACATCCATTCAATACTATAGGTACTCAGAAAAAATACTCAACCAACATCACTGAAAGTACTATGAGCATTACATAGACCAAAAGACTCCTTCTATACACAAATGTGCCAAATGAATCGGTGAATGTTGTCTTTTATTGATACTAATGGGCTATATGGATTTGAAAATAACCAAATATCCATCAATGAAACAATAATGGGACTTAGAAGGCAATTTCTATAACATATGGTTAATGAAATACAGAGTAATGTGGTCATTTCTCATGGATTGATTCAATCGATGAGAGTCAATACAGACTCACAAACTATTTTGCAGATGTGACGGAACTAATTCATTCCTTCACTAGTAACTACTTTTGTTCCAGTTTTTAGGAACAATTTGAACTAGGATACCCTATTTTCTAGAAGATATATGAAAATTGATCTCAGTAGCAACTAATTTACTAATATCCAACTTTACCACTTCATGTATTGTGGGATTCAACTGGAGTTGAGCCAGCCTTACAAGCCTAGCCTCATCATCAAAAATTAAATGGTGTATAAAAATTGACGGGAAAATCTTGGGAATATCGTCCAAAGCCCATCCAATCTATTTTTTACACCATCTTAAAAGGTCAATCAGTTTTGATTCTTACTATAGAGAGATTTTATAAGAAATAATAATGGGAAATTGGTAAATACTGAAGTAAGTTTAATTCCAACACCAATTTTTTTTGGATTGATGGAGGGGATTTAGTGGGATTGAGGTCCATAAAACTATCAATCTTATCATTTTTATTCTCTAAGGATAGATAATCTATTGAAATTATATTTTTTGAATCATCAACGATCATGGGTACCACATAATTAAAACACTCATCAATTAAAGCAAAATAAATTACACTTTTTAGAACTCAAAAAACCCTCAAAACATGTATCAAAACATAAATCATCCAAGGCTGAAGGATAGAAAAATAAATCAGAGTATGGTTTGAGTAGAGAATTTTTTGTTTTCGTTTCACTAGATAGAACTTCCATGGAATAGATAGGAATATTAGAGTGCTCTCCAATGGGGTGTTTCATGGAATCATGAATGTTAAAACATTCATCTTCTCTGTGAAACACTAGGGACATTGTACCATTGTGAACATTGATGAGCATCCTTACTATTTTGAGGAATGGATTCCCAAGTCTAAGATGATAATTTCCTTGGGTTCAGGTATCATCCATCTCATGAATGTATAATTCAGTGTGAAAAAACAGAGTCTTTACTTTTATAAAGACGTCCTAGACCACTCTTGATGGGTATGTTGTGATCCAGTTTTCAGGTTGCACTATGATTCCAGTGAGATAAATCTCTCAAACATATATATAAATATACACTAAGTAAAAAATTACATTAATTGTATCACCTAAATATTGCATAGCATCTGAAAATAATGTCTCCCCTATGGTGCAAGGTATCGTGAAAGTTATTGGATCTTTTCACTTGATGAGAATTACTGGTTGAATCTAGGCTCAGACATTCCTTCCCAGGTTGACTCCCTCATTCCCCTTTAGTCTCATTCTTTGGGTGCAAATATCTTAAAGAAATTTGCAACATAGAGGGATGTGTTTAACTGCATCTAATAAAGGAATGTTATTCGGAACCTTTTTTAATTTATCTATTATTTCATTATCAATTTCATTATCAAAATTATTATTAAATTTAGAGTGTATTTGGTTGAAAGGAAGAGAAATGAATTGTTCATGATAATCC
Source organism: Viscum album (assembly GCA_963277665.1). Taxonomy (NCBI): domain Eukaryota; kingdom Viridiplantae; phylum Streptophyta; class Magnoliopsida; order Santalales; family Viscaceae; genus Viscum; species Viscum album. The sequence goes on from OY728129.1 coordinate 1,638,325,358, forward strand.
TCGATGATAATTGGTTTACAATTTTGATTTTTTTCATCACTGGAATCATCTATGGGTGATAAATGAGTATTTTCAAGAGAGGGACATACTGGTTGTGTAGAATCAGTAGAATTACAAACTTCATTACCACTACAAGGTGTAATTTCTCAAAAAATACCTTTATCCTTCATATTAGAAATGGTTTTGGATGCTAGTTATCCAAAACCTTTCATCTTGATCTCACTAATGGTGTCTCTTATTTGTCCCACTTGAGTTCATAGGTCTTGAATTCCAGATTGTGTGGTTTGTTAGAACTCGAGGTTCTGGTTTTCCATTTTCTTCACCCTGTCCTCGAGACATGGTTCAAATTTTTTAGGAGGATTATTGTTTTGAGATGATAATTTTTATGAAGGTTGAATACCATGGCCTTATTGATATCAGTTATACTTGGGGTATGTTAAGTTTCCTTCTTTTTGGTACTGTTTTTGTGCTTGCCACCAGGGTATGGATTTGGCCTAAATGGTTCTTCCATGGAGGGTGGTAATTTTTGGAATGTATTCCCAAGGAATAATACTGCACAGGAATAAATTGGATCTTGATGTTGTTGGAACTATTCAGAAAACTGAGTTTTATCAGAACGAATAAAATATTGTATTGGAATAAGAGGAGATTACGAGTTACCTTGTGCTTTATCTAATTTCATTATAAGTGTATGTATCTCATCATGTTTATTATATACCTTTTGTTTTAGAGACTAATTATTAAACTCATGATCTCCTTGGGTTGTTTCAATTGGTCATGTACCAACTTTTTGTGCATTTTGAGCCATGTTGGCTATTAAGTCATGAGCAGAAAAAGGCGTTTAATCAACTAGGGAACCACCGCCTATATCATCAATCATTCCATGATCCATGGGGATATTTCCCTCATAGAAGTATTTTATTAATATTTTTTAACTATTTTAGTGGTGGGGGAAACTTCATCAAATTATTTTGAATCTCAATCAGTATTCATTTAGGGTCTCTCCTGTGATTACCAAATTCTACATAATTCTTTCCTAATTGATGTAGTTCAAAATGTAGGTAAGAACATCTCTAACAATATTCTATTCAGATAGTTCCTACCCCCAATTTTGGTCTAAAGATATTATATACAGTGTTTGGATACATTATCAAGGGATAATGGGAAGGACCTAAACATAATGAGGACCTCAGACACATTTTGGGGTTTCTTGGTGGAGCACACTATGTGAAAATATTTGAGATTTTTATGAAGGTCCACACTAGGAAGTCCATGCAATTTAAGGAGGAGGTGGATGAGTCCTACTCTATTATCATTGTTGGATACTTCCTTAGGATATTAGATGTATGGAGGTTGGTACTCCATATCTGTGGTGTTTAGTTCTTTTAATGTTCAGTTATTTATAGCCATATTTTCATAGGTTTGATTGGGTTCAATTTTTCATTGGTTTAGGAACACTTGAGGTTCATAGAGGGGATCCTTAGTGTTACATGATTTTCCAACCCACTATTACATTAGTATTTAGTGATGTGTCTTTTTAATTTTACGTTCAAATTCAAGCAGTGTTTCTTTGCTAGATCTTGTTGTGCAATAATGATGTCCAGTTTGATTGATCGATTGATTGTTGTTGTTGGTTTTTTCTTCTAATTTTTTTACAGAACATAAATGAAATAAAAAAACATAATAAATGAAAATCATAAAGTATAATGTTATACTATATAATTAGATAAGGGTAGAAAAAAAAGAATAAGGAGAGATACATCAAGATAGATATAGAGAGAAAGAACACCCATAAACTAACAAAAATAAAACCAAAAGCAATAAAATGGTGGAAGAGATATTAAAAGGAGCAATAATTAAAATATATATATATATATAAATAGATTAAAATGATCTTGTATATATAGAAACAATTCCAAAATTGGACCTCATTGTCGAACACATCAAATTGGTTGTTTAGTTTTTTTAGAATTTATGTAGTATAGTTGGAACCCTAGGTCGGCTCTCGACGGAGCCTTAGATAATTAATTCAAAATGATGGTTCTTAATATTAAAATTAATAGGGAATGTGATTTTGTGAAACATGGGTTTCTCTGATTAAATATGAGAATAGAAAATGGGAAGCGATAAAACAATGTATAAATGAACAAGATTTACTAAGCCCAATCAACCCAAAGAAATATCATGATGCTCATCCTTTATCACTTCACGAGATTGGGATATGATCTTTTAATCCTTGGGTTTTAACACTTATAACGAGATATTTAATGCATTTTAACAAGGATACCTCCTAGGGTTCAGTAAAAAACACACAATGACACACCAGATTCTACCAGTGATTGGGTTAATTGTGTTTGACTTCATAACCAAAACTCGCCAAGGCAACACATGAAAAATTTGATTAACTAAACAGGTTTGTATTTTATTTCATTGTTTTACCATGAAATGAATGTTTATTTCCATGGAATTGTTTACGTGGGTACAATTGACCAATATGAACCACATAAATATCACAATTGAAAGGGGATGAAGAAGTGGTGAATGGTGTGTGAAACATCACATGAATGGGTACCCCTAAACATGACCATATGAGTTTGAGAAAGACATAACAGAACATAACTCAATAAAATAAGAAAATAGGATATTTTAATCCAACACCCAAACCTAGAATTTAAAAGACCATTAAATTATTACAAAAAAATGTGATTGGTATTTACAATATGTTCCTCCCTGGGTTATCGTGATGAGTTTAGAACTCTATAGGAGGTGAGGAAGATAATGATAATGAATAAAACTCCCATGGACTCCATAAATTATAGGATTTAATATAGTAATACATGGGGACTCCAAAATGGTTGCAACTTTCCTCCTGGACAAACTACCAAATGGGGTTCCTAGGGTCTCTTTTTACATGAAAATCAGATAGTGGTTATGAGCACACAGATTGTGTAAAACCACATGAACCATTGTTTTCATCCTCCATTAAATATTATACCTATTAAGAGAAAACTGTAGTGTTGTAAACCAATATCTTTGTTATCTCCATAGAAAATTTGGCACGTGTTGGACAACTACATCCTGAGATATTGATTAAATACAGAACACCACTTTTGACATTGTACAGATTTTCAATAGAATGATTTGTTCGAATGGGAATTCTAGAGGCTGAATTGGACTTGGGTTTCTTTGGAAGAAATGTTTCCAAAAAATTCTGAACCATCCCACAAAACTCCATCTCATTTTATGGATGGTTTACTAGAATTATGCGGTTTAGTCCACTAGTGTGCTTGGATTCTTTGTAAATTGGCTCATTTTTATTGGACTTCATCACATGCCCTCCAAATCACCTACACCTACAATGTAACATTTACCTATTTAATAGTTTTAATCATATAATAATTGATTCAAACATGAAGTAAAATTCATTTTATTAATTGTAATTTTAAAATAAAAACATGTTTAATACATTTATATAAGGGTGAAACAAAACAGTGAATCTTGGTACGATCATGTGTTCTCCCAAATAAGGATATGTGGAACCTTGGAGTTTCAATTAGGTGATGGTATTGTAGTTGTGAATATTCCTCTATAATGGGTTTCATTGGTGACTTTATCTAGATTTTTTTATATTTGCTGTAATCATATACCTATGTAGAGCCTACATGACTTCTTTATTTGTGCTTTATGGTTTTGGGGTTTCCTACTGGGTATTGATATAACCAGCCCAACATGAGCATTGCCAACACATTTCTTGTCTCAGGTAGATGATCTACCTTTAAACAGGGCCCTATATGGACCATGACTAGATGGTTCCTAGTCCAACTAGAAAGATAGAGGTTTAATCCTTCGATATCTTGAAATCCATCCCAAGATTACTTTCATGTTGGAATATTTTTTAGAATCTTTGGGGGGGGGCTTGTATTTTGATCGATTTAACATCATTTAATTCATGTTGTACTCTAAATCTTGTATTTAGATATATGCATTCATGGTTGTTTAGTTGTTTTACATTTTATCATTGTATCAACTAGGAGATGTGTGTATTTGTTAATGTACATTGGTTATGGAATCTCGTGTTAGTGATATTCGTAAAAGACGCTAGTCGCCGTCCCTTGAACTATTAGAGGATGTTTTTTGGAGTTTCGTAAAGGGGCCCTTCGAGATTGGGGGACTCTCAATCTCCTTGAACAATTAGTGCGTTTATTTTAGAAATTTAGAGGGTTACAATGTAGTGGTCGAAGTAGCTGTTGTAGAAGTTGTTTTGACTTCAGTAGGTTTGATTCTGCCTATGAAGGAAAAAATTACACCATGAATTAAAGATTCTTTTTTTCATGAAAACAATTCATCATAATTCTATTCCCATGACTAGTAACCTGATACAATTCGCCAGAACTATCTATGTCATTGTCGGCCTCATCGAAGATATGTGTCACATGGTATAGGACAATTGCTGACTTTACCAAAATATTATAGAGTTACCCCTAGAGAATATCCTTTAAGACATAACATTATATTATGTTATGTCTGAAGAACTTGTGGTAAGATAAGTCATCGAGTTGGTTGGTGCTCTAAGCTTCCTAGGGCTTTATGAACTCAATCAGTGTCAGAATTCCTTTTTTTCCAAGGATCATATGAAATAACAGAGAACCTAGGCATCCTATAAAGAATATTTCAGGTTTATTCTATTAATGGAGTGTTTTTTTTCGTTTCCCTAATGATGGGGTTGACCCTAATGTGGGGCAGGAATGACATTATATCATCTAGGAAGCTCGGCTTGATGATGTGGTGCCTAATGGATCTCTTCTAGGTGTGGTTGTCCTTGATTAGGTTTTACTCGAAGAGGCTCTTACAGAAAAAGGGACAATAATTCTAATAGAATAAGAGATTAAACCTATATTAGTGTGGCATATCTACTTTTTTATATCTTCATACTGGTTCTAGAAGTGGTTACATGCATGATTTCTTTGTATGTTGTAAGACTTCCTTGAAATATTTGTCTTATTAGAGAAATCCCAAAACCTACCTGAGAATTTCAGAGTGATGAGGGTAGGGACTATATTTTTCTTAAAATTCCCAACATGAATCATTATAATCTTCACTAGAGGCAACATTATGTCAAGTGAACACATGAGGCCTTTCCAACGAGTGAAAAAATTATCAACTCACCCATCAAGAAATTGTTTTCATTTGAAGTAGTCTGTAATAATTTTCATGCATATGGTGGGGATGATATAGTAGAAGAACATCCTATTAAAATATTACCAACAATTTATGGATCAAATTCGAAGATTTTTGTACTATATTAACATTTTCCCCTCTAATGTTAGCCGAAGCTCCGGATCATAGCGACATCCTACTGCTCTGGGGTTCCAAAGAATGGATTAAACATTATGATGATGTTATCTAAATTCTACAGTTGGTCACATGTCTCATTGAAATCTGAAAATCTAGGATTTTCAGCCTCTGGGGATCCTCTCATGTCTTCCTCCCACTCTGGGTATGACTTTCAATTTGGAGGTATTTCCACCTATATCATTTTTAGGGCCTCAAGATATGTAGTGGGAGTTGATATCGCATCATCAAAGTCAGGATCTGTGTCTCGAGGGGGATTTATGACCACCATTCTATTTACTGGATCATTAAATCATTAAATATTCTCATTAACTTATGGAGTGTAATATCAAGGACCTCGATGAGGATAATCTTACTTCTCAAGAGGGTTTGGTGAATCCAACTTTGGTTTGTTGTTTTATGATATTCTTATACTCTTTATGGATGCACGGGGTTACCGAGCATGACTAGGGGGAATTGGAGAAGGTTGAATTTATACCCCATTAGGGGAGAAATTTGATATCATTAGGTATCACATTAATCATGCAGTATATCAATAAGGATCTCATTGACGATCCTTTTTCCATTATGTGACATGCTGCAGTTAGGCAGCCACTATGGGATCAACCTCTATTTTTGGTGTAACATAGGATGGATTTAGGGACCCAACATTCACCTTAACCTTTTATATGTTCTTATGGGTTGGAAATGTATGTGAGGTATCCCCAAGGATGAGTGTATTCCTTTTCTAGTTAGTGAAGACCCATGTGAGAGGTTCTTCTTAGTGCATTGTTTCCCCTAGGGTAGGTCTTCCCTATCAAACCCAATACCAGAGCCTTATTTCTCATGAATCTCTAGGAAACTAGTGTTTATTGTGACAATACCTATAGGTTAATTACAATTTATAATAGTTGGGATTATAAAGACCTGAATCTTGACTAACATGGACATTACATTACTTTTGCGGAATACTTAGTACATAACAAAAACACACACAAGGATCGTAATAGTTTAGTGTCTTTGGAAACTCGGAACGTAATCTTCTAATCGTGGTGAAAGATCTTCAATATCTCCCATAAAGATCTTCCCTTTTTTTACCTAAAACCTTTCTTTATATCCTGGGGAAAATAAAACATAAAAGGGTGAGCTCAAATGCTCAGTAAGGGTAAACAAAAGAGAAATCAATCACATCATATTCATAAGAACATAACTTTTGGAAATCTTAACCTGCAAAAGAGAGAATAATTTCATAACATGGGATAAATCATAGTAGTGAAATGAAATCCCAATAATCATAACTTAAAACATGAAACTTTGTGGCATACACACATAATCATAGAGAATCATTTCTTGTTAGTCAAAACTCATTGCCAACACTATCTTAGTGGACAAAGTCCCTTTCTGAACCGAGTCACCCTCGTTTCAGTCCTGTTTCACTGAACCGGTATAACCTGACATTCCATCCATGTCTATCTCATGAGATATAAAATCTTTACCCAATGCATTGGAGGGAGATATAATTCCCACCCATCTCATAATGATACCATTCTTATGTGTGCCACAAAATCATAAATCATACATCATTGCATAACCCATGTAACACAAATGGGAATCTTAAACATCATGACATCATAAAAAAATTCATATACGATAAAAGAATTTATAAAAATATTTCCATCACAACATAATCAAATCCATGTAATATTAGGGATAGAAACAGAACCCTTTATTATCTTAGATGGAAAATAATTTTGATAAAACACTTGAACTCCATTCTT